>OY039072.1:15518700-16718700 GCA_955850985.1 Elophila nymphaeata | reverse complement strand
GCCAGCAACAAATGTAAGGATTCTCTAAAAGTTTCCAAGCTTCTAACACCATCAGGCACCTTGAATAACCCAACAGACATATGTAACTATTTTAATACATTCTTTGCAACAATAGGCCAAACTCTAGCCAAGGATATTCCCCAAAAATATCACGGAAACTCCAGTTACCATTTGCTGCCTCAAGAAGCACTAAACAAACACAAAAATTGTCTTACGGAGCTGCAGCCAGCCACCCCCGCTGAAATATGTAAAATAATTGATAGCCTTGACACTAACACTAGTTCAGGTATTGATGGTATAAATACTAAGTCGATAAAATGTGTTAAAAATGTTATACTTGAGGAACTTACTTCGTGTCTAAACAGATGCTTAGAATTAGGTGTTTTTCCTGATAGCCTTAAAATCGCAAAAGTGTCACCAATACATAAATCTGGGTGTAAAAATGATCCGGGAAACTATCGCCCCATCTCTGTCCTGCCAGTAGTATCGAAGGTCTTTGAACGCGTCCTCTATAATCGTCTTGATCAATATCTATCTTCCATTAACTTTTTATATAGTAAACAATATGGTTTTAGGGCAAAATCTAATACCCTCGCGGCAACAATAGATATTATTTCAGAAATTAAAATCAATATTGACCAAAAAAAAGTCGCTCTAGGAGTCTTTATAGATTTAAAAAAGGCGTTCGATACAATTAGTCATCGTATACTACTTAAAAAATTACAAAACATTGGAATAACCCAAAAGGCACACCAAATATTTGAGTCTTATCTAACTAATCGCTGTCAAGTGGTAAAAATTGACCAATACCAAAGTAATTCTATGCCCATCAATTGTGGTGTTCCTCAGGGATCAATCCTAGGCCCCCTGTTGTTCCTGATTTATATAAACAGTATACAGGGCATCGGCCTTGCAGGTAATATTACACTCTACGCTGATGACACCAGTCTATTTTATTATGGACACTGTATTGACACTGTTATTGCAGATGCACAAAAAGATTTAAACTTATTAAATGAATGGTTCCATTACAATCTACTTACGATAAATGTAAAAAAGACAAATTATGTAATCTTCTCTGCTAAAAACAAAAAAATAAAAAGTTATCAACCCTTAAAAATTAACGATATCACCATAGAAAAAAAATCGTCTGAAAAATATCTTGGTCTCATTTTGGATAGCCACTTATATTGGAAACCCCACATAGACAAAATTAAATTGCAACTAACACGTCTTACAGGTATGATGCGAGGTGTTGCTCGTTACCTGCCACGTAGTGTGAGGTACCATGTCTACAACTCCTTAGTTAAGCCACATATTGACTATCTAGTGGAAGTCTGGGGTACAGCGGCTAAAAGTAACATAGAAAATATACAAATTGCACAGAATAAGTTAATAAAAGCGTTATTTAATTATGATTTCTTGACACCCACCGAAAAAATATATACTGAAACAAAAATTATGACTATTAAACAAACATATACTTATTTAACCTGTATGCTAGTTCGAAAAATTTTAAAAAAAGAAGTACATAGTCAGATTATATTTTCCCAAAAGAAAAATGTGCATACAAAACTTTTAAGACGTGCTAATGATTTATGCTTACATACCCCAAGAACTAACTATGGGAAAAAGAACATTATGTACGAGGGTGCAAAATTATATAACAAACTCCCCAAAGATATTAAAGAAACTAAATTAACGTCCACTTTTAAAAGGCTCTTAAAACAACATATACTTAATAAATATGATATTTGAATAAAAATATAGGTAAATACAAGAAATATAAATAATCTAATATTCATAACTTAGTAAGTAATTATAATCCTTCTTAAATAATGTATTCATAACTTAGTAAGTAATTTTAATCCTTCTTAAATAATATATTTTGAAGCTAACTAAAATAATCTACTCATAAAAATAAACAATAAAAAATACTCAACAATCTATGAAAAAATTAATTAGTACTTTTATTTACAATTATAATCAACTATATTAATATTAATAATCATAACAATGCATATATATTGTAATCATAAATTCCATGATCTATTTATGATACTAATCATCTGTAAATTTATAAAATATAGTAATTAATAATACATTACCTCACTCATCAATACTTGAACGTAGTAAGGCCACATCCAGTTGCGCGCAGTTAATTCCTTGTTCCTACGCTCACATGTCTCCATTTACCGAAATCGGCGGTGGTTGGCAATAATTCGTGTTTGACCGTGATATTGTTGTGCATTTGTTTGTGAACTACCCTCATAATAATACATATTGTTGTGTATTAAGTTGATTTGTGTTGTGTACGCTTTCTTAAATTATGTATTAATTTGTTAATCTCTCACATAAGTGAATTGTAATTCTTGTGAGAAAATAAAGATCTTAAACCATAGTTTCTACGGAAACGACTCAAAATTTGATAGAAACCTTATATTTTCATGTCATACATGCATGTTAAATTTTGGTCACCCATCCGAGTCCCGACCACGCACTTGGTTGCTTAACTTTCGTGATCGACGACTCAAAAGTTGATAGAAACCTTATATTTTAATGTGTGATACATGTATGTTAAATTTGGTTGCAATAAAAGCATACTTACTTGAGTTATCGTGCTAACATATCTATGTTCTGTGGTGCTAACGCACAGACACACAGACATAATTCCAAAAAAAATCGGGATTGGTCTCCCCTTGACTTTCTCGTATACCGGAAACGACTCAAAAGTTAATAGCAATTTTATATTTATGTGTCATACATGCATGTTAAATTTGTATGACATAAATACGTTCAGTTGCGCTATACCGCATGGCATATACAGCGTTTATAGCCTGGTCAACCAAGGAACTACCTATGTGAGAAGCGGAGTTATCTGATAAATAGACAATAGAAAAAAAATCGGCGAAGGCTCCGACCGTGCTAGCACCAAAGTGTTGGTTGCCTTTATAGGTAAGATTAGGCTTAAAACCACCATTCTTACGGAGACTAGTTAAATGATTCCAAAAAGCTCGCGGATTCAATATTATATTGGTATTGCAGTATCAACGACGATATGATATGTAGTGAATTGTAGTGTGTGTACCACAGAGTACCTACCTAGGTACATTTGTACATAATAGGTACCTAGTTGAAGTGTGTAATGCAGAGTTTATTTCCTTCATAATATTTAATCTAAGAATGAGAAGAGCGTGGCCACGGTAATAATAATATTACCGTGGCGTGGCTCCGGCTCCGATATAGGTCGATAAGATAACGACGTACTAGGTACAGTTGTACCAAAAATACCTTACGTCACTGTGATTCATATGACTCATAGCATTATCAAGGTTTAGGTATATGAATGACACCTAGAGTAAGTAGGAAGGTACTACAAGATCCTGACAATAATACCTACTGGTAATATGGAATTATCATCGGTAGGTAGGTATGCATCTGGCGGCTTTAAAAAAGTTTAATTTGGTGTCTAGATTGTATAATCGAATTCAGTGGCGGATTTACAAATTTTTCCGGCAGTACCTAGGCTACCTATTAAATTTTTGCCGCCCCTTCTAAAATTCGTTAAGTAGGTACCCTAGTTCCATCGAGCATAATGCCTAGTTCACAATCATACAACAATTTTGCAACTTCATTGTGCTCGTATCTTCCTATTTAGGTAGGTACATCAGCTTATTCTCTTTATTAAAAAATTGGTTGTCTGACTAAAGTCGGTTTACTGACGATAGTTGAACGTGACAACGTCTTAAGAAAATACTGATGGAATGGTAGCATTTTTCAAAAGAAAAATTTAATTTCATTTGTTTTGCCGGCCTTACACGAGGTAACGCCGCATGCGTCATGTTTTTTCGTGCGTGCAAAATCGGCCTATCGAATTATAAGATGTTGTCACGTCAAAAAAAAATCGGAGCTTGTTTCCCTGTACATACATAATAAAAAAAATTGGACCTTTGCCGCCCCTAAAAGCCGCCATAGGCTCCAGCCTACTGATAAATCCGCCACTAATCGAATTAACTGACGACAAGCATACCTAATAAGAAACGTATATGGGGAAAGGTCTCAGACCAAGTAAAAAAGTGATGACTGAGCACTGCGGCTAACGCACTAGGAGGTTAATTTTATAGATCTATGTGTAGTGATAGCGCCGGCTCACTTCTGGCTGATGCGATGGGCGGGGCGTGCTTAGTTTGATTTTACCGGCCTCAGTGCGTTCTTTAATTTATATTGACAAAGACGAAATATTTGCACAACTGAAACTAAAATATCTTAGGAGCACCGCACAACGCACGCGCCGCGTCCAATGTGCGTTGCTCTGCGAGGTGCGGCGCGGTTTGTCCGCAATGCTAGCTGACACTTCTTGTTAACGTTAAGCCGGGTCCGCTGCGCAGGATACCGGTTGGCAAAATATGTTAGCAAAACAGCTTTTAAAGTGTTTTTGTTTCAAAAACATGCTCCGACGAAGACGGTTAGCAAACCATGTTAGCGTGTTAGCCAAGTGTTAGCAAACACGGCGCAGCGGACCCGGCTTTAGGCCGTGCGCTGCGTTAAGCGAATGTAAGTGACGGACACCCGCGCGGCGGGCTTGTTCATGCCATCTCTATAGAGCAGCGCTGCGTCACCCGTCGCACGCGACGCGGGCATCTCTATGCAGATGACATAAAGTTCAGGCCGGAGAAGATGTTTAGTGGGTAGGTAGGGAACAACTTTACCACGAGTCCCACATATCCCCTGCGGTGGACACCATCCCGCTGGGACGATGTGTAGTCAGCATTTCACCTCCTCGCAAACAAAAAAAGGTATGCAATGCAATATGTCTATTACAGTTATACATATTGCCTTAGATTAAAGCAAAAGAGCCTATTGCATTTTTTAACTTAAAGGACCATGACCAAAATGTATAATGAGACCCATCCCTCCACCGACAGATATGTGTAAATAAGAAGTTTCATAAGGGTCTATGAAAAGTATATCAACAAATTTTAACTTCAATATTCAGTGGGCTTAGAAATTAAAGATTTGTTATATAAGCAGATATATATTTTTTTTATTTATTCTAATTCGCTATAGGTACCTACACCGTGATTCTTTAACCGTCTTAGTCTCCCTCATCTCAAAAGTCCCATACATTTTGGGGAGTCTCGTACCTACTAGATACGAATGAACCATTAATCTTTGAATGCTCGGTCGGCTGAATTTGATCTCTTGAAATTTTATCGAAACTGCGAACATGTATCAGCATAAACATGCTCCCAGTTTCGATAAAAATTAAAGACGGAGGTTTTATCCAATCATTTTTGACTGTTCAACACTAACCGTTTTGGTAGCGTTCCCTTTTAGAACTGATAAGTGTGCTACGCCTCTTAATCTACAATGTCGTGATAGAATGTCATGGATGTCTTCATCTCTTGCCCGTGGCATGGTTCGTTGTCCGATCTATAAAAACTATTTTTGTTGGTTCAGTTGTCATAATCATCTAATGAATTTGGGAAAACGAACGTCGAAAAAACTAGTAAGTATCGGAAAAGTTTATACTTTGCGATAACGTACACTAACATTAATATTTTTTATACTCCTATGATTTTCCTGAAGTTCATTTGTTTCCCCGGCGTTCATTCATTTTACCGATATTGTTTCTTGACGCCGGATAAAAACATTTTCTCTAATCCGGTATAAAAAAATTTCGTTAGTTCGGTAGAACGGTTAGACCGCACAACTGCACCGACCACGGACACGAGACGAATATTTTATCTTTCCGTTACCTTGACATAATCATCGACATAATCATTACACCATCATCATATTCGAGAGACGTCAAAGGTTTAATTCGACAGCTAAAATGAACTTCGAAGTAACATCGAATTAGTTACAATGCTGGAGGCACGGTAATATTATCTATTATTACCGTGCTGGAGGTGTAGTGTTAGGTTAAATACCCAATATTTTTTTGACCGCTAAGGAGATTCTATTAAAGGTGAGGATAGGTATGGACTGGAGTCAATTATAGAAGATCAATATTCAACAATTATCTAACTGCAGACAGTTCTCTAAGACTAAATTAAAATAAAACACCGTTGAAGTCGTACGTTATTTATTGTTCTTTCAATGTACTTTATTAAAATATTTTATTTAAAATAGTGACTTTATTGCGTGCAAAAATAAGTATGTACTTACAATGAAACAAGTGCATCAAAACACTATTAAATTTTACAGTGGTTTATTTATTTATGTATTGTTATTAACAAAGGTAGGTATACGCTCTACAGAAAAGCAAGTAACGTGAATCCAAAATTGCTGAATCAAAAAGGAGGTAAGTACTAAGTAGGTACCAATTTTTTTAAATAAATTATTTAGATCATATCTTTGTGTCATACATATAAAAGTCACTCTAAGTTTGTTCTAATACTAGATGTGTGTACAGACTGCACTACCACAAAATGTCAAACTTCGTCAATAGCGTTTGAGCTTTATGTCTATGACATAAGGTTAAAAATTGATTGAAGAAATTTGATAACTTTGGGTATAATAGCGCTGTACTTACAATGCTTACAACAATTTGGCGCAGGTAAGTAAGTACAGAAATCAAATATAATAGAATAACTTATTAATCTAGTTAAAACATAAGTAAAAACAATAACGAATTATACATTGGTGTTCGCGAATAGGAGCTCTTTTGTTTTTTAATAATATATTAATAAAAGTTTTCAATTAGATATTTTGACGGTATAACTACCTAGTCGACTCACTTAATAAATACAAATATTCAATTTGATGCAAAAAAAACTACAGAAAGTTTCATTCATTATACCGCGTCATCACCGTTTTTTAACAAATAAACATTCTGATAGCTGTCATTTCAAGAAAGTTTATAAAGGTAGGTATGTACTTCACATTTTTGGCCTCTATTCAACGAATTATCATTCCTTATTCGTTACCTCTATTGACATAATTTAATTAAAATTTAAGTAGAGTACCTATGACATTATAATTGTGTATGGCTCAATTCATTAAATTGTGTAGAGGCGAGAGTGTTCAGGCAAGTAATTTTTGGTGTAATTTTTTGACTGAAAACAAAATACTGCGTCTGTATTAATTTTCTGAACTATAATGGGTATCTGCGTTTTGTTTTGGAAAATTCAAGAGTTTATTAAATGCTAGCTGACCCGCACATGTTGTGGTTAATTTGTAAAATAAAATACCTACTATTTATCAGGATGGAAACTATCGTTTAAGTTGGACCCAGCAAAACGCATTTAGAAAATTTCTTTAATTTTATTAATATGTAGGCTGTATAGATTTACAACGAATGAAATGTTTAACTATTCCGTTTCAAGCAATTGTATCCATCGTTAGAATATATTAACTTACTTTTAAATATGATTGTCCAAAGTTTACTACGACATAAACATTACTTATTACTGATGAGCGGTCGATTTAATATTCTAACCGCAGCTTAGCAATTCCTTTAATTGCTAGTGGAGATAAGTTGCATATAAAAGTATTTCTGTTGAAGCATTTTCAAACAGCGGCTACTTTTAGGTACACTCGTTTCGGCGCATAATCATTGTCCGGATAAAATATCAGACTTATATACGCAGCACACTCTATTTAATTGGAAAATTGTCATAGTCAATTCACAATATTCTTCATACATAATCTGTCGATCATTGCGCAGCTGTGCTGTTTAGATTTAAATAGATTTATTAAATTACTAGCTGACCCAGCAAACGTTATTTTGCCTTACAAAAATGATTAAATTACTAAAATGGCTATAAAAAAATAGGGATTGGTGATAAAAAAAAGTAAAAATTTAGGGCTGTATGTATTTTTAATGCCACATAATAAAAAAATAAAAACAAAAAATTTCGTCCAAAAATTAAAAAAAAATTAGGGGTGGATTACCCTTAACATTTAGAGGGATAAAAATAGATATTGTCCGATTCTCAGACCTACCCAATATGCACACAAAATTTCATGAGAATCGGGAAAGTCGTTTCGGAGGAGTTTAACCACAAACACCGCGACACGAGAATTTTATATATTAGAAGATAAACTTATTACATATTATGGTAATGGGCTATAAAATTCCGAAATAAAACGTAAGAGTATGTTAATTGCAAACAATTACTTGTGAAAATTGGTCTATTTTCAGGCTACTCTTATTTTCCGATTGAATTAATAAAAACATTATTTTACACTTGCCTGTGATAACCTACATGTGTAAACTCGTTGGTACTAATTAAGCTATCGATTGATGGCGTCGATCGATTGGTTAGCCGACGTTTTATACGAAATAGTAGTCGTCGACCAATCAAAGTTACCACACCGATCGATCGATTAGTGTAATAACACCTCTCACATTGCAGTAATAATAATCAATTAAATTGTAAATGTGCTACAACAATATAAGCATTTGTTATAAAAGCAATGGATATTAGCAATTTCAATGAAATTCAGCTGAAGAAAAAGAAATTCAGCAGATGCTGGATGGTTTTGCACGTGGCAAGACGCCAAATACTTTTGTTTGATAACGCTTTTGTTCCTTATTTCTAATATGCACAAGAGTTTTAGCGGGGCATGAACCCATATGGTCATGATCATCTTTTTCTTTTTGAAGCCATCAGCAATGTTTATTTGTATTCATAGAAGGTGATTTGATAAACCGAAATAATTTTCAACATTTTAACGTACTCTTTATACTAATGTAATTAATTTATTGTGGAGCAAAATTTACATTATTAAGTAATTTTTCGTCACGATTTAGTCAAGAAGGCATTACCTACCGAAGGTTAAAAATACATATTAGGTACCATAATTTCAAACATGTATTTTATTTTAATAATAAATTATAATAGATTTTATCCAACCCTACCAAATATTCGATAGAAAAGCATTTTCGTAAATCAGTGCTTGAATCTAACCTAGTGATATTAATTTTTTTAAAGATACGAGCTTGGTCGTGAAGTAGGTATTTATACTATGAGATTGCATAAAAGATATACAATACAATACTCTACACGAATGAAGGCCTCCAGTGTAGTATATAGGTACAAAGACTTTTATATCATAGGAAAGTATCACTAATTAAATTTATTATTAATAAATTGGCGTAGGTAATATTAATTTGTAAGTTGTTACTCTATGTATGTATTTCAAATGTATACTGAAGTTTTTATGGAATACGTGGATACAACTTATTGATGAAATTCTTTAGATTTGAAAACATTCTATATACCTAGACAAGGTTCAGAATTTTCCCAGAAAGGGAGTACTTCATAATTAAGACTTTATTAGTTTCCATTGTCGTTATTGTTTTGTGTAGGCATAGTTGGTAAACAATTCACTGGAACCACGTATTTCATGATGTTTTATAGCAAATAAATTCGTTATGAAAATCGTTCGCAGAATGTTTGTAAGTACTTATTATCGTAACTAGAAACATCTACAGAGGGTAAAAGCCAATATGACCACTTTACTCTAGCGAGAGATACGAATCTTACAACGTATATCTACAATCACAAATCAGGGAACTCACAAAACAGCGACAAAGTGTACATCGTTCTCGCTTACAATAAAAATGAACTTACTTTTTACATTATGATCATAATTCTCACAGCTTTGTCTTTCATTGTTCGCTTGTCAGCGAGTAGTACGAGTAAATTCGTTAAATACTAAACTATTTGGTAAATATCTATAAATAGAAGTATTGGCATTACAGTCACGAATAACACTAACGACATCGACTCTTGCCAATTGTGATGCGACGTCGACGAGAAATAAAGTTCGTAGCACACTTATATAAGCTCGGAACCGTACCGCCTCTTTTACTATTAAAAAAACATACAGTCGAATTGATAACCTCCTCCTTTTAGAAGTCCGTTGAAAAAGAGGCGATTCGTTACGGTCTGTAGTCGTTTCGTAGCCGCCATTTCGTAGCGTTCATAGTAAAATAAGAGGCGGTCCCTTTCCGAGCTGATAAGTGTGCTACAATCTTAACTAAACCTTTACAACCAAACATGGTGAAAAGCTGTTAGCGAGGCTCCTCACATTCCACTAAGAGACCTCGATTATTGAAACGCCAAAAAAATATCGTAATATACCAAATAAAAACCTGAACGAAGCCTTCGAAGTTTGAATTGCAAATAACGGGTTCCAAATATACAACTGGAGACTTAAACAATCAGCTATATTTATACATACATATTATCAGAACTGTTTCACGAAATTGAGATCATTAAAATAATTTTAACGCTGATTATATCAGCATAGGTTGATTAAAAAATACCAGAACGGCACAAAATTATCTTAAGACTATCGCTGCTATCAGCGGAAACACGCTACATAATTATTAAAATTATTGCAATCGAGCCCTGCAACCTATGCCTGCAACAAACAACTAAAAGGTGAATTTTAAGTAGTTAAGGCCTATAATTAGGTGATACTTACTAGAGAACTATAGTTAAGTAGAGATATTTAGGCAAATAAAATCTCTACCTAAGATATAATATTTATATATAACAGTTTAATATTACAAGTTCTTAATTTACACGCACAAATTCACACAGGATCACATAGGACATAAGAGAGATGTTTATCCATGAATCAACGAAAGGCTTTCATCTACGTTAAAGACTTTTACTTAAAATTAAAATTTTATGAGCGCGGCGTAGTATGGAAATTAGGTAGGTTCTAATATACACCTTTATTTATTTTGCTCTCTAAAAGAATCTCGGAATTTTATCGTAAAATGGTTTTAAGTATTTGTTCTCGAGAGCAGGCATGATTTAAGATTAGCGGAATTTACTAGAGGTATTTTGTCTCGATAAAACAATTTTTCTTTATGAGAAAATCAAACCCATACCTTTCACATAAAATACATAACACAATACTTTATTTATTACATCCTTGGGTACTTTCGAGGGTAAATATGAAAACTAAACCACAAAGGTGCTTAGGGCGCCGTTCGTTCATGACCATGAATAAACTCCCGTAGCATTTGTAATAGTAGATTATCATCAAAGTAATTTATTTCTCTTTACAAATGCCTGTCATAAGAAGTATAAAAGATTGGGGTCCCTTAAATTCATTTCAATAGGAGTTTCCATTGGAACATTTGAATAAGAAGTAGGTAATCCTTAAAACTTTTATCGTGAATTATCATCACAATCGAAGCAACTGTATTCAAAATTTTCAATAAATATAAATATATAAAAAAAAATAACAGATAAAGTTTATTAAAAAAACTGTCTTTCACAATAAAAACATTATTATTTAAAGAAGCTCAGCAAAAGACAATAAATATGTAGGTACTTAGTTCCTTTATTATTCATTATATTTTTAGTCAAAAGATAAAAGTGAATCAAGATCACAAAACAATGTTATTGCGAATATCTGTACTTATTTATTGCAACAATTTGAGACATTTCAGAAAATCTTAAATTAATATTCTAATAGTATATTTAATTTTATCTCTCTTAAGCACGCAATAGTCAGAAATCATCAAAATATAATATTACAAAGATTCATACTTCACTAGCAGCTGTGTGTATCGCAGGCTCGGTGGCTCGAAATATTAGAAATAAGTCAGACATTTAAATTATTTTTAGGGTAAGTCGAGATTTTGTAAAATTAAATGTCCTTTCCATTTTCACGTGCATTAAAATTTATACACTTTAGTAACCTGTCACAATTATCTCAGTACAGTACATACATAAACAATTAATATTGAATTATTGACCCGTTCATGTGACAAAGAACTAAAATTTATATGTTTTAATGAGCATTACCTTACTTATAAATTAAATATGGATTGCCGTCATAGTAATAGCAATTAAATATCCATTAAACGTTTCTTTATTATAACATAATTATTCAACAAATGTATACGATAGGTACATTTCTAAAAACGAAATAAATAATTTGCAATAATTTTATTATCCTTTTTTAATTCTAGTAGATCGATAAAATGTGGCTATCTAATAATTAATTAGTAATATCTTTCAATTTTAATTAAATAAGGTAATCATACAATCCATATCTTTAGTCGCTTATTATAAGTATTCATATTTTACATTAATTTAGAATTAAAGTAGATACAATATTATGAAACTTCAATGGAAAAAATGGAAAATAGTTATAACAAGATATTTATCAATATCACTTTGGTGTCGGGGAGTATAGCTAATAAAATCTAGTAAAATTTTACATTATTATATCACTATGTTGTATCCGGATCCACGCTCGTCGCCAACGAGATGGCGCCCAGGGGTTGCTTTCAGACAGCAGTCTCTAGGTCTTCAGAGACTAATTGGAAATGCTCTTGACCTGAAATAAAATTCGCGTTTCAACAATAAACTGTGAAAGCACCGATGAATCTGTACCAAACGTCAAATCGCCGTGGGGTTGAAAAAAAGCAAAACTTTTAACTGGTTTCTGTTTCGGCTAAACGAATGTTGGGAAGTGATGTTACATTTTGGAACGTAACAAAGGCAGTATAATTTGTTTTTGTCGCAGCATTCTTAATTATCTTCAATGATATGATATGATTTAAATTGATGTAATATTAAAAAACGTTATGAAATATAAGTAATTATGATTGATGTAAGTTTTGTTATCTGCTGCACTATCAATAGATGTTGATATTTATTCATTCTCATGCTTAAATATGATATAAGTAATACTGAGTCAAAAAAGATTTTTAACCATTTTATCTCAAATTTTGTAATAAAACATGTAAACGTTATTTGACCTTTGCTACTTATTTACTGAATTTATAATCTGAGCTCATAAAGCAAAATTATATGCTATCCTATTAATATCTAAATTCAGATTCATATTAATATCTCCCGACTTGCGATTCAGAATATGAATAAACAAAAGATACATTATATATGCGAGACGTCTCGGTAGGAAATCTAAATATTTGCATATAAACCTATAATGGTACTGAATATTTAGTGGCAAGAAAATACTTTTGAAATGAGCTAGTTACAAATATGTATACGTTTGGAATATAGTGTGGCTAGATTATGTATTTCAGATTAGTACTTGTTATCAGTTATATTCAGGGCTAAGGAACTTTGTTTAGACGGTGCGGTGTTTATATGATCATTGTAGTACACACACATACACAGTATTCAGACAATATCTCGAGGCATAAGAGGACTAACTTGTATGGAGTTTGGCAATTCTAACTCGCACTAAGAAACAATTTTTAATGGCTTTTGTAAAGAAAATGGTCCACGTCAGTAGAGTGATGAGTGACAAACCAAACTAATTCATCCTAGACCAAACTATTCAAATTAAGGTGAATAAAATTACACCGAGACCCGGCGTATATGATCGGAAAATGGCTGCGAGCTCGAATTTAGACCATTTTTCAAATAGGTAATTATTAAAAATATCTGATTGCATTGAACAATGTTGTAAACTTGTAATGTCGCTACTATGTGAAGCATTACATGTATTAATAAATAATAAAGTTAGTATTTAACTGAGTATAATTTCAAAAATATTGTAAAAATCCTCAATAAAATTTACCAATTTAATTTTTTTGGTGTCACTTTTAACATTTTTTACTTATTTTTTTTATTTAGGTTTATAATAGTATATTTTCTATTGGTAAAACTATTTTCTCAAAGTATTGTTTGCCATTACAATACTTTTATTTCATCTGAAAGATACTTCAAGACTATTTTCGTAAAACTGGGCCATAAGATTCACCTCGCTTTACAAAACTATAAGTGTAAATTAAAATATATCTCTATATCAGTTTTAAACAAGAATTAGTCTTCTTATAATATATAATTTCTTTGCAAAGTCTACACCTTTCTTCGAAATTAGGTCTGAAAAATCCATAAAATGTAACGGAAATCGAGTTCACGCCCTTAAGCCTATATGTAGGTCACACTAAAAGTTTCCGGAACTGGCCACTTACATGAACAATAGGTATTTAAAAAGTAATTATAACATTTGAAATACATGGAACTCTTTGGCTGTTGAATGCAGTTTGTTTCATCTGACTGTCAGTTGTTTTTACATTGTGGCGCAATTTTAAAAATGGATTTAACTCGGCAAAATTTTCGAAAAATGGTTTTCTACGATTTAAAGTGTAATTTGACAGCTCAACACAGTTTTTCAAAGTACAAAACGTAAAACTTATGAGCCATCCTGTACACAGTCCCGACTGGCACCTTGTCACTTTTTTCAACGATTTTCATCTCCAGAAGAGACTGCCGAAGAGTATAAAAAACACGTTTCTGAGGTCACCACGGAGGAGTGGCACAAAAGTTTTCAAAATGGTTTAATCAAATGAAAAAGTGCATAAATTACGCAAAGGGAGAATATTTTGAGAAACAGTAAATTAATTTTTGACCTTTAATGGTATTTTTTTCTTATTCATTCAGGAAACTTTTCGTGCGCCCCACGTATTAATATTTATTGCTCAAGAGATCGTGGCAAGAGAAATATATGTTCAAATTTCGAATCTAACACGTAAACGTTCTTATTCCACCCTTGGGTGTTTGTGGATCTTACCGATTAACTGGGAAAAATTTTGGTTACTATCTCAAGTCAGTTTTCTACGTGGGATTTTATTTTGTTACCTAAATGCACCCTTGTAAATCCATTACGATATCTGTGGAAAAACCAAGCACGACTGCCTGGTGACCTTACTAGCTCTATTGCGTGTAGTGTAAAAGATGATTTACTAGCCGCTCTTCCGTGAAGTGGCGGATTTCCGCCACTTCACGGAAGCACTCATCTGACAGTTCAAAACTCTTTCACGGAAGAAAGGCTAGAGACAGACAGAACCTGATTCGAGCTAGGTCTTTTATATGCGATAATAAACAGCATTCACAATATCTACATCCTATGATCTAGGTGTTAGTAACAGAAATTGTTTATTTAGAAGACTCAACTTAAGGTCTTATTGTTTATTTATGGTTCTGAAAACACTAGGCACTACACAATAAATACTACAAAATGTTGGTACATAGGTACTTATTTGCGGTTTACCTATTGGTCGACGTAAAATCAGCCCTAAAAGTCGTCTAACTAATAAGTAAAATACCAAAGCACGACATTGGCAGTTTGATACATAAACATGAAATATAAATGTGGACACTAAATTTATCAAAGGTATTCAAATGTAGCTTTTGGGCCTAACTTTCTAGAGCTACTACTTACTAGGGCACGTTCTTTAAATTCTAATGTGCTGTGCCTTAGCTTAATTCTCTTCGGGCTGGTGTTTACTCGGCTTATAAACCAGCGAACCAGATGTGCACACATCAGTTTTTCACAGACTTACCTCTGTTGGTGATACTCACTCTCTAAGTAGGCAGCTAGCTTATGACTATCGGCTCGTAAAATCAGGTTTAATTGCTGAACTCTCCTACCTTCGTGGACGTAGCTTTATTAGTTCATTACGCTCCACCTACCTTGTCAGTGATACTCACTCTCTAAGTAGGCAGCTAGGTCGTGATCCTCGGCCCGTAAAGCTAGGTCCTACCTGCTGAAAGCCACCAACATGCAGCATATGGCTCGCCTCTTGTGCGCGGCCCATCTCTCCCGTGAGCTGTGTACGTGGCGTGTCAGTGATACTCACTCTCTAAGTAGGCAGCTAGGTCGTGATCCTCGGCCCGTAAAGCTAGGTCCTACCTGCTGAAAGCCACCAACATGCAGCATATGGCCCGCCTCTTGTGCGCGGCCCATCTCTTCCGTGAGCTGTGTACGTGGCATGTCAGTGATACTCACTCTCTAAGTAGGCAGCTAGGTCGTGATCCTCGGCCCGTAAAGCTAGGTCCTACCTGCTGAAAGCCACCAACATGCAGCATATGGCCCGCCTCTTGTGCGCGGCCCATCTCTTCCGTGAGCTGTGTACGTGGCGTGTCAGTGATACTCACTCTCTAAGTAGGCAGCTAGGTCGTGATCCTCGGCCCGTAAAGCTAGGTGTCGCGGAGTGAGGCCAGCGTGGTCCTGCCTAGTGAGCGAGGCGCCGCCCGCCACCAACATGCAGCATATGGCCCGCCTCTTGTGCGCGGCCCATCTCTTCCGTGAGCTATGTACTTGGCGTGTCAGTTTTACTCACTCTCTAAGTAGGCAGCTAGGTCGTGATCCTCGGCCCGTAAAGCTAGGTGCCGCGGCGTGAGGCCGGCGTGGTCCTGCCTAGTGAGCGAGGCGCCGCCCGCCACCAGCATGCAGCATATGGCCCGCCTCTTGTGCGCGGCGGCCTTGTGGAGGGCGGTCTGCCCGCGCTCGTTGTCCCGCATGTTCAGTATCGCCGTCGGCGCGCACGCTATCAGATATTTAACGATCTCCTTGTTCCCATATCGGGCGGCGATGTGTAGAGCCGTTTGACCGCTCGCGTCGATCGATAGCAATGAGTAGCCCGCTGCGTGCAGTTCTTTCATCTGTGACGGATATTTTGAAGGTCAATTTTTTATGTTGTTAATAATGAATTTTAATGTATTTTTAATTCAGGTATTTATCGATAATTTTAATAAATAGTGGGTATTTAATCCACACCACCCAGAACCATTATTACTTTTTAGTCTGTATATATACGAGTATTAGTCTTTCTATTTCGTCAATATTTTATTCGAGAAATCGTTTCATTATATAATTTTTATTAGTAGTTACTTTTTAGCTTTTTGCTTTGTTACTGAATTAATAAAGGTGATGGTCCTTTTCCCCATCACAGAAATTCGTAAACAATTTCATAACTTTATTTTGCAATAGTCCATTTTTATGTACGTAGTGTAGAGGAAGTCTTGTAATCGTCAAAAAATTCGACCTCGAGATTTTGACGAATTTACACGTTTTGGGGAATTATGTCTCTGTGTGTGTGTGTGTGTGTGTGTGTGTGTCTGTGCGTTAGCACGATAACTCGATCATGCTTTTAACATACGTGTATGACATCAAAATATAAGGTTTCTGTCAAATTTTGAGCTGTCGATAACGAAAGTTAAGCAACCAAGTGCGCGGTCGGTACACGGATGGGTGACCAAAATTTAACATGCATGTATGACATCAAAATATAGGGTTTCTATCAACCTTTGAGTCGTTTCCGGTATACGAGAAAACAACGGGAGACCACTCCCGATTTTTCCCTGTGTACATAATCACCTAATTAGGTAAAGAGCAATAATTAAAAGTAATTGATATTATAGTATGAAGAATAAATAATGTTAAAAACAGAATTTAAATTATATAAGTCTAAAATTAAATTAACTAAAATGTAACTAAAACAAATTTATATAACAATAAGTAACAAATGTTAGCATGTAAATATTAAAAAATTATATTGATTCATGAATAATTAACAAAATATTGTAATAATAACAATTTATTGGCATTAATGTATTATAGATATTATCAGAATTAAACACTTTTTGTGTTTGTAATAATTAAAAGTACAATACAATAGATATTATATGAAATCATTGCATTGTTTGTATAATTTTCTTCGATTTTGTAATTGTTACCTATGTGGTTAGAATAATTTCTCAAATTGATTGAAAGAAAAAAGTAGGTAACATTAAATAATAGCCAAAGTGGAAACAGATAAACTAAGTCTGCGAGACTAAGTCTGCTAGACACATCGCGATGTCGCGAATATTCGCGTCATCGCGATGTGTCTAGCCAAGTATTCGCGAATACTTCGGCACTTCGTGCGAAGTCGCAAGGACATCGCGCCGTTGTCGGTAAACTGGCGCACATCAAAGCGTTTTTATCGCGATGTCCTTCGCTTGCGTGGCCATACTTGGTGTTCTTCAGTCGGCGCACAGACAGGCCGACCACGGCGTCCATTTTGTTTTTTGCGTAGCATCGCGATCACATGGCGACAGACTTTACAGCGCGCAATGTGTGGCCATGCACATTCGCGGTAGGCCGGAGAAGATTATCGCACGAATGTTATTGCGATGTGTGCGGCCGTAGCATAAGCGGAGAAGCCGGCATCAGCGCTGGACTAAACCTATTTATTTAACTTTCTTAAACTGGTACTACGTGCGCCTTTCACCACCACTATATAACAACTTTAATAGTTGGAAAAACCAAATTGAAAACATGCTTAAGTCCATTATCGGTTTTCTATTTAATAAATCTAATACATACCTAGTTAAATTGTAACAAAGTGGCTTCTAAGGATATTAATAACTTAGTGTTTTATCATCATTGCGTAGTTGAATAGTACTTCTTTAGACTTCTATGTCAGTGGTCTAAGTCCATATGAATTCAAAATATGTAAATGTCCCATGAACATTTTGATTTCCGAGTAAATATTTAAAAAACCTTGAGCTAAGAGTTGAATTTTTAATACTAGAAAAAATACACTGAAATCGACCTGCCTCAGGCGGGAATCGAATCCAGCATCTTCCGCACTCCGGGCATTTGAATTTTGATTTTTTACGTTAAATATTTAAAGACTTCGTCATCGACTATGCTGCAAAAAAAGAAGTCAATTTCTAGATACTTTTAGGAACGTTTGGAATACAAAATTTAATAAATATTGTAACATTTAAGTAATTTTCGTATTTATAGAATATCGGAAGTTTTTAACTTAATAGCATGGAAGTGAAATCGGCACTTGCGTAGGCAGAGACTAAATATAGGTACCTACAATTTTTTTATATGTAACGCGTAGAACTAAAATTAACATTATAAAAGTCGACGACAAAATCTGGTTTGTCAAATACATTAACTTAACAAACCTGATTTTCATGTGACTGTGTAATCCAAGTTCGCACATGTGGAATCCCCTAAAGAATAAAGATTCTTAATATCATTTAGATTATCCATCCTAAGATTTCTTACCATTTTCAAGTCTCCAACTTTGGCTGCTTTGAGGAGAGTGTCAGTGGTTTTTTCCAGTAAATTTCTGAAACAACGTTAAGCATTTTTCACTCTGCTACATATTGAAAAATTAAATTGAAATTGCATTTACAGGGTAACAAAAAACTAAAAAATTAAAACAAAGTTTACTGAATGCTTCATCTGAAATGTTCATTTTAGAAAAATCTAACCAACAATAATTTTTTCTCTTTTTTTTTTCGTGATTTAAGAATATTTGACTCTAATCTTACAATGCTCTAATCTATTATATCTTTATTATGTTCCATAATTTAATTATTATTTCCAATATATCTTTTTTATTTTCCATACTACGTAAATTGCTAACATCTACTCTAGCAACTAAACTAAATTACCTACCTATTAGATAACTAAAGTTTATAAACTAAACGTATTGGTTTACAGGATTGTTGACTGTTATCTTATTAAAAAAATTGCGAAAGCATTTACCCAGTTTTGTATCCACTTACTACATTACAATCGCTGAAAAGTATTATTATATATATTTTATTATGAAACTATGTAACATAGAACATTGTTTTTCATGGAATCTTTCGTATTGCTTATTATTGTCGCTCCTCTATCGTCCTAATCATAGGTTGAATTGTTTTAAATGTAATATTTAAAATATTATAATACATTGGCCGAAAATTCACTATTGTTTAGTTTTAAACTAACAGTCAGAAATCCTGTGGAATACATCTAGTTGTTTAAATGGGAAGGACAACAAATACATAAACACATATTTTATTCATATCTCACCTAAAGCCAAAAACTTCTTGGTCAAGTCCAAAAAGCTTTTCATGAATGCTGCATGCAATAGAAGATAGGAGAAATAGAGTGCAAAATTCAAATTATGTGCAATGTGCTTTAGACAGGCTTCAGAAATCAAACTGTGTGAATCTAAAGATCACACGCTTTTGCAAACACTTTTAATATTTTGGCAAAACCTATGTAGATTCTCAGTAAACGTGCAATTTCTAAACTATTTAGAAATTTTATATTACAGGGACCAGAAGTAAAGAATGTTTAGTAATATTGGTAGATAACTATTTAGTTATTTACAGAACTCTAAGTAGATAAATACTGTTATTTGTCCCTGTTTATTTAAGTACTACTTTAACTAGATCGCGAGAGTGTTAAACATAATATTTGAAGCTTTGATACTTTTAATTCTATTTTTTTCATTAATGAAGAACCAGAATGTCTGCAGAAATAGATCCTAATTGAATTCAGACTAGTTATAAAGTTTTTCGTGTCTCATATCGCCACTCATATCTGGATGCCTGAGTGGAAACAAATACAAGTCAAGGATACAGCAGTAATAAACAACTTTATACTGTCGGCAGAAATGACAAGTTAAACGCGTGATACGTCTTTACGATTGCTTTCTTGTGTATAAAGAGTAATTGTAGCACTTGAATTTTATGAGTACACTGTTAACATAGATCGTCATAATCCATTATTATAGGCATAATCAAATCGAGGTAAATGGCGTTCCAAACAGCTGTCATAACGTTTTGCATCAAATTGTACGGTAATGGGCTATATAGAAGTATCAATATCAAAGCTTTGCTATTCGTGAGCTGTAAAACGCACACAACACACACCAAATAGTATAATCCAGTTTGCTTACGTCTTGAACCGGACTATAGAGTCGTGCGAAGGCAGATGTCCCTTCGCCGGAGGGCTAGTGCATAGCGGCGGCGAATTGGAGTCCTGTGTGATAATTCTGGGCGAAGGCGGTTGTGGAGTGGTCTTTGGTGTGGTCGGAATAGGGGTCCTAGTTGGAGGAGTGGGGGTGAAGTGGGGAGGGGGCGTTTGGGGAGTCAGCAGCTCTTCCGAAGTGCGCGCCGGGCTGCCCAGTCCCGACTCACTGACCAACAAAGCATTTTAGATTAGCGAATAATTGGGTCGGACTCGGACCTCTTCAACAGCTTAGCAGTTAATTTCCGCAGTTTGGTTTATATATCAATTGGGCTATTCTGAATTACAAGCGGCGTAAATGATTAATTGTTTCTGATGGCTACAGTTATGTTCAGTGTGTATCTAAAGGTGTGTATATTATCAAGTGCACCTTTAACATGTTTGTATATTTTATCTAAGTCAGCACTTGTTAATGATTGCACTAAAGATTGAGTGCATACTAATTGCAAAATTAATGTTGAAATTTAGATGTTAGGTACTATAATGTAGCACGCGTTCAGATATAGGTAATGCAGATATTAGAGCTGTAAATTAAGAAAATTACACGAGACCAATGTAAGAAGTTGATCACCTTATGAATATGAAAATTTCACAAAACTATAGTTTATTTAACGTATGGCAACACAGAGAAACGAATACAAGAGAGCGAATGAGTCGCTACGGTGCGACTGACCACTGTAGGCCCAAATGGCCAACCAAGATATTTATAGGTAAAACTGTAAGGAACACTACCAATAAAGTACAGTTAAAAATGTGTCCTTGAAACCGCTTACTTCCTATTTGTCCCTTTCTAACCTCTAACCTCAACGAAAGGGACAAATAGGAAGTAAGCGGTTTCTAGGAGAAAATTTTTGGCTTCTCTTTTTGTTCCTTCCAGTTTTACCTATAAATTTCTTGGGACCATCACAACCGCCGTGGTGGAGTGGGCAGTATAGCTGCCAACACATCAAGCGGTCCGGGTTCGAATCCTGGTAGCGGCTAATATTTGTGTGATGAACACGAGTATTTGTTGACGAGTCATTGTTGTGTTTATATGTATATTTATTTGAGTTTGTTTATTAAAATATCTAAATAAAATATTATTTATATTAAAAATGTCCGTTATATATTATACATAACACAAGTACTTAATGGTATTTACTTTGGGCTAGCTAGATAATTGGTGTGATATTTTATTATCACATATCTGTGCACATAAGAACCTTCGCAGGATATAGACAGTAAAAACAACTAACAAGCTTTTGTTTAGTTATGATTGTGTTCATTAACTTTTGTTGTTGACTATACATACATCAAAGTCTTGTCTACCAGATTGATTTTCCGTAATTGAATTCACACACTTATCTCAAATAATAAAAAAGGAGATAACTAGGTCTAAGAAACATGAATCATTAATTTCATTAATAGTCGTTTCCTAATATATGTACAAGATACAGACTAATAAAAAAGTCATGAAATTGAAGATCATAATATTATATCTTGGTAATCTGTAATGACGAAACGCACTAAAATTGTACTATGAAGTATTATGACACTTACTACAAACCTTATCTATTTAACAATATTGTTCCAAGACAACAAATCGAATGTATGACCCTTTCTACAAATGTACAAAATCACGGTAATATATTTTTTTATATAAATCTTTACTCTTACGACCACACTGTTTTGGGTGGGGTGGTAAACACAATACCTAGCTGTCTCGTGTTTGATTCTTGGTAGGCGCAATGTTGTTATTAATGTCAAGAGTCATTATCAATTTACTTTTACTTTATTAGTAAAATATATTCTTATAATTAATAGTCTGTATGTTTGGGTTAATTAGATAATTGGCGTCAAATTAGATGTTGGCACTGAACACAGTCCGCAAAATAATGAAATGCATATCTTTGTATCAAACTATGTCTGCAAAGTCGCACACTTAACTCGTTTGTGGTCTATACTACCCCAATATTTAGTGACCCTGGAGAGTAAATTGTGACGTATTTCAAAGAGAATCCCAGCAGATGACAATGAAAGTGTGCAGGCGAGCGTAAATTGTTTATTACTAGGCCCTGAATAGTTTTTCAAGTAGTTTGTAATCGTGTTGTAGATTGTGATGTGAGTATTCGGTTAAGGAAGGACATTTCAATAGAATTTTCGGTCGTTTTCCATACCGTATCCTCAGTTATAGATACTATATAGCTTTGTGTAGTTTATTTGCCATATAATTTTTATTGTTGAACGTTTATTGTTGTCTTTTGATTTCTCAAAACATCTAGCTAATCTATACAGTAATCTTATCATTACCTAACTGCAGAAATATAGCTGTTAAGACTATTATTATGGCGGCGTCTTTTAAAACGACTTCAAAAAATCCCTGAAAATTTTAAGCATTTACGTACCTGGCATGAGATTCTGGCACGTCGAGCGAAACTCCCGCGCTGGGGGTGTCGACACTTTGCGAGATATCCAGGGACACGGACAGTCCTGTGGTAGTGTCGAGGGACACGGACGGGCCCGTCCGGTCCAGGGACGCGGTGGCCGTCGTGTCCGGGTGTGCGGTCGACTCCGTGTCCGGGGTGAGAGGAGCCGCGTCCAGTATGTATATGTTTTCGTGTCCTATGTCGGTCGGATAGTGGAGGTTTTCTTGAGCTTTGTCGATCCGGAAAAACCTCTCGGCTGTTACCGCTGTTTCAAAAATGCTCATTTTAATGTTATGAGAAGAGAAATTAAGGGATTTCTTTTGTGGAGTTTCTATTATATATATTAGTGGAACATATGAATAAGTTTAAGTTATCTAACATATGGCCCAACCATTAACGATTATTTTTAATTAATATTACCTTATATAGTAAAATGAAAAAACAAAAACTGTTAAAAGTAAATTTGCTAACTTATGGTAGACAACGAGCTTGTTGCGAAACCGAAAACGAAATTTTACTAATCATCAAACATCAACAAGTTAGTATAAAAGTTGTTGAAAATTACTTTTTATCCTGTACAAAAACACCTTTTATGACCCTACTGTAGCTATCTATAAACACATTACATTATCTAAAGTCAGTCGAAGCTTTAAAAGCTTAAATTTTCTAATTTATGGAGAGACCTTTTCAGTGTTGAGGAAAGCAGGCGTAAGGTGCTTACTTAATTTGTACAAATTACATTTTGGCATACCTACCTATAGGAAATTACACATAGGATTTCTTTACTGCGAAAGTAATATTAAATACGGTTCAGAAAAGCCCAGACTCTAAAACCGTGTTATTTTTTAAGTATTATAAACTTTTAATGGAAAGCTTTTTCAAAATACGAATTTACTCAATAAATTGTAATTAACTATTATTACTGCAAATGATTCGAAAACGCTGACACATAAAGCGGGTATTAATGACCCAGATTTCGAGGTAATTGGGTTCGGATTTTTGTTTCACTGAATATGCAAATTTTAAGCTCGGGAAATCGTATATTGTCGCCGCGGTGCGTCCATTGAATTATAAAGGTATTTGTGACTTTTGGTGCTGTTTTGAATATTTATTTTTCTAGAACAGCGATGGACGTTAGATGGAGAGTTGATTTGAGTTCGTTATTTCCAGGTAGGTACGTAAAATGAATACGCACTTTTGGAATGCGTATTTTGATTTTTTTTATTTAGGTAATCTTCTTCTTTTTAATTAATGGCGTTCGAGAAAAGATTACGCATTTCGCCAATGTCAAGTGAAAATGTACTTATAGTAACGGACAGTTTTACGATTAGATTGAGTTAAAAATGGCGTCTCTCAACTCGTGTTTTTACAACAAGAACTCGGGAGAAACTCCAATTTAGGTAATCATTTTAAGTACTTACAGTGAGAATGTAATTACGAGATTATAAAAAAAATACAAAAATATTTATTCATGTGTGCGTTTACTAAATAAAAAGCGTTCTTGAAAAATCTGAGCTATAATTTTAGAACGATATTTATTTAGGTAATAGATTTAAGAATAAGAAAATTTGTTAATAATATCACTCCACGGCATCAGTTTAATAAAAAACCAATTAACATTCGCCGTTCATTTATTTATTAATTGATTTAGCGACAGGAAGTAATTTTGTTTAGTAGATAGACTTTAAATAAAATTTCGGATATTGGTGCATACAAAAAAAGTGTAAGTAATTTCTAAATCTGCATTATTTTGGGGTAAAAATATTTCAGTATATCAACATAATGTACATGTACCTATAGGTAATTTCATTCTAAAAGAGTTTTTAAAATTTTGGCAATAACCTTATTTATCATGTCAGTCGGAATTTGTATAAAAATTCTCAGGCCGAAAAGGCCTTAAGAGACTTTTAAAAGTGTTTTAATAATAGGAAAAGACCAAGTTCTAAACAAGAATATTAATTCCGTAGTGGGTGCTCACGAGGATCTCAAGAATTTCAAGCCTCTCGAGTCCTCTCAGAGAGGTCATTACAAATACAGCACTTTGTAACTTGATTATTCATTTTCCATCGCTAAAAAATTCTTTGACAAACGGTGTACTGTTAAGATTATTTTCATTATATTTCTTCAGTGTATTTTATCTAGTATTAAAAATATTTACGCGTTTATAAAACGCAAAAATTATTGGTGCATACAAATAAACTCCCATAAAAGTAGAAAAAAAACAAACTAAAAAATCACGAGAGAATGAACTCCTCATTATATTACATTAAAGCTCTATTTAACACTTTCATATAATATACTAGCGCTTCGCCTGCGATTTCGTCCGCGTGGAGTTTTTAAAATCAAATATAGTCTACATCACTCAGGAATAATGTGGCATTCAAATGATGCAAGAATTTTTGGAATCGTTGTAGTAGTTTCTAAGCTTGTTCGTTGCAAACATACCAATCTTTCAAAAAATTTCAAAATAATTATAATATTAGTGTAGAAGATAAATAAAATCTAAGTTAGGTAAAATAGTAATAAACTCATTAAAAAAACAGTTCCCTAGATAAAGTTTTCTTTAAAAAAACGAATGGTATTCACAGTGCTCACTCAATGCCGCATCTACACAGGTTTCGGGAAATCGGGAAGGGATTTGTTTATGGTTCCAAGTTATTTTTTTTGTAGGTAACGATTTTCAGGTTGTTCCGGGGATTAACTCTTAAACTTGTATCTTTGCGAATGAGGGCATGGAATGACGCGGGGAAACTGCAGGGAACAAGATAGAAAAACTCCAAAAATGTTGTACCTTTTTAGGTAGATTTTCGTGCATTTTTGTAAGCATTTTTAACATTGAGAAGAATACGCATGTCGCATATATACGTAAATTAGTTTTTAAAGTAATTTTTATTTTGCTAAAAAAAGCTTTTTCATACTTTTAAGGAAAGCTACTATCTCCTTGGGTAGTATTCATGTTCTTTAACATACTCAGTTCAGTTACCTTAGTGGACGCTGGTGGGTACAGGTCCGAACAAAATGCCCATTTACCTTTAGCAGTCAAATAAGTTACAGATAACGTAATAGAATTTGGTGAAAACAAGGCAATAAATTGAATCTGATGTACCACTTACCTACTTGGCCGACCTTACATGGAGGATAAAACGTAGGTATTTTTATCTATAAAGTTATTGGACGATACGAGAAACAAGTAAGTATTTGTATCATCGGTGGAAGGACGCTCGTAACAGTAGCGTGGGTGAATTACTGTTCTTATATTGATTCGCAAAGTATTAATATAGAACAAAGTATTAATATAGAAGTGGACTTTATGATAGACTGTAAAGGCAAGGACCTCATAACCAAACTAAAGGTCAAAGCACACTTATCAGCTCAGAAAGGGACCGCCTCTTTATTTACTACTAGCTTTTGCTCACGACTTCGTCCCCGTGGAATGTTCTTTGGTACTTATTTTTTTGCTAATCATACACATATTTCCAATGTACGATAGTAAACATAGATAGATTTGTCGGATTACATTCCGTTGTATCCCCTGTTTTAAAACCGTAAGTTTAGGATTTCGAGAAATCCTAAAATATCTTTCTTTATATTTAACTGAAAGTTCATATACCAATTTTCATGCATTTTACTACAAAAATGACGGATTTCCTATAAAAACTTTCATCCCCTACTTTATCCCCTTAGAGGTTGAATTACGAAAAATCCTAAAATACGTCATTCTTAATTTGTAACCATAAAGTCATATACCAATTTTTGTAGATTTTACTATAAAAATTACGGATTTCCGATACAAATTTTCATCCCCTATTTTATCCACTTGGGGGGTTGAATTTTGAGAAACCCTAAAATATTTCATTCTTGATTTTTAACCAAAAGGCCTTATACCAAATGTAATGGATTTGAAAAATGACGGATTTCCCATACATTTTTCATCCCCTATTTTATCCCCTTAGGAGTAGAATTTCGAAAAATCCTAAAATACGTCATACTTAGTTTTTTACGAAAAAGCCATATACCAATTTTTATTGATTTTACTATAAAAATGTCGAATTTCCCATACTAACTTTCATCCCCTATTTCATCCCCTTAGGGGTTGAATTTCGAGAAATCTTAAAATACATCTATCTTAATTATGAACCGAAAGGCTATATACCAATTTTTATAGATTTTACTTTAAAAGTAACGGATTTCTATACAAACTGTCATGCTCTATTTTACCCCCTTAGGGGGTTGAATTTCAAAAAATCCGGCCTTATCCCTTGCCTACAACATAAAAGGAAGCTCTGTGCAAATTTTGAGATATCTAGGTCCAAGGGTATGGGCTGGGCGTTGATCAGTCAGATAGTGAGCCAGGACTTTGCCTTTTATATAATAGATATAGATGAACGCTACGGAAATGCGGCTACGAACCGTAGCGCATCGCCTCCTTTTCATTGTAAAAAGAGGCGATACATTTAGAAGAATACGCATTCCAAGAGATGGAACCGTATCGCCTCGTTTCATAGTAAAATGAGGGGATATGATTCCAAGCTGATACGTGTATACACCTTAATACGTCTTACAGCTGGGCAGATATTATATTCCAACGTAGCAATACACGGCTGTTTAAATGTTACAACAAATTCATAGCTTTAGGATTAACTTTGAATTTTTACTTTCTCGTATACGTAGTATAGCGGAAGTCTTGTAATCGTCAAAAAATTCGTCTTCGAGATTTTGACGGATATACACGTTTTGGACCTCCCTGAGTCCAAAAATACTGTTTTTGGAATTATGTGTGTGTCTGTGCGTTAGCACGATAACTCGAGTATGCTTTTACTTAATGCAACCAAATTTAACAGGCATGCAAAATATAAGGTTTCTATCAGATTTTGAGTTGTCGATCACGAAAGTTAAGCAACCAAGTGCGCGGTCGGTACTCGTTTGGGTGACCAAAATTTAACATGCATGTATGACATCAAAATAAAAGGTTTCTATCTACTTTTGAGTCGTTTCCTTTATACGAGAAAGTCAAGTGGAGACCACACCCGATTTTTTCAACACCTTTTTGAATTGAATTTAGTAGGTATAATATAATCTCAAATTAATTAAGCATATTATTTAAGATATATACAAGATTTATAAAATTGCATTTGAATCGGATTATCTATACTAATATTATAAAGAGGAAAGATTTGTATGTTTTTAATCAAATGGCTCAAAAACTACTACAGCAATATCAAAAATTCTTTCACCATTAGAATGCTACTTTTTCACTGAGTAACATAGGCTATATTATTGCAAAAAAATATAAGCGTCCAAAGTCGCGGGCGGGGCGCTGGTCTACAATAAAATAGCTGCTGATTTGATGTACAGAGATGATTATCGATCGTTACGTAGTCTACTTGCCCGTAAGGACTAATGAAGGAAGGTAAGCAGGTTTATGAATACTCACAATCGACGAACCACCAGTCGACGATGCTCGAGTACGCTTGAGATTCTTTGATCAGGTTCTGTATGAGGGCGCGCATTTGCTCCAGGTCGGCAGTGGGGTTCACTTCCAAAGTGCCAACGCGCTCCGCTGAAATTGGAAAACTGTGTTAGTGGAAGTACTCGCAAACGCTTTCAGTCGTGAGATGTATTACTTATTTGAACACGTTAGGTCGTTTCGTGTAGGCGTCTTGTACGTTAAGAGCGTTCCCGCTAATTTTAAATAGTAAACAAGAAGGAAAAAGATAGAAATAAAAGGTCGTTGATATTTATTTTTAAATTGATTGCAATAAGTCATTGGAAATGGATACCGGTGAGACCCTTCCTATAAAATTAGTGCTCTTAAAGAACTTTAAAATAAAATAAAACTATCTTTAATATGGTGATGGTGGTTCTAGCAGTGCCGTTCACGACACCGACAGTCCCTACATCGACGGTCGCTGTATCGAAAACGTTCCATCGACAGGTCACTACATTGACGGTATGAAAAGAATTACTACGATAAGACTAGGATCAGGGTCTAGTTCACGACATCGAAACCCGCTGTATTGAAAACTTTTCTTTGACGGTTCACCATATCGATTAACCATCTACGAATTAATATTAATATTGATACATAGTAGGTCATCAAAATCAAAGTCTTTGATTTTCAAATCCAATTTGTCAATATCAAATATTTTTGTTTTGTAGATTAGATAAAATAGAGAAAAAGTTCCCATCAACAGAGTCTCTTTTCTTTTTTATTAGGTATCTCAAATTTAACGCGTGCCTGGATAAAAAGACCCTGATTGAGCGTAACTGGAATATAATAGAGTTGCGGTCGACAAAGCAGCCGGGCGGGATGTGGTCACAATTAAAGCGGTGACGCCGCGGGAAGTATAAATTATACGTACGGTTTTATTAAAGATCGTTACGTGTACTATAACAAGGAAGAATGAATTTCTCGGGGGTCGTAACCGCACAGGTATACGTTGTAGGGAATAATTTCTTTCATATTAAACCCTGCATAAATGGGTCATTGAATCTCATAATTTAATTTATCTTTGGTGATTCGGAATCGGAATTCAGGGTATATGATTTTTGCAACCGTATTATTGAATACTAGCGGCACGTCCCGGCTTCGCACAATTTTTATCATTAAAACATTTCTTTTGAACGATTTGTATGTTTGTAACGAATAAACTCAAAAACTTCTGGACCTATTTTGATAAAATTTGGTACAAATATTGATTAGACTCTGGGAAAGGACATAGGCTACCCTTTATTACCAAAAGGCTTGAAGTAATCGAAAAAGGGATGAAAGTTTTTATAGAAGGTCTTCATTTGTGAAGATAAAACCATGTAACTTAGGCACTTGATAAGAAGTAAATAAATAATTTCTCCAGCGTTTTTGAAATTTTGATCTGTGTGGGGATGAAATAGGGGGTGAAAGGCGCGGCGATAGGCCTATACCTCTCGCTGCCGAACATCGTACTCCGGATGGTCGCCAGCAAGAGGTCGTGGTAAGCGGTTGCCTCCTTCTGTGAAGCGGTTATCTCTAAGAAGGGGGTGAGGGACGTATCCTCGAGAATGACCCCCTTGCCAACCCGAACCACCGAAAAGACTATGCAAGAGAAGGCGGCTTCATTGGATGCAGCAGAACCCGCCATTTAGGCGCATAAGGGATAGGGAAGGTCCATCTTCCATTATGCGCGCCCCTAAGTCGAGAGGGTGCCTTCCTTCCAGCGGGCACCCTCAGTCAGCAAGAGGAGTCTCTTCAACAGGTAGTTGGACGGGGCTCGTGATATTGAGCCATAAGCTACCCTTGCCGAGTCTACCAAAAAGCAACCAAGTGGGAAGACGTCTGGTTTATTTTTATCAAATTTCATCAAAATCGCTCTAGTAGTTATGAGTTTAGTCGATACCAATACACAAATCTTTCCTCTTTATAATATTGGTATAGATTGCGGGTATCATGATTTATTACCTTGATAAATTTGAAATTATGTCCCTTAAAATTTATTTTAAAAGGTTGTCTAAAATTTGGCCTGCTATTCCGTACATTAAATTGGTAATTTTTCATTATGGATACAGTAATGAAAAATTACCAATTTAATGTTCTGAATAATAGGCCAAAGCTATTGCATATTAATCTGGAAACGTTAATTAACAGGAAAATGACGTGAGGTTTACTCTAATTCTTTGTTATTTAATTTCATTTTTTAACAGCGTCGTTTGCTGTCGAGGAAAAATGTAGGAAAGTTAAAATAACAAGACGGGTCCTGTCTTGTCAGCGCAATCGATATTTGCTCGGATATTGTTTCCTTTTAATGAATATTAATTCATTTGTAAATAAGCATTATGTATCAGAGCCGCTTACAATAACCAATTTATTGTATAATTATATCTATACTAATAATAAAGCTGAAGAGTTTGTTTGTTTGTTTGTTTGGTTGAACCCTAAGATCTCAGCAACTACTGACTCAAATTGAAAAATTCTTTTTCCGTTGGATAGTCCATTTATCTAGGAAGGCTATAGGCTATATAACATCACGGTACGTCCAATAGGAGCTGAGCATTAATGAAGAATGCAAAAACGGGAGAAAAATATTTAATTTCAAAGCTTTCCCTGCGTGCGCTGCGTAAACGGTTAAAGTTACGGAAAAATTATGTATGACAGAATTATTCTCCATTAAATTTTCTAAAAAAAAGTCCGCGATAGCATATGTTTATCTTTTATGGTTGGCTCACTATAACCTTTCTTTTTGGTAATCAAATTTTTTTTTTATCAAAAGTTTATCTGCGATGGTTTTTTTGTATGCATGTATTATTCCTTATCAAAATAAATACATTATTTATCACAAGCATTTAATTTTGAACAAAATTGTTAATGACCTCATTTGATTTCAATGAATATCTTAAGAGATATCATAGTTTGAAATAAACGGAAAATAATAAATTTTCATTTTCGGAGCTTTTGTTGCGTGCGCTGGGTAAACGGTTAAAGTTATGCAAAAATCATGTAACACGGAATTATTTTCCTTCAAAAGTTCTAAAAAAAAGTTCCAGACAGTATTTATCTATCTCTTAAGGTTGACTCGCTATAACCTATTTTAGTTAATAAAATTTGTTCTAAAATAATGCATTAGATGCGAAGGTATTTTTGTAAAAATCATATTATTCCTTATCAAAATTTATACTTTATTCATCACAAGTATTTAATTTTGTACAAAATTGTTCTTTACATCATTAGATTTCAATGAATATCTTCAGAGATATTACAGTTTTAACATAACTCCGCAGCTAAATAATGATCAAGTACTACGCACGCATCTATACTGAGTTGTTTTTTTGTTTAGTTGAACGCGCTTATCTTAGGAACTACTGATCCCGTCAGATTCGGACGCATTAGAGACTAATAGGTTCAGAGACTCCTCCGAGAGAGATGCTCACCGGTCAGGAATCCTCTTTGGAGTGATTCGACCTTAAAGCTTGAGGACCCATCGAGGTCCTCTCCTTTACTAAAAGCCCTGGTGACTTCAAGAAGGTCATCAGAGATAGCCTGCAAAAAAAAAACACCTAGAAGGAGTCGAACGCGCGAACGAAGGGTTCCGTGTCATAGATTTTATCAAAAATCTCCAAAAATTATTTGAAATTTAAATTAAATATTTTGTTAATATTTCAAGTTTCTACCTGTTATTATCGTTAGTAAGACCGAGAAATAAACGACGTTTGTTGTTTTATATTAAAAGTGAATAATATAACTAAATATTCTGTGAATACTTCAAGCGTCTATCTGTTGCCGTTATCAAAATCGACCAAAAAAAGGCACGGTTATTTTATGGGAGCCCCTTCAATATTTATTTTATTCTATTTATAAGTATTTATTTTATTCTATTTATGAGCCTTAGTAATAGGATCCCGTTTTACCCTTTGGGTACAGAATCCTACAAAGGGGATCTACTGATCTGAAAAATTCTATGATTGTCTATTTATCGAGGAACACTATAGGCCAGAGCTTCCCAAACTTATTTTCATAGTGACGCCCTTCGGAATTTTCTAATTTTTACGAGCCCTCCCCCCGTTATAGTAACAGCCAAATTAAGTACATACCTACAAAAACAAAAACATAGCTTTTTTTGAATTATTTAGGCGTTAACGAATGCGCAATTATTTTAAAATTAGAAAGACTGAAAAAAAATTACCATAAAAACATAAAGTAGCACAGACAAATTTCGATGGGGAAAGCAATGTCCGGGAGCGTAAAGATGCTTATTCGATTTTTTCGCCCGCGCTGGACGGTCGATTTTTTTCAGTGTATTTTCTTATTTTAAAAACAGAGCATCTCAAAACCGGGTTCAAGTTTAGAAATCGCGACTTACATTTCTTTGTCTACATTTATTTTCGTTCGACTAGCTCGCTAAGCTAGCTAGACAGCCATTCTATGTGGATCGTCTCACGACGCCCGCCCCCGGGATAGAACCGCGACACCCCAGGGCGTCGCGACGCACAGTTTAAGAAACCGTGATATAGGCTTATATACCTCCATAACATCACTCTACGACTAATAGGAGTTGAGCATCAATGAAAAATGTTGCAAAAACGGGAAATCCACGCGGACGAAGTCGCGCGGGCACAGCTAGTCAGTTATACACCGTGATTTTTTAACCACAACGAAAGGTGTGAAAGTGCCAGTTGATACAAACAACTTTTGCTATGGCTTTGCGAAAAAAAACAGGTACCTACAATAGTGCAACCTACGCAACCAAAATGTATTTTTTTTCGTGATTTCGATGTTGGTACAATTGGAAGGGTTGTTTGTATTGACTCTCACTTTGAAATATTTGTCATGGTTATAAAATCACGGCGTATATTTAAGTTATTAATGACATAAACAGAAGGAAAGAGAAAATTTTATTTATATCAAATATATTATAACGTAATAACAAGTAAGTATTACTAGGATAGAAATATTTTTCATATTACATTCAAACTCCAGTAGGTATTCGCAAGTAAGAGACTTTGTCACAAAATATAAGTATAAACCTCAAATAAATCAATCAAAAAGTGTAAAACCTCAGACCAATAAAAAATCACTGCAACCTGTGTACGGAATTATTATAATACGGTTGTAATAGGAATCAACAACCAAACATCATTTCGATATGACATTGTAGTTCCATTTTTGGCCATTGCATATTGTTTAGCAACCACAACAAGATTTTGTGTACAAACTTCAAATTAATTTATTTAAAATCAGAGGAAAAATTCTGAAACTCCTCCTCTGGTTAAGGTCGGTTAAAACGTAGCCTATATTTCTGGAATCATAATAACGAATTGATTGACACCTCATTCATCAAACTCTGAACAAACGTAAATACTAATAGATAGACTGCTAAAACCCTTCCTTTTGCCTTTGTCGGGTAAAACATGCTTTTACACAGAACAATTATTGTAAGATGTAAAGAGTCCTTAACTAGCACCTTATTAACCCTGATTAAAATATTTTTATTTGTGAAGCACTTACCTGTCTTTGCTAATAACTCCTTATCGTAATGATGTCTTTCATAATCAGCCATGGTAATGAGATTCACTGTAAACGTGAGTTTGTCCACTGTCGTTTGCCTGTGCGGGGAGACATAATTATTATTAGGTATTATATAAATTTACATAAAACTTATTTTATGTTGTCTATCATTCTAAATCTCTTTCATGTGAAGTTAAGGACGTCGAGCTGCTGAAAGAGATTTCTCAACCGACTTCAAAAAGGAGGAGGTTACCAATTCTACTGTATGTTTTTTTATATTTGTTACCTCATAACTCTTTACTGGGTGTACCAATTTTGAAGATTCTTTTTACCTTTGAAAGCTAGTGCTTGTCATGTGGTCCCATTTAAATTTGATCGACATCTGACGAGTAGTTTTTGAGTTATCCCTAATAATGCCTATTTAATTGACATCGATGATATCGTAATCTTATCACTTGTGTGTCTAAAAGAGTAATGAGGTAATAAACATAAGAAACCATACAGTCGAATTGATAATCTCCTATTTTTTGAAGTCGGATGAAAAGATCTTGAGATAGTTTCCTGAAAATTTATATACTTGACGGCGCTATGACATTATTAGGTTCATAAATTGACTCGGCATTCGTATGTGAGATCGTGATTCGAGCTAAATCCTGACGACATCCCCGACATACTAGAAACTGAAAATTAATATACACTGAGAAGCAAAAAAGAAATTATATTTAAATAAAAAAACCGCCTTCAAAACTAAAAACAGAGAAATAAAAATAATCTTATTTTTTTAGGTCGGTTCCAACCTATATATTTGGAATAAGCGTTGTATTTGTGACCAATTTTTTATTTTTATTTTTCCATTTTTAGTTTTGAAGGCCGTTTTTAATTTAAAAATATTTGTATGAGTTCTTTGTACGGTCAGTCAGAATCAGTAATAGACAAACAAATCAACACCTTGTCATAATAATAATTTAAACAAGATAATGGCAACTATTATTGCTCAGGCGCTAGCGTTCATATGAAATGGTACTAAAGTGCTCATCTACTTTTGATGCCGATTCTGTATGATGTGTCCTTTTACGCATTTATTGTAAAATAGATAAACAAAACGGAAATAGTAATTAGTTCATTATTACGTAGGTAAGTAAAATAGCGAACTATTTTACTAGTTTTTTAAAAGCCTTGAGCGATTAAATAGTTCCCTACTACCACGGAGGCAGTTAAAGCTAATTACTTCCAACGATGCCTTACTTCATATTCAAACGTGGCCTTTGTTTTAATGTTGACATTTTATACTCGAAAATATTTTCCCAAAGAAAAAAAAAGCCTCTTCCCTAAGTATTTTTTTTTTACATTTTGGTTACTTACTTACATTTTGTCCACATTTTATACTCGAAAATATTTTCTCAAAGAAAAGAAAGCTCTTTTCCCTAAGTAATTTAAATTTTTAATAATGTCGCTAAATTACATCAAAATTGCGAACAAAGAAATATGACAGTAGCCGGCACTGGCAATAAATAATTCACGCAGAATATAAGAAAGGTATAACCAGCTGGTTTCGAAATGCGCCTTAGTTAATAACAAAAGTGTTTTCTTTTGTCATTGACTAAAAAATAATAAGACATTTTCTTACAAATTAAATAAAAGCAAATTGGCTTTCCAACGTAATTAGGTATTATTTATAATATGAAGTATCTACTCTTTGTCAATAACATTTTATTTGTCACGCGATACGATAAGGATAAAGTGTAATTAGTCTATGAATACTTTTATATAAAAGCTCGCCTGTCCTACGCATTAATAAATGGAAATACGGAATCATTTTCATGGAACAAAAGATTGTTTTTATTGAAAGGAAACAAGAATACCTTGTTTGTTTTTGTATTGCTTGGATTTCTTTTAAACCTCTCTGAAAGCAGATTATTAAAAAGTAAATAATTTCCAACTAGCATGAGGAAAATACCTTTCACTTGGTTCTGAATTATCAGTAGCAAGGTGCTTTGTAAGTTATTTATATCTAATACAAAAGAAAGAGTAGACATCATCCTCTTTTATTACTTAGAAAAGCAAACTTTATAACATAACTAGCTTCCGCCCGCGACTTCGTCCGCGTGGACATTTTAGCCCCTTAGGGGTGGAATTTCCAAAATCCTTTCTTAGCGGATGCCTACGTCATAACATCTACCTGTATGCCAAATTTCAGCCCAATCCGTCCAGTGGTTTGGGCTGTGCGTTGATAGATCACTATGTCAGTCAGTCAGTTAGTCACCTTTGAGTTATATATATTTAGAAATAATACAAAAAAAAGTTACAACCGGGCGTGCGCAGTTGAATGTTCGAACTTGTACCTATTCTAACAGTTGCCTGTCAAATCAGTTGAGATGCCTATTTTTCCTAGCCGTTAAAACATAATTCTTTCTTATATTTTACATGGCATTGAGAACTCGTGACATCATAACTTCCTATAGGGACTGAATGTTAAGTCGGGTCCAGCTATGTATCTGTTGCCCGATCCAATCAGCGTATCCGTATCACCACCGCGTATCATGATCGCATATGTGGACGGGTGATGATACGCGTATCATGATACGCGATCTTGATACGCCGTTATGATACAGCTCGGTTTCCTACGGTTGTCAGACGGAGCAAATCAAGACGTCCACAACTTGATACGGGGCTTGATACGTGACGCGCTGATACGGATACGCTGATCGGATCGGGCAACTGATCATATCTGGACCCGCCTTTAAATTATTTTGATACGTTTAAAGAGAAATTGAAACGAAGGACATTTTGGTAGCATACCTAATATTATTTACGCATTTAATAACTTGTAACTCTAAGTGAATGGCGTTAATATCCCTATTACTTACGGCGCAATAGTTCTTCCAGGTTTTCTCTTGGCGAGCATGGTGGCCTGGTTGAGCCGTGACAGCGTGATGATGGAGGGCGCCAGGCGGCACGCCTCCCCGTCCACTTGCATCGGAATCACTTTCGTGGTCACGATCTTTGCAGTCTTACATTGGGTGATACAGGTGCCGTGGCCGCCTGCTTGCAGTAAAGGCTGTACAAAGATAACAATGTGTAAAGCATAGGTGTTCAATATTCAGTAACGTCTCAATTATTTGGGAAATTGAATATGCCACTTAGTACTTTTAGAAGTACGGAATAGAGGATTAGCACCGCTCGCACGCACGCGCCTTCCCTGGGTAAGTAACCTTATATATTTTTAAGATGACAGCTAAATAACGCCTTTTTGTTAATTTAAACTTCTGTCCTGTCGGAGTAATGTACTGTTGGAGTAGTATTTTGTTAGAGCAGTCTCATCGGTATTCGGTTTTACATACAGTCATAAACGTGTTTGTTAGTAGAGAATAATAAAGAACTAGGTTCACACATAACCGTATATTGATTTATGTTGATATCTTTGAGACGTGTTGAAAAGTGTCTAATATTTTTCGAACGCGACCCACCAGTCCTATAAAAATACCCTTTGCATTTGAGGGAAAGAAAATAAGTCTAAAGGTACACCGCAAATCATGGCTATTCAATTCGATACTTTCATACCCACTTCGGAACAAAAATAACAAGGGAAATGCCGATAAGACTTAACATTTATGAAGTAAAACCTCGTTAAATATAAATTTACTGGGTGAAATAGAAAACTTCCGTCTGTACTGGAGTCGTTACTTTAACGGTCGAGTTATTCACAGCAAGTTTTTTCGCCAAGCACAACAGGGGAGGTCATTAATGCTTCTAACCTCGTAGAGAAATTATTATTTTACTTAGAAAGAATGAAGTCTGTGTAAAAATAACCGTCATAAAATACAATATTATCTCACATTTAGGTACTTTCGCTTCCCCGGAATGCAGTGATGTTTTAGAGTGGAATGTCTGTCCTGGTTGTTGGTATTTAATATGTCTTTGTTTGTATCTAATATGTATTTTGTTTGTTGGATTACTGAAGAATTACAATTTGTTTGGGTTAAGTGTCCGTAGGTTATGGTCAGATTGCCAATCTGTTGGACGCCTTGCATGAGCCCATACTGCAAATGTGGATTTTTGTGTAAGTATATATTACTTAAAGCTCTGCTTAACCCCTTTTGGGATTACGAGCGTGATTATATGTATGTATATAATAGGTTGGGGAAAAAGTTTCTTCGCATTTTTTAAGAAAATTCAAAACATTTTTTAATATAGTTTATGTACATTTAACTAAAGTATGTAGGTACCATTTTGTTCGATAACTTTTTGCCATCTTGTAGGTAGGGACATGATCCCATTGCTATAGAAATTTTGGGACTTCTGGTCAAAATACCGCGACAAGTGGTTTTGGCAGTCCTCTCGTGATGTTAACCTGACACTGCCTAAAGAATTCTGAAGAGACCGAAAAAGGTGGAAATCTGAAGGTGCAAGGTCAGGACTATACGGCGGATGCATTAACACCTCCCAGCCAAAGTCTCTTAATTTTTGCTGAGTGGCTAAAGATGTGTGAGGTCTATCGTTATCATGATGAAAAACCACACCCCTTCTGTTGATTAATTCCGGCCGCTTTCTCTCAACTTCTTGCTTTAATCTCATCAGTTGTTCGCAGTAGAGTTCACAATCGATGGTCCTGCCTGGTGGTAACAGCTCATAATGAATAATGCCCTTCCAATCCCACCACGCACACAGCATCACCTTGTTGCGAGGTAACCCGGGTTTCGCCACAGTCTGTGAAGCCTGACCGGCCTTTGACCACGACCTTTTTCGCACGTTCTTGTCGTACGTGATCCACTTTTCATCACCAGTTATCAGCTTCTTCAAAAATGGTTCGGTTTCATTACGTCGTAATAAAGAATCACAAATGAGTACACGGTTCATTAGGTTTCTTTCAGTGAGCTCGTGAGGTACCCAAATGTCGGGCTTTTTTGTGTACCCAGTTTTTTTCAAATGCGCCAAAACTGTTTTGTGGTCAATTCCCAGTTCTTCAGCTACGTCGTAACTACTGACATGCCGATCTTGCTCCACTTTTTCAAAAATGGCATCCATTTTATCTGTAATAGGGCGACCAGAGCGACGTGCATCTTTGACATCAAAATTTCCGGATTGAAAACGCTTAAACCAAATTTGTGCTACTCTCACAGACACTGCACTAGGTCCATAAACATCGCAAATTTTTTTCGCGGCTTGCGTTGCATCTTTACCTTTTTTGTAGTAAAATTTTAAAATGTATCGAATTTCTTCATTAGATTCACTCATCTTGGCGGTACGAAAAACAAATGAAAATCACACATTTTCCTAATTTGAATTTCGAATTATGTTCTTTAAAATTTAAACTTTCAATGATACCAAAACCAGCCAGATACAAATAGTATAACCAAATTGATTTTATTACAAGTTTATACATACCATAATGCGAAAAGACTTTTTCCCCAACCTAATATACTTTCGCTATCCTATTCGACAATAAGTACCTAGGTAACAAAACAGACTTCTGATTTCAATTTTCAATTTGTAGCATTTCTGAGCGAATACATAAAAATAGGTGCCTATTGCTGGAGTTAGTTTTGTTCAATAGATCGAAAACATTAGGCAGGTATGTCCTCAAGGCAATTGCTGAGGTCTTCTTTAATAATTTATTTTGTTGAAATCAGCTACTAAAGTATCTAGATACATCGATTTATCAGGCCTCATTGACCGATTTTTTAGGCCTTAGTTTTAAACCCTGACGAAAAAAGAGGGATATCTTACATATTTATTTATGATTGGTAAAACAGTAAGTACCTAAAAGAAACATTAAGACAGTCTAAAAATAGTTGGCGTAATGATTATTTATTCTGGCGTCAATACCATCAAATTACGCACATTTCCATTACTAACTTTATTTCTTCAAATAAAAATATGCCTATTGTATAAACTGTAAAGTAAAATCTTTTCATCTTGTCACGGAAAAGAATAGAGCGGTTGCTTAGTTACGTTTTTGTTGACTTTTGACTTTTGAATATTATTTCCTTTGTGTTTTAATTTTATCCAAATTTCCTAATTGCTCAGATAATCCTCCAATATACAAGTGCATCGCAAAGAATCAGTTTTATTTCGCAATATTAGTGGCGACCGTGACATAAATAAATTGACACATTCGGAATAATTCTTTGAAATGGATTCCTTAAAGCGAAAACGCACACAGCAAAGACGCGAATTCACTTTTGTAGCCAACGCATTTGAAACGGCGATTCATTCAAATGATGAGGATGAAATAGGAAACGCCTTTACAATGCTCTCTGAAACTGCCGACAAACTGTTCTCGACTGAAACGGCCGTAAGAGATATGTGGTGTGAAAGCGAAACTTTCGACGAAGCTGAATTTGAGACTGACCAATATAAAAGCTTAGAGTACCGGCAGCGATGGCTAAACCTACAAAATAGGTACAGGAAACTGGCGAAACCATTGATAAGTGACGACGGCTCTACAGTCAAGTCAGTACATGAGGATTATCAAGGTACGTCCAAAAAACGTATTAATATGCCGAAATTGGACCTAGTCAAATTTGACGGCAACTTAAAAAATTGGCTGCTCTTCTGGGGTCAGTTTAAAAGGATCCACGAGGACACTGATCTGGATGACATAGACAAGTTCCAATTTTTGCTGCAATCTACAGTAGTTAATTCAAGTGCTCGCCAATTAGTTGAGGCATATCCGCCTTCCGGTGACAACTACTATAAGGCCTTAGAAGCACTAAAGGCACGCTTTGCTCGTGATGATGTTTTAAAAGAAACCTATGTGCGAGGTTTACTCAATCTGGTACTCATGAGACAAAGGGGACAAACAAGTGACTTACATTCGCTCTATGATGATCTCCAAACGCACTTGCAAGCTTTGGAGACGCTTGGAGTCACCAACGATAAGTATGGGCCAATTTTGCTTCCCATGATCGAATCCGCTCTGCCGGAAGACATTCTGCGAATTTGGAACCGCATACGAGCAAGAAACGAAACAAAAGGCAACGATCTAAGCAAATTAATTCAGTTTCTAAGACAAGAAGTAGAGTCTGAGGAAAGAGTCCAGATGGCGCGTGATGGCTTCATTAGCTACGATACTCCAACGGGTTCGAACCAGCCGACTGCTTGTTTTATTTCAAATTCAAAAACTGAAAATATAAATTTTAAAAAGTCAAAGCCGATATCTTGCATTTGGTGTGATAAAGAAAACCACGCTAGTTCCGAGTGTCATAAAGCGGGAAAATTTACGCTATTGGAAAGACAAGAGTTTCTCAAGAACAAGAAAGCCTGTACTATTTGCTTAAAACCTAACCACAAAAGTGAAAGATGTAAGAGCTTTCCAAAATGTTTATATTGCCAGAAACGCCATGTGACGTTAATGTGTACAGAGCTTTATAATAAAAACAATGATAGTCCGAAAAGTAACAATGTCAGTAATGAGGAAAAATCTAAAAGCATGCTATGTCAACTGAAGTCTACAACAGTTCTTCAAACTCTAGCTGTCAAAATTATATACAGAGAAAAGGAGTTGTGTGTAAGAGCATTAATAGATAGCGGTTCTCAAAGATCGTATGTACGCAAAGACGCAATACAGAAATTAGTTATAAAACCGGTGGGAAAAGAAACTATTACTCACTGTCTGTTCGGTGGTGTTGAAACTAAAAGAGAAGAATGTTTTGTATATAGTTTATGTTTAAAAAGTACTGTAAATAATTTCAATTATGTAATTTCTGTTTTAGAGCAACCTGAACTTTGTGGTATTCTACCTAAGGTTAATGCAAGCGTAATTGAGCAACTGCAACAAAAATCGATTACTTTGACTGACGTGACAGACTGCCCTGATGAGATTAGTCTACTTGCAATCTCACTGCTGTAAATACACGGTTTGGTTGGACGGTACAAGGACCAGTTACAGGTATTTTTAGTTCAATTGTAAGTATGACCACAACTTTGCATTGCTTAGCTAAAATAGACATTTCCGATTTATGGAATTTAGAAACTTTAGGAATTAGGGACCCAGCGGAACAGTTGTCTAAAGCTGATCATGAAAAAGAGATTTTAGACAATTTCAATAAAACCGTTTCGATCAATGCTGAAAATAGGTACGAGGTTTTCTTACCATGTCGTGGCAATATACCACGACCAGAATCGAACTATTCCATAGCTAAGAAACGTTTATTGTCCACTACGGCTCGTCTTGAAACCTTAGGTAAGTTGTGCGATTATGATGCGACATTCCAAGAGTGGTTGAAACTAAATATCATTGAATTAGCGCCAGATCAAGATGATAATAATAGTGGAATGTTTTTACCACATCACGCTGTTATCAAAGAAACAAGCCAAACTACTAAAATTCGACCTGTTTTTGACGCTTCAGCGAAAGACATCAATGGCAGATCGTTAAACGGTTGTTTGCAAAAAGGTGTAAACCTAATAGAATTAATACCAGAGTTACTGATTGACTTCAGGAAGGAAGTAATTGGAGTAACTGCGGACATTGCCAAGGCGTTCCTGCAAATTTCACTTAATTCTGATGATAGAAACTATCTAAAATTTTTATGGTGGGAGAACATAAATCAACAAAATAAAGAAATTGTTACTTACCGTCACCGTAGAGTAGTTTTTGGAGTTAAATCGAGTCCGTTTCACCTAGCTGCTACTATTAACCATCATCTAGACCACTGCCCCCCACATTTGACAGACACTGCAATGAAGCTAAAGAAGTCATTCTATGTTGACAACTGTGTCACCAGTGTTGATACTGTCGAATCCATGCACAAATTCATAGCAGAGGCAAAGTAAGTGATGAGGCTGGGAAATTTTGATCTACGATGTTGGGTGACAGCTCCTGAAAATGTAGACGCACAGGTAACAACAATAGCTGTTTTAGGTATAGTTTGGAATATAAATACAGATACTCTTAGTTGCAATATCGTATCAATAAACAATCCTGAAAATACAAAAATGACAAAACGAAGTTTGCTCTCACTTACCCATAAAATCTTCGATCCAATTGGTGTTTGTTGCCCAGCTACAATAGTTCCTAAAATGAAACTACAACAAGCTTGGTCGCAAAACACAAAGTGGGACGAAGAACTGTCATCAGAATTAAAGAAAAGGTTCCAAGACTGGATGCAGGACATTCATTTAATATCTGAAATTCAAATACCTAGGCGATTAACTACAGATAATATAGGCAGTTGTAGTAATTCGCTTCATGTTTTCTCAGATGCCAGTCGCCATGCATATTCTACATGCATATTTTTGCGTTCAGAGTATCAAGGAAAAGTCAGCGTTAGATTAGTAGTAGCGAAGTCAAGAGTTACACCGCTTAAAAATATTACGATTCCCAGGTTAGAACTCATTGCGGCAACGCTGGCTACAAGAATGGCTGCGAGTGTGATCAAAGCACTTAACTTACCTGAATGTCAAGTTCAATACTGGACAGATTCCAGTGTGGTCCTCTCCTGGATACAAGGTGATGGCGAATGGAGTACGTTCGTTGCCAATAGGGTGCGCGAAATAAAACAATCTACAGACGTACATACCTGGAAGCACGTGCCTGGAAGCTTGAACCCGGCGGACTTACCTTCAAGAGGCATAAGCGTTAAAGGCTTATTGGATAGTCGCTGGTGGCTTGGTCCGTCTTGGCTACTTGCCCCGTCAGACATTTTGGCCACAAATTGGCCATCTGCTCCAGAGATGAATGTAGACAGCGAACTTGTAGATGCAGAGCGCAAACGTAGACCTGTAAATATAATGTTAGTAGAAGAAAACACATTTTTAGATACATGTACATATTTTTCTAGTTATACTAAAATAATAAGAATGATTAGCTGGATATTAAGATGTAAATATAGATTAAATAGGAGAAGCAATGAACTTACTTGTAATGAAATTGAATATGCGGAGAAAGTTTTGCTTCGAGTAATTCAAGCTAAAAATGCAGATAAGTTAAGTAAATTACAAACATACAAAGATGAAGATGGTTTGCTGCGGTTGGAGACGAAGTTGGGATTAACCAATGAGAGCCTTAACTTTAAATCACCGATTGTGTTACCTGGCACTAATATAATAGTCTGCCGAATGATACAAGAGCGTCATAAAATATTACAGCACGCTGGAACTCAAACAATGATGGCCAACATCAGAGAAACCTTTTGGATTGTTGGCATAAGAAAGCTCGTTAAAAAGGTGGTAAGAGAATGCATTGTTTGCAAGAGGTATAAAACTAAAGCACCACAGACGCACAGAGCAAACTTACCACTAGGAAGAGTCGAGGCTAGTTCAGCATTCGAAGTGTGTGGAGTAGATCTAGCTGGCCCGCTGGTCTTGAGAAATGGCAGTAAATGCTGGATAGTTTTATTCACATGCGCAACGTATAGAGCTGTTCACTTCGAAATAACCGAATCATTATCGACGTATGATTTTACATTAGCGCTTCGACGTTTCATTGCCCGAAGAGGAAGGGTTAAACAGATATACAGCGATAATGGTACAAATTTTACCGGCTTTAATAATTGCCTAAAATCTGTTGATTGGAACCAAATACTCTGCTTTTCTTCAGTCGCTCGCATTAAGTGGGTTTTTATACCTCCCGGTGCTCCCTGGTGGGGAGGATTCTACGAGCGAATGGTAGGCGTCATGAAGGAGACATTAAGAAAGGTTTTAGGTAGAGCATCACTAACGTTGGTAGAGTTGCAGACGGTTTTATGTGACTCCGAGTCTATTATCAACCATAGACCTTTGACTTACATATCAAATAGTCAAGATGATTTAAAACCACTAACACCTGCCATGTTCATTCAACCGTTAGTAGAGCACGAAGTTCCTGACTTAGATGTAATCGACACTAAAGCGTTAAATATTAGGAGTGCTTATTGTCAAAAGATTCGCGTAGATCTTCGTAGGCGTTTTAGGAGCGAATATTTGAGCAACCTCATTCAGAAGGGCAAGCAAAATAGTACCTATGAGGTTCAAGTAGGCGATGTTGTTCTTCTAGAAATAGAACATGAGAAACGACTTCGATGGCCTCTAGCTATTGTTACAGAGGTGTATGCAGGTAGTGACGGTTATGTTAGGGCTGCTAGAGTGCGAACGGCATCTGGCGAAAGAGTTCGACCGTTGCAACGACTTTACCCTTTGGAGATCCACTATGACCGAAATGACTTAACTGCCAGACATAGTACTACTGTAACAAGGTCCGGTAGGATTGTAAATTTACCTAGGCGTTTTGCCGATTGTATTTAAAACTAATAGTTTTATTAATAATTTATTAATAATTATTTATTATAAGTATTTAATAGTTTAACCTTCCGGTTCTTCCTCCCCCGGAGGATGTCACGGAAAAGAATAGAGCGGTTGCTTAGTTACGTTTTTGTTGACTTTTGACTTTTGAATATTATTTCCTTTGTGTTTTAATTTTATCCAAATTTCCTAATTGCTCAGATAATCCTCCAATATACAAGTGCATCGCAAAGAATCAGTTTTATTTCGCAATACATCTATAAAATATAAAATAAAACAAAAAAATAGAATTTTTACAGTTTCAGATCTCATACATTTATTACAATTTAATCAACGTTCTCTTCCTCAAAGATAAAACTATTAATAAATATTAGAGCCTAAAAAATATTATCTATTGGAAAGGCGAAATATTAATTTTTATTTTATGGATTATTCTCTATCCTTTCTATTATATTCTGAAAGGCGAAATATGTAATTTTTATTTTGTGCATTAGCCTTAGTAATGGTTTTAAATTTACGAAATAGATAAACGACTGGACACAGTAAAACACATAACGTTTCCAACTTTCCATACCATATTTTATCATTAAGCTGAGAAAATACAGCCATAGTTTTACACCGTAGTAGTTATTGTACCCTACGGCCGTTAGTAATCCCGCGAGTAAATATTGCTACAAATATTACATTTAGGACGCGTTGCTCAAAAAGTGGGCAACTCCCAATATTCCACCATAGAGCGCTCTTTTCACAGAAGAGCGCTCTCAAAGTTCCAAAGATTTCGTGCAATGTTGTAATAGTTCTTGGCATTCGAGGCTACTCTTGCTCGTATCGAATGAATTGTTAATTTTACGTCAGGGAATACTATTCACTTTGACTTATAGTTTACTAGCTACCCGCCCGCCAGTCCCGATCCGCCCCATCATATCTTTTGCTCAATTTATGTGCCACACAATTTTAATTCATAAACTTTTTATGATTTACGCCTCTAAATTATTTTAGTAGTTTTCGAGATTAACACGACCGTATAAAATATAATAGGAAATAGGAAAAACTTATCCATACAACGATATTTTGTCATTTATTGACGTATAAAGTAAAGGGAATTAGGGACTTAATACCTGAACCAGGTAATGCAATACTTAAAAACCCATCTTCTCCAAGAGGCAAAATGAGATAAGCAAAGAAAGCCTGAGCTAACACACTCAAAAACACTAATCGAACCATACTCTCGTGTCGTGAGCACACTGCCGAGCTACTGAAGCTCAACAGGGGCAATCTGAGCGTGATGATTAGGGCTTTCACTGGACACTGCTAGCTGAACAGACATTCTACAAAATGAGCTTAAAAGGTACTTTTGCAAATTCTGCGAACAGGAGAGTGAAACACCAAACCATTCACAAAAGAAACCGATATTTGGGGAGACACAGTCTCGACCCAGATGATATCAAAACAATCCAAGCTGGGAGTATCTTATAATTTTTAGGCAGTGCCCAGCTAAAGGAGTACATGTAAGGCCTCAATATAGCTTACTTGGAGGCTAGTCACAATACATCTTTATAGGTCGCAGTGACGTCAATAGCCCCGATACAGCGAAATAGTTATAATGAATAGAGACCTAAGGCAATTTTGCGTTTATAAAATTGATGTTCGCGCACGGATCAAACAGTTTGCTTGCAGCACCAGTGAAGAATATAGTCAGCACGCATTGGCATTTCGCTGTACTTTTGATACCAATAGTCCAGTGACTCTTGCCCGCCGTACACATACCGTTTGAAGCGGTTCACTGCAAGACCATAACTGCTCGTCAACCGGCGGTTGTGGTATGTACACTACGTAAATCAACCGTAGTATTTTATGCAGTACCTACTTAGAACTGTTTTTGCCTGAGCCAGCTACGAACCTTATGGCGTGTGTGAGACTAAGCCCACTAAAAACTACCGGTACCCTCCTAGACCCTTCGGGGGCGTTTTACGATGGGCATTCTTTATGTACGCCACTATACCAAAATGTCCCCGGGAGCCAGCTATGAACCTAGCCTCTAGATTTAAATATGTATATTCACCCATGTTCCACAAAATTTTTACGCGTTCGCTTGCGCAATATGGTTTTTTATTGTACTACGGGGCCTTCATCTCACGTGACGGTATGTTAAAATAACACCTAATATCCTGAGAACTGGTAGAAAAATTTGAGCAGGTACTAGAGGCAAGCTGAAAACCTGTCATATAACTCTTCTATAATACCCTAACACAAAGCTGTAGATATGGCTGGGAAGTAGTTGGGCTAAGTCAGCGCTTATAGCTCCAAAGTTGCAAATTTTTGTTGCAATAAATATACTTGAGGCAAACTGAAACTTATATGGCTTAAAATTGAATATTAAAAGGGTAAAAAATTATTTTTAAACAAAAAAAACTGCCTTCAAAACTAAAAACGAGATGTCAATAGTAAATTTGGGCGTGGATATTTTCGACCCTAGACCAACGACATTTAAAAAATCTGTCAAACAAATAGACCTTGAATCTGAACCTTAGATGGATACAGACCTTATCTTATAACCTTACCTTATAACCTTATCAATATTTTTGTTTTAATTTAATTTCGTTTTAATGTTTTACAGTTTGAATATTATTGTGTTGCTTTACATTTTTATTTTTACTACTTTAGGATTCGAAGAGTAGATACTCGTAATATCACTTACTACGTAGATAGCAATGATGTGTGGACATAATTAGGATAACAATCTAGTCCATAAGCTTTATGTTATATATTTTATGCACGTATTTTGATTGTTATCTGTTTTGTTGTCCATATAATAAATAAAATAAAATAAAATAAAAACGGAGAAATAAAAATTATGTTTATAAAAATCGGGAGTGGTCTCCCCTTGACTTTCTCGTACACCGGAAACGACTCAAAAGTTGATAGACACCTTATATTTTGATGTCATACATGCATGTTAAATTTTGGTCACCTATCCGAGTACCGACCGCGCAATTGGTTGCTTAACTTTCGTGATCGACGGCTCAGTTGATAGAAACCTTATATTTTGATGTCATACTCGTATGGTAAAAATGGTTACAATAAGTTAAAGCATGCTCGAGTTATCGTGCTAACGCACAGAAACACACACACACATACAGACACACACACACACAGACATAATTCCAAAAACGGTATTTTTGGACTCAGGGAGGTCCAAAACATGTAAATCCGTCAAAATCTCGAGGTCGAATTTTTTGACGATTACAAGACTTTCTCTTTACTGCGTATACGAGAAAGTAAAAATCTAAATGTTTTTTTGAGGTCGGTCCTGAATACAAGTGACAACGTTTATTCCAAATATTGAGGTTGGTACCGACCTAAAACAACATAGATATTTACAAGCAAAATTTTTATTTCTCCGTTTTTTAGATTTGAAGGCGGTTTTTTTCGTTTAATAAAAATTTATATTTTGCTCTTTTAGTGTTTTAAGTAAAGAAATTGTCAGGAAACTATCTCAAGATCTTTTAGTCACTCACACGTGATAAGATTACGATATCATCGATGTCAAAACTACTCGTCAGATGTCGATCATATTTAAATGGGACCACATGACAAGCACTAGCTTCTTAAAAATAATCTTCAAAATCGGTACACTACGTAAAGAGCTATGAGGTAACAAACTTAAAAAACACACAGTCCAATTGAGAACCTCCTCCTTTTTGAAGTCGGTTAAAAAATAAAAAGCCAGTTCATTTAGTTGGTTCTTTAACTTTGCTAGATGCTGGCAAAGCTAGTTTTTGCAACACCTATCTATTATAAGCAGGTCAACAGATCTGTGTTTCAGCTTGCCTAAAGTACCTACTCAAATATGTCTATCAGCTCTCAGAATATAAGGTGCCAGCACACTATACCCAGCCTTTGCAATTGCTATGTAATTTTAGCAACCAAGTTTCAACAGCAAAATTGGAGTTCTAACAATAATTGTCGCACTCTTTTCTTGTCATAACCAAACGAGGATTTGAATTTTATTTTAACGTCAGAGAATTGAAATTTTCATTTCAGTGTTGTATCTAAGAATAGAATGCGATATTATTTCAAGCTATTAAGGTGCTAAGTAGTTTAAGTAGTCACGATTTGTATATTTAAAAAAAAAAATCTTATATATAAAATTCTCGTGTCACAATGTTCGTTCCCGTACTCCTCCGAAACGGCTTGACCGATTCTCATGAAATTTTGTGAGCATATTGAGTAGGTCTGAGAATCGGCTAGCATCTATTTTTCATACCCCTTAGTGATAAGAGTTGTCCACCCTTAATTTTTTTTTTAATTTATAAGGTAAACAACGTTTGCGGGGTCTGCTAGTAAACATATAAGATTAGAACTAGCACTATGACCAAACATAGCTTTTATACAATTCTGCGATGCTATTAGGTTTATTAAGTTACGTATCTAATACATATAGGTAAACTTTATATGGGACCAGAATCTATGTCTCCTTATCGACTAAAATAATTCAAACAAACTTTTTTCAGCCACTAAGTCTTCGTCATCAAGAAGAGCAAGCTATAAACGGAGCTTTTGGGTAGATATGTCCATTCTTCATATCTGATTTTGTCGGACTAAAGACAAGTTATAGCAGTTATTCTGATCTACTCTGTCCATTGTCCGTAGTTTAAATGCGGATAAAACTGCTTCGCTCATCTTAACTCGTACTGAGTTCCACCCTAACACTTTTTACGCAGTAATTAACTACGTAAAATGAGTTGTAATTAACAGTATTAGTGCTCACGTAAATCTAACTTAATATAGTTAGAAATAGGCCTAGTAGCAGTGTGCTTGGCAAAAGATTTTGAACATTACATGGTTGCTATAAGGTAGAACTAGTCTGATTTTTTCGTTAATTCCCATATAAAGGTAGGAAGTTATCGTTACGGCTAAGTAAAAGAAAAGTTTGTAAGGCACTTACCAATTGATATGTCGTTAATCCTACTACTTCTATAAGGCCATCCTCGGTGGAGGGCTCGACCGCACCTCCTGATTTGTTCCACGGGTGTGTTCCGCCCCCGTAGCTGTAAATAACACACGTCTGTACGTTTTGTGTCAACTTGTCTTATTGGATTTCGAAAGCGGCGTTCAATTATGCCAGACATAATTCAAGCTTTATCTACGTAATTTTCTTGGAATTCGGGTTGTCTTTGCACAGTTGTCTTTAAAAGATGAACTTTTTATTTAATGTATTCCTTTTATAGGTACGTGAAGCGAACGAAAGGAGGATAGGTAGACTGAACAACTGCTAGAAATGATATATGATTTGAAATAATGGTAAGAAAACACAAACTTGCTCTAGTTAACTTGAATATCTGATGTTTAATTTGAACCTATTTTGTCACTATTTTGGGGTACTGTACTGCCGTACTGGGTACTGTGTATGTAATTTGAACCGAGAAAATCGTTAAAAAGATCGCAAAACGTTTCGCAACGCTGTGCATAAGTAGGTACATATAAAAACAATTGTTTGATTAACAATTATCGGCTATGAGTATTTATTGCATCCACTTACGCAATAATAAGCGACTATGTTTTTGCGGACCTCTAGGACGGTCAAGCCGGACAGGAGGGTGCAGACATACCATTAACGCAGGATAAGAAGAAATTGGAAGATTAATACATCAGTCACCGAAATTCTATTCAAAGGAAAACAGTGGAAATATTTTATCACCAAAACTGTTTTTAGTCATTATTATTCACTGACAACGTATCTTCAAAGGATAGATGTTTTTAATTTTCGCTTATTACAATGGCGTGGAACGCAGACGTCAATTATCTTCATTTTAGTTGAGCATTATATTACAATTATTGTGAATAATATTATTTAATAGTACCTACATTAAAATAGCATTTGATTTACTTCAGTTTGCGTAGAAAGTTTAATATTATAAAAAGGCTATGTAACCTTCTAGCAGAACCAAGTAAAATGGTGACAAACCTTGGAATGTTTAAAAAAACAATGGCGTGTACTTTGTGCTCCCTAAGCACCGGAGTGAGGTCTTTTCCATCGCATTCCATAGTCACGAATTCCGCTAACCCCTTCCACTTGCGCTGCATAAGATCTTTGCCACCGGCGGTGCCGTAAAACAACTTGTTCCTTATACGAGAGTTGAACTTCTCCGGGTGGGCCTCTGGGGAACAACGCTTGTGTTACCTTCCAAACTAACAATGGCATTTAGTATTACGGCACCGTCCAATTTGTACGCTTATTATCAAAGTTCGTCTGAATTTCGAATAAAGCACTGTCGTTTAATTGTTGCCAATTTAGTAACTCGTGGTTGTCTCGTGCCAAAACTGTCACATCAAGTTATGCAAAAATTACTACCATCATCCCTGTTCAAAATTTATAACAATTTTATTCTTATCCAACCAAAAGATATCCATATAGGTTGTAGAAAAAATACACTTTTAATATAGGTTATCCAATAGAAGGTTTTTTAAAAAATGAAGGTATAATTTCACTAAACAAGAAAATACAAATTCTATTAAGGAGCCACAATATTATTCTACGCTACTACACAGTATTACGTTATATTAATCTTTACTAGGCACCATATAATCAAAGAAGATTGTTAAACAAGGTTAAAAAGCACAATATTTATTTAACACTCTTCGCTTTTAAAATTTGCATTAGATTAGCTGGAAACTTTTTGATGGATGATCGTAATTATTTTTGATTCATGATCCGTTTGTTATACTTAATTGTTAAAAGAATCTTCTATTACGCTGATTCTAAAAATTAATAAAACAATATACAATATATGCAAGTTTCAAACTAGGTCGGTAGGTTAAATTGTTGCATTAAAATGGTTAGGGATGAGTTATGTATGAGTAATTGTTTCTCGCTTTTCAGAATTCAAAGTGAGGATAAACTAAGTTTCCACATACCTCTGGCTTCGTGAAACTCTAAGGCTATGTGAGCGTCGACACCGAACGAGAAATAATTATTGACGACGTTCAAAGGCAGCTCGGGCTTAGAGTTTTTGGTGTCCTCCCCCGCTGCTGCAGAGTTAGGTTCCACTGTGAGTTCCCACCGGTCCAGAAGAACGGTGTCGCTTTCACCGATGTTCGCTAAGATCTTCGATATCGGCTCGTCTTCATAACCCTGGTAATATAAATACGATGATTGTTATTGGAATAGATTATAACAATAGACAAAAGCTCGTTTGTTTTTGCCCGTAACTTCGTCCGCGCGGAATAGTTACTTCGGGCATTTTTTTTACGAATCATAAATATACCTATTTATTTTATAAGTACACGCGATATCCACGTTTATCAGCATGTCTCCTATTACAGGTGGGTTGGAAGAGATTTCTTTTAGAAATTCGCCACACCTTTTGTACTAATTATAATTTGTAACTTTTTCTATTTTTGTATTTCTCGTGTATAATACAACAAATGTTTAAATAAATAAATACATATGATTGTTTTATTTATTTGTTATCAAATGCCTATGCCTAAATTCAAAATTTCATTGCTTTACCCATAAACATAAGAAACTATAGATAGGCAATATAAAAGAGAAAGAGCATCCTAACGCGTATATTAGGGCGAGATAGAAGGATGAGACCATTTCACGTACAAGCAGGCGGCCTATGTTGGCCTGTTAGTCATAGACAGCAACTATTAGACTGCAGTATTATTTATCACGCACAGATGTACACCATTTACACATTTGGTCACGCACTAGTCATTGTCAATTTATCAACGACAGTAATGTGGTTTTTTCTTCAAAGAAAAAACCTAAAAAAATATCAATCATGACGAAAAAAGTACCCAAATTGATTTTCAAACTTTGTCAACCCTAAAAGGGAGACTTTTAGGGGTTGATTTCTGAAAAAACCTGGAACACGTGTTTACTTATTTATCGATAGACTCCTGTATCCTGTAAAGTTGCGAATAGTCTAACTAATCTTGGGCCTCATTCAAACTTTCAATTTTCTACTCAATTAGGGGTTGAATTTCGAAAAATCAGGCCATATCCCTTGTCGACATCACAAAAGGAACCTCTGTCCAAAATTTCAGCTATCTAGGTCCAAGGGTATAGGCTAGATGTCAATCAATCAGTCAGTCCGGACTTTTATTTTTATATAAGTACTAGCTTTTGCTCGTGACTTCGTCCCCGTGGTGTTAAAATTCGAAAAATCGTAACATTGTAATGGTGGTAGTTTACGGAGTAATAGGTCAGTTCTCTCTGACGAAGTTGACGTTTCACTTTTTTGTTGACACAAGTTTAGGGCTTGTTTAATGTAGCAATAAAGTTCATCGAATCTTTTTAAGGCACTGTAGCTAGGTTTCGAACTAATATTATTTTCAACATATAAGCGATTATTAAAGAGTCTAAAGTTTCTATAAAATCTGTTCTAACCTTTTCTATAGAAAGGAATCGAGCGATAAATGTTGCTTTAATTGTATTATCTGCTATACATTAACTGAGATTAAAAACTACGTTACATATTTCGAATAGACTGTTTTTCTTTGCTGCAAGCAATACTATCTTGGGAATGAGCGGTTCATCAATTTGTTTTTTATCTTTACTCATCACGTAACATTTTAAATTCTTAGCCGATAAGCTATACCTACACTAATTTATTTAAAGTACTTCAAAAATTACGCATTTCTGATACAAACTTTCATCTCCTATTTTATCCCATAGGGGGGTGAATTTCAAAAACTCCAAAACATAATTCTAATTTTTTAACAGAAAAGCCATACACCAATTTACATGGATTTTACTATAAAAATGACGAAATTACCATACAAACTTTCATCTCCTATTTTATCTCCCTAGGGGTTGTATTTCGAGAAATCCAAATATACGGTTCTCATAATTTTTAATCGAAAATCCATAAAAATGCTAAACATGACGGATTTCCATACAAACCGTCATGTCATCCCCTATTTTACCCCCTTAGGGGTTGAATTTAGAAAAATCCGGCCTTATCCCTTGCCTGCGTCATAACAGGAACCTCTATGGAAAATTTCAGCTACCTAGGTCCAAGGGTATGAGCTGGGCGTTGATCAGTCAGACAGTGAGTCAGGACTTTGCCTTTATAAATGACCCTAACGATCGATGCAATAAAAGTACATAGTGTTATTTTTACAGATTTTAGTTGGTTCGATTCCCGGGTGTGGCAAGCGAATTTTCAAAAAATTTTGAATGCAGTTTTCTTTCTTTTCAAAAATAAAGGAATGTTTCCTTTGAGTAAGTAATTTTCTGTCTACAGTATTATGAATACTTTCCCTTCAGGTGGCATTAAAATTCCACCCGGTATATGTAGATTACGATTTGTTTGCCATCCTTGTGGTATAAAAATTAAAACCCCATTTCTAGTAACACTCAAAGCAAGAAGAGCGTGTCATTAAACATTGTATTTGGCGGCAATTATAATTTAAGCTGTAAACTCGACAGCTTCTTATCTCTGCTTTATGTTTTTCTTCATCAAAGAAACACGTGTTTCTTATCTCTGAAAGCTTTGTAGAAAAAGAACGAATTGGTTTTTATCTTCGTTTGACAAAAAATGTTTCCCGCAGTTTCTGAGAAAATGGTGTAACTTTGATAACTTTGATCGCTGCCTGATCGTATTGATTTGTATTTAAATAGAATCTTTTCTTTCTACTTCTGTGTGTAATAATAGATTTTTTTTACGTAGGTAATCTTGTCTCTGAGGGTGGACGGTTTTTTGAATACAAAAAGTTTGGTGACTTGAAATATGGCATTATAATTTGTCGTCGGCTATCAAGCCATTCCTATCACAACAAACGCTCCAAAACATTTACAATTGAGTTTGTGAAATGAAATGTAAGGGACAGGAACTCGCAGAGCGTAATCATTTTACGAGAGCAATCCTGGTAGAAGAATTAAATATAAAAGCTCTTTTAGGCTTTCTAAATTCCTTTTGTGTTTTAATTGTGAATGGTGTCTCGTGTTATTTAGCAATTACTGTTCTAGATATCGTTTTGACCGGCTCAATTAAGGAGATATATTTTTCGCTTTCAAACGGAACCGCCTACCTCCTTTGCTTTGTTGTTGGGTGATATTGGGTATACATACACTGTATTCAAGGACTTCAAATATCAAACTTTAAATAAATATTTTTTGACCAACAGCGCCGTTACGGAAACTAACGTATACCAAGAAGTAGAAAGTCTTGAACAAAACTGTTATAAAACATTCAATCTAATAACAAACAACTACAACACGATGATGCGTTAAAAAACTCTACTCTTTATAATCAAGTTCGGAAAGTTTGCTGTTAACCATAACCATATTATAACCGCAATAGTACGTCATCTTCATAGACCAGGACGTCTCCCGACTTGTATGCACGTACGCACACAATGAGAAAAAATTTATATGCAAAGTATACCTTGCATGAAGATGTCGTATGCCATAACCCTGCTTAATAAATTGTTCCCCGTAAAAATACAATCGCTATAATAGTGCGAAGTTTCAGGTTGTAGGGTATTCCATTATGATAAAATATGCATGTAAACGTCAGAGGGTTTTATTACCAGCTCAACTTCAACTTCGTCTTTGTTTAATGGAGAAAATTTTAAATAAAATGTACGCCAGCGAGCTTTGTAAAAAACAAAGTTGAACTACGGTACCTACACTAACGTATCTAATCGTATCGTAAGTATCTATGTAATTATGACGTACTGAATGTATTGGATAATATAAATTCGTAATCACTTTCTCATAATTATATGGTATCTTAAATTTACAATAAAAAAAAACATTGACTTCTTTACTGTAGAATGTAGTATACATCAGTAGGTATATTATTAAAAAGAAAAAATAGTATTATATTCGACATTCAAATTATAATGATATTGCGTGAATAAGCTAATATTTTATTATTATAAGCATATTCTTCGAATATTGCAATATGTTTTTTATTTACATGTAGAATTTTATTTCAGATAGAGAATATTCACCAACACTGTGGGCGATGATTCATTTTAAATTAAGCCGATATTACACGGTTCAATAATAGGTAATGTTTAAGCATTGAACATTGCCCGTTGAACAACGTTTCCAATTTACACGTAAGTATATCTTAAAAAAGACTTTCAATGGTCACTTAGCCCAATGCGATGTCGCGCCAACTCGTGAGCAAACGCTTCGCTGCCGTGCACGGAATGAATTGTCGTTCAATCTTCATGTTTACACGCTTCAATCGCATTGAACAATAACGTCAATGACCAATATTGAAACAATTGCATTGAAAGCGTTCGGTAAATTTAGGCTTTCAATGAGATCACGAAATCGCATTGAAATGTATTTACACGTCTCAATACCATTGAAGCAATGTAATTGAAAGCAACATGGGACCTAAATTGAACTGTGTAATAACGGCTTATCAAAAACAAGTCGGAGTCATTTCATGTTACTTTGTACTCTTCTATGTGGTCTTTAAAATACTCTGAGATAATACTTGATGAAAATAACAACGTTGGCGAGTGAAGTGTCTGATAATTTTTATACATATAGGTAATTTTGTGGTAAAAAATAATTATGAACCTTAGAATAAGTTATGAACGCTAGAATTTTATTCAAATTTCATTAACTTGTTTTGACATGTGAAACCCCCAAGTGTCAAAGTCTGTACAAAAGGATCTCCATGGTAACTTCTCTAAGAAATAACTAAATTGTGTAACAAATAACAAAATGTTAGCCGACGTAGTTGTATCAAATAATGACTACATTATTGTAATTATCGTAGGGATATCTAATTAAAAATAAATATATACAGCCTATTTTACTTCCTCATAAAATTGCTTTCAAATCTTTAAAAAAAAATCAATCAAATAAATTATGTTTTGCTGATTCATTTTATATTTTTATTTGTTGTTATTACATTGGATCCGGCAGGCAGCGCTGCGATCGTGGCATCAAAGGATTTAGCCACTCAAATGATTGCGCTTTAATAAAATTAGTGCCAAAGATTGGATAAATCTATAAATTATGCAGAGAAAACATCTATACATCATTTTGTGGCAGTTTTGCGAAATCATAATTGTTAGTATTAATTTTGATTTTACACAGCTGTATTTTTTTTTAATTTACTCTATAAGGTGAGGAAAAGGCATCTAGCCCACACAGTCACGTCTTCACTATTTTTAAGATTTTTCTTCTTTCTTGAATTGCGTATTCCGATCGAATTGCAAATCTAGCATTCTCGAATTGAAAATAAATAGGATTTTTTTTAGGATAACGTCTATAGGGACCCTTAGTGTAGGTATTATACATTTTGGATGTTAAAATAGATGAATGTGAGTCATTGACACGTAACACGGTATCAAAAAGTGTTGTATTATTGATTGTGGAAGGCTTTGAAAACGAGTTCAATTAATTGAGTCTTTGATAATTTTCATTGTGGTGAATTAATTCAACGGTGCCAAAACAATAGGTTGTTACGAAACGCCCTCGGGACAGAGAGGTACGAAAATTTCCGGGCATTAGCGGGCCTTCACAATCACTGTAAATTACTTTGGCTTGCTTACCTTTAGGTGAATTATAAAATTTTGACAAACAACAACACGAAAAATGGATTTGTACAGTGGTCAGTATATTAAGAATTTAACTTTGTTAACCACAATTAATTATAGAAATAAAGAACAATGGCAAAATATTAGTTGAAAAAATCCTTTAGCGTCTACAACTTTCATTGCTACTGATGTTCTTAAAATATTTAGTTACCATTTTTGAAGAAAATATTATTACGCTGTGAAGTCTGGAACAAAAGTTATATTTTAAAAGAAACACAAATGACTTTTTCCCTAAACTATCCATGTTGTTGTTTTTTTTTAAATTCTTCTTATTAAAGGAAGGCAAAGGGATATAGCCCATAAAGCCATGTCTTCAGTATTTGTTGTTTCTTGATGTGGGTGTCACACATTTTAATTCAAACTTGATTAAAGAAGAAAATAATGAAGAAATGGATGAACTTAATCACTAGATGCAGTGAAATGTGTGACACCCGCATTTTAATGCGAACATCAAAATAGAAGAAAGCAAACTGCTTGCGACATCTCGTCTTCAAAGGTTTGCCTTTAATTTTTTCCCTCATACTTTTGCGAGATACATCACTTCAGAAAAAAAACAAATCAGTTTCACGCGCTCTATCGCGCGTGATTAGTCTTTACACGGGCGCTCTTTACACGAGAAATAGCACGCGAAAGGACGTGTCTTTAACCAAACTGGTAAAAAATAATAGCGCACCATTGGGCGTGCAGGCTTTTGCACCTGCAATTATGTTTACTGTGTACACTCCTGAGAAGGCTGATTTATTTAACAGTAGAATAATATTTGCAAATTCAATTTAGTCTTTTTAACATCTAAGTATAATAAATAATAACAATTTATTAATCTTATATTAAATAATGTACATTCTTAACGGAAATACGCACTGGAATATTAGAAATGTCATCATTGGAAATACTCAATTCACAAACATGTGTTTAATAAGTTTGTTACTAGGCAAATAGTTGACGGATGTTCGCGAGCAGGTATGAATTACATATGAGGTTGGGTGGATCAACACTAGTAAAAAAACTACTTTGATTGTGTTTACGCTGTTTTCAATATGCCCAGTATCCCGTGGAATGAAGTCGGAAGTTGTATAAGCACTGTTTATTTGGATTATTATAGTTCTATCTAGCTTTTTACATTTGGTAATACCCAATGTTATAAAAAACTAAGAATTTAAATTGAGCAACTGAAATGTATCGATCGGGTCTAATATTATTAATGCGAAAATGATTTTGATTGTTGTTACGCTTTCACGCCTGACCGTATAACCGACTTTTTTGAATAAAGATAAATGGGACCCTGGAGACAGTTATACCAATTTCTATTAAAGCCTTTTTCTATCAAATAAGGCATACATAACTAAGTAACTGTACAATATTTTATTCATAAAAATACCTGACAGGTAGAATGTATTCAGCCCTAGCCCAATATAAATATCCTCAAAGACACAATAAATATTTGTATTACACTTGCGACAGCTAGATCGATCTATCTTGTGCCTTTTCGGGACTAAAAGCCTAATTCATAAAAATGTAACAAACATAGAATAAGTTTCAGAGCTGGATGTTGAAAAAACATATTTTTTAAAAGCAAAGCATAAAATGTATTACATAATATTTCAAGATTTTAGGTCCTTGCAACGCGCGTGTGATCGTATATTTATAGAATGACAACTGAAACTATCAGGTGAACCATAAGCGTGTTTACATTTTTGAGGATTCAAAAAAACGACTCATATACGTCAGTTGAAAAAATATACATATTTTGAATAGTATAAATAATTATCTCATGTGACTAACCAACTTTTCCGTGTACCTATATTAGCGACCGGATGTCAACACTTAAATAAACGAATCTAATCTTTCAGAATTAGCATATCGGAATCTTTGATAGACAACGCAAAATCCAGGAGAAACAATTATACTTTTATCTTTCGATAGCAAAAGTTAATTGAGACATTATTATGGATTCGGATCGGTGACTGAATAATGTTATCAAACTTTCACGAGTTTTGGACGATATTAAATTAAGAGTGTATTATTCTTAGATACTTGTAGATGCCTGATATCTTATCTATTTTCCGATAAAATAGAAGTGAGTTAATTGTTAAATTATTACTGTCTAAATGTGTACTTATAAATAGACATTGCTTATCATTACTTACCTACCCATTGGTGTGTACCTAATTATCTTTTGTCTTCCCCCTATCAAATTTTCACTGAATTTATAGAAAACTTTCTTTTCGAGCATCTCGACTAAAAAAATAACATAAGTTGAGTAGGTAAATATACAGAAATTTTAAATGTAAATTTAAATTCAGACTTGTTGTAGGTAATTACTTTATGTTGAATTTTTACTATGAAAAAGGCGAGGCGTTACGTCCCATAGCCGTTTCGTCGGCGCCGTTCTGTAGCGTTCATAGTAAAAATGAGGCGTTACCTTTCCAAGCTAATAAGTGTGCATGACCTTTAGGTTGTTGACATTCCTCCTATTCGCACAAAGCTGTTTGCTTTCAGCCGCTTTCATTATGCGAACAGCTTATAAATAGAACTCTTTGCCGAGGTCTGTTTTCCCGGATCAGTATAATCTAGACATCTTTAAGTGAATTAGCATCTTAAAGGCGAGCGCGAACCACCTTAGGCGCGAAGCACACCAATCTGGCGTCGGGCAAGGACGTGGCGCCGAAATCATTTAAATACCGTACTAAACACACGGCAATAAGGTCATTAATTGAACAAATTTAACGGCCCTCATCGGACGCGCTATAGCACGCCATTTCGGCGTTGAATTTGTTCAATTAGGGACCTTATTGCCGTGCGTTTGGTACGGTATTTGAAGGAAACAGAATGATGTCCGCGCTCGACGCCTGATCGGTGTGCTTCGCGCCCTAGGTCCCATCATCGCTTTCCTTCGAGTAATAATTACTGTGGTAATAATTATAGTCTTTATTTTGGTAATAATAATTGTTTACCACAATTGCTGTGGTCAAAACTATTCATAAAAAAACCCTATGAGATTTAAAAAATAATACTTACGCCACCCCACCCAAGTGCCCGCGCTAAGTCGTTGCCGGTGCCAAGTGGTAGGACGCCCACGGCTGGCCTCGAGCCGATGCGATCTAGCACGCTCAGCACCCAGCCAACAGTGCCGTCGCCACCGCAAGCAAGCACTCGTAGATTCGGCACTTTTCGGAACAGTTCTAACCTGCAAATTGATTTGAAAATTTGATTTTGCACTGTAATTCTAGGCGAAAGACTTAAAAACCGTAGTCAATAGTCAAGGAAAGACATAAAAGCTACCTTTATTAATATAATAAGCTCATTTAAAAATGTGTAAGTCACTTTGTGCCACACCTGTCCCGAAAGTGGCATTTTCTGCACGCTACGCGTACCGCTCTTTTTAATATTATACCGCTATGGAATGGTGGCTACGGAATGTAGCGTATCGCCTTTTTTCATAGTAAAGAGAGGCGATACGGTCACGTTCCCTTTCCTAGCTGATAAGTGTGGTACGACCTTTAAGCGCTTGGTCGAAATTTATAAATTTTGTTTACAGAGATATATGGAGCCTTTATATAGACGAGATAGGCTACGCTTTCTTGCAAAAGTTAGCAAATACTTACCAGTTTTAAATATAATGTTTATTAAATATACGTATGTATTTTCTTGCCTTTTTGTTTACACTATTTTTATTTAATTTATTGAGTACCTACAGTTTATATAATATTGAAATAGTATAGAAGTCATACAAACATCAGTGTACTGCCTAAACTAATGAGGTTCACTTTGCTTTACAATGGCTCCCATTGTGAATGAACGTGACAAACTATTACACAATGTTTACGGAAACTAATCTAAAACTTTTGTATAATTAATGTATGTACCTATTGTTAAAGAGTATAAGTAAATGTGTATATCGTCAACGTTAAATACTGAGTTTACTGATCTCGAGGATCAAGTTAAGCGTGTAACTTAAATTGATAGCTGACAAGAAACAAGAGGCACGTTCGCGTCGTGTAGACTTGTGACAAATGACGACAAGCACCCACAACTCTCTAAAGGCGCGTGAATTACTTTCCCAATTCGTATTAGCTCGAGAGTCTTCTAGATAGTTCTATCACAGTGCCTACACAAAGCGTCGGCGATTTGTGTAGTGGGGTTATATCGCTTCAGCCCAAAGCTTTTAATCAGCTTGTCGAACGGCTTTCGAATGGCAATGATGATAATAATAATAATAACTTTATTAGAACAATTCACAAAATTGTAACAAAAATGATTTTCCTCTAGTCCCCACACTAGGATTCCATGTGTTGTGGCGGACTAGTCTCTTCAACCTGGTGGCCCTTGGTTATCAGTTAAGATTATATAAGATTACTTACAAAATATGCAAATAAAACAATAACTAAAAAAAATAATAGGTAAATAAATAAACTAAAAATGATGTGTGAGTGTGTGTGTGTGAGTGTATGTGTGTGAGTGTGTGTGTGTTAATGTGTGTGTGTATGTGAGTGAGTGTGTGTGTGTGTGTGTGAGTGTGTGTGTGTGTGTATGCTTCAGGTTTGTGATACAGTCTTACAACTTGGCACAGTATTAGTACATTCTGGACCACCCTAGGCCACTTATATTAATCTAAGGTAAGGTACAAACGGTGTGTGACTCTTATGTAAGCAATAAGTTAGACTAAGGTAAATAAATGCGGTTATGTTCAGTTATCGCGTCAAAAATCCTATGTTATTCCTAGGTTCTCAAACTATCTTCATATCAAATTTCATCAAAATCGGTTCAGTGTTTTAGGCGTAACGAAACAAGCAAACTCTTTCTTGCATTTATAATATTACCAGCGCTCCGCGTTCACGTAGAGTTTTTCTTAAAAGTCGATTAAAGCCTATGTCACTCAATAACGACGTAGCATTCAATGGTATTTATTTTAAATCGGTCGGTATTTGAGCTTATTAGTTATTAGCTTATACAATGTCCCCACCGATGGGCTCGAGCCTACCCCACATTGGGGGCGATTAGGCCTTAGTCAACCACGCTGGCCAAGTCCGGGTCAGTCGACTTCACACACAACCTAAGAATTTCTGGGCAGGTTATGTGGGCAGGTTTCCTCACGATGTTTTCCTTCACCGTAAAAGCGTCGATTAAAGGAACATATGAATTTATAATTTGAAAACACATTGGTACGTGGCGGGGTTCGAACAGGTGCCTCCCGGGTGGGAGACAACGCTCTTACGCACTACACCACCGACGCTTCTTAATCATCCTATTTATAATACTAAAATGTCCACAATCCGATATCGGTGTGAAACCGTAAAAACAAACATATTAATTCGGAAAGAATGATTTGAACGAAGGCAGTGACTCTTGTAGTATTGTATACTGTACTGCTCCATTTTCTCGCAATGGGTATGCATTCAACTCGGGAGTGAATTGTAAACAATCTTTGTCTGTGCTGGTAAAGTATCTATATCTCGGACACTTCGGTCAGAATACGAATATTTTCGGGTTTTATATTGCAATTTTTCTACCTAAAGGCTCTTTTTGCACAAAATAACTAATACATGGTACGTAAATAGGTATTCTATTTAAGTACAGTACGTTTGAATAGCAAGTAAATAGTGCTGATCAAACATCGCTTCGAGTTGGGTAAGGACATTCTATTCAACTATTGTGTCCAAAATTCAATAGTGAACGACATATAGTGGTTACTTGTGCAAATTTCGAATATATTTATTGTTTATATGTTAAACTTTTATATTTTACAGACGTGAAAATATTTTTTTTGTCTAAATTTAATATCATAGATATAGATAGATGTTGAATTTATTATAAGATTTGTGTATTTCACGTTTTACGAATGTGTGTAATGTAATAAATAAGTAGAAATGCACTTTACCAATAAGGGAATTAAACCAATACCTATAGCTAATTGTATAAATCCTACGGAGTTTTCATTACGAGAACGTGATCGAATTGGATTTTAAACTAACTTTGTAACATTGTTTTATTATTTGTAACAACAAAGAAAGGCTGCCTTGTCGGAAAAGAGAGTAGGTATTTTTATGTACCTACCCATATTTCCTAGTCAGACATAGTATGTAGAATTCTTCTGTAGGATATAAATGGCAACTTTATGGCAACCGTTAGTGATTGGTTTATTAACACACAGCTTAAACCACTGAGTGCGCTGAAATTTGGCACACAGATTGCGTTGAAATTTGGCACACAGATAGTTATTATGACGTAGGCAGCCAATAAGAAAGGATTTTTCAAAATTCACCCCCTAACTATGGGGATCAAACGAGGGTCCAAAGTTTGTATGGAGAAACGAATTCAACGGAAGCGAAGCCGCGGGCAAAAGATACTAATAATGTGTGATCTAGTGGTCCTGGGGTTGATCCCCAGAGGGGAACAAATCTATGCTCCATTTCATTGGTTTCTTTTCTTCTTATATGTAGTTATTACCATCTTATCAAAGTCGGTCGCTATATACTATATAGCGACCGACTTTGATAAGATGGTGATCATAACTTTCCAAGCAAGTGTTCCTATATAGTATATAGGAACACTTGCTTGGAAAGTTATAATAAAATAGTCAGCCTATCTATCATTGGTTTAAAAAAGGGGGTAGGGAGGGGGGGGGGCAGGAACCTCGCTGTCACCGCCTTACTTATCCTCACTTAGTATATTAAGTGAAAACCAAACTTCTTCGTCATAAGCTAACGTATGCCTAACAATGTAGAAGATTTACAACTGTAACATCTGATGAGGTATTTTTAGAAATACCCTACCCAATTTTACTTCGGATTTTTCTTGCTTCTGAATTTTATTTGTAATGGTTTCGAAATCTTTCTTATTGTGCTAAAATAGTCAAAATAGTCGTAACTTTACTAAAGCTACAGTTGTACCTAAGTTATGGAAACATGTCTATGATATTACGTACCTATTGTTGTTATATTGCGTACGCCTGCGGTGTTACAGAGTTTCGGCGTGTACAAAGCATTGCTCTTTATTTATTCATTGTAGGATACTGTTTGATGTGCTTGTTAGGTTTGCGTAGTACCTACCTATATGTATTATAGCATGTGACCTTCGTTACCATAATATATGTATATATTTCTTTATTGTTCTTTCAATGACTACTATAAAACAACTTTACCACAATATATTTATTCCTGTTGTTAGCAATATTATGTTCTTTAGAAGCCGTCTTAAACTTTATGAATTGAAGGTAATGGACCTAGGCATATGAGGGAAAGCCGATGAAATAGAATTATAATACTAAATCGAAAAATAATCTTCACCTCTCAAGCGCCAAATTAGCTTTTTCACTTTATTAAATCTCGAAGGAAAAACAGTTTTTGCTGCGATCTCCGATCAAGACTAACGTTCAACCTACATAATGGCAGTAATTTTACTTTCATTTTTATTACAAAATTTTAGCGTAATAGACATGTATTTAAATATTTTCCTGTTTTTCTCATATATACCAATTTTCTCGCTGGAGAGGTGAAAAGTTGTATGTTTCACACGAGAGTATTTTTTTTGTCACGTGGTTTTAAATCACTCACTGCGCTCAGTAGTAGGTATATTTATGAATAACTCGCTATGCTCGTGATTCAATTCTAGACTACTTCGCTGGTTCGTAATTTAGATATAGGGAAATATCGGCACTCGCAGTAAAAATAACTTTCCTCACTTGTTTAACAAATAACTATTTTTGCGGCGTTTGATATTTTGTGCAGTTAGCCTAAACGTATGTAAGTGTGTATTTTTCCAACCATAATAATGTCTGACTTTTGGTGCGATCTAATCCGCGAAAAATTTATCTTGTCCGCTTATACAATTGACATGACCTTATTCACGTGAATAAGATGAGTTGACTGGAATAGACGAAATTTCTGCCGTTTGTTATGATAATTACGATTACCAGTGTCAGATGTCGAAGATATATTTATTATTAATTGTTCCGTTTAATATACCTCTAGCCAGTGCTTGTAAGTTATTGTCGATATCTATCGGGTACGGGCAATTTGTATGATTCCGCATTTTACAATTTGCATCGACAAATCATGAAACGCCGCAATTTTCGCTTGGTTGCCTAAATCATTACCTATTAGTAAAGTATAAAAATCTAAACCACGGGTCGAGTCAACCATTTTCTAAAATGGTAGTAGTCAGGAGTTATCCGTAGGTTCAGGGTTATTTTTTTTATGGCCAAGCGGGGTACATTGTTTGTGGAAGAGCCTAATGTGTTACCTCCATAAATTTCATAATGCGAGTTATACAAACTGACGACGCCGTTTGTAAAATGCGGAATCATACAAATTGACTAAGACAATATCAATAGATAGGTAAGGTAATTACCCAAGATTATACTTCTTTATTGAAAGTATTGGATTTAATCTTGCAAAACAATATATTCGTAATATAAAATAAACATATTTACCCCGGCCCGGGTCCTCCTTGGGTAAGATCGAACACTTGCCGCGGGTTGAGCAGCCACTGGAATTTTTGTAGAAGTTTGGCCCCTTGGTTTCCTCCACTCTTCGGGTTAATGAACACAAGTACTGGCCTCACGCTAGCTGTCGGAATAGGCTTTATCACAAATGTTTTTTGTTCATTCTTAGAGTCTTTTCCTTTTTTCTTTGAAGCGTTTTTCTTTTTAGGCGATTTTCTTAGCGACGATTTGAAACTCCCTCTTCTTGGTAGCTTAACGATCCATGACGGTGGTACTATAATAGTTGACTGAGATCCTTAAATAAGAAATAGCATGAATTAATTATACTAAAACATCAACAACGTACAGAGTGCCTAAAGGAGGGAAACTACTTTACATGTTGCAGATAGAACTTTATTTTAACGAGTTAGATAGTTTGAGTTCATTTTAGCGTTGACATCTGTATACCTACATACTATGTACAGGTGAATTTTTCAAGTGAGCCTTCAGGGCCAAATCCTAAACTATAATGAATATCGAAAAATGCTCAAAGGAGTCGCTAGCCCGATATTGATGAAAACAAAAACTGCATCATTGGATTTTTGAAAAATCAATAATCCTTGCCAGGAATCGTACCCAATGATTTTGAAAAAAAAAGAACACAGCCTGTATTTGTACACCTTTCGATATTGTTGTTAGTAAGGATCGATTACAGGGAAGTAATGAGATACGGGAAAATAATGTAAAATGTTAAATTTTAATAAAATATTTCTTGTTTCACCTTGGTTGAAGTGATAATCAAAGCGATGATCATTATTTTAGTATAGGTCTAACCAATGATGTATTTTTTGTTTTCTTCAAAATCGGTTAGCTAAGTACTCCGTTGAGCATTTTTCCATATTCCTTATAGTTTAGGATTTGGCCTTGAAGGCCCACTTGAAAAATTCACTCTGTATAGTTATTAACATTACTAAAACTGCCAATGTAATTAACTTGTCTAGATAGATAATGCGAAGCTAATTAAAATATCATAATCCTCTTTCTCAACGAATACAGCCCAAAATAATATCTTTACCAAACAATGAAAGGTTTTCGTTACACGGGCAGCATTAATTGTTATCCGTGCCGAGTTCGTGGAAACAAAAGAAAAAAATAATTAGAGAATGGCCGGTTGCTACTTACTAACCAAAATGTGTATTTTGCACATTTTTGTCAGTCCTACGTGAATTTTAAAAATAGTTTTAATCTTATGACAAATGAGCAAGTATTCATATGGCTTAGGGGTGTGCACTCGATTTATGTCAAAATTGTCACATTTTGTGGATTTTTCTGCATATTTCAGACCTGATTTTGACGCGATGTGAACAGACTTTGCAAAGAAATTATATATTATAGGAAGATTAATTCTTAATTGACACCACCGTAGAGAGATATTTTAATTTACACTTTTAATTTTGTAAAGCGAGGAGAATCTTATGGCGCAGTTTTACGAAAATGCATTTTGGAGTTATCTTTCAGATAAAATACAAGCATTATAATGGCAAACTATACTTTGCGAAAATTCTTTTTTTAATAGAAAATATACCACTATAGAGCCTGAATAAGTAAAAAAAATAGATAACATAGTAAAAGGGGTACAAAAAAATTATAAATTGGTAAATTTTAATGAGGATTATTACAATGTTTTTGAAATTATATTCATTTAATATACTTACTATATAATAATACATATAATGCTAGATATAACAACGATATTATAACAGTGTTATATCCAATCAGATATTTTTAATATTTATTTGAAATTTGTGTAAATTTGAGCTCGCGGCCGTTTTTCGATCGTACACCCCGGGTCTTCCCAGCCTAGAGGACCTATCGCTCTGCGAGCAATGTCTATGTGTGCATGGGGTCACATAGACAAGTGTATCTACAACAATATCTACTACGAAAAAAATATTATTGGACTTCGATGAATGCAGACTCTTAAGAAGTAAATTGTTCCACGTATTTTATTCGACTCGTAATGAATATTTAAAATGGCAGCGGCACCGTAAAAATTTGGTGAAGCTTGACTGGAAAAGTATATTCTAACACAAATATTATGAGTTACATAAAAGGCAGCTTCATTTATCACCACTCAATAAACATGACAGCATTTAATCTCTCTCGTAAAATATACTAAGGTGCTTGCATTTCTAAAAATACGATGTATCTAAGGATATTATGGAATATCTTTACCTTGCCACTACACAAAAAATACACGAGTAGGTATTTATCTATAGTATAAGGGTAGTTAACAAGCTTACGTCCCGCCTGATTGTAAGCGGTAACCGTAGCCTATAGACGCTTGCAACACCAAGGTGTCTATCTTCCTCCCTTAGAACTCTGGAAATCTAACTGACAGGAAAGCACTATGACGTAGACGTAGTATAATTCTATTATGGTGTTTGTAAGATGGAGGACTTTCCCCAGGTGCGGTCTAATTTCGAGAGATTCACACCCGTATTCACAAACATTACTATGAGATCACTTGACACTTGGATAAGAAACGAACCAATCACAGAGCTCTATTCAACGCCTTATATGGCCTTGAATAGAGTTCTGTGATTGGTTCGTTTCTTATCCAAGTGTCAAGTGATCTCATAGTAATGTTTGTGAATAGTGTAACTTCTTTTGATTAGTGTTCTTTATTCCTATGCAACTGTGACGCGTGGACGAAACTTACAGCTTCGATTTAAATATTATTATACTGTTTTGTTAAGCTCTGTCTTATAATAGTTTACTTAGATATAACATGATTTGCTTAAATCCCGCTTAAGATAACTCCTTCCTAATCTGAGTGTTAATACGTAGGTGATAATTACAGTTACCTAGAGATAACAGGTACCAACAAGCGGCATGATTGTTCGTTTCCCATTAATCTTAATCACTATTGGCCTATTCTAGTGTTAATTACGAAAATAGAACAATATTAAGGCGAAATGGAGAAAAGTTTCCAAGTCTCAACGTCATAATATGCTTGTATTTTTTATGCTAAGTGGTTAGCAAATAATCATACCGTCCGTCTGATGGTAGAGATCGTCTAATCTAAAACTGAACTTTAAAGTTGAGGCTGACAGTCCATTTATGAGTGATCGAAGCGTGCTGCCCCGTCTGTGTCTAGCTGGCGACTGAATCAACTGAATGACCAATGACTACAGCTAATTTGAGTGTGTTGCATCTGTACACTGATTGTGCATGTAAGAGTAAGATAATGGAGGCGTGTTCAGTTTTAGATTAGACGATCTCTAGCAGTAGCATTCACCTCACCTCAATATTACAATTGTCTATAGGTTACGCTATCGACAACTGTAATATTAAGGTGTCACTCCGGTGCTGGTAATTCTAACCCTATTCCCTACCATGACACCTATGACAGCCCTCACCGACAAAACACAGTACTACAAAAATGTAGAGTTATTTGACAGCGGGTTTTTATAAAGTACCTTAGTGAGTGGCTAATCCGATGTACTCTACCAGAAATATCTTTATAAAGAGAGCTTTATAAAGCTACGGCATATATGTATCTGTTTATTATTGTTTGTGTTGAAATTTATGTTAAACAAAATTTTATTCTTACCAAGTGCACACTCCTCCCCTATCCTTTGAAGGTTGAAACAGCTCTCTTTGTTGTGGTAGGAATCCTTGCACCACGAACAGCTCAATGCCACAATCTCTTTCGAACTAAACGACAGTTTCGCTTGTAATGACTGTTGAAGAAAGTAGCACATAATTAAACAAGAATCAAAATATGATGGACTAGCACAAAACTTTTACCGTTAACATAAATAACACAGAAGTTTCTAAAGTTTTGTGATCGTTTAACTGTCAAAGAGTTTTAATATGAAAAGTAAGTATCCATCGACGGCGACGTAATAAAAATAAATAGAACCAACGAGTCCCTTGATATTCTAAACTCAGTAAGAAAGTACAAATATTTATTGTAGACTTTTGTAAGTCATTTATTAAAAGATGTCGTTCTATCTGTAGGTCGTACTCGTAAATATTATGATTAAGTTAGTTATTGCTTCATTTGGAAAATTAGTAAAAATGAGGGATAAACTCATTTTAGTTGTATCATTGTTATTTGTAATCATTTTAAAAATTAAAAAAAAAATGTTAAGTCGTTTTAAGAGAAGAGTATTTTTTTGTATAGCAAAACATTACTAAATGTAACTAATTTGACAGGTAAAAAATTAAACTTTAAAAGCTTTCTATGTCATTAGCATGTGCAATACATTTAATGATACAAAGCAAGAAGCAAGCAATATATCTGATTGTGGTAAGCCCTGACAAGATGACAATATACGCACACTGTCCTCTATTTCATTGTCTACAGCAAAACGTTCAGAGCAGTGTACGGCATCCTTTGACGGTATGCACCACCGACAGCATCTGCGCCGGAATGGCTGTGACAACAAAACAACCATGCAACACGAAACAACACAACACACATGCACAGACAAAACATAAAAAATGTGAATTAAATTAAGGTAGCAACAGGTTTTAACAAAATAGTTAAGAGGTGCTCAAGCTTTTCCTAATTATGGATGTACTAAATGTTTAAAGCAACAAAAAGAAGGAGAGAAAAGAAATCTTCTATACTATAACAGTATAAATCTGAATAGTTTAGTCAATTGCTTGGTTGAACCCGCTAATCTCAGGAACTGCTGATTCAAATGGAAAAACTATTTTTGTGTTGGAAAGTCCATTGATCGAGGAAGGCTATAGGCTATACAGGGTGTAAAAGACATGAACAGTCAAACGAGAACCATGTATTCTGCTCACCATCATAACATTTTTTTTCCTTTAGACTATACCTGGGAAATTGATAGTTACGATTTTATAGAAGGTCAAAGTCATATATTTTTTCCTTTTTTTATGAAAACGTATTCTATACGTTATTTCTTAATTATTGTCCAAAGAAACATTATCATTTTTTTAGTATTTCATAACAAAAAATGGCTTCAAAACGTTAGGGTTCAATGTAGTTCACTGGATGCGCACGGACACTAACGAACGGGGCCGCCGTCTATCTGGCAAAATTATCGCGGTTTTAGGAGTTGCGTGCGAGTTGAGCCCTTTACATTGCGCGGTACAATTTGCAATTTTTTTTTAACACCAAAAAATAAAAATCATTTCCCAGCAATATTTTTTTTTGAAATATGTATTATTTTGATGTATAGAATACATGGTTCTCGTTTGACTGTTCATGTCTTTTACACCCAGTATAATAACCGTCATTAACGCAAGCAAAGCCGCGGGTGATGACTAATACTTAATAATAATGTTAGCGATATAGGGGGCGGTAACAAAACTAGCTTTACTCATATTCGCCGGTTTAGATTCGTGACACAATGTTTTTGAAACGTGTAATTTCGTAGCTCAAATTAAAAGGGGTCGTTCAGGGTGAAAACGTTGAAATTAGTGTTTCCACTCATATCGAAGTGAAGTAGTTAAAAATGGAAATGTAACCTAGAAACCTCGTTTTGTACGATTCAAAATTGCACGAGCTTTACGTACGTTATGGTAACACATCATTAAAAATGAAGTTTTAATTTCGCTTGGGGCTTGTAGCGTGTAGCGTCACACGTGAGGCTTAAATACAAGGTAAAATGCAAATCATTTCAGCTTGACAGCGAGGGTGAAGTGCGACCGTCGACGAAGGCGCCGCGACGCAGTTGCGCCACCGCTCACATCAGTCATTCATGATAATATCCCACTGACAGATTGCATTTAGGCACACGAGTATAAGTATTTTCACCATTTACCTCTTGATTTATTTGACCACGCCCGCTTTACTACTAAATACATTACTGTCACACAACATGATATATTATGTAAGTTGTAGGATAGCGGAAAACTTGTTTGCTTTATTGCTATTTTTATTATTACTCACAATCATTTTTTGTGGATGTTTTTAGGTTGACACAACTGTTTTCCATTTTGGCGCGGAGTTTGAGTTGCATCTGTTATTTATATTAAATACATTGCTGTTTTTAGTTACATCATATCTAGTGAGCATTGCGAATTTCATAATGGACACAAACAAACATAGGACAAAGTGTTTGTCTTAAATTTTGCATGCTTGGAATTTCATTTTTGGTAACTCGACTTTATCAAAAACAGGTGCTTATGAGTGGTACAAAGCGTTCAAAAGCGGTCGAGATGTGATGGAAGATTTGCCTCGCTCTGGTAGGCCATCAACGTCTGCAACTGAAGTTAACATCGCAAAAGTGAAGGAAGTAGTGACTGAAAATTCTCATTCAACTCTCAGAGCGATAGCCGCCGAACTTTCTGTACGGCACGAGTCAATCCGGACCATTTTAAATAATCACTTGACACACACAAAAGACCTGAATTTTCACCAAAACCTCAATCGCATGAGAGTCGCTGAGGGCATGCTAGAACGAGTTAATTCCGACCCAAATGAATAACTAACATTTTGTGTATTATTGATTTTTTCCCGGTACTTTCTTGACAGAGTAGTATATTTACATAGTTTGTATCTCCTGTAAAAGTACATTTATTATTTTATGTTCAAAACAAGGATAGCTAGCTTGCGAAATTACTGCTTTGTCTTCTTTTCTTTATCTTTTTTCTCATACCCTACTACCAATTTATTTGGGATCAGTGCAGTGTATCTTGATATTGACAATAGTGCTATAGCATTTGAGTTTTACAGCCAGCAGCCTGCCTGCCACCAACCCTCCTTGGGAACGACTGCTATGTTTCGACAGTAAACTTTAACGAAATTACTGCTTTATCCTTCCTTACTAATAATAACGGGTGTAAAAGACATGAACAGTCAAACGAAAACCATGTATTCTGCTCACCATCATAACATTTTTCTTCCTTTAAACTATACCTGGGAAATTGATAGTTACGATTTTATTGAAGGTCAAAGTCTTAATGTTTTTTTTTCATTTTTTTATGAAAACGTATCCTAAACATTATTTCTTAATTATTGTCTAAAGAAACGTTATCATTTTTTTTTAGTATTTCATAACAAAAAATGGCTTCAAAACGTTAGCGTTCAATGTAGCTCACTCGATGTGCATGGACATAAACGAACGGGGCCGCTGTCAGGCAAAAATATCACGGTTTTGCGAGTTGCGTGCGAGTTGAGTGCTTTACGTTGTGCAGTACAATTTGCAATATGTTTTAACACCAAAAAATAAAAATCATTTCCCAGCAATTATTTTTTGAAATGGGTCTTATTTTGATGTATAGAATATATGGTTCTCGTTTGACTGTTCATGTCTTTTACTTTTACTGTATAAAGAAAAGAAAAGAAAGATTTGTATGTAATTTGTAATGAATAGTCTCAAAAACTACTGGAATATTAAAAATTATTTTACCGTTAGAATGCTATTTTTTCACTGAGTAATATAGGCTATATTTTATTGCAAAAAATATACGTGAAGCCCTAGTAGCTCCATATTTTCGAAAAATAACTTCTTATGACTTAGAAAAAAATCTTTGTACCGCAATAAAAAGCTACAAAGGAATAATTCTGTTCTCAATTTCACATCGTTAAGACATTTTATAGTTATACAATTGGAATCTAATATTCGTTTATGCAAACGCAATTTAGAATACATCATTCCCTGATAGAAAACTAATTTGCTACTCAAGCGTCAGAATAATAACTAAAGAAGTCATGTCACGCAATAGAAGTACAATCTAAACCCTTGGGATTAGAGTAAAGGGGATGCGCACACAAGAGCCATGTAATTATTCAACTTTCTTCTGATTTCTGTGAGCAAGGTTTCTATTTGTTGCCCGTGGCGGCACTCAAACATTACCTAATGTCCATAGGTGACTCTTGGCAAACTTTTCTCATTAAGAGAACTTTGTAAGTTACCTCAAGGTAATGGGGCACTTACAATCGATTGCCTAATTATTTAGACTCGGTTAGTAGAAGGGCCTCGAGAAGGATGTTGTGATTACTTTAGATCACATTAAAATTGAATACGATTCAATTATACAAAAATCGGGAGTGGTCTCCCCTTGACTTTCTTGTATACCGAAAACGACTCAAAAGTTGATAGAAACCTTATATTTTGATGTCATACACGTATGTTAAATTTGTTTGCAATAAGTTAAAGCATGCTCGAGGTATCGTGCTAACGCACAGACACACACACAAACAAAATTATAAAAAAAATATTTTGGACTCAGGGAGGTCCAAAACGTGTAAATCTATCGAAATCTCGAGGTCGATTTTTTTGACATTATAAGACTTCCTCTGACTACGTATGCGAGAAAGTAAAAAGCCCAAATTTTCAAAATGACACAGGCCTGGTTGACTTTTCGCACTTTTTCTTTACATGAGGTATTTTATCAGAATTTTCATTTGGTACAGTTAAAAGTTATTCGAAATCTAGTAATACGCTATTGCTTAAAAAAATCACAATCAGTTTTCGAGAATCCAAGATAACGGTAAAATATTTTAATGGGGTAAAGTAAGCTAATAGGACTGAATTACTCTGTGGTAATAGCGCATTTCTGATCTCAAAATATTTTACTGACTTATTTTAGTGAAAAGGTGTAAAACATAAAGCGAAGTACCTTGGTGTTTGTAGACATGTTATTGGGTATTATAACCAAAAAGTTATATCAATGTATTTATAGTTACTTATGCAACTGTTGCATAATGAGGGGTATTAAAACACGAATGTGGGTTTATCAGTGTTTTAATACCTAATTATAAACACTTGCATACAAGACTGTATCTACACCCATGATATGAATCCTCTATAAAAGGTGCTGAAACCATGGGACGTTCTAAGAACTTAAAAAAACTTGGTACGCCTTTTCTTACTGTTTTTTTTTATTTCTTCGATAGTACTTGGTTGGAAATGTAGAAATATTTTGTGGTATGTTATGAAAACTTGAATCGCTCATTTTACTAACCATGCATGTTGTTTTGTTAATAAAATGAGTGAATAACTTTTTGCGAAACTAATATCAAAATAAAGGGCGGGAATTTGAATAACCTATAAGTTTTTTTATTACGTCGCTGTGTTAGTGAAACGCGTGTGAATGACAATATTCTTTTCTTGAAATTCATACAGTACCACGCATTGAGCAGTAAGTAATGGCTATGTGGTGAGTAAACCTTTTGCACGAAAGGGATCGAAAAAGCGAAAAGTGATATTATGAAATTTAGTGCAACATTATATCATGCGTTTGAATGATATTATGGTTATTAGGACATTGGTTATTTTAATGTTGACAATAAGCTATTTCAGAATGTTTTAGAGAGGCTTTCAAGCATGGGTTGATAGATTTCATCCGATTACTTTCTGCATGTATTCAGTTGTAAAATATGAAAAGCTTTTCCTTTAATAGGTGTATAATATTAACTAAAATTAAAGAAGTAAAAACTAAAATTAAAGTCTTTGATTTTCGTTATATATAATTGAAAGTATAGTCTCACTCCGTAATTACGATTATCAAAATGTGTTTACAAATAATTGGTATAATTTGTAAATTTGTTGATATCATTTTACTCTCACAGTGATGTGCATTAAATAAAATGTTGTAAACTAATAATTCCTGTCTCTTGAATATTTATGACTTAAACATATTTACGATAAAAATCTTTATGCTCAATACAGAGATTTAAGAATGTAGAAACTGTTATAGAAAAAGGAACCCTTTTTAGTGGCAGTAGTCTTTACTTGCCCTATAAGTCTTCTGGGACCAGTAAAAACAAGATTGGTCCGTAACAGTATAAGGACTATCACATCACTTGTATGCATATTCATGAACTAATCTAATCAAGTACTCAATTTCGCTCTACTAATACCAGTAATGTATTTTAATGTACGTATGTATTATTAGTTTAATTTTGTATACAATTAATGGTAGTTTTTTTATTTAATGTAAAGATAAAAGAGTAAAACTAATTTTGTTAAAATTGTAAAATGAGAATTTACATGTCATCATCATCATCAAAACAACCTTTATAATTGGAAAGGGACACAAGACATCTCCTTGTCGTCATCCAAAGAGGTTTAGGCGTAGTTCACCACGCTTGCCCAATTGGTGGATGGAGTATAAAGCGATCGATACCTCTTTTCTCATCCATTTGTCGTCTTCTATGACACCCATTGGAGGATGATGCTATTCTACTTTGGTGATGCTATTCTACTCTGCCGGTATCACGTGGCTACATGTGATAAGTTGTTATTACTTGTCTTATATGATGACAGTAAAGTAAAAAAAGTAGGTATCTATGGATATGATTTGAATGAATGCATTGGTTATACAACAACAAACATAAATTAATGAAAATAAACATAGATTTAAGATGAATGCAATTCAATTCTGAACATCACACTACTATACATTCCTCTCAAAAATCCCCTGACTGAATGATATGACAAAGCTTGTAGCACTGAACTAAATAACAACAAAACCAGAAAGCCAAAAAAAAAAGACTTTTACGAGGTAGCAACTATTACTTTTAAGTAGAAACGAATACATTGTGGAAACTAAGAAAAAATAAATTCACTCTGGAAACTATGTAGCATTGACTTAGATACGAATTTGTACGATGTAAATGCAAATTTACTAATTAAAAATTTGTGCTTCTATTGTGGCTTACCTTTCCGCAAGCCTTGCACTTGCCCTTCTCAGACCTTCGATGAACCCAGTGATGGTGAGTTATGGTCTGCTCGCGGTATTGCCGAACACCGACGTCTCGGAATGTGGGTTTACAGGTGAATTGAACGCGGTCCATGAGGATGTCGATGCACGCGGTGTGCGCGATGATCTTGCATGCCGAACATTTCATACGGGATCCATGTTTCTGTGAAAGAATAGAAGAATTATTACTATGCTAATGTGGTAAACCATATTTCAGCATATAGAACATATGTTATACCATTTTGAGAGGTTAGTAGAGACATGAGAGCGACATTTTCCCAAAATAATATTGTAGTACAAACCAATAATAACGCTTGAAGAATTTATTTTATTAGAAATTTAGACACACGCCTTGCTGCTTCGCAAGCCATTGGATCAGCAATCAACTTTCAGTTGCAACAATCATAGAAATTATTTTATTTCATTAGAAGTATACGATACGGTAACTAAGATTGACGACGTCTATTGAATAACTATGACTAAAGAAATCATAGACATAGGATTATGAAAACTAATGTTTAGGGCAGGGATTCCCAAACTATGTTCCACGGAATCTAGAGGTTCCGTAGAATAGTCATCAGGGTTCCACCAAAATCGCAACTGTAAAACAATTATTAATAAAACAGTAAAACAATATCATTCTTCTCATTAAAAGTTTAAGTTAAGAATAATGTGTTTCCAGTATATTACACATTTCTTAAAAAAAAAACCTAAATTTTTAGATATCGGGTTCCATAAAATAAAAGGCATTTGTTTGTGGTGTTCCATTATCTTTAAAGTTTAGGAACCCCTGGTTTAAGGTACTGGATTAAGACATTCTTCATTTCATTATTAATTTTTCCATTATATACTTTGTAGTCTTAAATGTAAGTCAATTGTTTACTTACAATTATATGATATTTTCAAAGAAAAATAAAGTAAATGATGTTGAATGGCGAAATCTTGTTTCGTCTGTCGTAGCACTTGGCTACGTACGTAGCTACGGGCTACGTAGCTCGAAGCAATTCATTATGCGGAAAACGTAATATTGAATGTTAAAGATACACAAAAAGAACTTGGTTCCTGTTTATTTTTATTATATTGAGTTTATTTTCATACCAGGAGTAACTAATTTTGTTACACATAAATAGATTACAACGTATTTTTAATAATTTAAATTATCTTTCCGATAATAATTTGTTAATTTTTTAAAAATATAGTATAGTAATATATTTATGTTGTTAACATAATTTTGTACGTCGTTAGCAAATAACCATATGCCCCACCTGGTAGAAAGCGTTCACAGAACTGTACGACGGTTTACAATACAAAATAAGCATAATTTGTTACCAAAAACCATGGCAAAAAGCTTTAATTGTTCGAACAGTAGCGCTCCTCAAAAGTTCATTAATGTCAATCTCTTCCATTTCATGTTTCGCATGCTAATGTCGTGAAGTGGATTTTGTGCCAACACTCTATACGGGCAGCCTGTTGGGATGATTGACACGTTCCGTATCACGTCTTTGTATAAACTTATCTAAATTGACCGAACGTCGCCTATACAAAGTTGTAAAGGTCTTTTAGCGTGCTTTCATGCAGCAACCCTTCTGTATCTATTTTCTTTCACATTTTACGATGTGTGTTTGTAGTCGGCGCACGTCCACAACTGTGACAGTCCGACACACGGCTATTTGGTATTTTGCAGTCGCTTTTTATTTATGAACAAGAAAAATCCTTAGTTCGTCTATCGTGTACATATAACATGTTCTTGTTTACCTACAAAGTCCATATTCAAAAAAGGTACATACATAGAAGATTTTAAACGAACAAACAGTATTATTTATTTAACGGTTATTGTTATTATGTGCTTCAGAAGCTGGTGGTTCCTGGTACTGTAGAAAGATAGCAGTCGTCCCCAATGAGGGTTGCTGTCAGGCAGGCGGCCGGCCATACATCCTTAAGCAGTATTGCCGATATCAAGGCATACTGCACCGGCACCAAAACAATTTGGGAGCAGGCTAGGAAAATGATGATTATGTAGTTAGAGTTAAAGTATACCAGCATCTTTCTATTAAAATAAGATTAGATAAACTAAACCTGTAAATAGAATTTTAATTTTAATTTCATAAACTTTTATTTTACTTTACCTACTCTTTGCATCGATAAAGTGTTTCTTAGTTTTACTTCATACGCCATATATGTGACTGAGCTGAGTGTTAAAAGTTGATTGAGTCATTGTTTATCCAATAATTAGTTAATCCTACAGATTTATGGACTCTTAAAACTCAGCTAATTTCTTCAACAATTTCTTCAACAAAATACTAGAAAAATACACTGAAAAAAATCGACCTGCCTCAGGCGGGAATCGATCCCCGCATCTTCCGCAATCCAGGCGGCTGCGTTAACCACTACGCCACCGAGGCTCTGCTTTCACTGTCGAAATTTGTCAGTGCTTGGTGCTTATGTTTTTATGGTAAACATTGTTTCATAAAATCTTTGAAATTTGCACTTCTAAGATCCGAACGAAATATTTGACGCCCAGATTTGACATATTTACGCGTTTGTAAACGAAAAAATATTCCATAACTTTAGCTATTCTAACTGTTTTTGGTTTTCAATTTGTAAAATCCATAAACCAAAATCTGCTACAGTAAAAAATGGTCTAATGTAAGCTTAGGTTCTTGTTAAATGAATAGAATTTAAAGTTATAATGTATTAATTGAAGATTTTGATTTATCGAGTTCTGTACAGGCGCGTCGATTTCATGGCACGTAATTTACAAAAACTATGGATTTTTTGAAGTTGTTAGAAAGGGTTTGTATCCACTGTGTTTACATCATGTGAGTGCCGATATACAATATACTCGTATAACACAATGTGTTTTTGTTCAAAATGATGAATATGCCAAAATATCATTTCCAGTCATGATTTCAGCGTATGGTGTAGAGCTATTGTACGTTGAAGACTGCGAGGTTATAAATGTAGATTACAATAGCTGCAGCCTGAAAAGTAGCGAAGTGGATCAAATGTGTGTTTGTGTCTCTGTGCGTATCTCACTGTATTAACTTGTTTATTTGATATAATATAGTGACATAAAGTTTTTATTCATCTGAAGTACGAGTATCATTAATGCGCACTTTTATTTAGTTTAACTTCTGGCTTTCTTTTTCATTTCATTTACTTAATTAGAGAATACAGACAGTTATAACCACAGAACAGATAAAAGACCATTTGTTCTGTGGTTATAACTATTAATGGTAAAGAAAATAAAATAATATAAGATACTGTCGAGCCGTTTCAGAACTACCTATATACCTATTAGATTATCATGAACATGATTGAAGTTGAGACTAAATTTTGGAACACTAATTTTGTTTAAAATTTAATTGCAACTTAAATCATGTTCATGATAATATATTTTATTTTCTTTCATAGTAATTAGGACGGTACTATATTTGTTTTTGTTTTGCTTATTAGCCATAGGATTTTGTATGGAATGTACTGGCATTTAATAACGAGCAAAATTGTCGAAGTATAAATAATTGAAACCGCATAAGGAACCTTATCTTATCTTAGACTTGTTGAAAATAAATACTATTTAATAAAACATTTTCAACAATAATTATTCCATTAAAACACAAAAATGCAATTATACTAATTAAAATCGAGGAATTTAAAAGCTTTTAAACTTACTGAAGAAAGCCGGTATGTTGGTAATCCAAAACATAATGGTGTTTTAAGTTTATTCACAAAGCATTTTGTAAATACTTCGCTTAATGAATGTAATGAAAACAGGAGATGCTCGGTAAAATTAAAAACCCTGAAACCTTTTTATGATCCATTGTTTATTTTCAAACAAAACATTTGGAGAAGGTGGACGAGTCGTCTGAGTCGTCGTCTTATTTACAATTACTAAACTGTAATAACTTACTAAAATTAAAAAGCGCATAAGAGTATAACGCCTAATCATTTTTAGGCATTAAGAAGCAAGCTGGCATTGATGACTGCGTGCACGCAAAAAAGTATGCATGTAAACTGACTTCTGTGACGGTCCCGGCATTGCCCCGGTAATATCGGGACCGTCACAGAAGTCAGTTCGGCGGTTCCGCACGCACCTTGTAGCTGGTGTCTTTCGCTCTTCGGGAGAGTCGGGTGCGAATAGCAACCTCTCTCGCGTGGCTACTATTGGCGAGTGGCACCCTGGGTTTTACCCGGTTCGAGTCCGGGACAACCTATGCCTTTTTAAAGGAATGCGTGGGCATTTCCCAGGGAAAAAAAGGTGTCTTTCGCTCGCCTCCGCAGCTTCAAGCCGAAGCCTACGCGCTTTTAAATTACACTCAAGTCTAAGGGTAGGACAGAGAATACTGCTTGGAGTCGGTTTTACAGCTATTAATTTCTTTAACTTATTAGGTTTGTAAATGTTATGTACAATTCTTGATTGTAAATGTTATATACAAACTCGCGACTCCATTACATTTAATTTTATGACATCTACACTAAATCAATTTTGAAAAATGAAAAACGGCCACGATCACAGAGTTCACGTCTAATATTTACTGAACTACTGTACACTCGTTTACGATGTTACATTAAATTATAAAATAGATTAATGTCAAAGTGGCAACTTATCGAAAAAATCCATTTTAAACTACAGGGAACAATTAAAAGCTGTCGTATTTCATTAGCTCGTATTTAAGATGATCGTGGCCGATTCAGAATTTTTAAAAAATAACTGATTTGGAAGTTACAACACTAAATATATTGGTGGCTCCAGTGGGCTCGTGTCAGCCTCTTAATATGAAAAACTGAGTAAATTATAATACTAGGTAGTACTGTAGCACGCCAGAAAATATTAGTGTATTTATTATGAGAGATTCTAAAATTAGAGCTATCTCTAGCGTAATCTTCATAATGCCGAAAGAAAGTTATGATAATACAGTTTAGAGCATTTAATATTAGAGATCCTAAATTTAGAGATTTAAATTTTTATACCAAACTATAATAGTTCTAAAGTAGCTGTTAGGCTGGACAATCAATGTACGTCAAAAGTTTAGGCCAAAACGGTTCGGCTTATGAATTAGGACTAAAATTTTAGGCGACCCGAAAAGTACCCCTTATATGCTGAGGCATTTCATAAAATGGTCAATAATATGATCAGACGACAACATCTACAAATTGAAATTATCGTTCTTAAACAGATCATCGTCCAGAAGTTACCGAGCAGTGTCCCTCTGTAATAACCTAATATGTGTTATTGTGTACAGAACTCATCTTTTATTATACTTATCGGTAATTACAAGTCATTGCGTCGATAATGGTGGCATCGGACCATTAATCTTACATTCAACTATGACGGACTATCCACCTGCAAAGCACAATAGCCAGGAAACTGGCTAATGGTTGTTGAGGAAATTACAATTTCTTGGCCCGACGTTCAGTTACCACTCGCTAAATTGTGTAAAATTATGTTTGGCTATAATTCTATAGGCCTTTTCATCTACCGTATGATGGATTCAAAGACCTCTTTGTATACTGAAGGAACAAATAGTAGAAATAGATAAAAAGGAAGATATTTATAGATAGGATGCAAGATTAGGATTGTTATGAAATGTAAAAAGAGGATTCCTCTTTGTCTGTTTGTTTTGAGATGGTCGTTTATAAATATTTTACTGGGCGAACATACGCCTTTAGAATCTTATCACGTTTCAAAAAACCTTCCCCTTTTGCTTTGATCATACATAGTAAATAAAAGCGCGATATATTGTGAGGCGGAGAGTAAGTAGAATTATATAAAATTTGAGCGATCATTTTTTATGTATGCGAATTTTAAATGATCCCAATATAGGTTTAAAAGATCTTTCATTAATTTTATTAAAGATTTACATTAACCGTAACATCCTAATATATCATTTGGCTTTGATGTCAAAGTCATCCCAAAATACGTACTGAAACAAAGATGATGAAATGTGCATAGGTATAATAAAAGCTTGAAGGTAGTCAATTAGCATGTTTAGCTTTCTTCTTTATTATTACGGACGTACGGCACCCCATGAGTTAATAATACCTATTATTATTAACTCATGGGGTCCACGTCCGGAAGCCTCCTCGTGGCGGACCCTGGTAACGTAGTGGGGAAACTTTCTCGGCGGGTGTGTGGCTTTTGATGTGATGCACATGCCATCGACGGATTGTTTTTGTTTTTCCACCACGGCTAGTTCCAGACGGCCCTTTTCAGGATCACGACCGCGCCCGAAGTCCCCCGGGTGGCTGCTCCCGGTGTCCTCGTCAGGAGGACGGACCAGGTCGAGCAGCCGTCGGTGGAGGAGTGGCTGCTGGCCACCAATTGGTGCCTAGACAGGCAGCGTTGGGACGGTCTCGGTGTAGTTGCGCTTACGTGCGCAGATCCCGAGCCGTCCCGTAATAGCACACTGAAGGGCAAACTGGGAAGGATGTTTAGTGGGTATAGAGGGAACGCCTTTACCTCGAGTCCCCCACATATCCCCTGCGGCTGGCATCACCCCGCAGGGACAATGAGTAAATGCATTTGACCTCCCCGTCAGCAAAAAAAAGGTATTATTAACTAACATACCCCAGTGTAGTAAAACTACTCGTATAATGCCATAATAGGTACATAATGAATTGTTAATGTTTATTATTTTAATGGAAATATTTTCACTGTTGAAAGGTTGCTTTATTATATATTAGATTTTACCTATTTTTCAGGCAAATGTTGGAATAAAGCGTTCAAAAATAAATATCTATACAAAACGAGTAGTTCTCTCAGAGTTTCCTTATAATACTTATTCCGCTCTCGTAACTACTTACGCAAATCAAAAAAGATTAAATAATTATCTTACTCGTTATTGTTTACTCGTTATTGCTTAAGAACACTAACAGTATTATGTTTAATATTTATAAAATAAAGATTTTGAAGACGAATATGGGTACTAACAATACAAAAGATAGCTAAAAATATAGGTATAGTTATTTTATATATTCAAACTTTTATTAATTTACTACTGCGTGACTTAATGTTAACTAGAATTTCGGTAATATTATACAGAAATAATATTGGGTTACTTTCCAATCTAATTTCGAACATGGAATCGCTTTCAGTTTCATTTTAATATGAGAGTAAATCCCTTACAATGTTTCCAATTATACCTTCCAATATTTTATATTTGAAAGGCTTTTAATCACATCGCACGTTGATCAATTTTGTAAGTCCTTTTAACGGAATTTATGACCTTATTTGTTTTTGTAGGGAAGATCGTACTATGTTCAAACTTCAAACATTTAATTGTAAATAGATATGATAAAGTTATACTTCATCTAAAGAATTTTACAAAACTACGATTTTTTTTTTGTTTTTGTGAAGTTCTTTGGGAACGTCGACATTTATGCCCTGCTGACGTTTTCATTCTACAAACCTAATAGTATGGGATGAAAAGCCTTTACAAACGTTTGAAAATTACAACTACCTCTCAACTACCGCGGGCATCAGTCGATGCCCGCCAATTTGCTCCGTTATATATAAATAAAAAAATATGAAAACTTTACATATATCCCCTATGTCTCCGTAAATAAGAGTACCTCTTACCTCTTTATTTTGTGTTGTGTTATAATCTTTTATACTTTTAATATAAGTAACAAATATTATTACATCTTTCTTATTACGAAATAGCATTCATTATGGGCAACTAAAATAATTTATTTAGATACGCACTCGAGTGTTTTCTTGGTGTTATAAACAGAACTGCTTATTATTTCCTTTCGTGATGTCCACTCATAAATCATCTACATAACTACCAACCCACGTGCTCACAACTATCCAATGCAGAACGCAAGTTCCCTTTCATTTCACACCCTTCTGAAACTAGTTGACCTGGAAAACTGAAATTGCATCGCATAGAATGTGTAGGAAGCACCTTTTTCTTGATGCTGTATCGACTCTCACAATACAATACTGTGATAAACTTAGTATTTTAAAGTAAAAGTCTTACATTTATATATAGAGGCAAGAGTTTATTTTTCGAATTTTAGAGCTTAGACCTCTAGTGAGATTGTTTTCGGCATTATAAATAAATTTGAGGGCTAAAGTTGCTTTATATTTGATTATATCAACAACTACTGTATTATGTTCTAAGAGAGACCGAATATCTCTTTAATTCTCAAAGAGATCGAGATCATTAACATAGGATTTTGGGGTTCAGCAGAACCCGTGTGATAAAATCTTCTTAATTTTTAATGTTTTGAACATTAAAGCAAAAAAAAAATATGATTAACACTCCGTTACACGCGCTGCATAAAGTTACAAGATTACATGCGCGGGTCAAACTTGTGCCCCAAAGTACTTGATGATTTATGTATTACAAATAATTTATACGTAATCTCTGTGCATTGACAGTTTCCGCTTATTATGTTGGGTTTATATGTAGTTTGAGATAACTGTAAACCTATCCAATTGAAGTGGAGTTCAAAGAAATAAAAATAAAGAGAAAGTGATGAGTTTTTATATTTTATTTCACAGAAATGAAGGTTCGAAAAACTTATTTATTAGAGTGGGATATTTGAATTCATAATGAATAGGTTATGATAAGTTAGTGTAGAAACCACTAAATTATCATTACCTACCTAATCACGTTCACATAGTTGGACGTGAGAGTGATAAACGTTAAGTTTTGTGTGTTACAAAACACGCGCCCCGGCCTCTTTGACTTGGACGTTGGTCAAAAAACGTCTAAAAAGGAGACTTCCATTGCTCCGTGCGCGTCGTATAGACACGATAATGTTATGATATTACCGTGGTATAGATATCAATGAATTTATGTCAAGGAACGTTATAATTACATCTTTTTTACAAATTGCTATGGTTGGTATACGAACGTTTGTAGCATTGTTTATTTATCAATTTTTCAAAGTCAACATCGTCATCTGACAAGTGACATTACGTTCCGTTTCGCATTAAGTTTGACATTTAGGCAAAGTGATAAATTCTATACCCAGCGACTTATAAAAAAAAAAAAAAAAAAAAAAAGAAATAGTTCAGACGAAAGTTTCTTGTCTTGGTAAGTGGTATCATGTTTCAGTTCGATATTAGAGATTGTGGTCGTCTTTATGGAATTTTTACACTTTGTTTTTGAATTGGGGCGCGTTAGAGCGTTTTCTATAGTCTCGTCATTATTTAGGTGACGTTAGGCTTACGGGGATCATATTAGTTGTTCAAAATTCATTCAAAGTAGTTATTCGCAAAAATTCGTATTGACAAGAATTTTTCGTTCATTCGGATGTATGGACTCACTTTCCTTTGCCTCAGACGTTAAAAAAACCATAGGTAGGCCGACCAATCAGGGACGTTGGTTTTTGCTTGTCAGATTATTCATTCGCATTTCGAATTTCAAATTCAAGGCTGAATTTATTTTGGAGAGATATTAAAAACCTTCGTGATAATAACATATGCGAGGATTATATTAACGAAGGAGAACTATTTTCTAATTTGGAAGGAAGATAATTCCGTATTTTCATAATATCCTGGAACGGATAAATAACCGTTAAGGAGTTAATAATTCACCCGAAAGGTAACTATAAAACTCTTATCGTTTTTCAATTATTCTGAAAGTTAAAAGTAAATTCTGTGATTGCCTTGATTTTGTGTTACAGTAAATTAGTAAATTCGGTTGTAAAAAACCGCCTCATCTTGTAAAAATTGCCTGACTACCTACTAAGGTAATTATATTTTGTCAGGTTCGAAATTTTAGGCAATGAATGATCTATTTGTTTAAATTATGAATAATTCACATCTCGAGAGATCATATTCTAAGTACTGTTGGTCGGGTTTCGTAATTGCTCAAAGATTTGCCGTTGTTTTATATTAGTTTTTGGACAAGTTGTGGTTCCAACTCCCTCTTGGGGTTTTATAATGAGTAGTGTAACATTTATTGATGTTGTTTTATTATGACACATCTTCAGGGTCGTCGGTACGGGTTTAGAGACCCAAATTTCCATTACAAATATAGTCGCCGGGTAGTGAAACCTGCGCAGAACCAGAGTTTGGAGTTGTGAGATCAATTTGGAAAGGTGACCGGTGAACTACAATATATAGAGAGAGCTAACTAGTGGCTGATCTATCAGAGCCAAGACACAACGCACTGATCCAGGTACACTACACTAACCAAACGGTAGCGGCTGACTGTCGAAGAGTTCTACAAATACTCTGCAGAAGGTTGTCTCATAACGCGTTTACTAATAATTTATACATAGTAATACCCAAATTCCACTCGTTAACGATCAGAGCAGACTCCAGGACCCTACCTTGCATTATTTTTATGGTTGTATTTTACTATTAGATATATAAGTTAGAAGGTCTAAATTGTGTAAAATCTAACTTGTGTAAACTAGGTATTTTCAAGGAAGAGAATTCTCACAAAGGTATATTATTTGGAATATGTAAATTGTAAGTAAATAACTTTTCTAGTGCAACAAACAGAATATTGTCCACCCTAAATAAACATTGTACTGCCAAACCATCAAATTGTTGTTTCACTTCATATATACCCCTTTAGGAAAGGAAAATACAACCAGTTGAAATCAAGTATTACACGTTGTAGGATATAAAGTTTTCATTTATCATATTTGGAAAATAGCCGGTTGTTTGATCTGAGTATTTAGTGGAACACGCTGATTCCCACCACTGGCCGGTTCATTAATACATGGGTAATATATGGCTGAGTTCGCCACATCTTCAGCGAAAAGGGAAGATCTTCCTTCGATCTAGGTGTTCGCACGGGGACCGCGGCCCGACTGTACATCGTTGGAAGTTGTATATATACTGATGTCCCTCGGTAACTTCGTAAGCGCGATTCAGGCTTGCATTACGTATTGTGACGTTTCTGTGTCGTATCTTGGCTCCAAGCTTACATTTGTACTTTTCGCTGATCAACCATTTCTCGGTTCCTGTCTATGTAGCGCTGTGACGTAGTCGCTACACATGCAAAGTAATTGGAGTCCGAGGTCAAACTCTATAGCACTCCACTAAATCTCATTACAGCAAAAACTCGAATGAAACTCCGGCTAATAAGTATACCACTAGGCTATTGATAAACGGCAAACATAGCCTATAGACGCTTGCAAGTGCAATGAAGCTTTGGAGAGAAACATTATGGATTATGAACAAAACACCAGATTAGGATTATTTGGGTATATTTCGAGGTCATATGTAGTGCCCTTCTTAAAAAATACTACTTACAGTTAAAAAAAAAATTAAGACTCGACTATATTTCACGAGAGATAATTTTGCTCGTGCTAAATTAAATTCCAAGGTATTGTAATCTGACGTTTTCCGATGAAATCTAGCAATATTTGCTTTTACCGTCTCATCGAATAGGGAATGAGCGCTCGCTAAGGGGATGTACTTTGAGTACCAATCTAAAACACCCATCGAGAAACGCTAGGGTTTGTAGAATTAGAATAGCTAAAAACGTGCGCTACGTGGATAAGATGTCTATATTGCATTGGTATCTACGAGTAACAAGCCTGGGGGAAAAATCTTTATAAAGAGGAAACTAGTAGGTATTCTATTCTAATAAATGGAATGCTGGTATAGTTTTTATTTTTAATTAACATCAATTACGCTTTCAGTTATGAACATTGAAATGTGTCACAAAATACCACACATTATAGCAACAAAGTAGATAACTTTAGTTTATTTATTGTCAACCACGTAATAAACTCTTCTTAATAGGTATTGTTAGATATTATGTGTTATTTTAAAAGTGAAGTCACTTATAAACATTGACATCGAAAACTAGAACAAGTTTTGAGAACTTTAACAAATTTTTTAGCAAATAAAAGCTTCAGGCTTTGCTTTTAATTATATTCTTTACTTTTCGATTTCAAGGTTCTCAGTACAAAAGGAAAACACTAACGATTAATTTTCACCATATAGCCACCAGAAGCAGTTAAGCGGTGCGTGACGAAGAATTCACCAATAAGATTTATTATTGCTTTCCTAGCCTGACTCATCAGGAGCGTAACCTCCTTTTGGTTTACTTTTTGTCGCGCAAAATTGAACACAAAATAGAAAGAGCAATACAATACAAGTTCCTGTGTACTATTGTTTTTAAATTGTAGCGCAAAATGTGACACAAAATAGAAAGATCACATAATACAAATTTCTCTGTACTAGTATACTGTGTATTCTTCTATTTAATGTCTACCTATAGATGTAAAATTCTCAAGTAATCCTGACTAGCTAAAAATCAAAAACATAAAGGTCTACATCGTGCGGCGCAATGCGCTTGGATTTTTGGAGCTGTTCTGTACTGGTTTTTCACTAAATATTGCTGTTGCTACAGCAGGGTGTTTAAGAAGGTAAACACCTTGGTTCTTAAGCCTATAAAGCGAACCTACTGAGAGGGTATTTAATTAGAGTATCTCTCCGGTGGGTGACTACTTCTCAAACGGAGTCGTTCGAATCGGAATGGAGCATAATACCCGAGGGCGCCTCTAAGGGCTCGAGCATCGGCTTATGTGCAGTGTCGTGAATGATTCTGTGTCCACGAGAATCTTTGCCTATTTAATTTTTATCTTGTGGCTTTTAGAAGCAATTAAGTGAATAAAGACTCGCAGAATTTAGTAGCGCCTTGTTTTCTCCTCGCCTCTATTATGATATAAATTAGAGTTTGTATAACAGTAACGATAGAAATAAAGACTGCAAATAAACAACCGACCTGGCACTCAGCATCGCCAACGTAGCAGCAGTCTCCAGACACCGAGGTCGGTGACCAGAGGTGCTCTCCACTGATGGCCGCGTCGCCCCAGTCCGGCGTAGAACGCAGCACCCGGGCGCCCGCATCGCCGCTGCGTCTGTCGAGCAAAATATTAGTTATTAATCAATGTCGGTTGAATTATAGCCTATATGTTTGAGCTATGTATTGTTAAGTTTCATTATAATCCGTTTAGTAGTCTTTGCGTGAAAGACTAACAAACATACATCCATCCATACAAACGTTCACGCTTATAATATTAATAGCATTATTGAATTATGTATATGCATATAATGTGGCCTGAAATACAGGAAACAAAATGAAAAAGAAAACTACCAATATTAAGACGATAAAAAATGCAATCGCATAAATTTACTTTTTATTTACATTTTCAGATCAGGTTCGTAAGTGTTATAAGAGTAAAAACGTTTGAAAGCTTAGAATAAAACTCACATTTAATTTCAATATATTTTGAAGGGGCAAATTCATTTCATAAAGGACATATTCAAAACACATTTGTTTCTAAACTGCACCAAATTTCTGTGAGTATTTTAACAATAAACACGGTACTTACTTATTTAAAATTTAAGCAGATACAGTAGCAATGATGTGCAAAGCAAAAAACAACATTGCTTGCATTTCATGCATGTAAGATCACACATCAAAACAATTTTTAATGTAATTAATTACTAATAAGAGTAGTCATTAAGGTGTGTAAAATAAATGAAACACAAATGTCTATTGAAATGAAATGCTTACCGCTTTAAAGTTGGACATTTTTTTGTAATTAAGTACTTTGTGGTTCAGTTTGCGAATACGATATGACTATGAAGCCTTTTAATTCAAACTTTATTTTAAATATTCCTGATGCACAAAATATATCGGGACAGATACTATTTTATAATTAACGAAGTAAAAATCTCACTTACTGCCCCTGCCTCCCACCATAAATTTTTTTAAATAAAGGTTTAACGTTCCTGGACCACCATAAAAAGAGCGCCAAAATTTATTTTTCTTAAATTCTCTCTGTTAAAGGCAGACAAAGGAATCTAGCTCCTACCAGCCTGTCTTCAGTAATTTTCTTTTTTTTAAAAGTTTATATTAGATTGTCACATAATACATCTAGAGAGTGCTTTGTGGGAAATGTATGTTCTCATGATGGGGACTGAGGAGTTGGTGAAAACCACTAAAAATTCTCAACGTTACACAAATGTATCTAGGCGGTGCTGCTTAGAGAGAAATGTATAGCAAGCAACAGACTTCAGTTTGATAATGGTGATAATCAGAATATAATGTCACAACCCGGAAATAAATTATTGAAATAAAAACTAGAAATTTGAAAAAAAAACGTTGTCACGAAAACGCGCCCAACGCCTCCCAAAAACTTTGCTGTGAACAAAGGAATCTAGTCCTGAAGCTATTTCTGAAATTACTTGTTCATCTGCCATAAAGATTTTTTCACTAAAATAAAATAATAAGAAAACTTAGTTAAAGTCCAATGTTTCCACTTAATTGACTGTCAACAACAACATTTACAGCACAAAATAAGTTGAGAGATATTTATTGAATTACCGAACAAAACAAACCGTTTAAGTACGCAATACATTTAAGTACGCAATACGTTATTGACGTTTTAAAGGTTAAAATAGTCGTAGGAATTGGCCATTTTTAAATAAATTATTAATCAAATAGATTCTGTTGATAAATAAGGTCACCGGAGCTCCACGGGGGTAGGAAATTAGGATTGGCAGCGTGGGGGGTCCACGTCAGGAAGCCTCCTCGTGGCGGACCCTGGTAAATAAGGTCACCGGAGCTCCACGGGGGTAGGAAATTAGGATTGGCAGCGTGGTGGTCCACGTCCGGGAGCCTCCTCGTGGCCGACCCTGGTATCGTGGTGGGGAAACTTTCTCGATGGGTGTGTGGCTTTTGATGTTAAGTGTCCCTTGGCATTCAAAGTCACATACCATCGTCGAGTTGTTTTTGTTTTCCCACCACGGCTAGTTCCGGACGGCCCTTTTCAGGGCCACGACTGCGCCCGGGATCACCCGGATGCGGTCCAATGGCTGCTCCCGGTGTCCTCGTCAGGAGGACGCGCCAGGTCGAGCAGCCGTCGGTGAGGAGGCGGCCTATAAGGCCGGCGTCGGCCAGCGGCCCACAGGGGCTGGCGTCAGTCGGTAGCCCCTGTGGGCTGCTGGCGATCAATTGGTGCACAAGGAGTGCCTAGACGGGCAGCGTTGGGATGGTCTCGGTGTAGTTGCGCTCACGTGCGCAGATCCCGAGCCGTCCCGCAATAGCACACTGGAGGTCAGGCCGGGGAGGATGTTTAGTGGGTATGGAGGGAACACCTTTACCTCGAGTCCCACATATCCCCTGCGGTTGGCACCACCCCGCAGGGACGATGCGTAAATGCATTTAACCTCCCCGACAAAAAAAAAGGGTTGGCAACGTGGATTGTCACGCCAGTGTTACAAGCATCTATTAGCTACGGTCGTAGATTGAGAATAGAGTACAGATAAGTCATCAGCGTACACCTAAGCGAGATAGCAATATATCTACATACTATACCTATAGCTACAACAATAGACTAAGTATTGGCTTTTACAGCCAATTAAACAAAAATTCACCATTACACAATCGAAATCACACAAAATACTGCGTATTAGAATGATTTGATTGTTAAAACTGACATAAAATCACTTAAAATGATGAGAAATATCAAAGCACCACGCACTTGTCTGCCACCAAAGCAATGGTGGCAAACCCTAACAAAAAAATGTAAAGCTTACCATGGTAATCAAGCAAGCTGTGTAGTTAGAGAGACTCGTTAAAAAACAATACGTCGTCGAAGTTTGTTAACTGTTATGGCGAGACACGTATGCAGTTCCCAGGCAATCAAATTTAAACTATACGGTGAAATGGAAATTGCGTTAATAAAAGCTTTATTTTAATTAAATGCATAAAATCCGTTTTAATGACAACAATCGAAATGGAACATTCTGCACGCTCACAGCACAATGCTCCGGGGCATTTATTCATAATTCGTTAGTTACTAATTTTAGAGGAACATATGTAGAGATCTCTTTAATAAAAAAAAATGCTATCCGCAGTAAATTATTTCAATATACACCGCATTCCAAACGAAATTGAAAATTCCAATCAAAGCTATACCGTTTTCCTGAAGATATGCATTGACTGTTATTCAGACCATTAAATTGGTAATTTTTCATTATGGATACATTTGTGAAATTTTACTATTTTTCATTTTCATACAAACTAAATACCACTATTACCTAATAATGTATTTTGAATGAGGTGATTGCACTAAAAGGCAGCATTTTCTTTCTTCTACCCTGCTCATAATTTTATTTGAGGTCGGTGCGGAGTTGGCGTGTTTTGCTATTGATATAAGATTTGGTGTTACATTTTTACAGCCGGCCGTCTGCCTGACAACAATCCTCTTTGAGAACAACTGCTATCTTTCGATATCAGCAAGGACCATCAGTTTAACGTGCCTTCCGAAGCACAGCACTAATAGGCAACACAGCATAGCTAAAACCACACACTATTTAACCCGTAAAATAAAATTACAAATAACTTAAAAACTAAGCTTCACAAAAAAATCCTTTATATCTTCGACTGACTGACATATGCTTATTTACATATATTCAGTCGTGAAATAGTTTACTGTGTTTCGAATCGAAGGGGAAGGTAGCCAGAGTAAGGTAATCAGGCATGGAAGGAATTTCATCTTAGGCCTCAGGATGACAACGCACCTGCTATACGAAGTGATTGTTTCCTTGTTATTACAGATGTGTATAAGCGACGGTATCTACTTACCACCAGGTAGGACGTTAGCTTGTGTGTCGTTAGTTGTATAAAAAAAGCCCCAACCGCTGAGTCTAGAGATACAAGATTTGGCCCATATTATCTTTTTGGAGCTAGGGGTGCACTAAGAGGGGTCCACGTCCGGAAGCCTACTCGTGGCGGATTCTGGTAACGAGGCGGGGAAACATTCTCAGCAGGTGTGTGGCTTTTGATGTTAAGTGTGTCTCCTTGGCATTCAAAGTCACATGCCATCGTTGAATTGTTTTCGTTTTCCCACCACGGCTAGTTTCGGACGGCCCTTTTCAGGGCCACGACTGCACCCGAAGTCCCCCGGGTGCGGTCCGATGGCTGCTCCCGGCGTCCTCGTCAGGAGGACGCGCCAGGTCGAGCACTGTCGGTGGAGGAGTGGCTGCTGGCCACCAATTGGTGCAAGGAGTGTCTAGACGGGCAGCGTTGGGACGGTCTCGATGTAGTTGCGCTCACGTGCGCAGATCACGAGCCGTCCTCTAATAGCGCACTGAAGGTCTGGCCGGGGAGGATATTTAGTGGGTGTGGAGGGAACGCCTTTATCTCGGGTCCCACGTATCCCCTGCGGTTGGTACTACCCCGCAGGAACGATGCGTAAATGCATTTGACCTCCCCGTCAAAAAAGGGGTGTACTAAGAAAGAAATTATCAAGATTCACTCTCTAAGGCGGTGAAACGGGGATGCAAAGATTAGCTAGACTACTCGTATTTTATTCATAACTTAGCGGCGGCTAGCGGCTGCGTACTTACCGGGAGACGCAGCGTTGGTAGCCCCCCCGCAACGTGGACTGACGACAATCTGGTAAGCGTCGTGAGGAGCCGCTGGATACGGGCTGCGGAGGACCGATCGGGTTGGAGATCTTTCGGGGCTATTGTCAGAATTCAATCCCTAAAAGGGGAAAATGGGGTAACAAGTTTGAAAATTAGCATGGAGATTTTTTCGCCATTATCGAAGATAAAACCATGAAATAAAATAGGTGTTTGTCCTAGCTGTTTTGAAATTTCGACCAATATGGGTATGAAAGTTCGGATGGATATCCGTACAAATCTGTCTATGTTTACTATACGTACATTTAATAGAAACATGTGTGTGCATGATTAGTTAATAAATAAACGTAAAAAGTACGCAAAAAATTATAATGCTGTCCAAAATAACTGTTCCACGCGGGAAGTCGCGAGTAAAAGCTATATTATATAAATGTTTAGTAAAAGCTCTAGAAGCATTTTACAATGTTTAATGCATATCCCGAGGTACACGGTTTTTATCTTTGATTGGCAATGAATTATATTAACGCATTTCATCTGCTAAAATAAAAATGGTAAAGTAGTAATTTCAATAGGTATTATGTGGGAGAATGCAATTTTTCGAGTTTTCATATGATTTTCATACGATATCAATAAAAGACATCTTCTAAAGAAGTTTTCTCTTTTTCTGTGTTTTTTTAGTGTGCTATGCAGAAGCGGGATGCTCTGCACACTATGAGCAAGGTAAGCCCTTAAGTAAGAATGCTACCTACACGCGAGCTGCCTATAGTTATGTGAATATGTTCGACGCGAGCTATGTATAATCGCTACATCAGCGGTTGCAGCCGTAAATGAAATTGTTACACTCGTCTTATTTTCGTTTGTAATGCGCTATGGGACTCACTAACTAAATAGTTTACTCAGTCAGCTCTGTTCCATATTTAAGGAAGCTAGCTACAATACTTGAGATATATTAGCTAAGATTTTTAGCAAGCATCTTTCCTTGGCCCATATTCGCCGCTTGTATTTGTATTTCGTGGAAGAAAAGTTAGCTTCGTTGAACTCTGTTTCACTAGAATTACGCTCAATCAAGATTTGGGAATCCTACTGGTAAAAAGCAGAAATATCCATAGCTGTGCAGTGTAGTACACCTTACGAACCTTAAACACTCTAAAGGAAAAATAGCTACAGTGGAAGCACTTTAAAAAAAAGTTCGATATACAGCGCCTTTTTGAATCGGTTTGTTAGTTAAAACTTGCAATATCAAAAACCTAACAGACTTGTAATAGCCGTATGTAATAGTCGTTTCCGGCGCTTCACCGGCCGCTGCCGCAAGCATGCTCGTTTCGCTCGCGCGTATAGGTCTCAAGTCAAAAACCATGTAATTTCGGGTTAAGCAAAGTTTTCAGGGCTTCACTGGGCATGGAATTAGGTAACGGAAAAACTAGTATTAAAAGCATTCAGCTTATCATTATAGCTAACTATGAAGCTATAAGTATACTTACCTGTTTCTAAAAGCAATATGAGACATTACATCCAAAACACATTGAACTTTTAAAATTGTAAGTTTACTTGTAATGTGATAATTTATGGTAGTCTGCAGCCATATAATTATTTATGAGGTTAAAAAAAATATGCAAAGGCGCAAAATGTAACAATGAATAATTTTGTAGCTAAATTACTCACGAAATTCGCATAAATTCCCCAGACACTTCTGAAAGACATATGTTTGTCAACAGTTTTTTTTAATACCTGACTATTATGCTGATTTGGTCACATATTTTTGGCGCAGTCGTGGGACAGAAATATTTAAGTACAAATTTTTGCTATCTATTTTTTTTAATTTTATTTTATGCCATAATAATTTACAATCTTGCATCTAGTTCTGAGATCTAGTGTCTCATGTCTGTTTTAAAAAAATATATATATTTCTTTCTTTCTTTCATATTTTCATTTCCGTGGTGACAATGGACTTGAATGAACTTGGATTAGAAAATTTGACAGACAATACTAATAAAATTGTGGCTGTGCTCGTCGAGCATATCAAATGGTTGTTTTTAATATGCTATTTGATTAAGAGTTAAAAATGTCTGTATACATAAAATTTTCTTTTCTTTTTAGATTTCCGAAAGACCCTAGGTGACGAAACATATGGTGGAATGGTTTTTGACGATAAAGGGTGCAAACCGAATTGCAAAATACTCTCGCATGTTCGAGCTAAATTTTGACTGCTTGACCATGCACGTTGAAAGTGCTCTGCGTAGGTAGGCGAGCGCGCATGACCAGTTTGACGCGAAACTTCTATGTTGGCAGACTATGGTTAATTGGGACTTGGTGGTAATCGCCCTTTTGGCAGAGGAAGAGGAATATGAAGAATAGGTAATAAAATAAGACGACATTAAATAGGATGGACGTTTTGGATAAAAGAAACTTGGTAGGAAAGATGTATCTCGCTGCAACAACATTAAGCACGGGTGCGGAGACATTGGTCAGCTTGAGCTCTCTCGTGCATGTAGAACGCATACTGGGACCTGCATTGGTCTAGCTACCGATAGAGGAGAAATGTCACTTATTTTGTTCTAAAATAATTCTGCTAAACAATTTCAACTACGCGTCATTCTAGAGATGGAGATACACAGGTATGCAAATGCTTTTATCGATATCGTTACCTAGCTATGGAAATAAATACTTAGTAAAACAAATACTAAATACAAATAAACTTATTTATTTTCTTTATAAATTTTACAGTTAATTACAAAAATCTAAATTCATCAAAATCTAATCTGAAAAAAAGTACCAGAAGGCGACCTGCACAGGATAATCAAAATAAAGAATTAATGACAAACAAAGTTTGACATTGTCAGTCAAATAAGTAAACGTAAAATGAGGAAATAACAAATTTCAAAACCGTACTTTCCTTTATAAATACTCCGTTTGTAAACGTCCTGTGCGAGTTTATTAACGCAAATAACATTAAGCTATAGCTTGTGTAAGCACTAATACACTAACATTTTATGTGTCTAAATGTTATAGGTGGCTCAATAGATTATCTCTTTTACTGACAACAGAGTATTCTCTTGTAACTCCACAACACCTGAAGTACTATTTGAGCAGAGTTGTAAACATTCGGAAACACCAAACCTTATCTTCCAAACTTGGACATTGGCTAAATCATAGTGGAGGCCATCAAAGAAAATCATTCATTCAAAATGAGGAAATCATAACGAGTTAAAATAAAAATAGTACAGAAAGTAACACACAAAAAATACTGAAAAGTGGTAAAATATCAGTGGAAGTGCAAAAAACTGAATTAGTTACATAAAAAGCGAATTAAGTTTCGAACAGTTTTCATAATATTTTTAACAAAGAAATGTTATTACAACGAACAAAATAAAGCTATTTCGAGGGAGTAATGTGTTATTGCACTGCAAATATCGATACACGCTTAGATTTGTGATACTGCAACACTAGTTTGATTGACAGTTTGACGTTAGTGAAAAAACACTAACCTGTTTAGGAGACGGAGGGTGCGTATTACCACTCTATTGGTTACGTGCTTGATGCTCTAGCCCGAGCATCATGCTTGGAGATGTATTTAATTAAGCATTGACTGTCAAAGTCAATATTGCACCGTTCCCAGAAAATGCTCTGATATTGGTGTGCCTTACGTCTTAAAAGTACTTATCAAAGTCCAATAAACAACTTTTTGATTAATTAAAAAATAATAATAAACAAACTTGTTTTCTTTATGAACCTGAGTAATTCAATCCTATTCGAAAATCTGTCTTTTTTTTCACAATTATTAAACTGAATTAAAATATTGACCTCAATTTCTAAAACAACTGTTTTTTTTTCGATAATTCATTGTTGACCTTATCGCTGTAGTTGTTCATATTGATGGCTTAAAACATCCCTAAAATAACTAGTTACGTTTAGGTACCCTATATGTTACAGGCAGTACTAAAAGTCGAAGGGCTGCTAAACCTAATACTTTTAGCCGACTTAACTAAGTGCTACAGTAACTGTTACTAATGTACGGAAAGTTACTAGAGCTAACAATTTCTTCTGTGGTATAATAACCGCACTTCGGCTTTCAGCCGTAATATCTATCAATATTTAAAATAAGTCTGGAAGTAAGTTGGTAAGTTACACATCATTATGGCCATGTCATTACTCAAGAAAGGCTAGATCTTTATCTTAATTTTGGTAGATTTGTCTCCGCTTGAATAAAAGAAAAGATAATAAGATGTCGGATAAATACTCGGGGAAAAAAGAGCACTTTTACTGATTCTGACGCGGCATGTCATAAGGTAAACATTGTTTCATCAAATCTTTGAAATTTGCACTTATAAGATCCGTTTCCTTCTAAGACACCTTAGATAGGTAATTTACCTGCAAGTTCACCACAAAAACTTCTCCAAAAAATAAATTTGACTATAAATTAATGCAAAATAAGAAAGCCGGAAATATATACCAATAATAAGGAACTGTATGTACGCGATTTCTTGGTAACAAAAAAAGGCGTATTTATATAGTTCGAAATTTAAATTTTGAAAGCAAAACGTTAAAAACAAAACACGCGAAGTTTTTTTAAAAAATTTTTTGGTGCGTGCGTGACGTGCAGTCAATTTTCATCAGTCACGCTAAAAAAACAGCATAAAAAAACTCTAAAATATATTTGACGAAATTATTATTACTAAAAACGAAATAAAAATATTCCTGTTGAAAATATTGGAAGCAAATATCACTGCAGGTACGTAAACATGATGTATGTACCGATGACTAGTTATTGAGATATCTATCACGATTAAAAACATTATTATTTTATATAAAGTATTTGAGCGTTGTAAAGGTATATTTAAGTTTTTATTAATTTTACACGCTCACATTTTTTGTAGACAAGCTTGAATAATGATTAAGGCTTCCAAGATCAAACCTAGGAGTTGTTAACCTTTCACTGATTGTAGAGCAATAATTCTTTTGTTTTTCAGGTACAATGGACTGCGCTTATTGCAACCGTAGCACGAATGGCTGTGCATCCATAAAATGTAGCCATTGCTCGTCTCAATTTCACTTGGAGTGCGTAAGCAGCGAAAACCTGGTTCCCAGCTCAAACACCTAGAAATGCTGCAAATGCGAAGCGATGACGTGCGCAAAGGTGTCACCAACAGTTATCGACTCGGTGCGTGTATAGTAGTCTGTATACTACAATAGTGTAAATTGATTGTAATACTTTGGTACCGATGTATTGGAAATAAAAAAACCAGTGGTATTTGGTAGTTTTAAAATCCTATTGAAACTTGGGAATTTTCACATCAACTGCTGTACTCAGGTTATAGGCAATAATGGGTTCAAGAGTTACATAGAGTACCTATACCTTAGCGCCTAGTAGGGTTCATATGTAATAGTACCTATCTATGGATACCCCAGGGGCTTCAAATGAGGGGTTCAAATGGAAAAAACTATAAGTATCCTTTTAGAGGCACACGTGTTTGCACTGATTATATAGGATTAGTTGTAAAAATAGATGAACAACTTCGAATTATTTGAAGATCTCATCAATACAAAAGAATGAACTTATCTATAAGAAATCATCTTCAGTAGACCTATGTTATTGAGATACTTACATAAGTCAATATATGCGACGCGAAAAACTATATTTCCCTATAGTCTTTGTTAGGTAGGTATGTTATACCTAACAAACCTACCTAACAACTTATAGGGAAGTATAGTTTTGGGTAGGCATATGATTATGTCAGAGTAGCTTGTCGCCTAAGATAAAATAAATATTAACAGACAAAACACAGTATAATAAGGTTGAGTAATACTCGAGACGGCACGATCGACACGGTGTTAATCACGTTATAGCTTTACAGTATTTTATAAATACAAGGATATGATTCCGAAAGTCAAGGGCGTCAGCAACGGACCGTAGTAGAGTTACGTAAAAGTGCTATTGCAGGAGGTTCTTAAAAACTAATCGATCGTTGAAAATATAATTTATTAATAAATCAATAAAGTGCAGTGAACAAGTAACTACTACACTTTGAACTTAGGCACTTCATATGAAACAAACAAAATATTAAAATTAATATTTTAATTAAAATTAATATTTTAATTGTTCCTATGTTGCTTTTTATGGAGTGATTATACAGAGCGATTAATCCAAATGGGTCAGTAGGGAGACGTCAGAAACTATGAGAGATAGCGAAATCTATTCTTAGGAACCATGGCTTCGACTTTGGATTTAATAATAATAGCATTAAATTTTTTTTACTCTCATATTACTATGAGAACGAACCTGGTGAAAATCTCTGTAAACAATGTTATAAATTTTGCAAGTTTTTTATTGTTATTGTTGATGGTGTGCATAAGTCACAAGGAACACATTTTTAATAGAATCTTGTTTAAATAATAGAAAGAAAAATTCAAAAAAAGAAAGTCAAAATGCCATTTTCCTGGTTGCAATAGTAGATTGTATAACAAGGGAGCAAAATAGTATTTTTATGGCGAGGGCGCTACTTTGAAGCACGAGCGAAGCGAAGGATTCAAAGTACATCGCCCGAGGGAAAAATAATTTGCTCTCGAGTTGTATACTCTACTTTTCATCCCCTTTCTATGAGAAAATAAATAAGAGACGCTGTTATGTAATTAATGAATATATAAAAGAAGACATGTGAAAAGAAGTAAAAATAATTACAAATTTGTATTTAAGAAAGAAACAAAGATTTGTATTTGTTAATTGCGCTAGCGTATCCAATTAAAAGTTATTGTCACTGTTTTATTTGGGATCCATATTGTTGTCGATTCATTTACATTTTAAGTATTTGTATGACGTTGTTATCTTCTATAGTTATTGTTTCAGGAGTTAATGCATTATCACTTTCATAACTCGAGGTAGTAGAACTCATTATTTTTGCAAAATACAATAAAATATGTACTGAGGTAACAAGAACAGAAAAGTAATTCGCGCGCTTTTGTTTTTTTTTTAGTTCGTGCCGTGCAGCCGACACGTACCAGCCAGTAATTCACACAATTTGCGTTCGATTTCTATGAATGATATATGCTCAAAATTGAAATCTCTTTTACGCCCGCTAAAAAGTTCTTATCGGAAAAGAGCTATTTTGTTCCCACTTATAGAGGAACAAAGCGACACTTTTCGAATAGAAGAGATGAAAAGATATTTTCTCTTGGATATAGAATGCAATATTGCATTTCGTATTTTTGTGGGGTGCATCTGTGTTAAGATTTTTCTAAAGCTGTTGTTGAATCATCTATAGTGTCGTAATTTGATTTGCAAATTTCATCTTTGACATTTGTAATGCATAATAGTGATGCTAGGTGATGCAGATAAGATAATCATAAGATTCATAAGTGGTCTCTTCAGATAAATGATTTATATTGATGAACTCATGACGACATTTTGCAAATTATTTAAATTGTGGGCATTTCAGTCTAATGTTTACACAAGATTTCATAGCCAAAGGTCCTTATAGTCACAGTATCAAGTATAGGTACAAAAAAACACTACGTGTGATTACTCACAGAATTTGGACCAGGTTTGATTCCTGGTTATGAATGAGTTAAAAAAAAAATGTCATTATTATTAAATCTAAAATCGACGCCATGGTTCCTAAGAACAGATTTCACTTTTTCTCATAATTACTGACTTCTCCTTACTGACTCATTTGGATTCATCATCCTTTCGCAAATAGGTGAGGACTAGGTAACTAGATGAGGACTTCATCCACTAGAATCGCCTGATCAAATCCCTTAGGGGATCTCCGTGAACTCGTCAGCTCATAGCTAAGCTGCATTCACAGAATAAAGAAAAAAGACAATATGAGATGACAATATTTTATTTACTCTTATTGAACTATGTCTAGGAACTGTTGACTTAAATTTCGATGTGTAATTTCAGTTTCTTTATCCATGTGACTATTCCATGTTAATAATCTTTCCTTTTTACTACCAGCCGGCCCCGTAGTAATAATACTGGAAGATTTTTTACCCGTCATACTTGTAATTAACTCACAGAAGTTATTCTGTCTGTTAAGTCAGTTAAACCTGTTGTACCTATTAATTTCTACCTCCTATACCTCTATAGGCTACCTCTATGTAGGAGACGTTTAACATAAGTACTATAATAATTCATGTAAATCAGAAACTATTTTGTCTGTGATTATCCATTAAGAATGTAATATTCTGAGAATGTAATACCTTATATTATATCTACAATTGCCTAACATAGAAATCAGAGTCAGATAATACTTAATCTTAATATATATAAATTACGTGTCACGTTGTTTGTCCGCGATGGACTCCTAAACTACTCAACCGATTTTAATCAAATTTGTACACCGTGTGCAGTTTGATCCAACTTGAGAGATAGGATAGTTTTTATCTTAATGAGTTGTCATATTTTTTTACTGCAGATACAATGTATGAAATTACCACAGCAACTTGTGGTCAGTAGTATGAAATTACCACAGCAACTTGTGGCCGGGACAGCTAGTATTATATAGATTTATATCTACAAAAAAAGATTTAACATTGATTTTTAGTAGACAGGTATTAAGGTTATAGATAATCGAAAACTGAGATCCAACGAAAATAAATGTACGCAACTACCTACCTATAATAGTAGGTATTTCATGAAATAAAAATGCCGCGTCATCAAATTATAATAGTAAACGTTTTTTGCATCTATTCATTCACTGATTACACATAATTACGTTGTTGCGTCAAAAAGATTGAGTAGGAGTTATTGTCAATAATAATCGCTGTGCATGTAATTTATGCCTTCCTACACGCTTAGCCTTCTATAAGCGTTACAAGTAGATGCAGAGACGAAGTTTTGTACTTGTAGCAACAAACGTTAATTTTGTCAGTCGTACCTACGTGCTTCGATCTGTATAGATTTTTTGGTTGTTGATTTTTTATATTTTGGTTTGGTTTTATTGAGAAAATCGCAATAATAAGACTGTAGGATCTGTGCCCGAAGCACGAATATTAACGTAATAGCAGTAACGTAATCGTATCGAAAACTTCTAAAAGTACAAAAAAATATTTCTTAATCTTAATCAGAATTTTACTAACATTTCTTGGCAAGTTACATTAAATTAATATTAGCATTAGCAATACATACACAAATTAATAAATTTTGTGGTCGCACTTGCACTCTTCCGAAACGGCTCGACCGATTTTTATATTCTTTTATGTATATTTGGTAGATATGAGAATAGGTCGTGAAGTTCGTAATAGTATATTCCATATCGCTTTAAAAGAAGATTTTTTTCTGTAGAATGAAATTTATTGTTTTGCTCAATGATTTTCATTCTACAGAAAAAAATAACATGATCTATCATTGTTTGAGGTGTTGTTTTGATGTGTTATTTTATCAATTGACTAGTGGTCGCCCGCGGCTTCGCTCGCTTTATTGTCGGTTATTATATAGCCTATAGCCTTCCTCGATAAATGGACTATCCAATGCAAATATTTTTTCAATTTGAGTGAGTAGTTCCTGAGATTAACGCGTTCAACCAACCAATCAAACAAACACTCTTCAGCCTTATTATAATATATTATTAATAAGTATAGTCGCACGCTAGCGGCACGACAATTCATATCAAACCAAGCGTTTAAAAGTCTAGACAAGTTTCTGATCGCGGCACTCTTAAGTATAGGTAGTTATTTGATTAATTACAGAACCTTCCTATTTATGAGCGTCTATTCCCAGTTGTGACCACTGACTCGCTTGGCCACCAGTGACGATCATAGAATAATTACTAATGTTTATAGATTAGCAATTAATCGACCATTATTATTATTTAGACTATTCGGGGCTTTTCGCGTCACTGCAACCTAAAAAAAATCTATTGTGACTAGCCTCCAAGTAAGCCCTATTGAGGCCTTACATGTACTCCTTAAGCTGGGCACTATCTAAAAATGATAAGATATTCCTAGCTTGGATTGTTTTGATATCGTCTGGGTCGAGAATCCCAAATATCGGCTTCTTTTGTGAATGAGACATTCACAAGAGCATAGGAGGTGTATTGGTGTTTCACGTTCCTGTTCACAGAATCTGCAACCATCAGTATCTTTAAGTCTCATATTGTAGAGATGTCCGTTCAGCTTGCAGTGGCCAGTCAAAGCCCTAATCAACACGCATGAATCGACTATGGCGAGACCAAAAAAAACACCAATGTGTGAGTAATGCGCATGTGCGCGTGAAAAATTGTACTACAGTCTGACAATTGCTGTCTTGTCGACGTGACTAATGGGCCTACCTAGGCCGCCTGCGTGTTCGTGAAATGGTCTCTTCTATCAATCTTGCTCTAATATACGCACTCTTCCTCTTTCACATTGTCGATCTACAGTTTCCTATATCTATGGAAAAAATAATTCCGACTGTGGCCAGTGGTGACGTTCCAAATGGTAATAAAAAAATAACCATGAACCTGCTGATGCAACTTATGAAAGAACTAAAAGTCCGGTGGCGATTTATCAATCTATTGAAATTGTTTTTTTTCCGCAAAAGTAGCGAAATAAGGTGTCATTTGATGATTAAATTTGTATCGTATGTCCACACTGGCGATAGTTGGGATGTTTTTTCCCATTTAACTTCTAATGAAAAAGCCAGTTGTCACAACTGGGAATACGCTAAATTAAACTGGTAAAGACTTTAATCAACCAAATGATTACGTGTAACTTCATATTATTGACGTCATTCAAAAGTTAGTTTGAACTTAACAAGTTCTTATCCACTTTAGAAGTTTTGAAGTGGCCAATCTCAAAGGTTAATAAGTGATATTAAGTGTTGGTATTTCGGTACCAATTGCGCACGTTTCAAAGCATTAAATATTTTTCAAGAGTTTCTGTTGTATTATTTTGAATAAGAAAAAATGTTCAAGTGAGGTAATTACTGTTCTTAATGTATTGGCCACGTATTGGCTAAAAATTATTTACGAGATTTTTGTTTATGACTTTGAGTGCCTTTCGAAGTGCTGTATCTACATTTTCTTTTGTACAAATGACGGCAAAGAAAGTTATACTTACCAATACAGTCTAGTGCGTTTAATATTAGAGATTCTAAAATTTGGGTTTTAAATTTTTAGTCCCAACTATAATAGTGCGAAAACAGTTGCTAAGCCAGACAATCATGTTTAGGCTAATAAGGTTCGGCTATACATTTTTAGTAGGAAGAATTACACCCTAGACTAGAATATTGTAATAGCCATACTGACTTTTATTGTCTTAACAAAGACAGTAAATATGTCATTTCCTTTACGTGGTAAAGTTCTCCCATGGGTCAGAAATCAATTTTCTCGATAGTATATTACTAAAGTGCAAATCGCAGTGACCCCGCATTATGGTAGGCAGGGGAATCAATATTGGATTAGACGGAATCCTTAATTGTATCACATCAACGGAGAATATAAAAGGCGGATGAGCGAACAACCCCTCTGCTTGTCCGTTATTAACGTAACGTATTAACGAAAGCATTGAACAGATTTTCGACACGTCATGTTTTACATTTATCCAGGAAGCTTTGTTGAATAATTTATATTGAATACTAACACTCCACCAGTGACTTCGTGCGCGTGGATATTAAAACAATAAAATGTTACATATTGTAGCTCTCTACCGGAGAAAGAATTTTTAAAATCAGTTCCAGAGATTACTTCCTACAAACAAACTTACAAATTTTAACATTTATAATAATTATACAACATGTAAACTAAATAACCAACACCCTGAATACAGGTGGTTTGGGATCGGCTTCCGAGTTGATTTCAATAATTAAAAAAAAACGATTTTTTTTTTGAAAAAAAAAACAAAAAAATAAAACAAAAAGTACCCAGAAAATGTTGTACAATATTTTCTGGGTACTTTTTGTTTTTTTTTTGTTTTCGTTTAAAAAAAAAACGTTTTTTTTTTAAATTATTGATATCAACTCGGAAGCCGATCCCAAACCACCTGTATTCAGGGTGTTGGTTATTTAGTTTACATGTTGTATATAGGTTGTCCCATTTATTCCCATGTTAAATTTGGTTGCAATAAGTTAAAGCATACTCGAGTTATCGTGCTCACTCACAGACACACACACAGACATAATTCCAAAGACGGTCTTCTTGGACTCAGGGAGGTCCAAAACGTGTAAATCCCTCAAAACAACATAAAAATCGTGGAACATACATAGGGGTTATTCGGGTTTGTCTAGGGCGACTCTATCTCTGGGCTCAGCTTTACACTATTTTTTGGGACAACCTGTATATAAGATATAGCGTAGATAACAAATATCACCTAGGCGAAGGTAAGGACACTAATAAATCACAAGTCATACCAAACCCGTCAACTACTACGGCAGCACACACAATTTTAGACACGCCGCAATTTTATTTTACTCATGTGATGAAAGGACCTTTTTAGAAAGAAGGCAAACAAAAAATACAGCCTAAAACACGCCCCAACTTTTTCGATGACACCGGGATTCTTAAATCGCTAGAATTGTTCATCTGACTCTTAATAAAAGTTGATTGGCCATCAGTTGAGCTTTAGCAACGTTTTATTTCTGCACGGCATTTAACAACTTATGAACAACAGCTGTATTAATTGTGTGTCTCTTTCTAACTTGCAGGATGTCGTAAGCGTCTCTTTTGTTGTAATAAAACAAGTTGTTACATATTTGCGGATCAGTAGCTCATTAAATGCAGCACACGAAGAAGCGTTGTAGCCCTTACGCAATAACTAATGACGTAGCTTTTATATTGCAAAGATAGATCCCTAATCAAAGACCTTTAATGTTTTCAGCATCCCGTCTCTTACAAAAATTAAGTGAGTGACAGTGATAGCCAGAGCTGTTTTTATAAAGAGTTTTTGTAAATAAGAATGTAGGTACTTACTAAAACATTCAGAGCACGTAAAATTCGCGGAAGGATCATCGTTCTTCTTTGGAGGAGAATCTTCCTTATTTGAAATATATACGATTAAATTAGCTTATTAGATTAAATTAAGTTATCTTGTAAAAATAATTTAACTATTATTTTTTGATGTATTTAGTAGATATATTATCTAGGTATATCTAGTAAAATATTGTCGACTTGAATTTCAAACATGTTGTAATAATACCGATGGATTATCAGTTTGAAGATCGACGTCTCTCGGCTGTAATGATGATGTAACTAATTGAAATGTGCTGTAGGTATGTCCCATATAGCAGATATTATCCGTTACCTTCATTCCTAATCAACACATACAGTATATGTATATGTTACGACTAGAACCAGAAGTGCGGCTACATCTAGTTTTAGACGGCTAGAACTAGGTATAGCTAATTATAGTTAAATTTAATATATGCCGATTGTTTTCGGGTAAAACTAATAGGTTTGACCAGTATCATTCCGGCTAGAACTAGGTCCAACCAAACCCTAGTGGCTGATACTAGGTTTAGCCGATATCATGCCGGCTACAATTAGATCCAACCAATCCAATCACCAAATCAATCAACCAAAGGTAGCCGTTGTAGGAAAAGTTTTTCCAACTATGACTGACTGGCAGCTCCGACATTATTAGAGCCGATATCATCATTATTGTTAAAGAAACTTATATACACATTACATACGTATTAGCCTCTTTTTAAAATTGTATACATGACGCAGATGTATGACATCATCAAGATTTATTTTATCGAGAACATATTTCTGTATATCGTTTCTCTTACAAGTACGCTTGTAATATAATAACCAAGCATCCGTATACCTTAACTACTAAATAAACACGTAATTGTTTGCCTAGTCATTTACACGGAGACGCAGTTTTTCCACGTAGCATCGTCTTTAAATATTAAACGTATTTCATCAATAATTTTATTTTTTCAATATAAGTAGTGCCTATGAAATGGTGAAAAATGTTTACAGCGTTTTATAAGGTCTTACGCACTTCTTCTTTTTTATTTTATGCAAGAAGCTTATGTTTTACATTAAGGGCTCTCGTTTTTACGAATTTTGCCAATGTCAAGTCCACATCAAGTCTGTCATGGGCACAGAACATAGATCTATGTTCTGTGGTCATGGGTATGACAGGGTGTGACACTAGGGATATTACGGTGCGAGTTACGGTCTCAGGTTACGGTGCTTAGTAGTCGTGGCAAAAATGTATCACTACTGAGAATGGAACATTTGAATCTGGAACAGTACAAAGTTCCGGATCAGTGATATGTCTCATTTGGAACATTCGTATCATTGAAATAGAGTAACATAATTAGCTCGCGCCTCGCGCAGAGATTTGTATCTGTTTCAAAGTCGTTATTTTATCATTAAATCATTACTAATATTATAAATGCGAAAGTAACTCTATCTGTTTTTTTAATGTTTATGTGTAGGTATAATATTCATAATGCATTATTTGTTATAAACTTATAAGATGTTAATACATATATAGTAGTATCCGAAGCGTCTTCTTTTATTTGTGATTATAAACTTTATGAGCATAGTAACAAAGACATGTTTTGTGTAAAGCAACGGCGGTGGTCGGGGTATACCTGTACTGTACACAGACTCTGAGTCACTGAATCAGTGAGCGCTTCTGTCCGTCGTTCGTCGCGTCGGTTGAGGTGATCGAGTTCCAAATGAAACATTTCATGCCGGGCAACTGTTCCGAATCATTTGGTTCACATTACTGTTTCGAAACACTGAGTCGGTTCCTTAAAGAGCGACACACGTCTACCACAGGCTGACAACTAGTTTGAGGCAGTGCATGGCCCATACTGCCAGATGTTGTTTTATAGGTAACCAAATATTACCTAAAGCTTCATTTATACCTTTTGGGATTATGTGGGTGATAGTATGTATGAACCTATGTAATAATTTTTTTCATTAAGGGTTTTAAATTGCCTTTTGATTTGAATTATAAGTAGGTGTGAATGTATATGAATTCTAATACCTATGTATTTTCATTATTAGTTATGTGAACACACATACGTAATAATAATAATTATTATACATTTACATTATAATGCTCTCTAAGACCTGAATACCTATTCATTTTCGAACATTGTGTATGTTTCCGAAAACGATGACCTTGATGTATGAGCTATTGATATACAATGTATTATAATTATGTGCATCATTAAAAAGCTTAGACTTTAAACTTGAGACCGATTATGCACCGTATGATATAATACATAAGCGGCAATGGCATTGCGTACCAACCGGTTTGGAGTCATGCAGTGTGACCGCGTTGCGGCCAAGGCTATTTGCGCGCCTGCACTCAGTGAATGTTCAGTTGCGGTTTATTAAGGTGCCTTCAGACCTACGTGATATTCGCTACCGCTGTAGGTTACGAAAACCGGGTTGACAACAGCGGTTGAGACATTTCTTTCTCAGTTCATAGGCTTAAACATTTGGACTTCTTGCCTTTTTTATGTAGGCGACACTAACAGACCATACCTCCAGATGTGGCTTTGTTTAAAGCTCTGCTCAACTCCTTCTGGGGACCAGCCCTCACCTTCTGTATTTTTAACCGACTTTCAAAAAGGAGGAGGTTCTGTTTTCGTCTATATGTATTTTTCCGTATTAATTTATTTTGGTAATAGGTAAGGGAATGCATTTTGATTGAATTAATACTGTGAATAAAGCATGCGCCGTTTCTGTCAGAACAGGCCAATGATGCCCAATGCAATATCATTGGCAATCATTAGTCTGTTCTGCATGTAATTATTTTATCAATAAAATGTTTTGAATGTCCTAAAAACGGGCGACAATACGAACTTAATCCTACCATTATACGGGTCCGTAACTGCATCATAAGTACGACAGAGCCTAAACTCTATTTATGCTATCCTCTACATTAGGTATATTCACGAATAATATTAAAACGTGGTAAAGTATAAAATTCTGAATAATAATTTATATCCAACTAGATTTAGGTCCACTGACCCATTGTCGCTAGATTGACGGACAAACATCCAAATATCTGAATCTTCGTGTTCAATATTAGTAGCACATATCTACGAGTAATAATGACTATTGTTAACCTAAATTAGATAAAAAGTAATTGAGCAACTACAGATGAAGAAAAAAAAGGGTCAGACTAATTGTTTGAATATAAGAGACCGATCACCACTTTTCCAACTGACCTATGCGGGACAAAATGGGTCTAGTCTATTGTTTCTCTCATGCCTAACAATGCCGTATATTTTCAACGTCAGATTGCTGTTTTGTGCATTTTATGTAGAAAAAAAAGCTTTTATGGTTACTTTTTTTTGGTTAAAAGCGAGTTTGATTCGTAAAATATTTTTATTGGATACTTTTGCCCGCAACATCGTTCGCTTGTAATAGTTATTTTGGGCAGCATGTTTTGTACTTTGTTTGGATTTCCATAAGACCTTTCATCCCCACACGGGTCAAAGTTTCTAACACGCTAGAACAAATATTTATTTATTTCTTAACAAGAGATGAAAAGTCGTGGAAAAAACCATAACTTTGAATTTATCAAAGTTTAATGGTTTTATCTTCAATAATGACGACTTTTCATACAAACTTTCATCCCTTATTTGAACCACTTCCCTTTATTTCACGATTAAAGGTAGACTATGTCCTTTCCCAACATTAGTCAATATTTGTCCCCAATTTCATTAAAATCAGTTCACCGGCTTAGACGTGAAAGAGTAACAAGCAGAGTTACTTTCGCATTTATATTATTAGTAGGGATAGTAAAGATTGGTAGTGCTCGCGTAATTCTAAGGTCACATTAACAGTTTCATTTAAAAAAGAACCTTAAGTTAATACCAATAAGACTAAGCCATGCCTATTTGTGTTTTATTTAGAAGTACTTTCTTTTTGTTTAATACAATTTTGTTTAGCTTAATGTGCTTCATTAAGGCCGTATAATTTATTCATGGCATGACATAACCTCAGAATTAGATTTTCCTGAAATGGGCTAAGTAAATAATCCTCTTCGTTTTGTACCGCGGCGCCTTCGTCAAGGTTTTCTACTGATGCCATTATTTATTTATGTAAAAGGTAACTTTTAATCTCTTTGTTTCTAGACATCATTAGTAAGGTTGTCTATAAGACATCAGGGACTTTATACAGGGACGCTATTTACAAAGTTTTTACCAAAACCTAATCGTCCAGCTGTCAAAACGTATGAAAACGATAAGGATTTGGTTTTGGTAAAATCGTTCTAAATAGCGCGATCAGGGAGCAGTTGTTGTTAGATTGATTTTTATTTCAAGTAGATACAGTTGTTGCGAATTGAACTCGAATATTATCTATACGCAATGTTTCAACAGCATTACATTCGTACATTCATAAATGTATAATATGCCCATTATAAATTTAATTTCAAATTATTTAGGCTGGCAATCTGAAACCATTTTGAAGCATGCATGCCCATACTGCCAAATGTTAGTGTAACCAAATGTCTAAAGCTCTGCTCAACCCTTAGACAAAGAATCCTGCCCATTTTGTGATTGTGAGCGTGATGGAATAGTATATATGTATTAAATTTAACATAAATAATGCGAAGAAAAGCGATGTCTTCAAAATTTATGTAAAACCATTTTGTTAAACGAATTCAAAGTGGCTTTCGAAGCGAGTGTCTAATTACGTTGCAGATTACTACAGGTATTTCAGGCGAGAGACTCAACAAGTAGGTAAGTAAGAAGGTCTACTTAAGCAACAAGTATTTGTTTCTGCTAATATACTGTATTATTGAGGCCAGTTTCTAAGACAAAAATAAACGAAGACAAAACAATATCAATAACTTCTGTCGCATAACACGTAAACAATGTTAAGGCCAACGCCTATTCCTTATTTTCATTATTTTTAGATGGTTGTCGTACTTTATGTTCGCCTGGGGCGTATTTCCACACTTCATGCTATTGCGGACAGGAGTTGCTCTGAAATTACTGAACGCCAATATCTTGTTAGTAGTTGAACAACGTACAGCATAAGAGGACGATAAAGATCATAGTACACTTATCAGATTGGAACGCTACGGCCCATAGCTGTTTCATAGCCGCCATTCCATAGCATTCATAGTAAAAAAAGAGCGTTCTCTTCAGGGTTACCTTGAGGTTGCCTTTAGGTTACCTTAAGGTCACCTTTAGGTTACTTTTAGGTTACCTTTTGGTTGCCTTTAGGTTGCTTTTAGGTTACCTTTTAGGTTACCTTTAGGTTACCTTTAGGTTACCTTTAGGTTGCCTTTACGTTACCTTTAGGTTGCCTTTACGTCACCTTTAGGTTACCTTTAGGTGTTACATGCAATTTTTTAACGATCACCACGCTTTAACAATAAGATGGTATATTTTGAAAAAGTGTACTATGAAAATAGACTACTTACACAACAAATTTGTATGAGAATATTTCAAAATTTGTACATTTTAGTGTATTAAAAAAAATATCGAAAATAGGTCTTATCAAAATAAAAAAGTAAAATAGTTCAAAATAATCTTCAGCTATTTTCATGCAACTTTATAGTTTTGTTGTTTTTTGTTTAGTATTGTTTAGTTTTGTTAAATGAATAAATTGTTGATAATTTGATTATTTAAATATCCACATGAGAAAAAGTAGCATCTTGTTAAGAAAAATCAATAGCTGTTCGTTTTCTGGGTGTTTTATGCAAGCTCGGGATGTTCCACTTTCTTATCTTTAATTATAATTAATAATAAAATGTCGCTAATAGCATGCTCAAAAAAGGTTGACGTGTGGCTGGGCAGCTGGTCGTAAAGTTTTAGCATTTGTTTGTAATGTAAAGGAAATATATAACGCCGCCCCCAAATAAAACTGAGAACAGGGTAGGCAAAGGCAACTGATAATCACTACATAGTATAAAATAAAGTCGCTATCCGCCGTCTGTCTGTCCCTATGTATGCTTAGATCTTTAAAACTACGCAACGGATTTTGATGCGATTTTTTTTAATAGATAGAGTGATTCTTAAGGAAGGTTTATATGTATAATACATGCATATTTACAAAAGCATTGCACCCGTGCGAAGCCGGGGCGGGTCGCTAGTGATATAATAATAATAAAAGGTAAAAACAAGTTTTTTGTTTAAATGCTCTAAAAAGGAGAAAATAAGCTTTAAATTGAATTAAACCCATTTAATTTACTGCAACACACAATTTAAATGTTATTAAAGCTTTTCGTGAGATCGATGAATGAAGAGTCGTATAATCTTAATTCCACTCATTCACTTTTGAGCACATTAATTTGTACTTGAATCGTGATTCATATCAGACGAGCTGTAAATTCACAGTGGGTAGAATACTTTATGCCAAAAACTGACTTCTTCTTCATACCCTGATTTCTATTTCTATGTTTGGGGTTGGTCGTTTTATCTTCAATTCTTCTATATCAGCTGTCATTTCAACGATTATTAATATAATATTATAATAATAATATATTTCCAAGCTCACACCAATTATCTAGCCCAAAGTAAGTATCATTAAGAACTTGTGTTATGGATACTAGATAACGGATTTTTAAAAAAAAAATATACGTAATAATTTTAGATATTTTTATAAATAAACTTAAATAAATATATAAACAGCCATGACTCGCAAACAAATATTCGTGTTCGTCACACAAACATTTGCCGCTACCAGGAGTCGAACCCGGACCGCTTGATCTGTAGGCAGCTATACTGACCACTCCACCACGACGGCGTCTTTTTTCATTCGTATCACCGTATCGTATCGTAAGACCGTTGACGGCTTATTTAGGACAGGGTTATCCGCTCATTAAGTGCTTCATTCATTTTCGAGATTCAAAAGACTGACTTACAAAACGGTTAATTAATCAAAAATAAAGTTATATACCTATAAAGAGTAGAAGATTAAAGTTAAACAATTTCTAAACTTTTGTTACTAATACAACTTGGTGTTCATTTGTTACGAGACGAGGTGAATCTAGTTTTTATACCATAAATTTTGCAGTACAACTTGTGACGGAAATAGGATAGTTTTGCAATAATATTTGTATTCTGTCACATCGAGTGCTCACAGAAGGCTTAGTCAATGATAGTTTTCGAAATCGATGCTAATAAAATTTTCTCTAAGAACCAAATAGTTGCGAAAATGAAACTTTTCCGTTATTCACAGCTGGATTTGAGCATGGTCAAAACTGGGTACGCATTTTCTTACATAACTTTTCAATTCCTATCATTGGAGGTCCGAAAATATTTCTCATACCATTTAAAACCATAATGATCATTCTTCATAACAAATCATTCTTCATAACTTCATAAAAAATAATCATTGAATGATGATTGAATCATTAATCATAAATTTTTGGGCGAGTCTAGTGTTTTATGCACCTACATGGCTGGGTGAAGGGTAGGTTAGGGTTATTTTTTTTATGACTAGGTGAAGTGCACTGTTTTTTTAAGCAACAAGGTAGTAACAGTATTAATAAAAAAAATATGATCACTAACTGTTATGAGCTCCGTTGGTAGTAATAAAAATGTATAAATAAAAAAAGTATGAAAAATAAAATTGTGAAGAGTGATTATTTTGAACACAAATCGGTAGTAAGACAAAGAATAGGATTTAGAATATTATGTGAGCCAATATGGACCCGTCAAAACTACATAAACACAATGCACTCTGTTTAAATAGTGACAGACCGTTTCCATGGCCTGATGATTAGTTTTTCAAATGACATCAGAATTGCGTTGGGTTTTAGCACTTACTGTGTTCTAAATAAAGATGGTATTGGCGTTGGTAATACAAAGCTGCTGATCCGTTACACAGTCACGCCACCATGGCTTCTCCGTTTACGCTCGGTTGCATAGTTTTAAAATTAAATTTTAGAGTTGTCGCATAATTTTGCAAACAAAATATTCGCTTTGGCTATTGCCCTGGGCCCGTCACAAGATATACAAAAACTCGACGGGTCAGTTTTGGGGTCCCAGGGCCACTAGACCTCCAAATGCGGCCCTGGGAGTACCCCATATTCCAAGGTTACGGACGAATTATTCATCACTTTTTCGCACTGGGTGCAATAAGTTACACAACCTTTATAACTCAAAACTTTGAGGTCGGTTCGAATATCTTGAGTTTGTTACTCACCTTGAAGCATACTTAACAAAGAACTTTTTATGTTGATTGTAAAAAGAATTTACAATTACTACTTAACGATCACGAATCCTATTTAACAGTAATTAATTTTGCAGTAACTTAACTATGTCTATTTAATACGGAGCCGAGGACATTGAAATAGGAGATTCAATAAATCTTGGTATTTATTTTTGTGTCATAAAATCAATTAAACAAAACTAACTATAAGTAGTACCTACTTAGTTCTTTAAGTTCAAAAATACTTCAAGAATATGCTAAGTTACATTTAAATTACTGGTAAGTAGTTCTATCAATTATAAAGAGACACGTACAATTAATTTAATTTTATGTAAGATTAAGATTGTTTATATTATTTATTCTTGATACTAAGACTTTGATTATGTTTGTAAGATTTTTATTAGACTTAGTAATGCATATACAATTTGTATGTGTACATCAATAAGACTAATAAAAATCTTACAAATTGTTTTGTTAGGAACCAACCTCTTTTTTGTATCAATTATTATTAAGGGTCGACCAAGATCTCGGCCTCGGTATCGGCATTCTCGGTTACAATCTACCGAGATCTTTGTCTCAGTTCTCGGCAAGAAATCGCCGAGATCCTGGGCCATAGTAGGTACGGTATAGGATAATGGGATTCAAATCTACCGCGCGCATCCTCATTCGTCACTTGGTGTCAGTCAGATGCAGAAAATTGTTTTTTTTTATAACTATTTGAAACAAATTATTATTACAATCTGAAATATACTATATTATGCAAAAATAATTCTCTCGCTCAGCTCTCGGTCTAGGCCGAGATTTTAACTTATTCCCGGTCTTGGTCTGGGCCGAGAACGTAAAACCGGTCTTCTCGGTCGATTCTTAAATATTATTAATCAAAGTCTTTGCAGGTTTTTGAGAATTAATATTTTTATTCTTCACATCATCTATTACATATTTTCACATTGTCATAAATTCAAAACATAAACATAAATTAATTATTATTGTTCATGTTTACGTTTTGAATTTAAGTCATTGTGAAAATTTGCAATATGATGTGAGGAATATAAAAAATTAATTTAAAAGAACTTGCAGTCTTTGATTAAATGTTTTATGTGCTTTAATCCAGAAAAAAGCAAAACATTCAATGATTACATAAACCTACTCATAGTATTCGTTTATTCAGTTGTTATAATATTTATTATGCTCAAGTCGTTACTCACTGTTTAAAAAATACTGGTCTGAGACTGGCCTGTTTATTTTAGGGCCTAATTAACATTTTCCTTATGTGTCAAATTATAATGTAAATTTTTCCTAAGTTGATACTTAATATTAAAAGCAGACGCTAAAGAACTTGATGTCATGATGTATTATTCGAATTATGATCTCAAAGGTAAGCTTGTAATATTGACATAGTTTTCAACAGAGATAATCAAAATTAAAATTAAAAAATAACCTGTAACTTAATGACCAATAGAGTATCGATCGGTTCAACTAATTTTACGGCTAATTGTATTAAAAAATAACAAATGTATGGCAAGTGTTTATTAATTATAACATTTTGTGTATTATTGATCTTTTCCCGGTACTTTTCTGACACGCTTTTTTCTAAATAATAATTATACTTTTCGTTCATCGTTTAGTGTCTATATTATAAAGTTATTTTTCACTTTTTAGTTCGTTTTAATATAAAAGCGTGTCTTTTAGTTTTTTTAAAACTAATATTATATTACTTCTTCTTAGTTTTTTTTTGTCGGGGGTTAAAAAGAGGCGATACGGTTCAGAGCTAATAAGTGTACTATGACACCCACAACCTCATTCGCACGAAATGTTGGTGCAGGCAGGCGGCTGAACATAACACTATGCCAATATTTCTATTTCCCTTATTTTAAATTGCGGATTAAACTTTGTCTTTTATTCAGCAAATACAAGTGACAGCATTAGTTTTAAACCATGACAAAAGTTTATGGATTAAACTTTTGCCATGGTTATATAGTTTTACTGCTATCAGTATGGTAACCTCAGATCATAAAATGGTAACGTTTGCACTGATCTCAAATAAATTTGGACCCGGTAGGACGGTTGTTCCTCGATTAAGTAATGTCAGGTAGTAGGAGTAGCTTACCTATTTATTTCAATAACATAAATAATAATAGAACTGTTTTTATTTATTCAAGCAAAAATCCTATTGTAGCCACACAACAGACGTATAAAAGGTGCAGTAAAAGTCAAAGAACGATAGTTGATTTATAAGCTACTAGCTTTTGCCCGCGACTTCGTCCGCGTGGAATAATTACTTTAGGCAGCATTTTTTTGTGTAGGTACTTATTATGCAAAAAACACACATACAAACTGCAGTGCACTACAGTAAATGACATTTTTACAATCTACCATTTTATGTTTCTCCATCCTTTGCTACTTACTCGCAACCTTTCATCCCCACATGGGTCAATATTTCAAAAACGCTAGAACAATATTTGCGTTTCATGGTCTTATCTTCGGTAATGAGGAATCGCATAAAAATTTTCATCTCATATTTCAACCCCTTCATTCCCTTTTTCACAAAAAAGGTAAGTAGCTTTTATTCCATTTCGAAGTTTCGTCTATTTTTGTACCAAATTTCAATAAATTCGGTTCAGGTGTTAGGCGTGAAAGCGATTAAGCTAAAAAGTCACGTCCACCATCTTGGATCTCAAAATGGATGCTGTATTCTGAATCCTAACTCCGAATACAGCATCCATTTTGAGACCTCCGGAAACTACAAAACTGATACACTTATCAAGTTTAAAATTCGCGTCCGCCATCTTGGATATCAAAATGGAACCCTGTAAACCACGAAAATGATATCCATATTAATAATAATTTAAGTAGCGTCCACCATCTTGGATCTAGAAATTGATGACGTATTTGGAATCGCGACCCCCGAAAACTACGAAATTGATACCCAAATCGCTTTTATGTTAAAAAGTCCCATCTGTCATCTTGGACCTCGACGTAGATGATAAAAAATCCCATCTGCCATCTTGGATCTCGACGTAGATGATGTATTTGGGATCAGGACCCCCGAAAACCTCGAAAATGATACCCATATTCCTATTAAGTTAAAAAGTCACGTCCGCCATCTTGGATCTCAAAATCGATGTTTTATTCGGAGTCAGAACCCCCAAAAATCTCGAAAATGATACCCATATCGATTTTACATTAAATAGTCGCGACATCTATTTCGAGATCCAATATGGCGATCTTGGATCTCGAAATAGATGTCGTATTCGGAATCGGGACCCCCGAAAACCACGAAAATGACACCCGTATTGACATTTTGTCAAAAAGTCGCGTCCGCCATCTTGGATCTGAAAATCGATGTTTTATTCGGAGTCAGAACCCCCAAAAATCTCGAAAATGATACCCATATTCCTATTAAGTTAAAAAGTCACGTCCGCCATCTTGGATCTCAAAATCGATGTTTTATTCGGAGTCAGAATCCCAAAAAATCTCGAAAATGATACCCATATCGATTTTACATTAAAAAGTCGCAACCGCCATCTTGGATCTCGAAATAGATGTCGTATTCGGAATCGGGACCCCCGAAAACCACGAAAATTACACCCATATTGACATTTTGTCAAAAAGTCGTGTCCGCCATCTTGGAACCCGAAATAGATCTTTTATTCGTAATCCGGACCCCCAAAAACCACGAAAACGATACCCATATTGACATTATGTGAAAAATTCGCGTCCGCCATCTTGGATCTCAAAATCGATGTTTTATTCGGAGTCAGAACCCCCAAAAATCTCGAAAATGATACCCATGTCGATTTTACATTAAATAGTCTCAACCGCCATCTTGGATCTCGAAATAGATGTCGTATTCGGAATCGGGACCCCCGAAAACCACGAAAATGACACCCATATTGACATTTTGTCAAAAAGTCGCGTCCGCCATCTTGGATCTCGAAATAGATGTTTTATTCGTAATCCGGACCCCCAAAAACCACGAAAACGATACCCATATTGACATTATGTTATAAATTCGCGTCCGCCATCTTGGATCTCAAAATGGATGGTGTATTAGGAATCGGGACCTCCGAAAACCACGAAAATGATACCCGTATTGACATCATGTCAAAAAGTCACGTCCGCCATATTGGATCTCGTTATAGATGCTTTATTCGTAATCCGGACCCCCAAAAACCACGAAAACGATACCCATATTGACATATTGTCAAAACGTCGCGTCCGCCATCTTGGATCTAATCGGGACCTCCGAAAACCACAAAAGTGATACCCATATCGATATTATATTAAAAAGTCACAACCGTCATCTTGGATTGGATCTTTATTTCTTATCAAGTCCCTAATTTCAAAGTATCATGGTTTTATCTTTAACAATGACGAAGTCCCATACAAACTTTCATCCACTATTTCACCCCCATACAGGTCAAAATTTAAAAAATCTTAGAACAAATATTTCTTTTTGTCTTATTAAGTGCCTAAATTCAAAGTTTCATGGTTCTATCTTCAAAAATGACGAACTTCCATACAAACTTTCATCCCCCTTTTCAACCCATACAACCTTTTTTTCGCGATAAAAAGTAGCCTATGTCCTTCCCCGAGATCTAATCTATATTTGTACCAATTTCCATCAAAATCGGTTCAGTGGTTTAGACGTGAAAGCTTAACAGACAGACAGACAGACAGACAGACAGACAGACAGAAAGACAGACAGACAGAGTTACTTTCGCATTTATAATATTAAGTAAGGATATAGGAGACTTACAAAAGGCTATAAATACATTTACATTGATGAAACATGGCACATGCAATTTTACTGCTTCAGTTACGAATAGCCCCGATATGTATAATAAAATTGCAAAGGAAATGAAAATTTAAATACTTAAATTAAATAAAGGTGTAGTCTGTCAAGTTAGTTGAGATACTTTTTATTAACTGTCAAAACATTTATTATTCTTCCTTAGATTTTGTATGGCATTACATTTATTTAATTCTTATATTCAACTGTCTATAGATTTAATAATTACTGGCGTTTATAGATTGGCAATGAATCAACTAGGGTGAGTGAGACCAAAAAAAATCACGTAAGTCAGTAAGTAATACGCATGTGTGCGTGAAAAATAGTACTACAGTCGGTCAGTTCCTGTATGTTATCGTCATTTACAGGCTAAGCTAGGCCGCCTGCATGTACGTGAAATGGTCCAGTTTATCTATCTCGCTCTAGTATATACTGTTTTATCTACAGTTTCCTATATCTATGCAACTGACTGAAAATAAAATATTTTGATATACTTAAAAATTAAATTCTAGAGATAATTTGAAACCATGAAGATTTACTGGCAAAAAATGCCATCATCTTTTACGAATTTAACATATTTGTGAATGGTGTCAACATTCTTATTGTACTAGTTTCCTGTCGATATAATTCAGTAAGATAGCAAATAAATATATTTTTAAATTTTATATTAAATCCCATATTATCGTGTTTGTTTACGTTAGTAGGTAGGTAATATAAAATTATACCCCTATGACGTAATTTACATAAGGATAGAATGACTTCTAAAACTATTACACTTATCAAAGTATTAGGAGTTTCTCCCGAGTTCTTGTTTTAAAAACATCTGTTGAGAGACTACATTTTTAACCAACGTACGATTTTTGTTACTTTAGTTACATTTTCACTTGACATTGGCAAAATGCGGACGCGACGCCATAAATTAAGAATAGAATAGAATAGATCAAAGTATTAGTCATGGAGAATGATAAATATATTACCATAAAGCTACTTCTATGATCTAGTGCTTCGCCCACGAGACTAGATCCGGAGATCCATTAAAAAAATTATGACTTTGACCTTCAATAAAATCATAACTATCAATTTCCCAGGTATAGTCTAATGGAAGAAAAAAGTTATGATGGTGAGCAGAATACATGGTTTTCGTTTGACTGTTCATGTCTTTTACACCTGTTATTTATATTATTATTCTTTTTTTGTGGGAAAGGGGACAATGAGATTATTGTTGAGAATATTGTCAATATGAAATTAATTAATCGCACATAACATCTCGATAGGATAACTGGAGAATCCGAGCTCTTTTCCACCGTATTTACCACCAGGTGGGATAATTAAGGATAATCTAAGAAAAATCTTTTTATTGTCTTATTGGGTAGTATATACTTACCCAAATTCGAACTATCATCCATATATTGTTGCATTGTTTAGCAAAAGTGACCTATTTCCATAGGACCGGCAATGCGCGAATTGGAGTTTTTTCCCTCACCCTCAGGCGAGGATGTTACAATTGGCTGTATAAATTCTTTTGACCGTTGTTGCCTTATCCCAACTGAGGCAGATGTTTGTACGATGAATACAATTATGCTTGAGCGTTTTTGTCCTTATATTTGAAACAGTTTCATTTTACAACGTATCTAACTAATATTATTATTATATACGTTAATGTAATCAAAAGAGAATATAATTTATTAAAAAAATGTTGCAACTATGAATAACTTTATTTCGCGGATTTGTATTGCTTATATTTCTATTTTGAGAAAGATGAAAGAAATATTTGTTAATAAGTGTTTGTTAACTTTTATATATTTCCATGAGTGAGTTATCTGTCGCAATTGATGTTCTACATAATAGGGATGTTGACACCATTCACAAATAATTACGATATGTTAAATGGAGATTTTATTCTAGAAAATGTCCATCGTTTTAAATTATCTATAGAATTTGATTTATAAGCATATCAAAATCTTTTTATATTCACTCAGTTGACCATAAGAATTTATGACGTCATAAATTCGTAATACCATACAAAATCTATGGAAGAAATATTAAGTTTTGGACACACCCCTATTTTGGAACTAGTTTTAAAAATAAAGTAATATGCCTACGATGGGTTGGATGTATTATTTTGATTATCAATGTTACTAAATATGAAAGTTATTAAAAAACAATTAAGGAAAATACACGCCGCGCCTATTAAAATACCATTTAGGTGCTAGGCATTGATTTATTTTTCCGTTTCATTTTGTTCAAACTTTGAGGCACATACATACATTAATTAGATTAGTATCTAATGATGAGTAAAAAATAACAGTTTTTTTTAAATTAATAATATGAATTATTTTATACGAAATTTGTAAAAGGATATCTCTCTAACAATCATGTAACACGGAAAGATTATTTTTTTAAACGTGGATTACTAATATGTTTCCTCCTGCAAGGGTATTACCAATTTTAAATATAGTTAGTATGGGTATATTGCGAGCTAACATTATGCTAAGCTATTAAAATAAAACAATGTGAATCCTATTAGTTACAAGTACCTACCTAACTAACTAATATTTCATGAAATTTCACCGTTAAATGTATGACGTTATGACTTCCGTGTTTATTTTGAAAATACTTATTTTATATATTGTTTATTACTGAGATGTGCTATATATAAAATTGGGAACAAATTTGAGACATATGACCAGCTGACTGAATACATAAAAATAATAAAACTTTGTATTGCTTTTTTTGTAGTGAAAGCCTAATGGTAAATGTGTAGAACGGTGCACGTGGTCTATTTCTGGAGTTTACTATTGTCTATAAGATAATAATAACATCTTTCAAAAGACGAAGTGGATATAAATAAACAAATAACAGTATCTACTTGTAGACAAATAAGTTGTTTTATAAATTATTATTTGTTAAAGCTGTGTAGCTTCTTTTAATAAAATCTTATAAAAAAATCTAATCAATTCATAAAGCTATAGCGAGTAACATTGAAAGTTCAAGGTTCTCAATGCCAATAGCAAATCGATATCAGACATAAGGTGGATATTTAAGTTTTAAGTAATTTAAGCAACATCGAAATGAATATTTATTACTAAAATCGTATAATAATGAGATATTCCAACAAAGTAAAAATAACATTATAAAATTAAAAATGAGTTTCGTATGTTAAATATTTGAAGCACTTTGTTTACATTTGGCTCAGTAATCCAAAAATACGTGCTGATATTGACGAAAGTATCTTATCAATGTAGTGCAGTGATAACCATCTAGAGCATCGTACCGCAAAAACTAAGAATTCTCAAGGCCGCTTATGTTGACTAAACTTAAAAACGAATGTATTCACCTCTTCCTTTTCACAAATCTCCTCTTCAAGTTAAGATTTGGGCACTTTTTGAACACAGAGAAGGATACACTGTCAAGGAATCCCATAGTTTGTCAATATCACATAATTTATCACTATAAGAGTATATCACAGTAGGTGCGGTGCGCGACGGTCGCGTCGTGGGCCATGACTAAGCCCACACGAGCCGTTACGGGGGGCCCGGAGTCTGCAGCGTGCTCAGCGGCCCATGGCATGCCGAGTGCATTCAGTGCAACGCTTGAACTGACCGTACTCGCAAAACCACTTTACTCTACGTGTCATTGTAATTGCCGTTGACCGTGAGTTTGGCTGTACTGAGCCTACTGAGATCACTAACGTCACAGTGCGTCTGCGCACCGCGACTGCTACCCACGTGTTTTAACTGTTCAATCAAGTGGACTGGTAACGTTGAATTTTAATAGACGTAAATTAGTTAGGTAGGTATGTTGTGCGTTAATATCATCGATTACGTTAGTAAGTTAAATATTAGATTACATGTTGTTTATAGTTATTTTTTTAATAAAACACCTATCATTACATTAACGGAATGTTTATTATAAAAAATTACCTAGGTTAGGTATCTATAGATATAAAATATAGATATATTTATTTTAATTCGTTTTTAATTGGTAGCGAAATCGGGCATTTTTTCTAATTACAACTTTTGTAATTGAATGGTTGTTTATGGAAAAACATTTACAGTTATGAATTTTTAAACCGTTAAGGTATTGTATACGTAATAAAATAATACATAGCATATTACCTGTATTTTAAAATTGCACACATTGTTTGTTATGTTGAATAACTCAAAAGCTTAAAATAATAGTAGAAAGTTTCTAAGTAATGAAAGTGATAATTCTAAAACATAATGCATATTCTGATCTTATTTATTTATAATTGTTGTAAAAGAAATCTGTTAACTTAAACTTAAAACATCATTATGTAAAAATCTTTTATGTCACATAGTAAGGTACCTACTATAAAAGCTGACTAATAATATATAAAGTAAAGTAAATACCCTCTTAATGAATGTCGTGAATATCCTGAACTACGATGACTCACTTTTCGCTTTAAGTTTATAAGGTATTCTATCGTAACTAGAAGAACACTAATGCACTCAATACCGATGCCGGTTGCCCCGGTGAGAATCCTAAATCATATCACAACCTACACTGTGCCTGATATAGTACAGTGATATATGAATAGTCACAGTCACAGAGTAGAGAAAAGACGAGACGGTGACAATAGAGTTTATAAAAATAGACTGTATAAAGGAGTTAAATCAGATTTAATAAAACTTTTCAATGTTTAAAAAAAAGCCTTCCTTGCAAATGGCCCGTTCTTTTTTATCATAGGTACCTACTAAGGCACTTTTTCACAGGTTTCAGATAAGTTATCATTACCGTTATCTGACAGGTAGTCTATACAAAAATATGTCTACCAGATATCTTCTAATCAGAATCTGCGAAACCGGCTCAAATATCTCTTCTATCGACCTTATACTAATATTATAATGAGGAAAGATTTGTATTGTTGTAACGAATTTTCTCAAAAAGTACTAAACCAATTTTGATAAAATTTGGCAGAAATACAGATTAGATGTTAGGAAATCTCATAGGCTACCTTTTATCTCCCATGTCATCCCACATAGGTCAAGATTTCAAAAATGCTAGGACAAATATTTACAAATATTTTTGCTACAAGCATACAAATCTTCTAAAAATGAAAGGTTTGTAAGATTGTTGCGAATAAACTCAAAAACCACTTGACCGATTTTTATCAAATTTAGCACAAATATTGATTAACGCCTGGGCAAGAATAAAAGATTACCTTTTATTTCTAAAAAAAGCTTATAGTTGTTGAAATAAGGGATGAAAGTTTCTATGGAATTTCGTCATTGATTGTTAAGTGAAGATAAAACTTGATTGGAAATACATAAATATTTGTTTTAGCGGTTTTGGAAATTTTGTCCTGTGTGGAGATGAAAGTCTAAACCAATTGACGCTCTCAGGCCTCTGATTTTGATGAAATTTGGTACAAAATATACCAGACCTTAAGATAGGACACAAGCAACGTTTCTTTTAAAAAAGGCAGGAAGGGATGGATGGAAGTTTGTATTGAATATGTGCAAATAATTAGCTATAATTAATAATATCTCACTAACTAATAACTGAGATCCAGGCATTTGTTTCAAGTGTTCGTACATTTTTAGGACAGAAAAATATATAGGGACTATGACTATTAGCGATCAACTAATAATCGTACTACTTAGTCACAGATACTCATTTTCAATACTTGACAAAGCGGTAGGATCCAAAGTCTATATAGGTGCAAGCTAGAGGGACATTATATCTGTATTCTTACACTCGCACCTAATATTGGTATATTATTCCCACCTTTTTTTTCCCACCTATCCTTACCTACGTATTATCTAAGTTAGTACACTAAAACAGTTATTGTAAAGAGCACCTCTTAATGAATATGTTGAATTTATTACAAATTAGTCGGTCTCGGCGTGTGATCATGAATGACAGGATGTTTGTATTGTTTTCAGTTTTTTATTTAATTTGGCACATTTTTGTATCAAAAATTAAATAATTGTTACGTATAGAACATTAGTTGCCCTGTCCGTTTTGTGGGGACAATAATAATGAATCAACGTTCTTGTGAAATTCTCAAGGACTGTACCAATTGATGGATTAGCCAAGTCGTTGGTCGTTGGCAGTGAAAGGTGAACTAATGAAAATATATTTTTTGTCACTTAGGTATCGTTGAGACTGTCGTGACTGAGTTCTATTCACATTGGGCTTATTTTTCACAGAATGAAGCATGTCCGTCTCTTTATGCATCGAATGTATGAAGTTTTGTCCCAGAAATGTCTGCACTTTGAAAACTTATCACAGAATACTTTTGGTTTTGATATAGCCATCTGAATAGATAATGAAAATGGAGAAAATAATTTGTGTTAATGCTATTCTCAATAAAACAACGATTACTATTTATAATAATAATATCTTTATTTCTCATCACAACATTGAGGGGCACAGGAAAATGATAATAGCTGACATAGTAATAGTAGGTACAATTACCACCTCTGTCGCACTACCAAAGAATTAGGAACGCACTACATGTTAACCTGTTACAATTAACTAATTTTGATTACTCGTGTTTTAGTAAAATCTGAGGTCGTATATTACGGACAGTTTAAGTAGTCTCCTAGGAAATTAAAACGAGCCACTTTTTCAAGACAAACTTGTTAATGAAATAAAGTTGCTTATTCCCAGTTGCCTACATTTTATGTGAGTCTAAAGTTAGATTATTCAGCTTTATTAGCATTAAAATAGTTTTTGTAAGTGTACTTAGCTATAAACTTTAATTATTTGTCACATTATAATATAAACACAACGCAGACCAATCCTGACTTGTTCTCACTAGATCGATCGTTGAACTGTTGTGTGATATATCCTCATTTGTTCTACTGTCGTGAAGATAATTTTATTAAAAGTCTATCTAGTTTGCATTTGTAGGTAAATTAACTATTTGTATGATCGGTAGGTATGGGTTTTTTTTTATGAACAAGCGGGGCCAACCTTTGAGGGAGACTCTAAGATGTAGGTGATACATTTTTATATTTACTTTTAATTCGCTGTAGTTTGACGGCCGAATAAATGAGGAAAAGTTCTTACTAGTTTGACGATCAAAGTAGTCCATCGAACTACATAGTAAGAGGAAAACGAGAGTCCCGGCCATGCACTACTGGGCAGGAAGTATAATTATATTAAATATCACGTAGGTAGGTAAGTTTCGGCAAATTGCTTAGTGCCAACGAAGTTTCGGGTTTTTCGACTAAAAGAAGAAAAGGGTTTAGCCACTAGATTCTATGAAAACGAGATGTCTTCATTTTTGGAGGATCCTTTGTCTCCAAAAATCAATCTGAAAGGTATATGTTAATTAGCGGGAGTCCTGCTGTTGTAGTCTTCAGTTTACTTGAGTTTCTAATGGCTCTGGCTAGAACTCTGAATTGCTATGTTGCAGGAGCACGAGGGTGATAGGAATGAGTAGCGTTTAAGTGTAGAGTGTGATATGTATTATACGCGTGTGATATGGATTAGCGCGAAACTGGACGCAATGAGGCCGTCCATGTTGAAGAGGACACTCCTATTTCTGGAGAATGATGGCAGTGATTATGTCTGCAGATATGGCTTTCAGAACGTTATTTATGTGTTCAGTTCCCTTAAAGACCATAATAAGACCTGTTGCCTTGTACGGATCAGAAAGTTGGACGGTAAAGCGGTGAGAGTCGGTTGCACGTAACTGAGATACGTATGCTAAGATGTGTGGAGTAACAAGAATGGACAAGGTGAAGAATGAGTATAAAAAATATACTAATTCGGCACCTATTCCATTCTGCTAAGGCAGTCTGAAAGTAGCACCAGTGGCAGAAAAATTGAGAGGTAAACGACTAGCATGGTATGGGCATGTAATGAGACGGGATGATAATCATATGAGAAAGGTGATGAACATGAATATTGTCGGGTTCTCGGGTCGGGTCGGGTCGGGTCGGGTCAGAAAAGAGGGTTATATTCTGTGAGAGATGATATGGAAAAGAATGGAGTTAATGCTAAGATTACGAGAAAAACGTATCTATTAGTCTGACCTCAAATAAATTTGGGAGCAGTGCAGCAAATGATGATGAAGACTTAAGTGTTCAGGACCTTGATGAATCCTCTAGTCTTTAAGACAAATGATGATGATGACTTAAGTGTTCAGGACCTTGATAAATCCTCTAGTCTTTAAGACAGACCATAAGCCTGCTGCCAGGAAATGCCTTCAGCTGCAGAGGTATGCCAAATAACAAACGAAGTTACGGACACTACTAATAATAAATAATAAATATGACGCAGGCAAAGTCGTGGGTATTCTTTAGTATTTCGACGAAACTTCTCCTACGAGCAACGTATGATAATAATCTTAACATACGAGATTGCTTATTCTGGTCAAAGCTCTCAACATGAATTGCCCGAAGTTTTGTCTGAACAAAACTTTTGACATTAATGTTAAGTTCTGTTGTTACAGTCACGTGTGACCGTTTAACTGTAAACTTTGGATTAATTTAAGTTTCTTTTAGCAAACTTACGGTTTTCTTGGAAAAGTTACGCGTGAAGGAGCAGTTTACTAAATAGATTTAGTATTCTGTTAATAAATTCCGTCTTAAATCGTAATAAAAGCAGTGATGAAACGAAAAGCTATAAGCCTAGTCGCTATTATGTCTTATCTAAGCACTTTATTTGTAGATTTATATTTTAGTTACAATACTTTTACACCGTATTGTTCATTTTGGTGAGTGGGATGTTAAATAGTGATGTATTGAGATCAAGGACAAAGCCAATTGTTAGATAGTTTCACTCATCAGTCTTCCAAGAACATCCATTATAGTTAGTACTATCGGTACGTAAATAAGTAATCTATGACTGAAGTGTAGATTAATGTTTTAAAGCAGAATTAGTAGTATCACGGGATAGAAATTGTTTCAAATATATACCTATTAGGAGAGAATAGGTAATTAAGATTGTGTCTGCTTTACTCCCTAAAAATGTACAGTATAGTATTATATTATCAGTGCTATTACTTACTGACTCAATTTTAGAAACGCGCGACATCGACCAGCTAATTTGGGCATCGGTTGGAATAAGTATTAACATATTTTCATAACAAATTTGTACTGAATATACCTACCATAAAGCTTAGAAACTTGATGCGTCGCGTCGCTTGGACTCTGTGTCTTTGTGAGTTGTCTTAGCACCGCTTTAGCAGACTTGTCTCGCTTCGTCTTATACACCTAGTCAGTGAAGAATGGTCCTACATTAGTTACTCTTCTCTATTAGAATATTGAACTGAAATTAATAGCTTAAGTCACACACACAAACACACACGCACAGTCGCACACAAACACACACACACACACACAAACACACACACACACACACAAACACACATACCTACACTTTACATAATTTAACAAGTAGATAATCTTTTTTTGTGTGTACGTACTTACTATAGTACGTTAACATGACTTTTGATATCCTTACCGTTCGAGGAATCACTAACTCCTAAAACACATTTTTTTTTTATACCACACATTGTATTCTTATAACATTGTTAACCGGAGGATCTTAAAAGTATGCTTACCACAATATCTGTAAGTACCTATCTAACAATAACATAAAATGGTGGTGGGTATCAAAATTTAAATTGCTTAGTTCAATAATATGATTAATTAAATTATATAGAAAAGCTTTTCACAAGATAAATAATCCAAATGCGTGGGAGTAATAACTACCCATAATTTACGCATATTAAAATGTAACTTAAATTATCTTGATAATTATTTATTGACTTGTATTGATGTTTTGAAATCATTACGAAATTGTAAGCTGTGGAGTTTCTTTCGCCATTTCTTCTCCATCTCAGCATAATAATAATTATTCGTCCCGAAATGGTGGTAGGGCTTTTGACGATTTAAAAGTACTTAGCAAAGTCCATTTAAATAAAGAGCTTTTTCATTTTCATTTTTCACAGGAAATCCTATTACATAGTTGATTGATAGTGATATGAGTTAGGTGTCACTTATTTTGTAAAGCAATATCGTACTACTTTAAAGTGACTTTACCAATGTAATATGTATCAATGTATGTACTTTGTTTGAAAAAAATATTATTGTTTAATAACTCATAGATATATTTCCCTCATTCGTGATTTAATCTTCAGTATATATAAATAGGACAAAAACCCAACACGTAATGTTCAATTATCAGAGAAACAATTGCTTTAATTTATTTACCAAATTTTCGAAAATAAAAAAGCTCTTTATTTTAATGAACATTGCTAAGTACTTTTAAATCGTCAAAAGCCCTACCACCCTACCCTGGGAAGAAACTAACTATCTAATTAGGCCATGTTACTATGAGATTCATGATAATATTAGTTATTTCTAATTATCTCTTGGTGTTTAATTGTTAAAGTTTGGTCGTGAACCATCGCTGGTTATTCGTAGCCGCACACACCGTCCCTAACGTTTGAATACATTACATATTTTTTTTAATGATTTATTGTTTGTATCGAATAAACAAGTCAAAACAAATTTTACGGTTACAGCTACCTTACCATCATCTTTTATCGCGATCTAATTTAAGACCTAAATTGAATAGAATCGTTAATTCGTAATATGCCGCTATCTACAATACTAGGTGGTAGACCCATATGTAGGGTCGTCTGGGTAGGTACCACCGCCTTTCTTATTTCTACCGTGAAGCAGTTCGCTGTGTTTCGGATTGAAGGGAAAGGTAGCCAGTGTGATTACTGGGCATGGAAGGCGTATCATCTTAGTCCCCAGGATGGCAAACGCACTTGCGGTGTTAAGTGATTTACACTAAATATTGCAAGTGTCTATAGGCGGCGGTGACCATTTAACATCAGGTGGGCCGCAAGCTTGTTTGCCATCTCGTAACATAAAAAAAAACTTAGTTTTGGCGCTACTTTCGACAGTGATTTAGTTCAGAGTTGTAGGTAGACTGAGACAACCATAAGTCATATTTACTTAGAATATATACAATAGCGATCTCTCTTTCACTCAATGACCGACCAGCGACAACTTTCATTCATTCTTTTCCTAAAATTAAGCTTCTTGATTCTTTCAATGTAAACGCGAATCAGTAATATAAAGATGATGGTACGCAATAATACGATACAATTTCCGAACCTATACTCAACCGTGTGGAATTTGAACCGCTTTTATAAAGTTGGTGGTAAGGCCCCAGTCATAGATTACCTGTACACAATATAACTAGTATAACTTTATCCTAGATACTTTACCTTGAAGATTGAGTTATATTTTTATATTTTCTAACTTCAGACGCTGTATCTTACCTGCAACAAAAATAAACAACCACTTTAATTAAGACTACCTCGGAGATATTAACTTAATTAAATTGTTTAATTAAAGTACTACAGCCAACAGTTTTCATTGAACTCTCATCGCTAGCAAACACTAAGCCAATTAGTGCTGGCAAAATGATAAGCACTGCTGCTAGTAGATTACCTCAGATAAGAAGTAACAGAAATAGTCGCCATAAATATGCACAGTTATAATACTAAAGATTAAAATACTTAGAAACATTGAGACTATATCAAAAACTACTTATTAAAAACTAATCAAATCTACTTTATAACAGGGATACTAAAACTAGATACCTACAAAATACTTAAAAACTACTAAATTAAATATAAAATACTTCGCCTAAGTCCTCTTAAAAGGAAGTGTACCAATAACACTTGCTGCATTACCTCGCTGAATCACGAGACTTATTTTTTGTGCGAAATACAAACCAGCCTTATTGTCACTTACTGTCTCGCGTTATATTAATTGATTTATAAATACTAAACTAACTGAAATGTTTGAAAATTTATCAAATGAAATATAATACAATTACGGATAAATATTCTAGTTTTTCCGTTTTAAAATTCTATTACAACTAATTTGGTAGCCTGTACAAACATTGTAAATGATGTCAAATAAAAATATTAATTAAGAAACTCTTAAACATTTGTCATAAATAACTCAGTGTTTTGAGATGGAATGTTGTTCTAATATCATCATCAATATAAAAAAAATACTTATTTATCAATGATTTCTAATTCTAATGTAAAAGTAGGTGATTCTAAATATTACTCACTACAAAAAGTCACATAAAAGACAATATTTTCAACTTTATGTAGTTTAGTGTACTTTTTGGGTGTGACTGGGTTCGCCACATCTACAGCGAAAAGGAAAGATCTTCCTCTGAGCTTAGTGTTTTGTTGGATGGAACTTGTATTATACTGATGTAACTTGGAAACTTCGTAAGCGCGATTTAGGCTTGTATTACGTATTGTGACGTTTCTGTGCGGTATCTTGGCACCGAGCTTACAATTGTACTTTTCGCATGATCACCCATTTCTCGGTTACATACTAATATACTTATTAGACCATAATACCACCACATAATATTTATAATCTCATATATTAACCAGATAAATAATACGATTATTTGTGTGAAAAGATAAATATTAGGTTGGGGAAAAAGTCTTTTCACATTATAGTATGTATAAACTTGTAATAAAATCTCTTTGGCTATACTATTTGTATCTGGCTGGTTTTGGTATCATTGAAAGTTTAAATTTTAAAGAACATAATTCCAAATTCAAATTAGGAAAATGTGTGATTTTCATTTGTTTTTCGTACCGCCAAGATGAGTGAATCTAACGAAGATTTTCGATACATTTTAAAATTTTACTACAAAAAAGGTAAAAATGCAACGCAAGCCGCGAAAAAAATTTGCGATGTTTATGGGCCTAGTGCAGTGTCTGTGAGAGTAGCACAAATTTGGTTTAAGCGTTTTCAATCCGGAAATTTTGATGTCAAAGATGCACGTCGCTCTGGTCGCCCTATTACAGATAAAATGGATGCCATTTTCGAAAAAGTGGAGCAAGATCGGCATGTCAGTAGTTACGACGTAGCTGAAGAACTGGGAATTGACCACAAAACAGTTTTGGCGCATTTGAAAAAAACTGGGTACACAAAAAAGCTCGACATTTGGGTACCTCACGAGCTCACTGAAAGAAACCTAATGAACCGTGTACTCATTTGTGATTCTTTATTACGACGTAATGAAACCGAACCATTTTTGAAGAAGCTGATAACTGGTGATGAAAAGTGGATCACGTACGACAAGAACGTGCGAAAAAGGTCGTGGTCAAAGGCCGGTCAGGCTTCACAGACTGTGGCGAAACCCGGGTTAACTCGCAACAAGGTGATGCTTTGTGTGTGGTGGGATTGGAAGGGCATTATTCATTATGAGCTGTTACCACCAGGCAGGACCATCGATTCTGAACTCTACTGCGAACAACTGATGAGATTAAAGCAAGAAGCTGAGAGAAAGCGGCCGGAATTAATCAACAGAAGGGGTGTGGTTTTTCATCATGATAACGCTAGACCTCACACATCTTTAGCCACTCAGCAAAAATTAAGAGAGTTTGGCTGGGAGGGGTTAATGCATCCGCCGCTTAGTCCTTACCTTGCACCTTCAGATTTCCACCTGTTTCGGTCTCTTCAGAATTCTTTAGGCAGTGTCAGGTTAACATCACGAGAGGACTGCCAAAACCACTTGTCGCGGTATTTTGACCAGAAGTCCCAAAATTTCTATAGCAATGGGATCATGTCCCTACCTACAAGATGGCAAAAAGTTATCGAACAAAATGGTACCTACATACTTTAGTTAAATGTAAATAAACTATATTAAAAAATGTTTTGAATTTTCTTAAAAAATGCGAAGAAACTTTTTCCCCAACCTATTAGTATTATTTAAAACATTAGATCATCATTATTAAAGGGCTTTACAAAAAATTGTATTAGTTAACAACTGACTCACGATACCTAAATAACTACAAGGAAGTAACTACGTCATGTAATCGGATCATCAGATTAGGATTCGAGACAAATTCGTGTCTTTATGATGTCATACGTCGCAGAATTTACATCCCTGTTACGTTTTTCGAATACTAACAGATTCCTGGCGTCGTTTCTTTAATATGCCTTCCTTATTGTAAATCGTGTACGTATATTGTATGTTTTTTTTATATATTTACTAGCTGGCCCACCCACGCGTTGTTGTGGTTAAGTGGACTATTTATCAAGATGAAAACTATCCTATAGTCTAAGTTTGACCAAGCAAATACATTTACAAAATTTCACTAAAATCGGTTGAGTGGTTTCGAAGATTAACGTGAACGAACATCGTGATTTTAATAGAAAAAGATAGCATTGTTTTTCAATTTTACTTTACATTCTGATCGCGTCCGTTTCAATCATCGTCTTTATTATTTTACTGAATCCACAAATAAGTAAAGAACCTACCTGGTGTCATACTATAATACTCTAATTTACAGTAGGCACATAAAAGTATATTGTATAAAAAGAGGATATTGAATACAATAAGTATCCTCTTTTTATACAAAATACTTTAAGAAAATTATTTCTTAATAGGTACCTCATTACTGAATTTTTTACGTAAGTATCGTAGAATAGAATATGAATTAGCCTTTTAACAATCGGAAACACAAAAAAGATTGGTGCAAAGGGCGAACTGATCTCTAAAAGCTTTCGTTCGGAAATTCGAATAGTTAAAACTGCCGGCAATTTTGAGAGTTCCGATTTACACACATGGAGCCCAGGGTGTAATTTGATCTTGCTGTGTGGTGGTGTGCTTGCAGAAGTACACGTGAGTGAAAACTATTTATTTTAATATGGAACATCAAGTTACAAGTGCCTTATCTTCTAGGCATGTCTCCTCTGTAATGTCAAAGGGTTTTCAGCGTAATTACTGAGTTTCACTTCAAACCGGAACATAACAATAGAAGTTGATAAAGAAGTGATAGTCGTCTTTCCGACGTACTCCAAAGATTGAATATCATGAGGCTACTATTGGGATTCGCTTCATTAATTTTTACTTTCTCTTGATAAACGTAAAGTGACTTAATTTCAATATAACGTTTATTTGTAGGTTGCTGGAGAAGTATATTTTTTATATTCCATTACAGGGTAATATTTTTCTAGTTTTCGGAAGAAAATATAATGAACTATAAACTTTTAGTTTCAAGTAGGTTATTATTTTTTCACGCATATTGGCCAAAATTTATGTAAGAAAATCTCTTCTGTCAATCATAAAACGTGCTACTCAGGTACTCAGGTATAATCTATGGTGCTACTACTACAATTCTTAATTGATGGCGTCGCGTAGCATTAAGCGTATGCATTTTGCCAATGTCAAGTGAAAATGTAGCTAAAGTAACGAAAATTGTACGGTTGATTGAGGTTAAAAATGGAGTCTCTCAACACGTGTTTTTACAAGAACTGGGAGAAACTCCATCATAAAACGTGTTCCCTCCTTCTTACAATCATGGGTTATTGAAAAGAGGCGCGAAGAAGCATCTTGCAGGTCGGCAAGGCGCTCGCTGTCTTACCATTAGGTGGAATGGAGTTATTTGCTTGATCTTTTTATATAATATACTAGCTGTCCTGGCCACGCGTTGCTGTGGTAATTTCATACTATTGACCTATATAACATTGTATCTGCAGTAAAAAATATGACTACTTATCAAGATAAAAACTATCCTATCTCCCAAGTTGGATCAATTTGCACACGGTGTACAAAGTTGATTAAAATCGGTTAAATAGTTTAGGAATCCATCGCGGACAAACAACGTGACACGTAATTTATATATATTAATATTACAAAAAGTTAACTTTACCATAAATTGAGCTTATGTCCAGATTATAAGTCCTTCCTGGGAATTCATTATGTATTAAAAAGCACCTGGTCTATAAATATAAAATTTCCACAAATATTAATTGAAATCCCAAATTGAATGATTTGCACCACAGAACACAGTTTCTGTGTTCTGTGATTTGCACAATTCTCAAGATGTATAAAATTTATTTGTCTTTGCTTTAGCTTTCAAAAGTGATTGAAAATTGAAACAAGCAAGAATGTCCCATAAGCATTTATTACACACACATGCCACGTGTATCGATTTATAAGCATGGGGTGAGTGCAGTGTTTGGATTTGTGGCAGTAGCGTATAGGTTTTGCAAAGTCAATCTTTATTCATATAACGAGTAAGGTCCAAAACGATTCTAAAATATATGTGTCGTGATTTGCACTTTCATACGCTTGGACATTAATTACCTATGGTGGTTGATGTTGATGCGGATTGGCTAGCTTTTTATGGTCCTGTATTTTTGTATCGATCTGCCCGTGTGTTTTATTCCTAACAGTAATAGGTACCAAAATCGTATCTGTGAGTCATATCTCAATTATATTAAATAGGTACCTATATTCACGAATGAACGAATGAATTCAGTCAAGATTGTTTTTTATTTTTTGTTTGGCAAGTTTAGCTATGATTGAAATTGATACCAAATGAAAGAGAAAACCGAAAAACATGGAAAAAAATCATGTCATGGATAAGTGATGAGACTGGATTTTTTTTTCATGTTTTTTATTTAAATTGGGTATCAATTTCAATCATAATTCGGTCAACAGAAAAATTAAGTAAACGAAGCTTTAAAAGTAAAGTAAATCTTACACAAAAATACTATATTTATAAAAGTAATTGTGAAGTAATTGTAAACAATTTTTTTTGAGAAAATTTGCTCTGACATTGCTTATTGGTGAACCAACAAAAAAAAAAATATAACTAATAATTTTATGATTGTGACTACACAAATATTACATAAATTCTGTTCAGGTGTGATTGCACCACTGTGACTGAAATTTGTTTAAGGTATCAAAAGAAGAAACGAAATAAATACGAAGAAAAGAAGTTCAGAGAATCCCCGTAAAAGTTTGACTATAAAAAGCCGTCGAACAATCCCCGGGATAAAAAAGAAATGTCCATAATTTAAGTGCGAATGATAATTGAATTAAAATTCAACGCAGGTAGGAGGTAACGTTTTATAAGACTGTGTAAGCTCCCCTCGAATGTTAGCGCTTTAAGACATTGGGTATTTTTTTAGGAAAATTAACGGAAAGGTCTGTGTTTCTGCAACAATTAATTTTCTTGAATTAATTATGCTCTTAAGTGTGTTTTATGGGCTCGCTGCTCGCTTATATTTAACAAGATATTAAGGAAAAAAAATGTATTTTTCAAGAATAAAATAAAATTTAACAAACCCTGTCTAATGTGACATAATTATACTTCTTCGGACTAAATCTGTTAAAATTAATTGATATCCGTTTTTCTACACCACACCTAATACTATGCCTACAATGTGGTTAGTGGTAAGTAGCCACTGTAGCCTATAGAGACTGATGTGACACTTGCACGCTGCAAACCATATAGTCCCCTCCCCTCCCCTATGGAGCTCTGGCGATCCTATTCACCAACAGAAACACAACACTACAAAAATGTAATGTTATTTGACGGTGGTCTTCTGAAGGTCTATCCCAGCTTGGGGGGCTCCAGATTCGAACGCCTAGTCCCCTGTGCCAGAGGTAGGGCGTTGAATAATATTCGAAAAGATATGCATGCAAACAAGTCACGCTAGAGACCAGAAATAGTTATGTGTATGACATACCTAAACCTGTATCAGGTATAGGCAGACGATAATACAAGAAGACTGAAAGCTTAGCTGAAAAACGAATACAATATAGACAAAAATAAAGGTTTCTTTACATTACACATTACTCCCAGTGTGCCCGTTCCGTTACTACATAGAACAACCATCACTTTGTGCTGTGTTCGAAAGCAAGATGTCACAAATGAGTTCTATGATGATCATTACTAAAGGTAACTGTAAAAAGTATGTAGCGGTAAAATATAAGTTAGCTCGTTGGCCTATTGTCGTCTGTCATCAATTTGTTGTCCTCTATTATTATTTAGAAACGATGTGCTCGCCGGCCAACGTAATAAGTAATATACCAAGAAGGTAGCCAGTGTAATTATCGGACACGGAAGGCATTTCATCTTAGGCCTCAGGATGATAACGCACCTGCATTACTAAGTGATTCTTTCCTTGTTATTGCAGGTGTTTCTGGGCGACGGTATCCCCTTAAAACCAGGTGGGCCGTCAGCTTGTTTGTCATCTAGTAGTAGCACAGAAAAACCTCTTTATTATTATTTCTATGAGTAGTACGTATATAAAAAAAATTAAAGCGCTTCGTATCACGAATTTATTTTTAATTACAAAACAGACATCAGCATTAACAGAGGAATTGAGCACAAATGTGGAAGTAGTAGGAGAGGAAGACTAAGGAGAAGATGTATTAGACCGTGTGAAAAATAAGTAAGGCACAGGGAAGTGTCAATGTTGTGCATTCTGTAACTCTAACATTGTCACCCCTTTTGGTGCTGTCGTTGTCACCCCTTGGTACTTGGCACTGTGCTTCGGAAATGCTGGCGGTCAGCTTCGCATCGACTCTATCCTAACGATAACATTACGCCAACTTTTTATGGTAATAGTTTGACAGATATGCATACATAAATTGAACATGAATCAGTATCATTCTTATAATATTATTCTCAAGAACAATTTAAATGACCAGGGAGACAAACAGGAGTTACAATTTTTTTCTTTTAGCTTTAGTAATTCACATTTGGCCTTTATAGCATTTTTATAAGACAATAAGAAATAATTGATAGCATGGATAGCATTCATTTTATTCTTAATTTATCGACTAGCGATACCCCAATTTCTTGTAATTACCTAGTTAGTAAACTGAATAGCAATTTAAAAAAGTCGTTGAAAACTTTTTAAGTAGCGCCCGTGTCTGAAGATAAATTACAAACGCTTTGTCATATTGAAAATTGTGTCTTTTATTTATCATTAAATTTACTTACTTAGTTTAAATATTTTACTGTCCTTGGTAATAAGATTTCGTATTGCTTTCGTGTATTTCGTATTCGCAAATCCTAAAGCTCTCAAAATTGATTCTGTTCAGTTTTAAAGTTAATTTCCTTTACAGAAAAGTAATTTTAGCTTGAGATCCGCGTTTTCCCATTATGGATCACAATGGGCGAAGTACATAAATGGAGATCTTTTAACACAAAAGTCTAGCACTCGCTTAAGTTCACAACCATTTCAATTGTACGGGCGTCGCGTTTTATCGACAGATATTTTTGTGCGGATGACGAGATATTTGGCTTCCGATTGTAACAGAATACGAGTAAGTATTGTAGAATCTCACAACTCTTTATTATTTAATAAAAAAAACATGGAAAATAACTCCATTCCGTTTTATGGTGGAGGCGAGAGGCCTTTGGGTCTTATTAGCCACTCTCACCGTACCAATCAGCTTTTCATTCCTCTTTTCAAGGAATCGGGTTTGTAAATTGTAACACGGATTGTTCTCGTCGGAATGACAGCCACAGAAAGTCAGTGGCAACGCAGGCCTACTCTTGGTCTTAAAAAGAAAGGAGAGGACGGGAAAAAGGGTCTTCAATATTAGTCAGGACAGAGTTCCTTTTTCATGGTAAAGGGGATAAACGAGCCGACGATTCCCCTGATGGCAAGTGATCACCGCCTCACACAGACCTGCAACACCTGAGGAATCAAAAAGCGTTATCAGCTTTTAAGGAATTTTGAAATTTGCGCGAAAACCGCACGGTTGTGGACAACGAGACATCCAGACTGTAGGGATGAATACGCACGCGTCACTTCCTTTTTTGTGTACTTACTCATTCAAAAAACACAAATTAATGCCGACATGTTAGAATATTTTAGAGCGTCGGTGGCGTAGTGCGTAAGAGCGTTGTCTTCTACCCGGGAGGCACTGGTTCGATCCCCGCCACGTACCAATGTATTTTCAAATTTTGAATTCATATGTACCTTTAATCGACGCTTTTACATTGAAGGAAAACATCGCGAGGAAACCTGCACACACCCATGAAAAAATTCTTAGGTTGTGTGTGAAGTCGACCAACCCGCACTTGGCCAGCGTGGTTGACTAAGGCCTAATTGCCCCTAATGTGGGGTAGGCTCGAGCCCCTCGGTTGGGGACATTATATGAGCTGTTGATGATGTTAGAGTATTTCCCTGATATCAAAGTAAGATATTTTCTTCTGGTTGAGACATTTAAAATTGTTTCCCTTACTCACAGTGACTTTCGGCTGCTATTGATAAAAGTTTCGTACAAGCTTGTCCAGTAAATGCGCTCTAACTTAGTTCCAGATACACGTTATTTGTATTACAGAGGTTTGTATTAGAGTTATAGTAACCGAACCGTTGAGATGATTTTGAGTGTAACATCTTTTCTGGTTGTTGGTTTTTCTTTTTTTTTACTGAAATATTTTTACTCTTTGGTTTTGGTCCTTTTGTATGAAAGCGACATACTGGCAACCTGTCATTATTTGGAGGTATATGTAGTGACATAGACCATACTGCCAGATGTAGCTTTATGAGTAACAAAATCTCACCTTAGGCATTGCTCAATCCCTCTAAGGACTATGAACATGATCTTACGTATGTGTTTATGATGTATTTGGGTTTCCTCCTACAGTTAGATATCCACTACAATATTTACAAGCCTAAAGTACCTAATGTTTGGCTTTCGACGCTTCTATATTATTCAACTATAATCATGTTTATTCAAGTACAGTTCAATCATTTTTAGCACAAGCGAGGGTTGGGATAATCAGGAAAAGCTCGCTCTACAATAATTTTGGGCCTTTGAGCCTCTGATGTATATTTGTGTTTAAACAATGACGATACCGTACGCAATGTTTGGCTTTCGCGTGACTTTATGTCGGTGCTCGTTCATAAACCAGGGTATTGACTGTGTTGTGTTTGTCCGCACTATGATAAAACAAAAATAACAATTCCAAACATTTTGTGGGAACCGTCTAGCAATGGAATAAACAAAAGTAAGATGACCTCTATTCAAGGGCTATATTTTGTATTACAAGTTATTGCTTGTATGCACAAGTACCTAATTTGGCATAATTATAATACCTAATGTCCTGTCCTGTCTTTTCCAGGGTTTCACAAATACCAAATTCCATTAAATTCGTTTCAGTGGCTTAGGCGTGAAAGCGTAACAGACAGACAGAGTTACTTAGAAAGGTTATATACTTATAGATGCTTTTTATTTTATTGTTTATCTTGATTTGATTGATTCACATACCGTTGAATTTAAATTGAAATAAATGTATTTGACTTTGAATAAGGGCAATAAAAAAACATAGAGTCTACCTGATGTTATATGGTTCGCTAACTGGTATTCAATCCAAAGTTACCCATGGGCTTACAAGCTTTCGTAACTCCGTTTCGTTGGTTCGGCATGCTTTAAGTCCGGTTGGCTAGCTGCCAGTCAGAAGATAACCAATCAAGTTGGAGTCCACCAGTCCCAATGAAGTTGAAGATTACAAATGAATAACTCTCGCTTCTACCGTTAGATTTATTAATCAAATATAAAACATTTTTGAAAATAAGTTGTTATTTAAATGCTTTAAAAATAAGAATAAAAAATTAATGTTTTATAAACTTATCGTGAGATTTACTTCGATCAATCTTTATTTACTATCTATTTCTTTGCCAATTCTATCGCTATTCATCTAAGCAAGTAAGTCTCGCGATAAGCTTTAGAATAAGCGTTAGCTAAACATGCATTGTCGCCCAAACTAAACGTGTAGGTATGCAAAATTTCATCACAATCGGTTGAGAATAACTGCTTTGAGATGAGATATCGTCATCAGCACCTGACAGACAGTTGTATATCAGTGCATCGTCCGAAACCTCGAAATTCACATAATAGTTGGAATAACTAACTAAATTAATAAGTCATTATTTATTCATCAAAACTAATACACTCACTTATCACTTATTATTAGCTTCATTAATTAAATAGAAAGTCTCAATTTGACTTCAAACAACTACATTACAAGTCACTGGTATGGATGGATTTTTCTAATAACTTTCATCTGTATTTCTTCCAAAGTCTTCTGTAACTCTGTTTTAGCGAGTACACCCGCATGCGGGGGTAAGGCCCGTAATGTTGCAGCTATGTATTTACCAAAGTAATCAAAGTCATCGGACTTTTGAAGTGACTTATTAGTTTTAGACAAAGCATTGGCTACTCTATTCATTTTCGCTAAAGTTGTTTTTACATTGTCTACTTCAGACGAGAAATTTCTAATAGGACGCGTAGTTTCTAGGGATTCATTCTGTACGTATGCCTCTGGAACATTGTTTACAGTTGTAAGGGCATTACGTTCGGCTTCTCTTTTAATAAACATAGCATTACCAGTATTACTCATTTGGTCGTCATCAATACATGCCACATTATTTTTTGGATCGTCTGTTTTGGTATCACTCGAGATCTTTCCAATAAGATTTCCAATGCAAGACTGTGTTGGCTCCGATGATTCATTATGTACGTTTTCTTCTGTAATATCTTCGTTTACAGTATCAAGAGGGTCCCATTCCACTTCTGTTTTTATAAACGTATCAGCGTCACCAGTGTTACTTGTTTGTTGATCATGTATATTAGGTACCACTTCCATTGGTCTTGTTTCGACGTCGATGTCAGGTGGACTTGTATTTGATTCATTTGTCGTTGAAAAACAATAATCATTATCAGTAAACGCCTTAAGAAACCCATCGGCAACAGTAAACCAGGAAACTTTCGGTTTGTACACCATCTCCGCGCCATAGAGATAAGACTTCTCAATCCTTCTCAACTCCTGGTAGTACGATGTGCGCAAGTTCTTGATTTTGTTCGGTATATCCTTAATTATAAGTCCTGGTACCTTCAGCTTCTCAAAAATCTCCTTGTAAGCTTTATACCTGGCGTCTTTGCTTCTATACAAACTGTGGTCGACGTTCCATAAGCACTCGTGGCTCTTGTAAATGAGAGTAAGCCTCAGCATTTCCGATTCACTTAATCGCGGAGCCATTTTGCTGCGTGCGATCGTGCAGCGCCGTGGCGGTGGACTGCGGGGAGTCACGCAACGCAAACCCTGCTGCTTGCTGATTGGCTGACGCTGCCCGCACCCGGCGCATCGGTTTGGAATAATAGGTGCGAAACTCGCTTTTTAGAAAAAGGCTCGTCACTTTTATTATTCTAAAACCGGTTAGCGCTTGTTTGTAATCCGGCTTCTTGCGATGTATTAAACTTGCATTTATACAACACCCGCATAATAATTAAAATATATTTTTTATTATGCAAATAAGAAAAAAAGTATTTTATGATTAGACTTCCTGCTTTTTGTTCTGTTTATTTTACTTACTTTGCTTTCTTTATTATTATTCACTACTTAAATTAATTATCTGTACATAGTACAATACAAAGTAACAACTCTTAAACTACGCTACGGATTTCAAAGCGGTTTTCATCAATAGAAAGAGTGATTCAAGCGGAAGGTTTAAAAGTATATCGGTGTAGGTTATAAAGTAAATACTCTATGTACTATCCGATCCTAAGTCGAGGCGGGTCGCTAGATAAGTTATAAACCTAATAAAATAAAAAATCAAAATAAACTAAAAGGTGATACAGTTTCATGTCAGGTTCGTTGAAAAATTAATCTGAGCATCAATTTTAAGCAGATTAGTGTTTGTGTCTTCTGTAAAATATTTTCAACCTGAAATAAACTAACTTATTTTTGCGTTTATAAACGCGTAAATATTTTTAATACTAGAAAAAATGCACTGAAAAAAATTTACTTGCCTCAGGCAGGAATCGAACCCGCTTCTTCCGCCATCCGGGCTGCGTTGACCATTACGCCACCGAGATAATGCTTTCGCTGTCGAAATTTGTCAGTGCTTGGTGCTTATGTCTTTTTGGGTAAACTTCTTGGTTTTTTCTAATTTTACCGTATCTGCTTTTTTCACTGATAACCACGTGCAATTCACCCCAACAAAGGTTATGGGCCCAGGTCTCGAGGATCCAGGAGAAAAGCAAATACGGTAAAATTAGTTTATTCAGGTTAAAAATATTTCACAGAAGACACAACTTATTTTACAAATTCAAAATAAAACTCCTTTCAACAATTAGTTAGTTAATTAATTTTGGTAGATAAATAAATTATAAAATATGCCCATTTTGGAAAATTTTGAACATTTAAGAAAGTAATGCTTACAAACTTAATCGATGCGAGTCAGAAAAAGACAAAACAAAAACAGAGCCAAAAATTTTATGTGCGTGTGAACTGAGGGACCACATTGGAATTTTGCAAAATTTTCGAAGGATTCGTTTGTTGTAAGTCGACTACTAAATCCTTCGAAATTTATTTTGCAATATAACATAAATTTAGAGAACCTTGCATTAGAATTTATACTGTGTGTGTAGGGAGGTAGTAGCGAATAAAAATTTTGTTTAAAAGGTTTATTGAAAAAGGCAGAGTTATATTGGCTGGAATATCGTATGAGTTTGTCAGAGAGTCTCTAATATAATAAAATTTTGTATATTCCAAAAACTCCGTTTGCACAGAAGTGCATGTTATCTACCCGTTGCTAGATTCGTTTTGCGCTTGTAAAAGTGAACTGAATCGAATTTGAGCTATCATTTAAAAGCTTTATTTGGCTTTGACTGACCTATGAATATTACAATAATGACATAAAAAAAACTTTTCTGATGGTGTCGTATTCGTTTAGATTCTAAACGAATACGAAACCATCAGAAAAGTAAATAAAATTACAGATACTTAATGTTAGAAATAAAATTACAGATACTTAATGTTCTAAACTTTAGAACATTAAGTATCTGTAATTTTATTTGAAATGCCTTGTTTGACGTACTAGTCTTGTAATGAAAAATAGCACTCTGAAACAATAGGAAACTGTTTCAAAGTACTTCAATTAAACGTACACATGAATTCAAAATTTTAAAACACATTGGCATGTGACGGGGTTCGAAACGGTGCCTCCCGAGTGGGAGACAACGTCCTTACGCACCGACGACGCTTCCCTCTTACGTTAGTTTATAGTCTTATAATGATATTCCCCAGTATAAGACTATAAGCTAATCATCAATAGTACTAGTCAATGGTAGGTACTATTGACTGTCCTTTAGTTTAACGTTGAAAAATGCGTTACGCATACGTCACGCCTGGGGTGGCGTGAGCGTTATGCGGGACTCTCCCTAGGGAACCAGGGCCTATCCACATCAACGGTCGCCCCTTCCTCCCCGTCATTGGACGAGGAGAACGCATCGGCTGCGGATGTGTCACTACCGGACGGGGTCATGGAAAACTTCCATGACCCCGTCGGTACTTGCTCGTCTTCGACGAACCCCTCTCACCTTCCCAAAAGGGAGGCCGACGATGCCCCGTGACATCCTGGACATCGACGACTGGCGGTAACCTGTGTCATTCTGCTTTCCTACTCTTGTTTTTCCTTTTCACTTCAACTCTGTTTTTATAATATTTTATTGTTTATTACACTTTTTCTCCCTCAATCCGCCTCTTCCTTTGCTTTTTGTTTGTCCATTCTTATTTAATTCACACAATCATCTTGACATTTGTTATATCGTTTATTATCACTGATATGACGTTATATAAATGAATAGAATCTGTCTATGTTTCTCAACAAAGTGTCAACTAGGTGTAGACTTTCTAATTAAAATTTAAATTTACATGTGGGTAGTATGTACTGAAACCTAGTTGTTAGGTACTTCAAGACTACAATTTATTTAAGTACCTAATTTGAAAGTTAGCCTAATTTATAGTAGAGTATTATGATTGTCAACAGCTGTATAATAAATTGTACCGCCTTTAATTTAGCGTTAGCAATGTGTTAGATTCAAGTAACTTAACGCTGTAATACCAACGAGTACATAACCAAAACTTATAAATAAATAACTAATAATAGCTATCCATATTCAGTAAACGAGTTTAAAAAGTAAAATGTGAGTGTTTGGCGCGCTTTTATAGCGTAGGTAGTCAAATTTTTATTTCAATAATTGATTCGGAGTGGATTTTGTGCAGTGAACTTGGTGTTATTCTGCTATAAAAGCACTCGTGTAGCCAATTGAACATGAGTAATCATCAATTTATTGATTTCACGGTATGTATAAAGTTTAAAATTTTATAGTGGCAATCATGAAGTCTGTAAACATACATTTTGCACTAAGCACTCCATAGACGCATTAAAAGTGTGACATCTACATCTTAATGCGATCTTCCTTATAGAACGTAAAAGAATATTTCCAATAACCTGCCTGTGTGGGTTACATTTCGCAAGAATTTAGAACTAAAGACGCGTTGTCTGTTAAATCTACGTTCTGTAGTGTTGACGGTATTGGCACAGTGTAAAAGACTTCTGTGGTATCGGTATCTCTGTGGCTATAGGCTGCGGTGACACTTTGTCTATTTGTTGCTTGTGTGATATAAAGAAATGAGAAGCCAAAATTAGTTCACGTAGAAATTGTAGTTATTATAAATCTGATAAAAATGCTACATAAAATGATTATCTATTATATAAAAGGCAAAGTCTTCACTCGCTGTCTCGTCAACGCCCAGCCTTACCATACCTTTGGACCTAGATAGCTGAAATTTTGCACGGAGGTTCCTATTATGACGTAGGCAAGAGATAAGGCCGAATTTTTCGAAATTCAATCCCTAAGGGGGTAAAGTAGAGGATGGCAGTTTGTATGGAAATCCGTCATTTTTAAAGTAAAATCCATAAAAATTGGTAAGTATATAGCCTTTCGATTAAAAATTAAGAAAGAGGTATTTTAGAATTTCTCGAAATTCAACCTATAAGAGGATGAAATAGGGGATGAAAGTTTGTATGGGAACGTCGTCATTTTTATAGTAAAATCTATAGAAATTGGTATATGCCTTTTTCGATAAAAATTAAGAATGACGTTTTCAGGATTTTTTTAAATTCAACCCCTAAGGGCATCCCCTTTCACTATCAAAATTTATTTCATCATACTATTTCATCAAATAGGGGATGAAATCTTGTGTGGAGAATCAATCATTTTTATAGTGAAATCCATACAAATTGGTAAATGGCTTTTCCGTTTAAAATTAAAAAAGGAGTATATTAGGATTTCTCGAAATTCAACCCCTAAGGGGATGAAATAGAGGATGAAAGTTTGTATGGGAAATCCGACATTGTTATAGTAAAACACATAACACTTGGTATATGGCTTATCGGCTATAAATTCAGCATGACGTATGTTACGATTTTTCGAATTTTAACCTCACGGGGACGAAGTCGCGAGCAAAAGCTAGTATTAATATATTTTTTATATGAAACTCTATGAATGATGTAGTAGGTATTTATTTACGTTCTTTGTCCGACCTTTCTCTGTTGACTCATGGAGGATTAACAAATCACGAGTGTAAAAAAATACCTAAATAAATGAAGGCGTTTTTCATTTTACTTTTGTTTAAATTAAAATATAAATCTGTAAAAAATATAAATAACTGGTTCACCAAACATCACTTTATTTACAAGGTATTTCAGCAAGGGAGATGTTTTGTGTAATCTTAGGTCTTTACCTATGAAATTGGCGGCCCAATCTTGCCCAATTATACACTCCAAATTTCAAAAGATTTGGCAACGGAGCTATTTAGAAATTTTAAATAACGTTAGTATGGAAAATACATATTTTATTTAAAATCTTCATAAACATTGGCGTTGTTCCATAGTAACTCTATTTTTTTAACTATAAATCCTAATGTTACAAATTTTAGAGGAAATAAGCGAACAATCCTTGGCTAAGTCTAGCATCAATTAATATATACTCAATGCAATTAGAAAATTATAGAATATGTCACAATGCCCATAATTATTGGAACATCATGTTATCACAGTCTATAGTGATATTATTATGCGAGGCGAGGCGAGCGAATGTTATCGTAGTAGCTTACCTGTAATTCAGTTATTGATTAAATCGATGGGTCCTATGTATATGGGCCAAACTAGCAATTTGGCCATTTTTACTTTTTTATGGTAAACGCATCATATCGATATAATTAATTATGTGAGCTATTAAAAAAGAAAGATTTCTGCATAGAAACACGATTTTTTATTACAGTATAATGGCCTATGTAACATGAATTTAAACGTACAAGGTCCTAAGAGTAGTTAGAGACTTTTACGCGGGGAGTTCCCACGCTTTTGCGTGATTAAACGCCGCGTAAAAGTCTCTAAAGTTTATAGTTTGGACAAATCAGTAACTAGTAAGTAGTAAGAATAAATAAAAAAATCGGACAAGTGCGAGTCGGACTCGCCCACCGAGGGTTCCGTACAAATTAGTATTTTTTTTTGCGGCAGAAACGGCCGGATCTTTTTTTGCCTTAACTTGGAAGTTTGATTTTTTCATAGCTTCAAGGGACTGTAGACTTGAGTATATTGTTTTAATTTGAACACGATACCTCTACGTATTCCCGAGATAAAGGCAAACATCAATGATTGATTACGTACTTTAAATAAAGACGATATTTTTTTTATGATTTAAATACAAATATATAGTTTTCAGAGTTTTACCTGTGGTATAAGACGATATTACTTGCCAGAAGTTCTAGGTCAACGGGAAGTACCCTATGAATATTAATTCCCTTGAGCGAAATATGCGTTTTTTGCGGCATAAACGGCTGTATTTATTTTTGCGTCAACTAAAAAGTTTGATTTTTTTATAGCTTCAAGGGACCATAGACCTGATTATATGGTTTTAATTTCAACTCGATACCTCCACTCGTTCCCGAGATAAATGGTCTTGACACACAGACGAACAAAGACGAAACTAGTGGTATGCAAGACGATGTTTTTAAACACCATTCGTTGTGGGCCAAAGATTATAAAAACTGCAATGAGTAAATTTTCTGATACAATTAGGCTTACTTTAGTTAATAACAGATGTCGACATGATCACCATAAAACATCTATTGACGCAGAAATTATCAAAAATGTGCTGGACTGGACCACGTCAAGACTTTTGAACCGGATGATTCACATTATTGTCGCAAAAACAGTTCCTAATAAGCTTTATTTAGATGGTTCTTTAAGTTTTATCCGAATATGAAAAAATCTTTAATCAGCCAGTACGAACAAGAAGGCAAATTGCCGATAGGCCTACAGATATTCATCTGCAACTATGTTACAATCACCTGTTATCAACACAATCTTCCAAGAAGAAAAACTTGCTTGATGTAATGTCGAAAAAATATTATCCCACCTGCATACCACAGTTATTATGAAAATTTACTAGCATCTTATTAATGAAGACTTATTAAGAATTACTAGTAATATTGATTTTGGTAATTTTATTACTTGTTAAACTACAGAGATTTTTTTTATTTTGCTTACACCAGATAGGTTTTCAATTTTGTTATTTTTTGTAATTTTATTAACACAATAATAATGTAAAGTACATTATTAGTTAATTTATTTTGTTAATCAAACTAAGATCTCCAGTAACAGTTTCCATCTTACTTTTTTTGTTATTTTTTTCCATGAAAATACCAAAAAGACGAAATACGGGTCCATAAGTGTAGTTTTAAGGCTAATTCAATTTTTATTTCAATAAATGAATAAAACTATTGCGAGTTTTTTTTATTATTCAAATGATCTAACTGACAACTCAGTCCGTTGGTTAGCAGATTGTAAAAGGTATAAGTGCCAATGTGACATAAATAACTAAAATTAAACATCTAAATGGCTTATAATATTCTAATTAATGAATTATCAACTATTGCAATTGTTACTTGTTTTATGGGTAAAAAATATATACTTTTTGCTAATTAGCGTAATACGCGTATAATGGCCAATATGGCACATTGGCCCTTTTAGGCTGTTTTTAAAGAAAAATTATTTTAACAAAAACTAACGTAGAAGGGCCAATATGACGAAAAAAAAACCCCGGTATATATATGTATAAAATACTATAGTATAAATGAGGAGGGTAATTGTCTTAGCAAACAAGCAAAAAATCGAAAACTTCGGTTTTATCAATCTGAAGTTATAGTAAATTTAAACTTTGGAAGCCTCTCCTGTAAAATTGTAATTTTGCATTTTGGCCCATATACATAGGACCCATCGAAATGGTGGACAGGCAGGTTTGGCTTAGCACATGTCACTAAAAAATAATGAATATTTAAAATATATTTTACGCAAATAACGCGATGCGCAAAATACACAAGGTTTCATTATTTCAGTAGAAACTTGGAAAGTAATTTTAAATGTCTCCGACGATGCGTGCGATTAGCTTGACTAGAAGTGATTATCCGTTTCATTGGGATATTTTTAATTCAATACTTAGCATAAGGATCGAATTATGAATATCGTTACGTGTTGAACATAGAGCCCACCATGAATATTTCTTTGCTTAGAAGTAAGTATTTACATTGTCAAGTTTCTTACATTAAACTTATATTAAAAGCTTGTTGTTATGCTGCGCCTGGCCGCAGCATAGCAACAAGCTGAGCGTGGACCTCATTGTTATGACCAGCGATGTGCGATCACTTTTAGGGCCCAAACAATTTTTTTAGTTGAATTTCTTGATTGTATCTATTTTTTTGTATATGTCAGCACGTCGCCTGTCTGATTACAATAAATATATTTCTATTCTATTCTAAAAATACATACCTGTCATCGATTCAACTTCATTAAAAATCATCATTCATTAAAAATATTTTAAATTACCAATAATGAGCGATCTCCATTGGAGTATTCACACTAATTTGGATAGAAACGACTGTATATGGCATTGTTATTTTTTTGTCAGTTGGTTGGCAGACAAGTATATGGCCTGCCTGGTGGTAAGCACTGTAGCCTATAGACGTTTGCAACACTGACGTGTCACTCGCGCGCTGCCAACCCCACCCCTCTTATCTACTCCGTCAACGCAACATCACAAAAATATAGTGAAATGAAAGTTATAGGTATGGACTTTACGAAGTACTTTTAAATCGTCAAAAGCCCTACCACTATTTCTTGACGAAAATAATTATTTTCCTTAAACGAAATAATTATTTTGCTTAAATAATTATTAATATGCCGTGATGGAGAAAAGTTGCTTTATTTTGAAAATCGAACTTTTGCATACAAATTACAGTAAATGACCTCTTTATCAGTTAAAAAGCCTAATACTTAGAATAAGAACATACTAGAAGGATAGTTCCATACAATATGCCGCTTCAAAACTGACGCAAAAAAATTGTTATGTGTGCTAACGCTTACACACAGATACACGCACACTACTAAAAATTGGTGTGGCTACCAAAATCTCGTCACCCCAAAACCAGGTAATTTGAATAAAACATGAATACTACTTCTGATTTTGAAGTGAAACTTCTTTTTATGCGATAGGTACATCGTAATTTGTAAATTCGATGAAACGGAAAAGCCACACCAAAGTTTTTGACGGATAGTTTTATATAGAATATCAGGGTACCATTTTGGTGGTTTTCGGGGGTCCCGATTAAAAAAAAATATATATTGAGATCCAAGATGGCGGACGTGACTTTTTAATATAATATCAATATGGGTATCATTTTCGTGGTTTTCGGGGGTCCCGATTCCGAATTCAACATCCATTTTGAGATCCAAGATGGCGGACACAACTTTTTAATAAAATATCAATATGGGTATCATTTCCGTGGTTTTCGGCGGCCCCGATTCCAAATACAACATCTATTTTGAGACTATCCAAGATGGCGGACGCAACTTTTTAATATAATATTAATAAGGGTATAATTTTCGTGGTTTTCGGTGGTCCCGATTCCAAATACAACATCCATTTTCAAATCCAAGATGGCCGACACAACTTTTTAATAAAATATCAATATGGGTATCATTTTTGTGGTTTTCGTGGGTCCCGATTACGAAAACAACATCTTTTTTGAAATCCAAGATGGCGGACGTGACTTTTTGATATAATATCAATATGGGTATCATTTTCGTGGTTTTCGGAGGTCCCGATTCCAAATATAACAAACATTTTGAGATCCAAGATGGCGGACGTGACTTTTTAATATAATATCAATATGGGTATCATTTTCGTGGTTTTCGGGGGTCCCGATTCTGAATTCAACGTCCATTTTGAGATCCAAGATGGCGGACACAACTTTTTAATATAATGTGAATATAGGTATCATTTTCGTGGTTTTCGGTGGTCCCGATTCCAAATACAACACCCATTTTGAGATCCAAGATGGCGGACACAACTTTTTAATAAAATATCAATACGGGTATCATTTTTGTGGTTTTCGGGGGTTCCAATTGCGAACAACAACTTTTTTGAGATCCAAGATGGCGGATACAACTTTTTGATAAAATATCAATATGGGTATCATTTTTGTGATATTCGTGGACGAACACGTCGAAAATGATACCTATGTCGATTTTGTATTAAAAAGTCGCAAACACCACCTTGGATCTAGAAATAGATGTCACATTCGGAATCGGGACCCCCGAAAACCACGAAAATGATACCCATATTGACATTTTGTCAAAAAGTCACGTCCGCCATTTTGGATCTCGAAGTAGATATCTTATTCGTAATCCGGACCCCCAAAAACCACGAAAACCATACCCATATTGACATTATGTTAAAAAGTCGCGTCCGCCATCTTGGATCTCAAAATGGATGGTGTATTAGGAATCGGGACCTCCGAAAACCACGAAAATGATACCTATATTCACATTATATTAAAAAGTTGTGTCCGCCATCTTGGATCTCAAAGTGGACGTTGAATTCAGAATCGGGACCCCCGAAAACCACGAAAATGATACCCATATTGATATTTTATTAAAAAGTTGTGTCCGCCATCTTGGATCTCAAAATGGATGTTGAATTCGGAATCGGGACCTCCGAAAACCACGAAAATGATACCCATATTGATATTATATCAAAAAGTCACGTCCGCCATCTTGGATTTCAAAAAAGATGTTGTATTCGTAATCGGGACCCCCGAAAACCATGAAATTGATACCCTTATTGATATTTTGTCAAAAAGTCACGTCCGCCATCTTGGATTTCAAAAAAGTTGTTGTATTCGTAATCAGGACCCCCGAAAACCACGAAAATGATACCCATATTGATATTATATCAAAAAGTCGCGTCCGCCATGTCAAACTTCCATACAAACTTTCATCCCCTATTTCAACCCATTCAACCTTTTATTCGCGATAAAAAGTAGCCTATGTCCCTCCCCGAGATCTATCCAAATTTCATCAAAATCGGTTCAGTGCTTTAGACGTGAAAGCTTAACAGACAGACAGACAGAGTTACTTTCGCATTTATAATATTAGTAGGGATAAATATTTCTACGCTCACACCAATTATCTAGCCCAAATTAAGTATCATTAAGAACTTGTGTTATTATTTACTTTGAATTCCTTTGCTTCGCTCTTGAATCAAAGTAGCGCCCTCGCCGTAAAAGTAGATTGTATGATAAGGGAGCAAAATAGCTCCCTTATCATACATCATACAATCTACTATTCCAAACCGGTCTAGGCGTAGAAACATACATAAAAAAGAAGATTAAGGCGACTTGAAAACCTCCTCCTTTTCTTAAGGCGGTTAAAAATGTCCATAAGTCAAAACAATCTAATCATCAGAAAATATTTTTTTATGTCCTTAGTATTTTTATAGAACAATTAATATGATTAAATTATTGCATTCGACTAAATTCTAAACAACTAAAATAGGTAAAATAATTTCTGTAACTGGCAGCACTCAGTATTTAAAAAATACAAAATAAACTATTTGGTTTTTATTGCTTAAAAAGTGAAAATACAATAAAATATTAAAAACTTACGTGTGAAAAGTAATGTTCTCACTCTTTTTATTTTTTTCAGTTCGATTATTACACCATTTAATAGCACAAATCGTCATTTTTTAATAATTTCTTGGAGATGCATACGGAGTGCGTTGACCTCGAGGACTACGCATAGAGTTTCCGTATGGTGCCAAATAAGGCCTAATATTGGTTGCACCAAATTGAGTGCCCGGATTCGGTATCTGTATGTTCTTAATCTAAGGCCTAATAACATATTAAATATTCAGAGATTTTTAGTTTCTGACTGACATCATACATCATTCCAGAAATAAAAAAAACAAAAGACATGGCTGTATGGGCTAGATCCCTTTGCCTTTCCTTAAATTTGCTCTTAGTTAAATATGGACAATTTAAGAACAAAAATCTACAGATGTCATTCTGTCAATTAATTGAATTAAATAGAACTTCATTTCCTAAGCTCATTTCACTAAAGCGCACTAATCATGGCCCAAGTCCTTTATTAAATTGGGTATCCTCGTTTGGAAGTATTACAAAAAAGTCATTTTTCTAGCATTTTTGTTTAATTTTACTTCTTAACTTTATTAAGTATATTGTGGATTTTTGAAACAAACTATGGCTTTTATTACGTTCTACTTCCTAGTAAATTGAAAAGCCATAATCGATTCGAACTTTCAGTTTGATATTTAACAATATCAATTACTTATACCAAAAAGTTATTCTGTCAATTACATTTCTGCAAACTTTTCGACAACGGTTCGTTAGTTGCTGGTATCAATTGTATGGAAAGTAAACGTTAATTGTTCTCGAAAGCTATCGGTATCCATAGTGTAAGTTTTTTCGTATAAAAACGTAACTATTGTATTTCGTATAAAAACGAAACTTGACTAGGGGAGCTATTCAAGTTAGATATATTAGCTAGATTAGATCTACAAGCTATTCAAGTTAGTTATTCGAGAAGCGTAAATCATGTTTCCCATACAAATTGCAACTACAATAGTAACGTTTTTGATGCTATAAAACTTACACTACGGGTACAGAACTCATTACAAAAGTACCCAGAAAATATTGTACAACATTTTCTGGGTACTTTTTGTTTTTTCTTTGTTTTTTTTTTCAAAAAGCAATTGTTTTTTTTTTTAAAAAAAATATTGAAATCAACTCGGAAGCCGATCCCAAACCACCTGTATTTAGGGTGTTGGTTATTTAGTTTACATGTTGTATAAAAGAATATCAAAAAACAAACATAGTTCAAAAATAGCCTTCAATATTTAGCCAGCCGTAACATTATATTACCCAAAAACACATCGGAACTTTATTATAGGGACTAAATCAACATATTGTACTGTGTTGAAACTGAAGAACTGATGTTCCAATCCTCATAATGTTTTTCGGCACTATCTCGTAGAAACAGCGAGGAAGCTCGTGGACATTGTGCACATATTTACACCGTGGTTCACCAATAAAATTATTTATCGGTACCGTCAGTAATTATACAGGGTGTAAAAGACATGAACAGTCAAACGAGAACCATGTATTCTGCTCACCACCATAACATTTTTTTTCCTTTAGACTATACCTGGGAAATTGATAGTTACGATTTTATTCATAATTTTTTTTTTCATTTTTTTATGAAAACGTATTCTATACGTTATTTCTAAATAATTGTCCAAAGAAAAAATATATTTTTTTTTAGTATTTTATAACAAAAAATGGCTTCAAAACGTTAGCGTTCAATGTAGCTCACTCGATGCGCACGGACACTAACGAACAGGGCCGCCGTCTGGCAAAATCATCGCGGTTTTGCGAGTTGCGTACGAGTTGAGCCCTTTACATTGCGCGGTACAATTTGCAATTTTTTTTAGGACCAAAAAATAAAAATAATTTCTCAGCAATATTTTTTTTTGAAATCTGTCTTATTTTGATGTATAGAATACATAGTTCTCGTTTGACTGTTCATGTCTTTTACACCCAGTATATCTATGACCGATCATAGATGTATAATTACTGCCAATGATCCGGTAGTTCGGCTATGGCTTAAAAAGCATCTTCTAGTTTATCCTGTTTTCATATACTTGACAGCTATAACTTTTAACTAAAAATACAACAAGAATGGGAAAGTAGTATATCCTATTGATGGAAAAAGTCACCGTAACCCATTAAGCTTGCAAAACCAGGAATCACACATACGCTGTTAGCCGTAACTAATTCCTGCTCCATAGAACTTTGGATACGTTACTTACCAACAGAAACTGAACATTACGGGAATAGTATTTGACTGCGGGCTTTGGTAAAGTAGATACGCTTGCAAACTATGGGATTTTATTTTTACTAAATGTGTTATAAGGAATATTTTATTTCAAAAAATGTTTAACAAGAAGAGAAACAGAATAGCAAGAGCCTTAACTCTCTCCTGTCTCTAATTCAAACTAATTAACACTATTCTAGTACTATGTAGAGAAATAACAATCTGGCTGTATATTGTCCTTTGTAATAGCTTACGGTATCAAGGGAACCTTGTAATAACACGATATAACACTGCTACCTATCCATGCAGGTGCATACACGTCTGTCCTATCGAAACTCGAGTAGCTCTACAGTTCAATGCCGTAGAGGCCCTTGATTGGCCGTACAATTTAATTTCCAATCATGCTTGAGCACCGTCAGAGGACCAGAGCGTTCGCTTTGATTAAAATTTACATTGCATAATAAAATAGTTAATGCATTAGGATGCTACTGTAATTAAATACATGGCTCCTGATATCGACTTTGGGCATTCAAAATGATACCTGGCTTTCATAACGATAATATAATTTGGGTAATGTCTACTAAACATTTACTTTACATTTACATACTAAATATTTCTGAATTCTTACTAATAATACTGCTAATTTTTTACTTGCACAACTTACACGCTAAATAAATAGCATCTATGCATGTAATTAATATAGGTAACAGTGTAAGTTTATTCATAATATGTTTCCATATCTATTGTACATACTATTGTTTTTTTGCATTGCAAACTGTTCTATAACTACTAAACGTTTTATAATATTGATATATGAATGTTGGATAACGTATTTCTAACGTAGAAAAAATTATCGGAAAATTGTTAAATTGTTGTTAGCAGAATCACTAATGTGATTATAAGTAGTAAGTTTGTTACAATAACAACATATAGTTACAAACAAACATGTTTTGGGCATTATTAGTTGCTATAAGTTTCAAATAAAATAACAAAAATCCCACGCAAAAAATACACTTACAGCAAACTTTCATATAAAACGGTAATTTGGTAAGTTCATTCTAGTTCAGAGGACGTGACGGAAAATCAGTATTCAGCTTTTTCCTACGTATGGCGCAATGGATACCTAAATATTATCTTTAATATGTTTTGTATATGGGAAACAGAAATTACCATGCTATATTCCGCTGGGTTGAACTGAGTTGGACTGGGAAGCGTCAGTGGCGTAGGGGCGTTGTCTCCTACCTGGGAGGCACCGGTTCGAACCTCGCCATGTACCAATGTGTTTTCAAATTTTGTTAATTCATATGTACGTTTAATCGACGCTCTTACGGTGAAGGAAAACATCGTGAGGAAACCTGCGCACACTCCTATGAAGAAATTCTTCGGTTGTGTGTGAAGTCGACCAACCCGCACTTGGTGAGCGTGGTTGACTGAGGCCTAATCGCCCCTAATGGGGCTGGGGTAGGCTGAGCTCTTTGGGACATTATATGAGCTGTTGATAATAATTCTGATGATGCTGGGATCTCCATGGCGATCACACACTCATACATGCTCATACTTTTCTCCGACTCACAAGAGCTGCGAATATAGATTAGGTCAGAATAATTTTTCGCAGAAAACTACCTTTCTATTTTATTTAAGTCGAATGTATTTTATCTGAAAAGATAACTTTTATTAATAAAACGTTAAAACTTTAAATTTAATATTGATTCTTCTGCTGATATTTTGTAAGATTAAAAACATCTCTTTTCTCGTTATAGTTAAACTTTTTGAAAGGCATAAAGTTAGTAAAGCTCTGTTTCAATTTTTGTTATGATTTTTGCTACACAGGCAATAATACAGAGCTATACAAAATACTATTAATCATAGAAAAGGTTATCTTATATTTGTTTAGTTAAGTCAAAAATATTTATTGAGATTTTATAGACTATTTAAATTTAAAATACTTCTAGTAGTTTTACTGCCATTTCTGCTAAGTAATTTAGCACCTATACAACTAGTTACAATTTGGTATAACTATTGCCAACTTGGGTAGTTGGCAATAGATAGTTGTACCAAATTCGTTTAGGTACATTCAACGATTTTTTCCTTTTACGACTACTTTTTATCTTTCAATATTTTTGCCTTATTTATTTGATGAAAAGTCTTTGAAGGATTAATGATTTTATAATATTTTAATATAATTGAATTCCGTCATTAATGCAGACATAAAGTGTAGCAAAGTTGTAAAAAAATAATTAAAATCGGAGAAATATTTTTTTTTATAAAACTCTAAATTGAGGTCAACTCTACTAAATACACTTACAGCTACAAAAATTGGTTCACAACTCAAAATCATCATTAATTAAAGTAAAGACAGGATTTTTGCCGTTATTTTTCAAAATAACAGAATAACCTCGAGATCCATCACTATAAAATTTTCAGGAAACTATTTCGAGACTTTGATCTTTAAGACAAAAAAGAATAATTGAAATTGGTTAACAACTTTCGAAGATACCGACGCATAAAGTTGAAAGTGGAAAAAAATCATATTGTGACTGCGTTTTTTCGCGACGAACAACTACTGAACCGATTCATGAAAATTTTTTGTGGGACCAAATGACAACTATGCCGCATCGAACAAAAAAAGATTTACTCAAATCGGATCAGTAATCTCGGCGTAATCGGTGTAGGTACATCTGTGTACATACATAAAAAACATAACATACTTCTTTTTGAAGCCGGTTAAAAAGAAATCAATGGTTGAATATTGCGAGTTACCTCCTCAATTGGGGTGATGCCTGCCAAGTCAGTTGAAATACTTTTTATTGGCTGTCAAAACATAATTAGATTATGTATGGCTCTACGAATTTGTGACGTCTAAATTCTTATAGTAAACCGACTGAATATTAAATGTTTTCGATACGCTTATAAATCAAATTCTAGATATAATTTAAAACAATGCAGATTTTCTGGCATAAAATGACATCACTATTTACGAATTAAACACCTTTATAATTATTTGCGAATGGTCCCTTATCATTATTTGTGGAAATCCCTATTAAAATTATTGATGCGGTTTACTTTCGCTGTTTGAATATTTCAACTGGTTGTAAATACAGATGGAATAGTGTTCGATTAAAGAACCTTACGAAAGCTCTTAGCTTTCAAATATTTTTTGTATTAAGTTCACCATATAACTATTAAATTTAGAAGTGTACGCTTTTAGTTTTTAGCCTCAAAACAGATGTAAACTATTATAAAACGTACTCTTTTAATAATCTGTACTAAAATAAAACCCCAGAGAGAGTAGCAGAAACATTAAGACAGTTAAAGTAGCACTAAGCTTAAGGTAAAAGCTGAACAGAACTTTTACTGCAAACTATCAAACCAATTAACGTTTTTGTTGCTTATAATTTTTAGTACTACCAAACATATTTTGCGGAATGTTTGAATTTTACACAAGCTTCAGTGTAGCCGAAGAGGTAACATCATTATGAGTTTTAAAATCGGGGTAATATACTGGGTGTAAAAGACATAAACAGTCAAACGAGAACCATGTATTCTATACATCAAAATAAGACATATTTCAAAAAAAATATTGCTGGGAAACGATTTTTATTTTTTGGTGTTAAAAAAAATTGCAAATTGTACCGCGCAATGTAAAGGGCTCAACTCGCACGCAACTCGCAAAACCGCGATAATTTTGCCAGACGGCGGGCGGCCCCGTTCGTTAGTGTCTGTGCGCATCCAGTGAGCTACATTGAACGCTAACGTTTTGAAGCCATTTTTTGTTATGAAATACTAAAAAAAATTATAATGTTTCTTTGAAAAATAATTAAGAAATAACGTATAGAATACGATTTTATAAAAAAAATTATGACTTTGACCTTCAATAAAATCGTAACTATCAATTTCCCAGGTATAGTCTAAAGGAAGAAAAATGTTATGATGGTGAGCAGAATACATGGTTCTCGTTTGACTGTTTATGTCTTTTTTTTTCTTACACCCTGTATATGCGTGTAAACATTAGTAGATCTATTCGTGCAATTAGTACTTTATTTTAAAATATTTGATGAAAACTTTATGTAGAGGCTAGAGGATTTAGATATAGGGAACAATATAAGTATTAATAATTTAAAATACTGAGAATATTAAAAAAAAAATATTTTGCTTGTTTTTGCTACAGACACATCTTCTAAAATATGCTCAGATAAATGATGTTCCTCACAAACGTAAGTTATATTAGATACCTTCGTTACATTACGCCCATTTGTATTACTGAACATAGCAGATGTTTCATTTCTCTTAGAAGACTTAATCTCAGGCGGAAAGCTGAAACTGTGCTGAAACTATGAATATTTGAGTGCTCAGTCAGTGAGTCCGGCAGATTAATTGATAGCGGAGTGGCAAATGTCGGAGAGACGGCAGATGGCAGACTCCGGCACATTGATTGATTATGCATTTGTAGTTATTGCGGAATCTGGAGAATATACGGCGCGCACGTCTCCATAAATGTTTGAAGTGCTGCAGAAAGAATGTTTGAAGGACTGCGAGAAGATTGTATGAATGTTTTTGTATTATAAATCCTTTATTGCACACATAAAATCAGTAATAGCAAAACTTATCGAAAGACCTGTACAAAGCTGAGCTTATTCTTAAAAGAGATCTCTTCTAGCCAACCCTAGCATTAGTAAGAAATTATAACAGCGGAGTAAGAAATTATAATTGTATTTTTCTTTTTTAATATTTTTTTTTCTTGTAATTGTGTTAATTAATGTAATTGTTATTTTAACGTTTTAATTTACAATAAATAAGTAAATAAATATAGCTGGAGACGTTCTCCTGCCCCTGTTTCTTATCCGATCTCTATGATGTATTAAAATGGTTTTTAATACAGAGAAAGAACCTATGTCTATGACTATTCTGACATTTAGCTTTGTTATGCTTAATTGAAAAAATATACTATATGATTACCCATGTGACTTTCAAGCGCACACATTCACTCTCTTACATCACGCATCAAATAAATACATACAGACACATTAACTGTCTCAAATTTATTGGCGATACTATCATAGTAGTTTGGCTATCGTTATTGTAGTTCTTCACATAACCCTAACAAAATAGTATTGTACAACGATAGGAAGGTACTTACTGACTTCTGGAACACAGGTTATCCTATCTCAGAAGTCAGGGCTACATTAATCTTTGTATTGGTGATTGTTACAAATAAATATTTTTTCAGTTTTCATTTTTCAAATGTAGACACACTTATAAAGAGATTTCGAAACAAAATTGAATTTTACATGTGTAGTTTTTTTTAGTAGGTATGTTAAAAACATTCTAAAATGTCATAAATCGGATAATAATTAAGGGATTTAAGGGTAGGAAAACGTTTTCTCCAATTGTGCTATTTTGTATGAAGGCGGTGCTCGCTGTACTATCCTCTTAAGTTCTAATATATGTTTTAAAACATAAAATTAGGAGCACTTATCTTATTTTCTAGCGCGATTAACGGACCTTCTAATTTTCTATGCTCCGAAAGGATGACTAAGTCTCAAATACTTTATATGTATAATGAACATCTGGTAAACAGTTTGCAATAAAGATTTGTATTGGTTTAATTATATTTTTTTAGTTATATAAAAAGCCAAATTTCAGAATAGTTACGTTACACTCCAAATCCATCTCAGCAGTCCGGGCATTTTATCACTGTCTTTTTATATTAATTTGTACATTGCAGTCATTTCTTGACGATCAATAACACCACTAGCGATTCTAAACGTTGTAATATTTTTAAAATAGTTATAGAATAAGTTCCGAGACTTGCGTCTCTAATCCTGTAGCTATGACACGACTGAGGCTCCGGAAGTCTTTAACATTTTATAAATAGTTTTGCTATTACTTCACAAAAACGTATTTGTGAATTGTGTTTAAAAATAATAAGACAAAAAACATTTGAAAAATTATGAAAATGAATTATGTTTTTAATGTTTGATGATGATATTCCAAATGATGTTTTATTATATAATATTCAGTCAAGTGGTGGGCCTTGTGTAGTGCTAAAACAGCAGTCGCCAGGAAAAACATTTGAAAAATTATGAAAATGAATTATGTTTTTAATGTTTGATGATGAAATTCCCAATGATGTTTTATTATAAAATATTCAGTCAAGTGGTGGGCTTTGTGTAGTGCTAAAACAGCAGTCGCCAGGATTGCCGAACTTCACGGATTCATTCTCTCTCTCATATCAAATTGTCTATACTTTTTGATGATTGATATAAAAAAGTGTTATCTGTTAAATTTTTCTAACATTCGTAGTAAATAATATGAAAATATATATTTCTTTTATGAATTAAATGTGAAATTTATTGTATATATTATGATGAGATCTTTACCATACATTGTTTCTATTAGAATATTTATCGCCGTGGCAACGTACTATTCAAAAAGAGGTCCACAGTTGATCCCGTTCGACCGTTGAACTAGCGAAACGTGAAACCATTCCAGATTCTACGAGAGTTAACGAGATAAGCTGATAATATTCATAAATTGACAATCTTTATAAATTTTAATAGTAAGTATAATTTTTCCAGTTCAATAAGCATTAACCATAGATTTATTATTACTGACGCTTATAGATTGGCAATGAATAGACTAGGGCGAGATCAAAAAAATACACCGAAGTGTGCGTAATGCGGCATGTGTGCATGAAAAATAGTACTGCAGTCTGACAGTTGCAGTCTTTTCTACGTTACTGACAGGCCTACCTAGGCCGCCTACATGTACTTTATACGCGTTAGTATGCGCTTTCTCTTTTACATTGCCGATCTACAGTTTCCTATATCTATGTATACCAAACATGTAAATCGTCAGATATGTCACAAATGCCTAAAATTATGTTACTTAACAGTGCTTCTGCACAACTTTTCTGAAGGACACAGGGTTATAGAAGGAGATTTTAAGATGTGTGCTCACGGAGATTTTAATTTCTTAATTGTATGAAATAGAAATGAGCTTCCAAACTTCTTTCTTTGCATAAAAATGGTAAGGCCATAATTAATTGATGACATTATAAGAGTACCCGTGGTTCTCAGAAGTCAGGGAGAAGGTGGGGTTTGGGAAAACAGTTTTTCAGAATACTCGCGAACGTTTTCTCAACGTAATTGTAGAGGATCGAGATTGATGGTCGATTTAATTAGATGGTTGATTGTTGGTTGGCAGATACGATGTTGTTAAAGAAAATCAATAGATTTTTCGTTTGCTGTGTGTGTGTTATGCAGGCGCGGGATACTATACTCAGTATGGCCAAGGTTGCTAGCCCTTAGTGTCACCTTTATGTATAAAAAACACGTTAGCTAAATTGTTTAGCTAATACTTCTGTGGCTAAACTTTAGTAAATTATATCCAAAGTTTAACAACGCCAGCTAAATAGGTTTAGCTGTGTACGTAAATTTAGCAAATTTTTATTTAGCAACCCGTACAAAAATATTTAGTAATATTTAGCTAAACCACTAGACCGTAAGCCTTTTACTGAAGAGTTTAGCTTGCCATTGCTATCTTTAAATTTAGTTTAGCTATTTTCAACCAAATATTTGGTTGTATTATACGTTACTTAACATTTCGCTATAGTAGCTAAATAAAATCAACTGAAATAGTTTAGCAACAGTACCTACAGAGTTTAGTAGTCACCAAAGTTACTTCAGTGTTTAGTAACTACGTACTTACTTATAATTTTGTTACTTATTGCCAATATTTTTTTTCAGACATAGATAGGCACTAAACTTTATAGTTACAAAAGCTTCTATAACCAAGGCGTTTTATCACCAAACAGTAATAAAGTAGGCCTATAATGGTAACCATTGTAACTGCTTGTACAATAAAGGTTTTCAACAGAGCGGTTTGGTTCTATAAGATAAAAGAGCATTTAAGTCCTATAAATTAGCTCTTAAAACACTTACAGGACCATACAAAAGAGTATTTAAAGTGTTGCTCTATGATGGGTATTAAATATGCGATTATAATACTTTTTAATACTGTAGACAACCTTATTGACACTTTTATATATCTATTTGGCACTAATAATGCGTCAAAATTACTTTTATAGTACTGGTATTGTAGCAGTATCGAAAACTATATTACAAGACAAATTTGCACTATAAAAGTAACTTGCACAACTATTACGTACCTACCGTTTTAGCGTTTTAAAAGCTACCTAAACATGGTTATGGGTAAAAGCCATGAAAATTCTTCTATAGTACTAAATAGTACCAAAGTGACTCCTGGTGCATTTAAATAACTTATATTTTAAATAGCCCTATAAATGAGTTTGGGTTACTCCTACAATACTATAGCATAACATAAAAGCACTAAAATCTATAATTACTGGACTAATTACATCTATACTAGCTTTTCAGTATCATTTATATGACAAGTATTTCATATTTGTGTAATATTTATGAATTGCCGCAGCTATCTCCTTTTGTGATCGGGATATATTCCGGACAAGGAAAGCCAACAAATTTATAATCTTTTTTAAGATATTTCGTCGACGAGATGAAACAACTAATAGAAAACAACTATTTTTATATATTGGTCAACGAAACCCTAATCCGTGTTAGGTGAAAAAATGGCTGCTGTTTTTTGCCATGGTAGCACATTAGCAGCACGACTGGAGCCAATGTGTACTATAGCAGCCATAGTCGACAAAAGTTCTTATTTTATTAATTAAATATTAATGAAAACATGAAAGTTATGAGGGCGCATTGTCAAATTTGAAATCAGTATAATGACTTTAGCGACACAATTATTTTCGCAAGTGCAAGTTACCGCAGATTTATAGTCTATGAATGTATTGTAATAGGTTGGGGAAAAAGTTTCTTCGCATTTTTTAAGAAAATTCAAAACATTTTTTAATGTAGTTTATTTACATTTAACTAAAGTATGTAGGTACCATTTTGTTCGATAACTTTTTGCCATCTTGTAGGTAGGGACATGATCCCATTGCTATAGAAATTTTGGGACTTCTGGTCAAAATACCGCGACAAGTGGTTTTGGCAGTCCTTTCGTGATGTTAACCTGACACTGCCTAAAGAATTCTGAAGAGACCGAAACACGTGGAAATCTGAAGGTGCAAGGTCAGGACTATACGGCGGATGCATTAACACCTCCCAGCCAAACTCTCTTAATTTTTGCTGAGTGGCTAAAGATGTGTGAGGTCTAGCGTTATCATGATGAAAAACCACACCCCTTCTGTTGATTAATTCCGGCCGCTTTCTCTCAACTTCTTGCTTTAATCTCATCAGTTGTTCGCAGTACAGTTCAGAATCGATGCTCCTGCCTAGTGGTAACAGCTCATAATGAATAATGCCCTTCCAATCCCACCACACACACAGCATCACCTTGTTGCGAGTTAACCCGGGTTTCGCCACAGTATGTGAAGCCTGACCGGCCTTTGACCACGACCTTTTTCACACGTTCTTGTCGTACGTGATCCACTTTTCATCACCAGTTATCAGCTTCTTCAAAAATGGTTCGGTTTCATTACGTCGTAATAAAGAATCACAAATGAGTACACGGTTCATTAGGTTTCTTTCAGTGAGCTCGTGAGGTACCCAAATGTCGAGCTCTTTTGTGTACCCAGTTTTTTTCAAATGCGCCAAAACTGTTTTGTGGTCAATTCCCAGTTCTTCAGCTACGTCGTAACTACTGACATGCCGATCTTGCTCCACTTTTTCAAAAATGGCATCCATTTTATCTGTAATAGGGCGACCAGAGCGACGTGCATCTTTGACATAAAATTTCCGGATTGGAAACGCTTAAACCAAATTTGTGCTACTCTCACAGACACTGCACTAGGTCCATAAACATCGCAAATTTTTTTCGCGGCTTGCGTTGCATTTTTACCTTTTTTGTAGTAAAATTTTAAAATGTATCGAATTTCTTCATTAGATTCACTCATCTTGGCGGTACGAAAAACAAATGAAAATCACACATTTTCCTAATTTGAATTTGGAATTATGTTCTTTAAAATTTAAACTTTCAATGATACCAAAACCAGCCAGATACAAATAGTATAGCCAAAGATATTTTATTACAAGTTTATACATACTATAATGCGAAAAGACTTTTTCCCCAACCTAATATATGTCCTTTTAACATTATGTTACGTTCATCAAAAATGGCTATAGGAACATAATACATAAACTTACCGATATTTTGAAGATTTTATAACTAACTGGCAAACAAGTGTGATAAAAAAGATCATTGGAATCATTTACAGTGCAAAATAACACTATAAACATGTTTTGGTTACTTTTATAGAGCAAATTTATGCCAAAAACGTTGCAGATAGCGCTGTTTTAGTACTAAAAAGCGTTTCTTATCACTTTTACATTTCAACTACAGCGCTGATTTATCAGCGCGACAGCCTTTATGTAATGTTTATAGAATAAATTAGTGATAAAACTAGGGCCTTTTCGGGGTTCTGTAAATGTTTACAACACTAATATAGTGCTAATCATGAACACTAATTAACACGTTCTAAAACGTTCTCAGGTCTTTTATAGTACCAGATTTTGTTACTTGGGTATTTTTTCAGTATAATGCTATGTTTATACAGTCGTCTCACATTGATTTTCTCGAATGTAAGGCATAAAAATGCACAAATTGAAAACACAAGGATTTCCCTGAGACGATTTAATTTTTCGTAACCTTCACTATTTTTTACTAACGAATTGAAACCTAAACTTCTACCATGGCCATAAATTTCTTCATTTATCGTACCCACCCTAACCGTAAACTTAATCACTGTCAACATCTTCAGCAATAAAAAGCCGATTTGCGCAGAGTAACTAAGTTAACTCGGCGGGACGTCGGCATCATTCATCTGTCTTAAAGACTAACAGATCAGTTCTGTGCGAGACTAAAGACGCACTTAATATCATTTATATCAGATTCTTAATAGTGTTATATCATAAAGGTCCGCCAGATTTATTGAAAGCAGACTGGCGAACGTTGGATGAATGGAGTACGACTCATTGATTGATATAACATGCAATTTTTGAACAATCATAAAGCGTAAATTTTATATTTATGAAACTCAACTACTCACAAAACATAATGTTCTCTTAGATTTGCGCGAGCACTACACATTACAAATAAGACAACTTTTACGGATTTAACTCGAGTGTAATTAGATTTTACATGTTACTAGCTGACCCCGCAAACGTTGTTTTGCCTTATAAATAAAATAAAAAAATTAAGGGTGGACAACCCTTATCACTAAGGGGTATGAAAAATAGATGTTAGCCGATTCTCAGACCTACTCAATATGCTCACAAAATTTCATGAGAATCGGTCAAGTCGTTTCGGAGGAGTACGGGAACAAACATTGTGACACGAGAATTTTATATATAAGATTATTACTGCCCGACGTTTCGTAACACTTTTCAGCGTTCGTGGTCACGGGATGACTAAAGATGTAGGTCACGGGATGACTAAAGATGTAGGTCATATTTTATGAAATAGTTAAATCTACCGTCACTTTAATTATTAATTTGGAGTGTTCCGTTTCACGCAAACGGAGCTCACGGTGTCATTAGGTCTTGCTGTGTGGTGGTTTGCTTGAGTTTTAATAATTTTAATTATTTCTATATCGATGGGTCCTATGTATATGGGCCAAAATGCAAAATTACAACTTTACAGGAGAGGCTTCCAAAGTTTAAATTTACTATAACTTCAGATTGATAAAACCGAAGTTTTCGATTTTTTGCTTGTTTGCTAAGACAACTATCCTCCTCATTTATACTATAGTATTTTATACATACATATATCGGGGTTTTTTTATGTCACATTGGCCCTTCTATGTTAGTTTTTGTTAAAATATTTTTTCTTTAAAAACAGCCTAAAAGGGCCAATGTGTTATATTGGCCATTATACGCGTATTACGCTAACTAGCATAAAGTATATATTTTTTAACCATAAAATCAAGTAACAATTGAAATAGTTGATAATTCATTAATTAGAATATTACAAGCCATTTGGATATTTAATTTTAGTTATTTATGTCACATTGGCACTTATACCTTTTACAATCTGCTAACCTACGGGCTGACTTTTCAGTTAGATCATTTGAATAATAAAAAAAACTCGCAATATTTTTATTCATTTATTGAAATAAAAATTGAATTAGCCTTAAAACTACACTTATGGACCCATACTCAGTCTTTTTGGTATTTTCATGATAAAAAAATAACTAAAAAAAGTGTAATAAGGAAACTGTTGCTGGAGATCTTAGTTTGATTAACAAAATAAGGTAACTAATAATGTACTTCACATTATTATTTTTTAAATAAAATTACATAAAATAACAAAATTCAAAACCTATCTGGTGTAAACGAAATAAAAAAAAATCTATGTAGTTTAATCAAGTAATAAAATTACCTAAATCAATATTACTAGTAATTCTTAATAAGTCTTCATTAATTTTGTTCATTATCACTTTCAATAATTGACACAATGTCATTAGATGCTAGTAAATTTTCTTAATAACTGTGGTACGCAGGTGGGATGATATTTTTTCAACATTACATCAAACAAGTTTTTCTTCTTAGAAGATTGTGTTGATAACAGCTGATTGTAACATAGTTGCAGAGGAATATCTGTAGGTCTATCGGCAATTTGCCTTCTTGTTCGTACTGGCTGATTAAAGATTTTTTCATATTCGGATAAAACTTAAAGAACTATCTAAATAAAGTTTATTAGGTACTGTTTTTGCGACAATAATGTGAATCAACCGGTTCAAAAGACTTGACGTGGTCCAGTCCAGCATAACTTTGATCATTTCTGCATCAACAGATGTTTTATGGTGATCATGTGGACATCTGTTATTAACTAAAGTGAGCCTACTTGTATCAGAAAATTTACTCATTGCAGTTCTTATAATCTTTGGCCCACAACGAATGGTGTTTAAAAACATCGTCTTGCATACCACTTAGTTTCGTCTTTGTCCATCTGTGTGTCAAGACCCTTTATCTCGGGAACGAGTGGAGGTATCGAGTTGAAATTAAAACTATATACTTAGGTCTACGGTCCTTTGAAGCTATGAAATAATCAAACTTTTTAGTTGACGCAAAAATAATACAGCCGTTTATGCCGCAAAAAAACGCATATTTCGACACGCTCAAGGGAATCAAAATTCATAGGGTACTTGTTCCCGTTGACCTAGAACTTCTGGCAAGTAATATCGTCTTATACCACAGTTAAAACTCTGAAAACTATAAATTTGTAATTAAATCATAAAAAATATAGTCTGAATTTAAAGTACGTAATCAATCATTGATGTTTGCCTTTATTTTCGGAATACATGGAGGTATAGTGTTCAAATTAAAACAATATACTCAAGTCTACAGTCCCTTGAAGCTATGAAAAAATCAAACTTCCAAGTTAACGCAAAAAAAAAGATACGGCCGTTTCTGCCGCAAAAAAAAATACTAATTTGTACGGAACCCTCGGTGGGCGAGTCCTACTCGCACTTGAACGGTTTTTTTAATTATTCTTACTACTTATTAGTTAATGATTTGTCGAAACTATAAACATTAGAGACTTTTACGCGGGGAGTTCCGACGCTTTTGCGTGGGAACTCCCCGCGTAAAAGTCTCTAACTACTCTTAGGACCTTGTACGTTTAAATTCATGTTACATAGGCCGTTATACTGTACTAAAAAATCGTGTTTCTATGCAGAAATCTTCTTTTTTAATAGCTCACATAATTAATTATATCCATAAGATGCGTTTACCATAAAAAAGTCAAAATGGCCAAATTGTTAGTTTGGCCCATATACATAGGACCCATCGATATTATGACACTGCTAAAGCGCGTGCGCAGCATGTATACAAAATGTATGAAAACACGTGTACATTGCTTGTGGCCGCCACCCCGGTGGCACTATTTGCGCGAAGCCTTATCGTCGCCATAATTATTATTGAAAGATTGTGACAAAAAGGGTTAGGTAAGTAACTGTTTACAAATAAAATTAGGGAAACAGTTACTTACCTAAACAACCGCTTGTGAAATATCATACTTAACTTTGGTTATAGAAATTGAAACAGAAATCCTTATTTGGGTAATACTGGTATACATTATTGATGGTAGTTTAAGTTACAATTTGATTATTAGTATTATGCCTTGATTATAGTAGGCATGCAAATGTTTTTAGGGTTTTAGCGACCTAATTATTTGTAACATTATTGCATTACAAAAATTAGAATTGTGAATTGTCATAATATAGAAATAATTAATTAATTAACTGTATATAGATTAAAAATATTGAAAGTAGGTAAATATCAAATTTAACCATACATTATGTCGTAATTAAAATCATTTGTTCGTCAATTTTCCTTAATTAATTATTGTTAACCCATACTACAAAGAAAATTATATCAAACAGTAAAATAGCACACACAACATAAAACTAAGTTTTAAAATACTTACAGAATATAATAGGATAAAAGTCAAAATTAAAAGTCGAGTAGAAATATAAAATACATAACTTAAGTATGTTTATGTATTTTGACAAATTTGAATACTCATTCCCTATTTTCTAAGTATTCCATGATTGAATTAAAAAAATATCAATAAGTTATCTGAGTAAACCTTAGGAGTAAACTGTTAGTATTTTATTATATACTTTAATAGCCATGTTGTATGCGTTTTTTTTAAATAGAGCTAAATTACATTTTGGATTAATTAACACAATTTTTCTGCAATTTCGAACATTTCTTTTTATCTGGCTAACTTGAGTAAAGAAATCAGGATGTTTTTTCAAAATAAGCACATTTCTGAGATGTACAAACATGGTAGCTTTAGAATATTGATTTTTTTAAATGGGCTTACATGAGTCTCTGCGGCCTATTCCATAATAAGGATTCGTAACAGCTCCACCAAGACGATTGTCATCAAACGAACATGAACCCACAATATGTCAAAGAAAAATATTACGCCGCCCCAAAAGAAAAGAGCAATATCACATCGTGATGAGGAATATTCATCTTGAGTTTTTCATGAGAAACTCCTTACCGTTTTAATAATATCATACATTAATCTTAAGTAATTGAAGAAAGTGCATATTTATGCCAAACAGCTTATACCTATTTGACTAAAGTTTAGTGTGCAAATTATTCTTATAGTAAAGTCAGCATTTGTTATGAGTAATAATATTATAATAACACAAAAAAAAAATATGATGTTATATTTATTTTATTTATTTATTATTTTATTTTACGGGCTTTTAGTCGTTGGGCGTTATGCTTACATAGGCCTCTAGTCAATTAACACTACTTCTTTCTAGTATTCAGAGTAAGTTTGCCAGAACTATAGTAGTGGTTGCGGCTATAGGTCACAGTCCCAGCACATCAAAACGGAAAGGGATCATAACAGTAACGCCTCTTTTCCCGTTATTACGCTGCTTATAAGCGTGCGTTGCAGTATGGAGTTCCATACAAATAATACTAAACGGCTCGAGTTAAGGCGATGGTGATCCGTTTCCGAGTTGATTTGTGTGCCGGGTACAACCTTAAGGTTGATATTTTCCTGAATATGAAAAAGAAGCGATAAGTTTACGTAACGGCTACGGAAGTAACCGTATCGCTACGTTTTCATAGAAAAAGACGCGATACAGTTACGTTACCTTTTCGAGTTGATAAGTGTGTTACCACCTTAAAGCTACTGGCATATGGCCTGTAGCTTAATTTCCCCCCTCATCATATAATATAGCCCGTAAAACAGATTCATGGTGCAAGGCTGTAATATAATGGAGGCCGTGGAGATTTAAAAGACCAGTTGTAAGACCGCAAATGGGATGGAAAGATGACATCAGAAAAGTAGCGAGCCATAATTGAATATTGACAGCCCAAAACAGAGGAAAGTGGAGGGGGTTGCAGGAGGCCTACACTAAATTGGTTGAGGATGGCTTAAGATGATGATGATGATATATTTTTATTGGCCATTGTACGGTGCGTCTGATGGTAAGAACTTTAAATACCCCAATATGTATGCACGCGTTTTGTCGTCCTGTGTGCACCTACACCTGTATAATTATTAGGGTTTAAGTATGAAATTGCCGTCTTGTATGGAGAATTTAACGAAAATTCATTTTTCATACAAATATATTTGCGGGTTTTTAAGGAACCACAAATCTAAATTTTGTGTCATTTTGTGGATATATTTAGACAACATTAAGCTATAGGATAAGTACTTAGAGAAAAATTTTGAGAATTGATACCTGTAAAAAAATATTTCATATTTTTATAACGGAGACGGACACCTCTTAGGACGAGCTGTTTTTGAAGACTTATTTCTAGTGAAAAAAATTAAAATAAGAATAAAATTTTATACATAAATGTAAGTCCTTGTAATGAAGTTTACAATAAAAAAAAAATAATGGACATAGCTATTGTATCAAAGGAATTATACACTAATGAATAATGAGGAAAAAACGGCAATTTCATACTTTAACCCCTATTATAACAAAAATATTCTGTAATCGTGTTTGTAACTTCAAGTCTGAAGCCAGCACTATAGATTGGCTAAATAAAAGTATGTAGGTACCTATGTAAGTAAGTACGTACAATTTGTGTGCACGGAAAAGCGCAAACAACGTTCTATTGTGCAAACTCGCTCTAGTTCCGTATTTGAATGGCTGAGGAACACAAATATGGTACGTAGATGATTGCTTTCGTTACAGCGCGCGCTTTCTGCCAAAACTCATATTATGCCGATTACGAACACCTACAGCGAGTTACGAGTATGTTTGGGTATCATAAATTTTTATTGAGCTTTGACTTTGTAAAGTTTATTATTACATGTTTTGAAATATTTTAATAAGTTAGTGTAATAACTAGATCCCACCTAATGATAAACAGAAGTGGAGTATGATAGTAAAACTTATTTTTAAACAAAAAAAAAACCGCCTTCAAAACTAAAAACGCAGAAATATTTTTCTTTTAATGTTTTTTTGAGGTCGGTCCCAAATACAAGTGACAACATATTCCAAATATTGGACACCAATCTCAAAATAACATTTAGATTTTTATAAACAGAACTTTTATTTCTCCGTTTTTAGTTTTGAAGGCAGTTTTTTTTTATTTAAAAATAATTAACTTTTCAGGAAACTATCTCAAGATCTTTTAGTGATAAAGTTACGATATCGTCGATGTCAATTAAATAGGCATTATTAGGGATTACTCAAAAACTACCCGTCAGATGTAGATGAAATTTAAATGGGACAAAATGACAAAATGAGAGCTTCCAAAGGTTGATAGAATCTTCAAAATCGGTACACCCAGTAAAGAGTTATGATGTAAAAAATCATACAACCGAATTGATAACCTCCTCCTTTTTGAAATCGGTTGAAAATAGCGAGTGCGAGAGATAACCCCACTAGCAATCCTCGCCTTGCCAACGTGCATGGAGCTTTTACATTCCTCTTTTGAATAACCCGGGATTGTAAGAAGTATTTACACGTGTACGGGCAGAGAAATGAGTTTGCAAAGTTCTTAGTTAGCGTTGAAATGGTGGCAACAGTTTGTCTATGCAACGCTTATAAGGTTTCACGATAATGACTTAGCGGTTTTGTCGATCTAGCTTGGAGCAGCCTCCCTGGAGAAGTACTTACGTACGGTGCCTGACCACTTATTGTTTATAATGACACAGTTGTGACACGGAATTTTCTGTTTTTGTTGATTTCCTTATGAATTCAATGAAAGTACCTGTACTACGTTATTACAAACCTGTCTAGGTAACCCCTTTGAACCTCTAACTTGTTTATATCTAATTTACTAAAGACTTTGGCGTCAATAGTTTTAAAGTAAGGTAAAGCCTAAAACATACTCCGTTTCAAAAGTTCTTAGACAAATTGTTCTATAGTAATTTCCCTTTTGACTGTTAAAACAATCTAATTAAGGTATGCAAGTACAAAACCCACAACGACTTTCAAAGTTTCAATTATGTCAAAATTGTTTGACCTTTTGGTTTTAACGAGCTATTTAAAGCTTTGCGATTGTTTATCGTTAATTCTCCGATAAATACATTAACTCGGTTGAGTATAATAATGTCAGACACCACCGCAGATATCTACCTGTTGCCGCCGCCGCCCGCTCGCAGACGCGGCCGGAATGTTAAATAAGTCCATTCTATAAGTCGTTCCGTTTGGCACCTTCTCTATATCAACTGTATGCTCATTCAATGAAACGATTATTGGACTACATAACCGTTTAATAATAAATGATGTAAGGGAATTGTACTAAAATATATGTAAATTGTGAGTCAGTAACTAAATTAAGGAAATAATTCAATGTATTTGACAATGGTAATAAATAATCTCTCGAAATGACAGGCCCAAAATAGAATAATGATCCTTTTCCAGTAATTATTATCCTCTTAAAGTTTATAAATAACACGTTACCTTCTAAAACTAAGATTAGTTTTACTTTCGTGTTCTATTTAATGAAATAATGTTTTATTCAGTTCAACTAAATAACCAACACCCTCAATACAGGTGGTTTGGGATCGGCTTCCGAGTTGATTTTTGTTGATTGAAAACGATTTTTTTTTGAAAAAAAAAAACAAAAAAAAAACATAAAGTACCCAGAAAATGTTGTACAATATTTTCTGGGTACTTTTTGCTTTTTTTTTCAAAAAAAAAATCGTTTTTTTCAAAAAATTTATTGAAATCAACTCGGAAGCCGATCCCAAACCACCTGTATTCAGGGTGTTGGTTATTTAGTTTACATGTTGTATAATTACTAGACTGTTAAAAATTTGGGTACCTAGCCAAATATTTAATATTACCTACAGTATTGTTAACATTGAATCTTCATTTTAATAAAAATAAAATTAGTTTTACCTTCGTGCCTGCCTAGTTCGAGTTTGGAACATGAAAAAAAAACATACCTACAGTGAATTCAGAAGCTTCTCCTTTGAAGTCGGCTTAAAATTGTCAATCTGAAGCATGCGGTCATTCATAGATTGTCCTCAATTGTCCAACAATAACGTTCCATTGGCGGGACGCTCCCCTTGTCTAGCTTTTGTTGTGAACACAATGGACAAAGCAGTTAGCAGCAACACACAATAACAAACCTTATGAGTCTGAAGGCGATCTTTGATTTCCTTTTGATTTTTATGGCGTATCGTCTTCTAGCCAGGGCGGCGGGGCTCGCGAGCAGCGCGCCTTCGGCTTCGTCGCTGAGAGCTTCCTCATCGCTGGCGTCGTCGCGGGGCGCGGCGGTCGGGGGCTTAGAGGACCCCGCGGCGCCCCGGCCCCACGACAACATGGAACTCCGTAAGGACCTAAGCGTCTCCGTTGTATAGGCCCTCTCGATGTACCGCCACCATGCAACAACATATCGACACGCCGACGGCACAGTTCACTCCGCGGTGCACAACCACTGTTCAACATTAACTTCACCGATTGTTTGTACTACATTACACTACGTGACGTCATCACCTCTTATCCGCGAGGTCTTATGAGGTGTAAGGAAGCACGTGGTTAACTGTGTGATAAGAGAGAAAATACTGGTTCACGGCATTATGCGCGCGCGGGACCCTCCCTCTGTTATCAACGAGCAAACAAACGTATCTAGTCTGCTGAGTATCTCGATAGTCAACGCAGTTGTTTTATAATACGACAGCTGTTCTATCACATGGGTTGTACTGAGCAAATCTAACGTCTGACTATAAAAGTTCCTCCTATACGGACAATGTGTCGAACAATCCGAAGTTTCTATGACAATAAAACAATAAATGGCGGGTACGTACACAGAATAATATTGCTCTCAATCACTAAAAATGAGTCGCAATGGACGTCATCAATTATCTGCGGGTTTTGGAATTAATTTATATTCTAACAAGCACGATGGTCTTAAAATTCTTAAGGATAGCCGCTTATTTAGTCATATAATATGCAGCGATTATTGTGCAGCTACAACAAAACGCAACAAGTCAATCACATTCGAAGTCGATACCGAGGCACTTTATCACGAAATCACCACAACATCACAACACAGATCAACATTTAATCACTGGAATAACATTGCCACTGTGTAATACAAACTCACTGTCGTTGTGTTTGTTTAGACGTGTTTGATTCGGGATTCATGCGCGCTAACTAAAGAGTTCTTTAACACTTGGTATGCGCAAGCGCCGCGTGCCACCGCGTCTCGCCGCGCCCGGCCCGCGACACCGCGCCGAAATAGAAATGTACCGAGTATCGGCTTCAGACCACATTTGTCACCTTGACGAAAGATACACCGTACACGTGGCCTTCCCGACCAGACGCCGTCCCCGCCGGCTGTTGACATTGTCACATGTTCGATGCTTAAAAACTCATTAAAAGAAATTGCTTCGTAATATAGTGCTCGTGATGATCTGTAGAACCCGCATTACCGCACACTTTTTTATGAAATGGCAAGCGAATATTCCGCCTAATGATTTTTCTGTAACTTATTGACGTGGAACAGTGTCTACATACGAATAAAAGTATTTTACGTGTAGGTAGATACTATACGTATACACAGATGTACCTATATATGTATGTATATTAGTGTTAGAAAGTGATAATAAAATAAGCCATCTACGCTTGAGCAGCGCCAGATACAGAAGTCTAGATTAAGTAGTCAGTAGTGTAAGTAACTAGGTACATAAACATATGCCCAACTTTTTTCAGCGTGATAATAAATTAATGAAAATAAATCATTAAGATTAAAAGAAAAAGAAAACATGGAATTAGAATAGATTATTTCAAGTAGTACTGAAATCCTCTAGTGGTTTCTTCTACTTTTATAATGTCTTAATAAATGCTATTAATTAACAATATCTTGTAGTTTAAACTATTGTTGTTAGCTGCTACTGGTCTTTAAAGTATCATTGGAGTTTTTAAGGACCAAGATCTTGGTGTCTCAAGGGTGTAAGACGAATCTCCCTAGAAACCAAACCGAGCAGTAATTTATACTTCCCCTGGAAATGAAATTGAACCCAGGAATTCGGAGTTAAAATGATATTTGGTGATGTTCTCTTAGATTTCCACGAGTGCTATACGTCTATACCTACTATAATTTTATAAAGCTGAAGAGTTCGTTTGTTTGTGTGGTTGAACTCGTTAGTCTCAGGAGCTACTAATTCAAATTGGAAAATTATTTTTGTGTTGGATAGTCCATTTATCGAGGAAGTTAACCAATATAACAACCGACATTAACGCTAGCGTTCCGCGGGCGACCTCTAATTGCAAATAAAGCAACTTTAAACTATTTTATCAAATAAGTTATTCTACATAATTAGTCTTCTCGTGACCATGAACGCTGCAAAGTGTTACGAAACGTCGGGCAATAATAAAAAATGTAAAACCTTATTACACGCGAGTTAAAACCGTGAAGGTTGCATTATTTACAATGCAATTTGGTGGTAGACAAATGGTTGGGTATCAACACCGTGAATATGACCAAACTACGCCTGATATGACCTTTTAAATTAGGTGGAATTATTAATTCACAGGTACGCATTAAGTCACAGACAGTGACTTCGGATTCGGACATGTTTCTTCCTCTCCATCCAGAGTAACTAGCTCTCTGCTGAACTCCCAGCCGAATCAGCTCAGCTCGGCTAACACGGTTTCCCTAGAGGTTCCCGTGTGATGCCGGCAGAGTAGAATAGCATCACCCGATATCCTCCAATGGGTGTCGTAGAAGGCGACTAATGGATCAGAAAAAGGGGTATTGATCACCTTATACTCCGTCCACCAAACCGCATTGGGCAAGCGTGGTAGACTACTGCCTAAACCTCCTTCGATGACAGGGAGAGGCCTTGTTTCCCAGCAGTGGATCGACTTATAAAGGCTGTTATGATTAATTCACACTCTCTTAAGTGTAAAAACAGGAACCACACATTAGAGAGAATGTGTCCAAAAATAGATAACTTCCAACATTTCCAATAGCATTGATCATGGTTTTGTAATATCTGACTTTTATCTTGAGGTAGAGTAACTGAAAACTCGGTTTGTCGCTTTGTATCATAGAATAGAGAACGTGCAGTAACCTTTTGTTGTAAACGGTAGTTTATTCCTGAGGGAAAATAAACGACATATTTATGATGCTATCGACATCCTAGTCACGAAGTTCGTTCCGTAGTGGATGTATCAAGAACAATATGCAATATATTTTTAAATATTACACCTGGCTATGTTATAGGCACAGTTTTATTGTCTCTGTATGTTTGTAATAAGAATTATAAATTTTGTACATATGTGTTAATTAAAGACAGACTTGCATCAGATAAAAAATAAATAATTGCGGGTAACATAGACATAAGAAGATTCTATCTTCCTTTTTGTGTTAATACATATAAAGCTCAAATATAAAAAAAAACATTGTCGCTGTGTAATTTTATGTGTCAATAAAGCCCAAAGTTTAATTGATATTTCCACGAGTTTGAGCAAAGTGTCAATATGTTGGAATACAATCATTGAAACACGCTGTTGTTTTAATGACTTTTTTAATAGGTATACTTCAGAATCGCATTCCAGCTTTCTATGTAGGTAAATAAAAGTTGAATCATATACTATGTAATAAAGAATACTCCGCTGCAAGTAACGTAAAGCAAAGGTACTAAAATACATAATTATGAAGTAGGATTTTGAAAAATATTTTATGAGTAGGAAGGTATGGCAACATAATCATCATCGTAACAGCCATAATAATTCGACTACTACTGGGACACAAGGCCAATTCTTGTCTTCGAAGAAGGTTCATGTACTATTTTCTCCGAGATTTTTGAAATCAAACGGAGTTTAGATATTGGCTTATAATTTCCGAGCCCTTTTTTGTCTATTGGAGAAATTTCGTGTTTGTGATCAATGGATCGGTCGCAATGAATGATTTAGATATAACGGTTGTAAAAAGACCTATAACAAAGAGAACTACGTATTCTGCTCATCAGTAGAACCATTTTTTCTTCTAGATTATACCTGGAACATTAATAGTGATGAAGTTATTGAAGGTCAAAGTCAGTTTTACTTTTCAAGATTTTTATGAAAATAAATTGAAACCATTATTTTATTATTTTTTTGTGCAAAGAAACATTATCAAAATTTTAAGTATTTCATACCAAAAATGGTTTTAAAAGGTCAGCGCTGAATGTAACCACTCGATATCGGGGCTACGTAAGTACTTATATTAATCTATGATCGAGGCAATTCAACTCAGCCGACCGAACGTCGCGGACGTCTCCAAGTTGCTAAGCGCCGCGCGATTTGCGCCTTGTATAGGTACGATGCGCGATATTTTTTGGAGTTTTTTTAATACCAATAAATAGAAAAACGTTTCCCAGAAACATTTTATTTTTCTTGTTTTGATGTATAGAATGCGAAGACTTCGGCTTTGTCTTAGGTCTTTTTACAGCATATACAACATGTAAATTAAATAACCAACACCCTGAATACAGGTGGTTTGGGATCGGCTTCCGAGTTGATTTCCATATTTTTTTTAAAAAATAAAAAAAAGTACCCAGAAAATATTGTACAACATTTTCTGGGTACTTTTGTTTTTTTTTTTTCAAAAAAATGTTTTTTTTAAAAAAACAAATTTTTGAAATTAACCCAGCCGATCCCAAACCACCTGTATTCAGGGTGTTGGTTATTTAATTTACATGTTGTATACGGATACGGAGTTACTTGTAATACATCAACTACCTTGACCGCCCATTGTACATTTTATTTTGTATTATTCATATTTAACTGTTCCTGTTTTTTCACTGGTGTGCAATAAAGATTATTCTATTCTATTCTACCTTCAAACCATTTGAAGATCTCATCAATGCACAACGTTTTCTTTTTAAGCAACAGTATTGAAGTTGTTCATTACAAATTTCCAAACGAGCTCGACTGAAATGAATGGAACGGTAGATTTTCTTCTTCGCAATTCCAGTTTTGTTTCCATAGAAACTGATAGACAGTGATCAGATCCTATTAATCGAGATAGTATTGAGACGCGGCGCATTGTGTAAAGGTTCATACAAATTCAAGTGTGACGAATAATAAAGGATCAGTCGGGGTTTTTCTAAAAAAAAATTTATACATCTCAAAAATTTTTACTCTTTTTAAACTTGTGCAGATAATTATATAATAGATACGCCGAACAAAACAAATAAACAACTGAATTATGTACGTACATTTATTGCGTAGTTCCAGGCTTTAGGAAAGCTTAGTTTAAAAATAGTAATTTCTAGAACGTCTAGTCGCTAAAATTAAATTTACCGTCGTAACACCACTTAAAACAGTTTTCTGTGCTAAACTTAGATAAATTAAAAATAAGATTAATTATCGAGTATCAGGTTATCTAAACTTGAACAATGAAACTTTACTAAGATTGTCAGTGTACAATTTATTGCTTCAGAGAAAACTAGCAAAGCTAGTATTTATGTGCACCTCCCTCTCTTCTGGGGGGGCGGCTGCTTCAGATAACCTTATAGCCATTTTGGCAATAGGCAATAAGGGGGTGAATAGTCGGTAGGAGTTCGACATAACCCTTTTTTTTATTGACGGGAGGTCAAATGCATTCACGCACCGTCCCTGCGGGGTGGGGATATGTGGGACTCGAGGTAAAGGCGTTCTCTCCATACCCACTAAACATCCTCCCCGGCCAGACCTCCAGTGCGCTATTACGGGACGGGTCGGGATCTGCGCACGTGAGCGGAACTACACCGAGACCGTCCCAACGCTGCCCGTGTATGCACTCCTTTCCGGAAGGTTCTTCTGACTCTTTTACCTGCTCTGTCTTTCGCTCCTCCCCGTGGGGGAAGGAAAGAGAAAGCGACGGGGAGACTCAGGAGAGAAAAAAACATCAACAACATAAGGGTGGTAATTTAACGTGCCTCTTGAGTTCCGGTAGTCAAATGGCTGGTGGAATTAATTCATGTAATTCCGTCGCACACTCTCCAAAGTGTATCCTATAAAATACCGATAGACTAGCTACTTTTTGACGATGGTCGAGACTTGATAGCTTATCAGTGAGTTTTGGGTTGCCAATAAGTCGCTTAGCTCTTCTTTCTACCGAATCCAAAGCTGCAAGCTTGTATTTCGCTGATCCGTCCCAAAGATGTTAGCAATACTCCATAATTGAGTGGATTTGTGCTTTATATCGACAATACAGCTAAAGGATTTGGCATTAGATTTTTACGACCGCCGCCTGCATGACGCCATCCCTCCTTGGGAAAATGATTGATTGAGATTGAGAGTAAGAGTATCCAGTTTTATTAAAACTTCGGAATCGAGAGATTTTGCGTACAATCTTGTACTTAAATCAGTGCCATACGAACTAAAAGTTGATTGATTATGTTAAAAAAATATTGAAGTTTGAAATGATTGGCTGGACTTTGACCGTTAATTGTTATCATACTTGCCTTTTATCAAAAGGTATTTTAATGTAAACCATAAGCAATATCACAAGTAACGAGATGTTTATCTAATTAGAACACAAAAAGAATACGTATGTAAATTCCTTTCAACTTATAAAAAAGTTATAAGGTAGGGTAAGTAACTTTTTCATAACTTATTATAAGTTTCATTTTAAATGCAACTTTAATTCACATACAGTTGATAAACTAACCGTTTATATAAAGCGCTATTTTAATTGAAAATACCACTCGACCCCATCAAAAATATGCTAACTTTTGTATACACAGTAGAAGTGGAGACACAAAATATTACTTTAACTTGCGATTTAAGTTACAATTCAATTAAGTTTAAAATTTAATTATAACTTCATATTTAATTTGCTGCTTAACAAAATATGGTAACAATTTCTCGAAGTTATTTTGGCAAGGTTTATTGTTTTTCATCTTAACGTGATCATCAATCAATTTAGGTTTTCATCAGTATTAGATATAAATTAGAAGTTACTTTCATTACGCGAATATTTGTGCGACGATATCTTAATAAAATATTTTCAATACGACTTAATTACGAAATAACAAATACTTTTCAGTCCAAATTTTATTTTTTAAAAGTTCTTGTTTATAGTAGATTTTATATTTGTCAAAGAACAATCGTGACTGGTATACCAGTGTATTATACTGTTATTTTTACGATGAAAACACCTGTTTTTTTTTACAATTTCACGATTGCCTTAAAAACGAAATACTCTCATTCGCTTTATTGTTTGTATTAATTAAAATTTATGATTCGTACTCACATGTATCTGTGCTTGAGCTGTTATTTTAAATTAAAAATACCTACCGCATATTGAAGGGTTCGTTACAATTTCATTATAGAACAGGTGAGCGTGATAATAATAAGTACCCATCTATTTTAATAAGTTTTAATAAAATTTAAGCGTGGAAATAAGCCAACAACTCTCAACAAATAACAAATAGTTGAATTAATAAATGACTTTTCGATGGATTCCACACAAAAAAAAAATAACTTGTTTTTCATGACCATCATGTAATTTTTCTCATCATTACATACTTACATACGTAATTCTATGAGAGGTTGAGCAGAGCCCAACCTCTCATAGAATTTCAAGCGTGTTACACAAAGACACATCTGGCAATATGGGCCATGCACTATTTTCAATAGTGACAGTTTGTCTGGCTGTCATCTACACAAAAAGCAAATCTAAAATATAACAATCCTTCAGTAAACAAACAAACGCAAAAGCCAACAACCAGGACGACGTTACACTCAAAATCATCTCAGCAGTCCGGGCAACTTCTTTAGAAGATAATACTGATACAAGAATGACAACCTAAAGAAAATTTTGAAATAATGTCAGAACAGTCAAGAAACCGTATCACGTCTTTATACTATAAACCTAAAGACGGGTCCAGATATGATAATTTGCCCGATCCGATCAGCGTATCCGTATCAGCGTATCACGTATCAAGTCCCGTATCAAGTTGTGGACGCCTCAATTTGCTCCGTATCATTTCGATCATCAAAGGGAATGAAGATACGGATCTTCATTCCCTTTGATGATCGAACAAAAATCGACACGACGGGAAGGGCCGTATCATAACGGCGTATCGAGATCGCGTATCATCACCCGTCGACATATGCGATCATGATACGCGTCGGCGATACGGATAGGTACGCTAATCGGATCGGGTAAATGATACATTTCTGGACCCGGCTTAAGACGCGGTCTGTTGCCGCGTCGTACACCGTTCCGTAGCGGTCATAGTAAAAAAGAGGCATTGCCTTTCCTAGTTAATAAGTATGCTTTTTACGTTCTCGTATACGTAGTAGGCATAGAGGAAGTTGTGTAATTGTCAAAAAATTCGACCTCGAGATTTTGAGGGATTTACACGTTTTGGACCTCCATGACTCCAAAAATACCTTTTGTGGAATTATGTCTGTGTGTCTGTGCGTTAGCACGATAACTCGAGTATGCTTTAACCTATTGCAACCAAATTTAACATGCATGTATGACATCAAAATATAAGGTTTCCATCAACTTTTGAGTCGTCGATCACGAGAGTTAAGCAACTAAGTGCGCGGTCATTACTCGGATGGGTGACCAAAATTTAACATGCATGTATGACATCTAATATAAGGTTTTTATCAACTTTTAAGTCGTTTCCAGTATACGAGAAAGTCAAGGGGAGACCACTCCCGATTTTTATGCTAAGTGGTTGTCAGACAAGTATACGGTCTGTCTGGTGGTAAGCAGCCACCATAGCCTATAGACGTTTGCAACACTGATATGATACTCACGCGCAGCCAACCCTAATCCCCTTCCCTACCCCCATGGAGCTCTGGGCGACCTTACCAACAAAAACACCAAACTAACACTAGTATTATTTGACTGTGGTCTTCTTCTTCTTTTATTTAACGACAAATAGTCGTTAATCTCAAGTTAGGAAAAACACTACATTTTGACATTGTTTCCCGCTGTCGCTCAAGTTCTTGACGTCTGCATTAAAATATGGGCGTCACACATTTAAATGCATCTAGGGAGTCATCACAACAGCCTTTACAATTCGACCCACTGCTGGGACACAAGGCCTCTCCTTGCTATCGAAGGAGGTTTAGGCAGTAGTCCACCACGCTTGCCCAATGTGGATTGGCGGACGTAGTATAAGGTGATCAATACCCCTTTGCTGATCCATTAGTCGCCTTCTACGACACCCAATGGAGGATATGTCGTGATGCTATTCTACTCTGTTGGCATCACGCGGCCAATCTAGGGAGTGCTTGGAAAGAAATGCATGGAAACAGACCACAAAACCCTTATTTCAATGATTTCTCATTACTGATCGTCAACACGGATGCTTATGCAACGAAATGACACCACTTTCACTGCACAAAATCCACTCCGAAGCAATTTTGAATTAACGAAACAAAGATCGACATCCAGACGCCATGGTTTCCCGCCAAACACCCCCAATTGTGATCTTCTGTAAGCTTTTGCCATTTGAAAGCAGTTCTAGAAATACCTAAATATTTAATTTCGCTAAATCGTTTGCCCTGCTTAAAGTTTGAACCGCCTGAGGTAAAAGTGAGCGAAATTGTCTATTGAATCCAATTACCTAACATACATAGCTGCAACTCAACGAGAAATCCAGTAGTCAAGTTTGTAATTTGTTTTACGCATAAACTTTATAAATCTTCAGTTTTCTGAACTTGAAATAGCAGAGATGCTTAACATTATTTTTCTAGACTTGCGTACCTAAAGACTTTTCTTTGACTTTGTAGTGGTTAACATAAACGTTTTCCTGAATAGATAACCTTCCTTTGTTGTTTCAGACAGGAGTTGTGAGCATTAGCTTTTGCAAACCTCTGCTTCAAACAATCTTATGAGGATAATGCATTCAGTAACTGCAAGACATTGTTTTCCTTATTTTGGTATAAATAATGTACTAGTCTTATTTATTCATTTATTTTTCTCAGCTCATTCTTGCAATACGACTGAAGTACTTAGGAACTTTACTTACATATTTATTTATAATTGTCGGTTCAATAATATAAAATACAGCAGTTTAAAAAATATTAAAATTTAAAAATAAATTAATTATTAGGTACAACGTACAATTATATATCAAATATTATTGTCGTTTCAGCCGAGGAACGCCCACTGATGGATATAGGCATCTTTATATTAAACATTACTGAGGACTAAATTTCTAATGCTATTTGAGTCGCAAACTAAACTAAAATATACACGTACAATAGAATATCTATGTTTAACGACATAAAGAAACATAACATGTTTTGGCCGCTATTCTACTTAAATTGGTGGTACAAAATGTAATTTCCATGGAGCCGCTGTACAACGTAAATTAGATTCAACTTGCAGTATTTTGAGATTTACCCAACAGTTATTTTATGCTGTTCATTTTAAAGTGTTTTTTTATTGTTTTATCACATTACTATTATTTTATTTTGCTTAATTATTTAGTATTAAAAAATATTTATACTTCTTTGTTTTGTTATGATAATTGTTTTACGTTTTTCTGTAACTATTCTGTACACATGTTTGATAATAATTTATTCACTAAATTACAGTGCAGCACAAAGTACGTAAAGTCATAAATACGTTACATAAAGTTACCCTTTCAAAGCAGAGTAATTTTCTCGAAAATAAAAACTTACATCAAACATAATAATTGAAATTTAAACCCGTGAACGTTAAATAAAGTTATTTTTTTTTAATTTAGGACAACTTATGTGATTTAAATGTGATTAGTATACTGTGGTTTTCGAAATGTACCTACATAGATAAAGTAAAAGTTTATAACTGTATAGTCTAGGTCAGATATTAAATAATCAATCACATTCAATATGAATTTTAATAAGTTGTTTCTAATACAATTAAGTCATTGTCAAATTACAATTTGACAATGACTAAATGTACAATCTTTTAACATTTACTATCGGATTCCACTGTAAATAGTTTACATTGTTACAAAAATATCGCAGGTTTATTTACTGTGACCAATATAAGCCCTGCAGCATTAATCAGTTAAAATCAAACAATACGAATATTCTAACCACATAACAAAGAATAATATTAACAAAATAATATCCTATATTCACGAAAACGTCTTGAAGCGAAAGAACAAATTTTAAATGAGCTTTTATTACTATTAAATCTATTGTAATAAGCGACGTCAAGAATCTTACACGTGTCCAATTGAAAAATCATTTCGTGCTACGCCAATACAATACAAAGTTGCCAGCCGACTATGTCAGCGTGGTAATTACGTGGTATTACATAACAGTAGAAAGAGCGATCCCGATACATAATGATGTCAATCGATAATAATCGTGGACCGATATAGCTGCGGCGCGTGTTGCAGGCACACTGGCGACATTTCGCGCAGAGGAACGGGCAACACATGTGCCAAGTGATAAACAGTATTTATAGACAAGTATGCGCGTGACCAACTACTTTGGGATACTCGTCTATTTTCAGGACTTACGATAAAACTCTCTAAGATAAACACGGAAGAAAATTCTCGTGCGTGCAGTTGAGGTAGGTAGGTTAACAGAATGATGTTACCAAAATGTAAGGTAATTATATAAATGACACGTGCTTTTGCCATGTGTTTAGTCCATTAGTTGCGGAAATAATTTATTACCTACCTTTTTTCATAAAGTTCTTTATAAGATAAATATGAGACCGTTATAATGACATTATGGAAAACAGTTTTCTTAGTTAATGTTATCATTTTCCCGTTAAAGATTATCATAAACAAAAGGGAAACAGAACAACCGACAAAGTTTCAGGAACTGAACTATAAAAATAAGAAACACGACAGTTTGTTTATACCTTTTGTCTGCTATTTTCACGTTTAGTTCCGTCGTGAAATTGTTTTCAGCTATAATTCTCAGAACTTTTAAATACCAGTAAAGTTTATTGTTTTATAAAAAGCATTAAAATAACTTTCTAAGTATAGAAAGAAATAGAATAGTATAAAATTACACTTTATTGTACATTAGCGTTCCGCCCGTGAATTCATCCGCGTGGGTGGGGTTTCGTTCTATGGATATTGAGTACCTGTCTATGTTTTTAACGCGCTCCAAAGTGACTTTAAAAAAAAACGAAATTTATTGTTACATAACATTTTGTTTTTTACTATTTTAAAAACACTCTAAAATATCTTTAAAGTCTTTTAAGAAATTAGGTGTAGTAGAACGTCTTCCCTGAATAGCAACCTGTGATTATTTTGAGGCATTACATGGCCCATACTGCCAAACATGACTTTGTGTGTAACCAAATCTTACCTAACCCCGGACTTCTGAGATGATTTTGAATATCTGTCATGGTTGTTTACTTTTGCGTTAGATTGTTTACTGAAGGTTACTTTTGGGTTTGGTGCCCCTTTCATGTAGGCGACAGGCTGTCAACTATTAGGCACTGCATTGCCCATACTGCCAGATGATGCTTTATGTGTAACAAAATGTTACCTAAACCTCTGCTCGACCCCTCAAGGGATTACGAACGTGATCGTTACGTTAGGTAATAGTCTAAGATCCCGTTATAGAACGACCTTCACCGAGATGTTTATTTGATGAAACGTATTTTATATTTAATTTAATTTTATATTTAATTTTTATTTTAATTTTTTTTTATAAATAAATGAAATTACTTTGAAGTAGTAACCTAAAGCTGTCAAAGTCAAACAATTGTTTATTAATAGACAAACACTTCGAGTTTCTCCCGAGTTCTTGACGTAAAAGCACGTGTTGAGAGACTCCATTTTTAACCTCAATCAACCGTACAAATTTTGTTACTTTACTTATATTTTCACTTGACATGGGCAAAATGCGTACGCTTAATGCGACGCGAGGCCATTAATTAAGAATACCTAACACCGATTCGGGATAAAAATAATTATTTCATATAAATAAAAATTTTCATATACTACCAACAAATACATTTTAAAATTGCCAATTGAAACATACTGATAATTTGTGGTAGTTTGACGCACAGACGTCTGTAGATACATATCGAGTGAAATACCCTCATTTTCGGGTTGGCTTTGAATCAATTTGCTTTGTTCTACTTTGGTTAGTTAACCGCATTTCTGATTAGTTTGTCCAGATCGGCAAATACCGACCGTCAAATATATTTGCGAGTTTAATATGCTTTAATTTACTTACGCACGAATACTAAAACAGGGGATTATTATTATTTAATTAACCGTTTGTTTTTGATACCCGGACTGTTAAGATGATATTGTAGTATATGTCCTGGTCGTAGGCTTTACTTGGTTTCTTTACTGGATTGTTAGTTTTTGGGTTTGGTGCCCTTTTGTGTAGACGACAGGCTGGCAACCTGTCACTACTTTTGGGTACTGTATGACCCATACTGCCAGATGTGGCTTTGTGTGTATCTGAATGTTACCTGAAACTCTGCTCGACCCCTTTTGGCATTGAGAGCGTGATCATATGTAAGTATGTATGTTTTTGACATTTTATCTTATAGACGAATTGTCAAAATCTGAAGATTAATTTTCAATCGTTTGATTTACGTGTTGATGAACTCAAGCTTATGTGGTTGTTTAAAATTAATTTTATATCTTTGTATCCTACATATTTTAAGACATGCGTAATCAAGTGTTACTTATGGCTCGTCTCAATTTTTTTGGGATTGTGAGCATGATATGTACCTATGTATGTAGGTACCTACTCAAAACGCATCTGTGTAATAAAAATTCATAGTACGTACTCAAAGGCAAAAAATAAGATTTCTTTTTTATACTTGACACAGAAGCTCACCCTATTTTTAAGTACTTAAGAAGAAACAAACTCCAACGCAAGAAAGAAGGAGGAAGAAGCTTCAAGTAGAGATATAAGGAAGGTACTTTAGGGTATTCAATTATCAAATTACTACCTTTCTTTTTCCATAAGCGCGTCTGCACTGACGCATACAGTCATCGATAATGCTAGTATAATTTTGCTTATTAGATAAAAGTTACAACATTATTTAGGACTATACGTAGGTGCCTGACCAAGATTCAGTCGTGATTTATACAAAGCTGGGGGTACTAGAAGAATAAAATATCATGTCAAGGTGACGTGATAGTTAAATTAGTGTTCTGTGGGAGTTTCTTCAGAGTTCTTGTTGTAAAAACACGTGTTAAGAGACTCATTTTTTTTTACCTCAAATCTTCCGTACAATTTTTTGTTACTTAAATTACATTTTCACTTGACGTTGGCAAAATGCGTAACGCGACGCCATTAATTAAGAATAGTATAGTAAATGTTCTGTGCCTAAATAATGTTGTATATGATAAGCAAAATTATATTAGCAATATCGTGTTCAGGTCAAAAATGATTTGGGATAGCGTGAATTCTGTTTAGAAATATTAGGTTCAGCGGTTTTTAGTAATAAAATGATTGGAAATAGTGTGCATTCGGGATTGAAATATTAGTTTTAGCGTTCTTTAAGAATACAGTCACGGTAAATACAGTGATTCGAAATAGCGTGCATTCTGTCAAGAGATATTAGGTTTAATGTTCATTAGGAATACAGTGATTCGATGTTCTGGTTTTCGATTTTAAGTATTACAGTCATGGTTTGCGCGATAAAAATACGGTACCATCAGGATAAATGAAGGTCAAAAACTTCGACGTCGAAAAAAGTGTAAATAGAATCTTCTTTGGCCTAGAATAATACTTTTCACTTTATTATTGGCTACTAGGTATTTTTAATGCAAACCGTTTACTGAAACAAAGAGTTTCCAAAGCGACGCAGACAGGAAAAAAGAACAGTTTGAACCGTAAAAGAGTCACTAGGCGATATTAAATTTTCGACCAAACATTTTAGCTCGAACCACCCAACTGGACCGATTGCTCTTTGCCGTGAATCGTGAAAGCCCCAAGGCATGAACTTTGAAACTTTATTTCAACTAGGTTTCCGTAGATGACGTCATATAGTTAAGCGGTTTCCATTTTTCTGGCGCTAGTGTGCCATTTGGAATACGTTTCTATTGAACTGTGAGATTTGTCGAGAGAATCGAATGAGAGAATGTTTGATGACTTATCTTTTTCGGCAATAGGCAAAACTGACTATGGCGAAGCCAAAGGGAAGGCTTGGATTTTAGCAGTCTGATGTATGTACTTAATTATGTGTTTAGGTACGTATATTATAAAATTCATCTGACTTTCGTTATTATGGTTCATGTAACTTGAGCTACATTTTAAACGTCTTTAACAATAGGTGTTAGTCGATTTTACCTCGTAGGTAAGCCCCGATTTTAACCGAATTAATTCCTTTTTTTCCGTAGTCTTTTTTTCTTTTTTATTACTTTTATTGAACCAAGTGTTTATTTAAAACTGCATCAAATATATACAACAAACACGATATTTCCGTGTTGTAGGTATATCAGTGGCAATAAAAGATCTTTGAGGAAGATTTCAGAGACAGATCCTTTTGTGATACCTATAGTTGATATTTCATTTATTTAACGGTGACACAGACTGTAAAATTGTTTGCGGTCCTCATAGTAGATATAAGTACTCGTAATACAAAACATAAGTTGTAAAGATATTTAATTAAAAAGAGCAATGCATAACAAAACGGACACTGAGTGGTAATAAATTGGAAAGTAAAACTGGAGATGGATTATTAATGAGAAGCTTTAAGCCTTAATTTCGAGTAAATATTAATTCCAGCTCTTCGTGGTACAATAAAAAGTTCCTCGGCTTTAGCCATTAAAATCTACAAGAGCGGAGTAGATAGCTCTCAAAAAGTTTGTTGGATATATCTATACTATGTTTCTATAAATAGTGGTTTAAAGATAACAGTGCGTTTTCGAAATATAATCTGGCTCAATCGTTGAGGTGAGCAATTTTTAAAAAGTTTCACAATAAATAATATTAGATCTCGCTCATAATCCCAAAGGATTCTTGAGCAGAGCTTTAGGTAACATTTGTTTACACATAAAACCACATCTGGCAGTATGAACCATACGGTACCCCAAAATAGTGAAAGGTTAGTTTAATGTTCTCTTAGATTTGCGCGAGCACTACACATTATAAATAAAACAACTTTTACGGATTTAACTCGCGTGTAATTAGATTTTACATGATGGTATTATTGCCCGACGTTTCGTAACACTTTTCAGCGTTCGTGGTCACGGGATGACTAAAGATGTAGGTTGTCAAACTTTATGAAATAGTTAAATCTACCGTAACTTTAATTATTAATTTGGAGTGTTCCGTTTCACGCAAACGGAGCTCACGGTGTCATTAGGTCTTGCTGTGTGGTGGTTTGCCTGAGTTTTAATAATTTTAATTACTGGATCCCAAGCAGGTGGTACGGCCCAACCATCTTCTCTATTGAAATTTGGGTGTTTCTTTATTTCAATAGCCTTGCGCAACATCCTTGGGATGTATCGACGTTCCTTGGCGAGAATGTGTGGTTTATTGAACCTTATATTACACGCGAGTTAAATCCGTAAAAGTTGTTTTATTTATAAGGTTAGTTTAAATTAATTCATTAAAAATATATAAAAAAGCAATTATTTGTCTAAGAGCGATTCCACATTACCCGATCTGATATTGGTAGTGGAAGCCTATACGATACAAGGATCAATTTAACTGCTACCTTTCGTATTGAATGGTCTGATATCGGATAACGAACGGACAAATTTAACCACTCAAAACCTCAGTAGATAATATCCAGACACAATTGATTTTAATTGTCAATCAATTGTGTCTAGATATTATTAATTTTCTACAGATTAATACTTTTGACTTGCCTCTGATATTATATCACTTTTCCTGCTGTATCTTTGTTCTTTCGGGGATATATTTTTATTATGTAAGTGAGTGATGTTCCCAAAGCTCCGCAGCTTCCCCACCTTGTGAAGGACTAAGCTGACATGCGAGTGACACCTTGGTGTTAGCACAAGCGTCTATGGAATACAAAGACGGATTTAAATAAGTGGGCCTTGTGCTTCTTTACCAAATTTACCTTAGATGAGGTTTTCCGGATGTTGTAAGAAAAAGCTGTTTCTCGTGACGAAGCGGACCCTAGCGTGGCGTGTGGCTTGCTCGCCTCTTAAGAACATAGTTTAGATACTTTTGGACATCCCAAGTAACATTTTATTCGGGCCTAGGTTGTAAAAAATGCCTTTAGGTTTTACAAGCGTCGTGAAAAGGTTAACGCTTTGCTATTTTGTCACATTGAGTACTTGAGAATGATTAATAAGTCCTAAAACTTATTGTTTATTATTACAACCTTGAAACCGCTGACAGGAGTTTAAATTAACGTTATTTTGACTTGTGTTTAAAGAGCATATAGTCCTAGGATCTAATAGTTGTCGTAGACTCCTGATTGAGTTTAGGAAAGGCTAGCAATATGCTAAAGTGAGATCTAAAAGTTTAATTTTTAACTATCGTAGAACCATAACGTTATGGAATGTTGAAATGACTTATAAGTAGTAGCTTGAAATGACTTATAAGTAGTAGCTGACTTATAAGGGTAGCTTTGAAAAGAAAACATCAACTATTTTCGCTCTGTATAATAATTTAAAAATAAATACTTTAAATAAGCTTATTTACATTTATTAGTTGTAAATGTATTAGTGTACCCACCAGTGAGTGTTGGTGATAATAATTTTTCTCACTACTTTTCACTTCACACATTTTGATCACCAACTACATTACAACATCTCGTCACTATGGATGCAGCTCAAATCAGTGAAAATCTGCAGGATTTGGCTTCTCACTTTGGAGCAAGAATGGAGGAGTTCGAAATGGTCCTTCAGCAGCAATCCACGACATCTTCATCTTCAGCTCAGCTCCAGACGGTGAAGGCCTTATCTTCTGAGTATTTACAGTTTAAGTCTTTTGTCTTAAAAGCTATTCAGACTTTGAAGACTCAGTTGGAGCTTCTTAATGCTGGTATAGATCAGTTGGAAACTCACACAAGAAGAAAAGTCTTACTTATTCATGGATTACCAGATGAGCCCAACGAGAATATCGAGTCGAAGGTCTTGACAGTTTTCAATAAGCAGATGAAACTAGCTAACATACAACCCGATTGCATAGAGGTATGCCACAGACTAGGTGTTAAAAAGGATCGCATGCGTCCTGTTTTGGTTCGTTTTTCTAATATGAAGACTCGGTCAGCTGTTTGGAGTGCTAAGACTTCGCTTAAGGGAACTAAGATTAGTGTCTCCGAGTTCTTAACCAAGTCTAGACAAAATGTCTTCTCTTCGGCTCGTAAGCATTTTGGAATGAAGAACTGCTGGTCGTCGGAGGGCATTATAGTGGTTTTGCTTCCAGACAAAACAAGGAAAAAGATCTCTTCGGTGTCTGATTTACAAAAGCTTAAGCTCCTGTTTCCCGAGTCGCCTGCCAAGTGATTACGTTTTTTTATATAATCATAATACCACCACTTTAATTTAACAGGACTCAAAGATATTGTTGTAATAATTTTAAATTCGGTAGGATAAAATTATTATTGTAACTATTAACTTTTTTCACAGATTAGAAAGACACGACAGAACTTTTTTGCGTTGCAGTAGTGGTGTTTGACATCTGTCTAAATTTTATTTTTCTTCTTTTTTTTTTTTTTTTACTAGGCAAATGTATTGTGTTCATACAGCCAAATTGTTATGTAATTTTGTTCGTGTGCATTTTATTGATTCCTGCCAACTCTCGCCGGTGGTTATTTAATTTTTGTTTTAAGTGTTAGTTTATTCCATTTATTGTTTGTTTTAGTTTTTTATTATTGATTAGTATTTATTAATATTTATATATTTATGTCTATTATTAACGATGATTATTTCACAGACAGTTCAATTGATGAATTTGAAAGTGCATGTAGTGATTTATCTTCGTCTTCTGATTCTGACGCAGTCTCTCTGGATCTCAAACTTCAAGGTGTGTTCTATGGCAAATCTCATTTCCTCAACCTTGTGCATATTAACGCTCAAAGTGTCTTAGGACACATTTCCGATTTAATTGCATCTTTTAGCAGTGGCATAGTTGACGGAATTTTAATTTCCGAATCCTGGCTTAAACCTTCTCTACCTTCTTCAATTTGCTCTCTTCATGGCTATAAGCTTTACAGAAACGACAGGGTTGGTGCAGGTGCTGGTGGAGTGTGTGCATACTTCCGGAACAACCTCACTTGCAATATTGTTGATAAATCTCCAAATGAATACACTGGATCCCTTGAACATCTCTTTCTTGAAGTTGAAGTGCATCACACCAAGATTCTTGTCGGTGTAGTTTACAGTCCTAATGATAGGGTAAATTATTTTCAAACATTTGAAACCTCTCTTGAACACTTAAGTTCTACATATGACCATGTGGTTCTCATGGGTGACCTAAATACGTGTTTATTAAAGCACAACTTTAGGTCTACTCGACTAAAATCCCTTATTTCTTCAGTTAACTTTGAATTGTTACCCCTCTCACCTACTCACCATTCTCCTAACTCTCAATCATCTCTTCTAGATCTGCAAATCATTTCTAAACCTAACCTAGTTTCATCTCACGGTCAACTGACAGCACCGTTTTCCTATCATGATCTTCTATACCTCTCATACAAAGTACGTCCACCCAAACGAAAAACAAAAATAATTCTTCAGCGTAACTTTAAGGGCATTAATTTGGATCGCTTGAGAGATGATTTTAATAACGCTGATTGGTGTCAAATTTTGAACGCAGACTCGGTAGATGAAAAAGTTTCGTTATTTAGCAGGCTTTTACTCAACTTGTTTGATGCCCATGCACCAATTAGACCTGTGCGGGTTAAGCATCTTCCTGCTCCATGGCTTACTCCGGTTATTAAAAAAATGATGAGCCGTAGAGATAAGGCTAAGTCTAATCTGAAGAAAAATTCAAGTGATGATAATCTGCAAGCATATAAGAAACTTAGGAATCTCTGCAACAGGTTGTGTAGGGATGCCAAACGCCGTTATATCCATACTTCATTGGAAAACATTTCTTCTTCGGAAATGTGGAAATTTTTGAGATCTCTCGGTATCGGTGAAAGGTCTGATAATAATAGCACTTTACCTGATTTAAATGACCTGAACAGACATTTTTGCAAACCTCCGATTATGTTAGACGACTACAACAAATATAAAACATTAAGTATTCTCAGGAATGCTAAAACACCTGACTGTGACCCCTTCAAATTTCGCGATATCACGGAGGAAGAAGTTAAAGAGAGCATCCTCTCAATCAAATCCAGGGCAGTGGGTAGCGACGGTATATGTCGTGATATGTTGGTTCCCTTATTGGAAGATGTTAGTGTTATTATCACACATATCCTTAATTTTTCACTAACATCGAACGTGTTTCCGAGTACATGGAAGCTAGCCCACGTCCTTCCTCTCCCAAAAACCGCAAATCCTACCACTTACTCCCATTTTCGGCCAATTTCTATACTCCCATTCTTATCCAAGGTCCTCGAAAGTGCCGTTCATAAGCAACTTTCCACTTATTTTTTCCGTAATAACCTCATTAGTCCTTTCCAGTCCGGTTTTCGTCCCCATCATAGCACGGTGACAGCCTTGTTAAACGTTACTGACGACATTCGTCAAGCGTTAGACAACAGGCTGGCTACTGTTGTTGTCCTACTCGATTTCAGCAGCGCTTTTAACTCTGTTGATTTTGAGGTCCTTTTATCTATCCTTCGCTCTAATAACATTCTACCCTCCGTGATTGCTTGGTTCTCTGACTATCTTCGCGGACGCCAGCAGTGTATCAAGTGTAATGATTCGTTTTCTGATTAAATGAAATGAATGAATGAAATGAATGAAATGAATGAAATGAATGAATGAAAAAGCTCTTTATTTAAATGGACTTTGCTAAGTACTTTTAAATCGTCAAAAGCCCTACCACCATTTCGACGAAATAATTATTTTACTTAAATAATTATTATTATGCTGAGACGGAGAAGAAATGGCGAAAGAAACTCCGCAGCTTACAATTTCGTAATGATTTCAAAACATCATTACATGTCCATAGATATATCAATATGAATAAATTACAATTTGAAATGCGTAAATTTGGGCAGATTTTACTCCCACGCATTTGGATCATTTAAATAATCATTTAACTTGTAATAAGCTTTTTTATATAATTTAGATTTAACAGTTTTTTTTAAATTTATTAATAGGCAAGTCTCTAATATTCTTCGGAAGCTTATTGTAAAAACGTATACATTGGCCCATAAAGGAATTGCTTATTCTGTGGAGACGAGTTTTTGATTGGTGTCACCTTACTGTAGGCGTACCGCAAGGCGGCGTTCTCTCCCCTCTCCTTTTCTCAGTTTTTATAAACGAACTCACCAAGGTCATTTCTCCTCCCTACCACCTGTATGCAGACGATCTTCAGATGTATAGGCATTGCAACTTTGAAAACATCAACGGTACTATTGACAACATTAATGAGGATTTACTTGCGGTGAAATCTTGGGCAGACTCATTTGGACTACTAGTCAATCCTAGCAAGTCACAAGCTATAGTTGTAACCAGCAATAGAATGCACAATAAACTTGACAGTAGCATAATCAGTAAGGTCACTAACAATAATGTCGTTATACCATTTTCAGAAAAGAGTAAGGACCTTGGCCTGACGATTGACGTTATCTTGGTCTTCGCACATCAATGAAGTTAGCCGTCGTATACACTTCGCTTATCATTCTCTCAAGCGCCTTCAATATTTTCTGCCATTTAAAACTAAAGTTATGCTAGCTCAAACTCTTCTACTCCCCATTCTCGACTATGCTGATGTCTGTTATTTAGATGCAACAGAAGAGCTGCTTAATAAGCTGGAGCGCCTTCAGAATCTGGCAATACGATTTATTTTCGGTTTAAAGAAATTTGACCATGTATCTGAATTTCGCGAAAAATTAAAGTGGCTCCCTATTCGACTTCGCCGCAATATGCACATCCTCTCCCTTCTATTTAAAATCCTTCACAATCCTAAACTTCCCGATTACTTGCGATCCCGTTTTAATTTCCTTCCGTCTAGCTCCCGTCCTAAACGTGCTTGTGTCACGAAAACTTTAGTTCGCCCTACCACTAAGTCGAAATTTTTTGCCAAATCCTTCACTGTGATTGCAACACAGTTGTGGAATAAGTTGCCAACAGAGATTACAGAGAGTTCATCGATTACTTCCTTTAAACGTAAGTTAAAAGAGCACTACCTATCCAATTTATTATAGATATGTATGTGTAGGTTGTATAGTATTTATATATGTATGTATATTGATACAAAATATATTACTTCGATTAGATATGTATGTATGTTATATTTTTAAGCATTTAGTATGTATATATTATGTTATATAGTTGTCATGATATTCTTATTATATGTCTTTATTTAATTTTATAAAGCAACTAGTAGTACACATTATACCCGTAATTAAAGTTTAATTATCATACAAAAGCTAGGGTTGGCTGGAAGAGATCTCTTCTAGAGATAAGCTCACCTTTGTACATGTCTTTATTAATGTATTTTCTTTCATGTTTTTATGTGTACAATAAAGAATAAATAAGTATTTTCTAAAACCTACGTAAAACCTTCATGCTATATTAGAGTCATCTAGGCAAACTAATTAGGACTGTGTGGTGAAAACCCAAACCAATAAGTTGTATTTATGACCATATGCTATTATTAAAATCCTACAAGAATATTTTAAAGCTTTAGAGGCATCCTCAAGTGTCAGTTGTCTCCGCGACTTGACAGTATCACAACAGTCTTGCATGATAAACCGAAACAGGGTGTTAAAAAAACGGAGTGGAAATTTAAAACGTAAAGGTTGTATTTTTTTTTCGTATTCTTAATACATCGGTAAGCTTTAATTGTTTTTGTAATTTTTAAGGCGTATAATATTTGTATATATTTAAGTTTATAACTGCTAAAATTGCGCAGTAAAAAACAACTACAACAACTAGGCCACGGTAATATTATCTATACAGTATTCTATCTTCATACAAGCGGTCGGAAAGCGTGTCATACCTCGCGCCTCGAGTTCGCGGGGCACCCGGTGGGCATCCAGACGCCGCAGCGACCGAACGGTGTGAATTGTTTTTTAAGCAGTTAGGCGTCCATAAACGTGCGAATTGTATTGTGAATATGTGATTGAGTTAGTAGATACCGACATAATTTAATATGGCAAAGAGCAATAGTCGATATTGTGCTGTTTTTGGTTGCTCGAACTATTCAATAACGCACCCATAGATATAATTTTTTAAATTACCTGAAATAATTATTGGAAAGGTAAGACTATAGAATATTTTTATATACCTATCTACTAGTACGTAATTTGTTTTTCATATTTAGGTATTTCGATTTTTCCATTGGGCAAAATATCTGGAATAATATATAAATAAGTAGATAGGGTGAAAAAAGAGACAAACGAGTAATCTACCTAACTAGACACTAGGCTATCTACTTACTTATACATTATTGAATGTGTAATACTGGATTTTACCTGGTTGTATTTTCATTTCCTAAATGGGTATATAGGAAGTGAAACAACAATTTGATGGTTTGGCAGTACAATGTTTATTTATGGTGGACAATATTCTGTTTGTTGCACTAGAAAAGTTATTTACTTACACATTCCAAATAATATTCCTTTGTGAGAATTCTCTTCCTTGGAAATACCTAGTTTACACAAGTCAGATTTTACACAATTTAGACCTTCTAATAGACCTTCTAACTTATATATCTAATAGTAAAATACAACCATAAAAATAATGAAAGGTAGGGTCCTGGAGTCTGCTCTGATCGCTAACGGGTGGAATTTGGGTATTACTATGTATAAATTATTAGTAAACGCGTTATGAGACAACCTTCTGCAGAGTACTTGTAGAACTCTTCGACAGTCAGCCGCTACCGTTTGGTTAGTTTAGTGTACCTGGATCAGTGCGTTGTGTCTTGGCTCTGATAGATCAGCCACTAGCTAGCTCTCTCTATATATTGTCGTTCACCGGTCACTTTTCCAAAGTGATCTCACAACTCCAAACTCTGGTTCTGCGCAGGTTTCTCTACCCGCCGACTATATGTGTAATGGAAATTGGGTCTCCAAACCCGTACCGACGACCCTGAAGATGTGTCATAATAAAACAACATCAATAAATGTTATACTACTCATTATAAAACTCCAAGAGGAATTTGGAACCACAACTTGTCCAAAAACTAATATAAAACAACGGCAAATCTTTGAGCAATTACGAAACCCGACCAACAGTACTTAGAATATGATATCTCGAGATGTGAATTATTCATAATTTAAACAAATAGATCATTCATTGCCTAAAATTTCGAACCTGACAAAATATAATTACCTTAGTAGGTAGGCAGGCAATTTTTAGAAGACGAGGCGGTTTTTTACAACCGAATTTACTAATTTACTGTAACACAAAATCAAGGCAATCACAGAATTTACTTTTAACTTTTAGAATAATTGAAAAACGATAAGAGTTTTATAGGTTCCTTTCGGGTGAATTATTAACTCCGGTTATTTATCCGTTCCAGGATATTATGTAAATATGGAATTATCTTCCTTTCAAATTAGAAAATAGTTCTCCTTCGTTAATATAATCCTCGCATATGTTATTATCACGAAGGTTTATAAGTTTCTCCAAATTAAATTCAGCCTTGAATTTGAAATTCGAAATTGCGAATGAAAATCTGACAAGCAAAAACAAACGTCCCTGATTGGTCGGCCTGCCTATGGTTTTTTAACGTCTGAGGCAAAGGAAAGTGAGTCCATACATCCGAATGAATGAAGAATTCTTGCGAATATGAATTTTGCAAATAACTACTTTGAAGGAATTTTGAACAACTAATATGACCCCCGTAAGCCTAACGTCACCTAAATACTGACGAGACTAGAGAAAACGCTCTAACGCGCCCCAATTCAAAATCAAAGTGTGAAAATTCTAAACAGACACCCATAATCTCTAATATCGAACTGAAACATGATACAACTTACAAAGACAAGAAACTTTTGTCTGAATTATTTCTTTTTTTTTTATAAGTCGCTGGGTATAGAATTTATCACTTTGCCTAAATGTCAAACTTAATGCGAAACGGAACGTAATGTCACTTGTCAAAAGACGATATTGACATTGAAAAATTGATAAATAAACAATGCTACAAATGAGATGAAATATCAGTAGGAAATAATTTACGAGAGTAATAAATGGTAGGTATTGTAGTGATCGGATCTTTTTGGTGTATACTGGCAGGTTATTAGGTAATTTGGAAAAGAGACGGATTGTTGACAGGAATTGATAGATGAAAAATTATAAAATAGGGATTATAATAATATGTAATTTCCTGAAAATAAAAGTGTTTCAGTGACAATATAGTACGTCTCAGTCGAGGCGTAAATATTTTTGTCTCAAATCTATAATTTTTTTTTATTAAATATTACTTAAAAATAATATGTATTTTATATAACACTTCCTATTTCATTCACAACAATTTTTTTTTACATATAAAATAAAATATTTACAATTACAAAACTAGAAAGAAACTCAATTATGTAGATGAAATTAAAATACTGTAGGCGGGCAGCCCTACCGCGTGTTTACGCCCCGCTCGACTGTAGCCAGTTATTTCAAGGACAGTGCCGAGTCACAATACTGTATAGATAACATTACCGTGACTAGGCTTGACTATTGCACAGATCACTGATACCGTTGAAGATTCACGACCTCCCAAAACCTCTTCTGTTTTAACCAAAGATGACACGACGTCATTAGAAACTTCTGAGGAATCACAGGTTGTCAAAATAATGCTCAAATTTCCAAGCATGTTTGAGAAAAAAAAAATTATGTTCATGATTGGTTTGGCGGCGCATACCTCGCATACAGAGGAATGGCCACTGTCTTATTGACATGATAAAGAGCACAAGTCCGATGCTCTGCCGTCACAGATTCTAGAGATTATGTGTTTGCTAAGGTTTGCGACCGGCTCGGACGTTTGATGGCGACGGATTTTTTTTTTGGTGCTGTTGTGGCAACACGGATGTTCAAGTGATAATAAGTAGATGAGTTGGTAACATATAAATTATGAAAATCCTGATAGCGGCAAATGTTTGTCTGACGAACACGAACATTTGTTGACGAGTCAAGGTTGTTTATTATATTTATTTCAGCTTATTTATAAAAGTATCTTAAAATTATTATGTATGTGTGAGGTAAGTGTGTGTGGCATAAATATATTATTATTGTTTTAAACTTAAGTGAAAAAAAAAGAAATAGGAACTAACTTGGACTAATAAGAGCCGCCTGTAGATGTTAAACACTCTGGTCGAACCATCGAGCTGTGTCGAACGCACGTCCAATCAAACAATCAAAACTTAGAAGTAACTATTTGTGCTCATAGGTTGTTTTCGCGACTGACAAGTCTTGAATTACTCGTGGCGATAACCTTTAAGTTGCGGAAACAACTTTTTAGTTTTAAATACCTCCGCGAGAATACCTTAAGCTCTTATTTAGGTAAACATTAGGAGCTTTTAGCTGAGACAGTCCTGAAAAGGTTAATTTTAATGTTTACTAGTAATTTCCTAACGGCCGCCATATTTTTTAACAGAAATTGAAAAAAAAAGAAATAAAAAAACAGTTTTTCAACTAAATGAAGCAAAATTAAATAACGTGTTCTATACGTTTTAAATATATGATTTTTCTATAATTATTTTATTAATTAATAATGCGATTTACCACCAACCCCCTAATATTATAATTTTCAATTTAATAAAATATCTTCAAAATTTTGAAGCTACGAAAGGCCCGTTTATTATATAGCAAAATTGCCCTTAACTTTCACGACAAAGTGCCAATCGCACTATTTTTTTCATTTCGTGAATTTAGCAAACTGCTTATATTTTTTTCATGAATACGGCACATAGTTATCCAGCCATTTTGAATCTTGGTGACAGGCAATGGCGCCATTATATTTTTGTAGAAAATAAAGTCCATGATTGGTATTTCTGTGTAAATAAATCTTACACAGAAACATTTTATAACCCAAGAGTCCTGGAAAAGCATTTAATCACGTCTATCAAAAAGGTTTTAAGTTGTCATAGAGTTACATCCAAGACTATTTTAGAACTTAGAAGCTGTCTTGCAGGGTTATATTAACGTTAATATAAGGTGGTGAAAGTTATATTTGGGTTCTATGTAAGTAGTTCGAAAGGTTCTGACTTTGAGCAATAGGTTTTTCTGTAGCTCTCAAAAAGGTTCTAAAACGTGGGCCCTTTTTGCACACAGGAGGTTATTATAAGGTTAACATAGCGCTTTTCGGCCTATTAAGACTTACCATCCGATTTCCATACAAAGGTTCTAGAACCTTTTCAAATCCTTTCTAAAACCTAAAATGTTACTTGGGATATTCTACCCGCGCGCATGTTTTAAGATCGTATAGCACGTATATTACAGCTCGGAAACGGATCGGCGGGTCTCAACTCGAGTCTGATGGCTGATCGTCTCACTGCTGGGACACAAGGCCTCTCCTTGTCATCGAAGGAGGTTTAGGCAGTAGTCCACCATGCTTGCCTAATGCGGATTGGTGAACGGAGTATAAGGTGATGGCCCTTTGCTGATCCATTACTCGCCTTCTACGACACCCATTGGATGGCATGGGATGATGCTATTCTACTCTGCCGGTATCACATGGCAACTCCATATTGTAACGTACACTAATCAGCAACGGAATGATACCGCCTTGCCCCACGACAAGCTCACGAACAGCCGTGAGGTGAGCGGTCAACTACCATCAATACCCGTAGTGTAAGTTTTTTCGTTTAAAATACGCAACTACTGTAGTTGCGCTATGAACTCGATTTGTATAGGAAACGTGAATAGCGCCCCTAGCGGAAAGAAGCGTAAGTCATGTTTCCCATACAAATTGAGCTCCAAACGCAACTACAATAGTAACGCTTTTAAAACGAAAAAACTTACACTACGGGCACAGTCCATTCGCTGATGGCGCGCCGCCCGCCGCTGACCGCTCGTCGTCCACGAGCTTACGTCTTTCCGTAGCCAAGCCTACGTTGTAGTAAAAGGGGGAAGGATTTAAAAAAAATTAAAAGGATTTAGTATGGAATAAAATGCTCTTAATATATTTTATGACGCCGCCGTGGTGGAGTGGTCAGTAACGCTGGCTACACAACGGGCGGTCCGGGTTCGAGTCCTGGTAGTGGCAAATGTTAGTGTGATGAACACGATCATTTGTTCATGAGTCATGGTTGTTTATATATTTATTTAAGTTTATTTATAAAAATATCTAGATTATTAAGTATATTTGTCCGTTATCTAGTATCCATAACACAAGTTCTTAAATATACTTAATTAGGACTAGATAATTTTATTGGTGTGAGCGTAGAAATATATTATTATTATTATTATATTATATTTATATGGAACTTAAACTTCGCGTTCTGATAGAAACTGATTGAACTCGTACCACCTAGCCGTCGACGAGCGTCGGCAAGCCGTAAGCGCGGCGTCGCTTCGCCGTAGCATACATTTTGACTACAGTTTAACAGCTGTCAAAACGTATGAAAACGTTAACGATTTCGTTTTTGGTTTTAACGTTCGTAAATGGTGCGATCGGGCGCAGGTCTGCACAAAGCGACACTATCATTGGGAATTGTAGGTTTTTGAATGAATACGTCTTTCGAACACTTCCGAGTAAGAAGTGAAATGTTGTGGTATGTACTCTAATATCTTTCGATAATTTCTTCTGTTACTGATCGTGGTATAAAGTTTAATTTAGTACCAAGATTCATTTTTTTTCTAACGACTGAATTATTTCTAATCGTTTTTCACTCTATTGCAATCACTAGGTAATGTCATCAAGGTGTATGAATTTCCGAACTTATAATAATGTAAATTCAAATTTCTATTCGTGAATTAATAATGAAGCGACTAATACCTATTGCGTTTATTACTCTTATATGCATTTACTTCTGACGCTTTATACCCACGCTGAGCAACGTGTGTTGTGTAGGCGGCATCAGCATTAGTTCCCACGTCACGCAATTTCTCACATTCAAATAGGTACTCCTTTGTAAAAAGTCCGAAAAATAACTGATTTGTTAAAGCTTAGAAAAAACTTGATTCAATGTCATGAATATGTAATGACTTGATTGATGAAAATTCAAGCCTTTATATTTTATCCTAGTTAAAGTTAATCAAAAGGATTACCATTTTTATCGTGTACTTTTTTGTTAAGTAAACAGTAAATTATGTTGTTCTGAAATTCCATTAAAATGATGAGAATGTACCTTTTTCGAAAAACACTTTTCGTAAATCTACATAATATTACCTAGATACTGGTTAAATAAATTAAAATGTAATTGTGTACTTATCTTCAGAGATTTGTTTGTTTTAGTCGTGCCATACTTTGTTAGCTTGAAATATTATTCTGTATCTAATATTTCTTTATTTATTAGGCAAAGCAACAGAAATAAATTTAATAAATATGTATATACTGTTCTAATGTAAGCATTACAATAAAATAACACAGCGTTTACTTAAATTATCTTATATATTTAGTACTTATGTCCCTAATAATTTCAATCTATACTAATATTATAAAGCTGAAGACTTTGTTTGTCTGGTTAAACGTGATAATCTCAGGAACTACTGATTCTGAAATTGAAAAAATCTTTTTGTGTTGGATAGTCCATATATCAAGAAAGCCTATAAGTATTTGTAGAAAAATAACATTGACAGTGTTATACAATATCTAGATATATATTTAAGTATACATACTGATCCAAATCGAATCAAAATATAACTGTTCACACAAATATATCTATAGATATTAATAACTGCCCAAATAAGAGATTGAAAAAGTAAAAAGGTAGTACTTTTATTTAAGACCGCCTGGCTAGTTTAGTGTTAACGTAGTTAAATGGTGCTAACGGGATCATTGTGTTTCAACAGAAATGATAAAATAAACAGTCTCTCGGTGGTTGAGGATGAATCTCGCTTTCCCCTTCATGACAGCCAAGAACTTCCTACTCAAGTTACAACAGGACTATTTTTTGTAATAAAGGGTTGAGTAGTAAGTCACCTTAATCACTACCATAATAAACAAGTTAGGTATTATAGGAAAGGCAGTTAATTATTCGTAAAATATAAGTAAAAGAGAAAAGCTACGGACGACATTAATTTAAGCTGAAAATACCTTCAAGGCGACAGTCATTAGGACAACCTAAGACACAGCCTTAATTAACGCTGCACCGACATCTTTACACCGAAGATTTATCACTGGTCATCTATTAGCTAAAACGAAAATAACCCGAATTTCAGCGGGAAATAGCGGAATTTCAAAATAGTGCCATTTCACAGCTGCCCCACGTCTGTTATTAAGTAATCTCAATCATTCAGTACTAGGGTTGTAAAATGGCGGTCACCTTAAATATGTCTGCTGAAAGTATCTGAGCATAATGAAAGAAAGAAAGAAAGAAAGAAAGAAATATTTATTGAGACAAAATAACAAACACACAGAAATATCCAAAATAATAATTAGGTATGTCTCAAATGGCCCCAGCTCAGCATATTGCTAGCCTCACGACTAACGCTGGTCTTCCGCTGGAACCAATCTCAACTATATTAGATATTTTAATTTAACAAGTTCAAAAATACCACTTATTAAAAAATAATAATAATAATAATAATAATTTAAAATGCAGTTGATACCTATATGCCTTACCTTCATGCAAAGCTATAACCTAAGAAAGAAGATTAATACTAAGGCTGTGCAAACTAAATCCCTTTACCTTCCCGTGAGGCGGAGAAATTAAAAAGAAAAAAGAAAAACGCACTTGACATGACATTTTGACAGGATGACAGACATCAAACGACATATTCTTTCTAATCTATGCATCAAACTTTATAACCTAGAAAACAAACAAATATCCATAATGATTCCTTCCTTCTTATGTGTACCTACTAACCACAAATACGAACAAAAACTATTAAACTAAATTCTATAGTAAAAAAAAAAAAAAAAATGTTCGGGAAATTCCATTTATGGCATTAAATTAATATTTAACAAAGGTAAATATAACAATTAAATTATTGCTGCCTTACTGCTAAAACACATCATATAGCACTTGTGTCGTGTAACTGAACCTCTTCTGATTTTTGATGGGACAATAAAAAACATTTCAACTTACATCAGTAGTTAAGTTATTGGGAACTCTAAGTCAACTTCGTTGCCTTAGAGCTTCCCAATAACAGTTCGGTCGATAAGATTGAAACAGCTCCAATCAAAAAATGTTACCATTGGTGTGTAATAAAATACTCTAATCTTAATTTTAAAAAAATCAAATTACTCACGGTGAATATTCACGTTCTCGAAATAACTGCCGCCGTGAACACAATGGACTTGGGTGTTTCGAAATTATAATATTGCGCGACTTAGATACGAACTGAAATCAGACTCGCGGTCGCGGTCGCGGTGACGCAGCCAATCAATCGATGTACCTAGTTCAATAAGTGTATTTTTCTTTCATGGTCAATGTTATGGTTCACTTTGTTAAGGTTCTCATAGATCCCTTCGCCGGGTCTATAGAGAACATTTTGATACCCCTTTGTCGGGGAAAATTTAAATTTTACGGTTAATAATATGGCTCAGTTTGTTAAGGTCCTCATAGATCCCTTCGTCGGGTCTATGGAGAGGAGATTTTGATACCCCTTTGTCGGGAAAAATTTTAATTTCATGATTATGATATATGAATTTCACGGTTAATAATATGGTTCACTTTGTTAAGGTCCTCATAGATCCCTTCGTCAGGTCTATGGAGAGGATATTTTGATACCCCTTTGTCGGGGAAAAATTATAATTTTGTGATTATGAATGACACATGAATTACTCAATACAAATATTTCGTTAGATACTGACAAAAACTAGTCGCATATCGTAATAACTATATATTTTTCCTTCGCATTCAATGCAATGTATTCCCTAAGGTACGGGTATCTCTTTGTCGAGATTAAACCCCTCACATCACATAGCAACACGAAGTACTTTATAACATTATGACGATACGTCAACCAGCGGCTAGCGATCACTGAATACTTACTGATATAAATGAATAAAATTTATTCTCGACGGGAATAATATTTATAATCCACCTAAAGCTAAGCGAAATTTAGTTGGTTCGCCCATACTGTAATAAGGTATTTTTATATTTTGAGCATCGCGCTCGCTTGTTCTGGATGCATCGCGTAAAAGCAAGCGTATAATGCTGATTTATGAGAAATGAGTTGGTGACAAACAACGGTGTCCATTTCGTCACTTTTCGATAAATGCTTTTCTTGCACTTGCTACTTATCATTATAGTAATAATTATATTAAATGTTAAAGGTACAGTCGAATATTTTAATGTGTGTCTATTTCAAAGCTGCGAGAAATTGTAACTAATTGAATTATATTTGTCATCAATCAACGAGTTAATTCTTTGCGAATCGTCAATCCGTCATAATAACATGGCAAAGATGTGTTCTTTAGCTCATAACGATAACTCAAGTATCGAATTTAACTTTTTTTCAAACAAACGTTGTTAATTAATGTAGGTTTTCTTTTAAATATTATATTTATCATTTTAGTAATGATATTACTTTTTAAGAATTCAATTCGAAATAAAGACCTACAAAGTCACGTACCTGATATAATTGCGAATATATATCATTTTAAATTCAGGTACATCTATGAGAATAATACAAAATATTTATGAAAACTCTCCGAGCAAGCTAATGGTGTAAGGATGCATCTTTATCGAGATTCAAAGCCATATAATATTGTAATAACATATGTTTACATGTAAATTTATTTAAAACAGTTGTTATTGTTGTGTTGTTATAACACACTGGATGTTCACAGTGAATTAATGCAGTAATTGAATACAAATTTAATGATGCTACTTCAAAATGGTTTCACTATTTTACGCCTTTGAAATGGACAGGTATTAAAATACTCGACTGTACATAAAATAAAGACAAGACCGTTAACAGTGGACGACAATAGCACGATACGATTTCTGTGCGAAATCGTTGGACTGCTAGTTTCATACAATATGAGGTGATATGTAGTTATAAATTTTCTGAAAAAGGTTAAAAATTAAGATCGCTATATTTAAAGAATTTGTGGAAATATATTCTGCAAGACTCGTTTTCATAGATACGTTGACTTAAGTTATAAATTTATATTTAATAATAACTTTTAAAATGCATTTGTATATGGAAAGTCGTGTCGGTATCGTATCGTTTAATTTAAAAACCGTCAATAGCTTTGAAGATAAAAACTGTAATATGTTTGTTACATATTTTCCTACATTTTACTTAATGATAAAATTTGTATTATGATAAGTAAATATATTTATATTCTAAAATAATAATTTTCGAGTAGATCACTCAACTAACAGCTTGTACAGGATTCTAGTTAATTATTGAATCTGTTCCAGAAATCAGGTTAAAATTCGATGTACATAACTCCCATATCTTATTTACAAAACCTAATTTTAATAAATTCTGATTTTATGATTGCAAAACACCTATGGCTTTGGTGAAAAACAATTATCTCAAATTACAAATTAATAAGTTTAATTAGCGGTAATTTGATCGATTTGTTTTTCACTTATTTTATTACTCAATTTCTTGAGTGGAAATTAACAAAATGCTGACGAAGTTGGTTACATATCTATGTGTGAAAAACTCGAATGTGGTGTGTAAAGTATATTGATGAATTAGGTATATAAATTGCCTTTACCCAAATATGCACTCAAATACTTCGGTACCTACGTACATCGTCGGCTCTCGTCGCTACGTGCAAGTGCTACTCTAAGTGATACCCACTCTCTTCGTCATGAGCTACCGCTGCGTTGATACAATGTATGTAAGTCTATTTTTATTGTTAGTCTATTCAGTTAATATTATTAAAATATCTCCTCCACTATTTAACAATAACTTTAACTTTTTAATTGCGTTATTGTCTGTATCGTATTGTCACAAATTCTTAATCTTTGCACCGAATGCTATGTGTTATATTGACTTTGTTTCATACTTACAGGTCTGAGTCACAGTACAAGAAACACAGCACCACACCCGTTTCTGGTGCTGCATCTTTATTTGACGAGTCCGAGGGAGACCATTCATCAGATAACGACGAAATTATCAGGTAAATTATTTTTATATTCATAGATTTAAGTTATTTAACTATACAATATATAGACTTCTCTCACGGGTACCTTTTTTCCAGTCCGCCAAAGAAAATCAAGAAACAATCCAAACCACAAAAAAAGCAGGACTCAAAGAAAAAATCACCTAGGTATGTTGTCATAATCTTGTATCTTGGTAAATTACCTAATTTTATCCAAATCCTCTTCAATGTTTAATTGCGTATATTTGTACATTAACTTAAAAAATATTTTTTTGTGAAATGTTCATAAATATATAATTTTATAAGTTGCCGAATTTCATCAATTTCAATTCAACCCTCGAACTTTTGGTGCTTATTTTTATATATCTTAAATTGATTAAATATTTTTATTTTCAGTGACACCTGTTCAAAGTCTGCTGGCAGTAACTCCGTTGTAGCGGACTTATTTGGTGACGAGCCACAGCCGCCAAGCACCAGTTCCAGCCAACCATCACCACTCTGGTCTTCGTTGGCGCAACGAGTTGCAGGCGGTGCGCTGCGGCAGGTGGAACTGATAAACGACGGCGAGCTATTCTTCGACGTGAAGGTTTATAATACCGTCGATATTATAAACTTAGATTCTCGTCGTCGAGCGGACAAGTGGTCTGCTCAACTACGTCTACGAGTTGCCCCCAGCGATCCTCTCTGGATGCAAGTTAAGAAGATTTACGCGGAAGGAAAGAAACGTTTCATAAAAGAAGCAATTTTTTACGGCGATAAAGCGGACAAGTAGTTAGGTTTAGTTTGTAAAATATAATAAATATATTTAATGGGCCTATTTACTTTATTTACCTTTTAAAATAACATATAATTACTTGATGTAACAATTAATATTTAGTAATATTAATTGTCAGATTAACTCTTCGATTCCCACTTTTAGTTACACATTCACATATTTAAAAGTAACATTAATTAGCCACATTTAATAAGTTACATATTATATCATTTCTATGGAAGTAATGTATTCAAACTAAATGAAATAAGTAGATGCATGGGAATTTAACTTTTATTGAATTTTTATGTAATAATATTAATATAAATAATTACTTTTAGTTTCATCGTTCGGTAAGTACGAAATCAGTGCTTTCCTTTTAGCTATAAGTTACTTGTTTTGATTTGATTGATCATTGATATATTTGGAATTTCAAAGGTAAGAGAAAAGATTGTCTAATTAGTTATTTGCATAATTTTAGTGTTATAATATTTTTATAATACTACTAATATCATCAGTTATGGGGAATAAAACTATCTACTGTTCTATTTGTGAAAAGTCTATTCCAAGTAAATCTTTCTCTGGTCACTTGCGGAGCATAGTACATAAAAGCAACAGCGTAGTGCATATCGATCAAGGTATAGAGAAAATTAGTTCAGCATTCAAAAATCGCATAGCGTCGTATCGTGTGCGCGAAGGAAACGAACTAGATAGCGTTGCTACTAGTTCGCCGAGTATCTACATTAGTTCTATTGCATCTCGATTGCAAGCGTTAATCGAATCAGCTCTTACGAATCACGTGAACATTAAAGTTAATTTTGAACTTTTTACCCAAGTGCTTCTACCTAAAGATGATAATATATTGACCAAATCATTTGCAACACAAAATATTCCGCTGCACCAAAATTATAGTTTCAATGATTTAATTGAGACAATTTCTGAAATCTTTTCTACAAAGATAGACGAATTCCAGGATAAAGGTAGCGGCTGGTCAATATTACGTTTTGTTTACCTCGAAGTAAATATCAATAGATTTACACCTTTAAAAGGGTCTAGCTACATACAGTTACCAAAGTCGATTATTGCAAAGCGATCTTGTATAAACATAAGAAATGATGACGAATATTGTTTTGCGTGGGCTGTCATAGCTGCCTTATACCCTGCCAGAAACAACGTAACTCGAGTAACTTCTTATCCTCACTTTAGTACTATATTGAACTTGAATGGTATGTCATTTCCAGCGACGTTTAATGATATAAAATTATTTGAAAAACTCAATAGTAATATTAGTGTAAATATTTATGGTTTGGATCGTAAAAATAGAATTACTGGCCCCTTGTACAAAACGGCACTTAGAAAACGCACTCACGTTAACATGCTTTTTTTTCAGGACGGAGGTAAGTCTCACTATTGCTTAATAAAAAATTTTACTAAATTAGTTAGAAAACAAGTTAGTAAACACCACGGTAAAATATTTTTCTGTGATGATTGTTTGTTGTTCTTTTATTCAAGTTTAAAATACGAAAATCACGATTGCTGCGGAGTAAGAACTATTTTACCTAAAGAAGGGTCATTGCTTCAGTTTAAAAATTTTCATTGTAAGCAATATATACCTTTTGTAATATATGCTGACTTTGAGACATTATTACAGCCGTGCGATGATAGTCAGGGTATTCATACAACAAACATTCAACGACACATTCCAGCTGCGTTTGCATATTATATCGTATGTAATTACGATAGTTCTCTTAATCGTTTGAAAACATACCGTGGTTCTGATTGTGCTTCTAAATTCGTAGAATTTTTACAAATAGATGTTAGAAAAATTTATTCCGTAATTAAATCAGCTTCGCGAAATCCTGTCCCTATTATCTTAAACGATGTCGATTCGCAGAGTTTCAACAGTGAGGAATACTGCTATATATGTTCAAAATTGTTACTCAATGATAAAGTAAAAGATCATTGTCACTTTACGGGGACTTACAGGGGCGCCGCTCATTCATATTGTAATATTCAGTTTCGAATACCTCAATTTGTTCCAATTTTTTTCCACAACTTGGCAGGTTATGACTGTCATTTATTTATACGTGAATTAAGCACTATCCCTGGTCCTATTAAAGTCATTCCAAAGAGCAAGGAAAATTATATTTCCTTTACAAAATTTCTCCCTATTTCAGACGATGAATTTGTTGCAATACGTTTTGTTGATTCATTTAAATTTCTGGGGACTAGCTTGGAGCAATTAGCTAAAAATCTCAATCAAAACGATTTCATACATTTAAAGCAAAATTGCAGCACTCATCAAAAGTTTTTATTGTTGTGTCGAAAAGGTATATACCCATATGAATATATGACACGGTGGGATGTTTATGATGAAACTAATTTACCATCTATTGATAAATTTCATAGTAAGCTTACAAATGAAACTATAAGCTTTAATGATTACGAACATGCCTTGATTGTGTGGAAAACTTTTGACATTAAAAATTTGGGGGAGTATACAGACTTGTATGTTCAAAGTGACGTTTTAATTTTGGCAGACATATTTGAAAAATTTCGTAGAACTTGTAAGTCAAATTATGACTTGGACCCTTGTTTCTATCTTACAAGCCCCGCTCTTTCATTCGACGCTTTTCTTTTAAAAACAAAAGTTAAATTAGAGCTGATATCAGACCTAGAGATTTTACGATTAATACAACGCGGCCTAAGAGGCGGTATTTGTCTTCTTAGTAAAAGATACGCTCGTTCTAATAATAGACACCAATCCGATTTTGATTCAACCAAACCATCAAATTATTTAGTATATTTAGATTGCAATAACCTATACGGATATGCTATGTGTGGTTTCTTACCATATGCCGATTTCAGGTTGCTTGATGCGGAAGAATGTAAACTCCTCGATGTTCTAAATATTCCCAACGATAATCCCTATGGGTTCATTATAGAGGTTGACCTTGAGTACCCTAAAGAATTACATGATTTACATAACGATTTTCCATTTTGTGCCCAAAACTTTATTCCACCGGGTTCCAAGCATAAAAAACTGGTACCTAATTTGTTTGATAAATATAAATACGTCATTCACTATGTCCATCTAAAAACGTGTCTTCGTCATGGGCTACGTTTAAAAAAAATTCATAGAGGCATTACATTCAAACAAAGTCCCTTTTTAAAAGAATATATCGACTTGAACACAGAGTTAAGGAAAAACTCTGATTCACTGTTTGAGCAAGATTTTTTTAAACTCTTAAATAATAGCATTTTTGGTAAGACTTTGGAAGATACTGAACGTAGAGTAGATGTAAAACTTGTGAATATTTGGCATGATGATCGTAATAAAACAAAAAAGTACACTACTGCAGAACAACTGATAGCTCGTCCAAACTTCCACAGTACAACAGTGTTTGATGAAAATTTGGTAGCTGTACAATTAAAAAAAGAAAAGGTGACTTTAAATAAACCAATATATATTGGATTTTCAGTTTTAGAGTTATCAAAAAGTCACATGTTTGACTTTCACTATTCGGTAATGAAAAAATATTACAACGAAAAATTATCTCTGTGTTATACAGACACTGACAGCCTGTTATATTCCATACAAACAAATGATTTTTATCATGATATAAAAGAAAAATTTTCGAGTTATTTTGACACAAGCAATTACTCCAGTAATAACTGTTTTGGAATTATTCCGAGAAACAAGAAAGTTCCGGGTATGTTTAAAGATGAATTAGGAGGGAAAATTTTATTAGAATTTGTAGGACTGCGTTCGAAACTATACAGTATTAAAACAAGTGACTACGAGATAAAAAAAGCAAAGGGGATAAAAAAACCTGTAACCAAATCACTGAAATTTTCAGATTATGCTAATGTTCTGTCGACAGGACAAGAGCTTAGAGGCAAAAATGTTCTTTTCAAAACGATCAAACATGAGATCTTTACTAGGGAGCAAAATAAAGTGGCACTGTCTAGAAAAGATGACAAACGATTTATCCTAAGTGATAATGTGTCAACTATGTCGTGGGGACATTATTCAATAACTATATAGGTTACAAGACAGTAGATAGTTTTAAATATCAGGATTAAATTCTTTACTAGTTAATAATAAAGATAATATAATGTAAATGTTACAATTAAGTTCAACAGATATTATTGTACTCTTTTATATTTTTATTTGTATTCTTTTATATTGTTACCTTGTTTCGATACTTGATTCAGAGATTTTGTATCAAAAATTATAAGTAAATAAAAAAATAAGTCCATTAACTTTGATGTTTCATTTCAACTCTTCACATAATTCTTAGTTTAAATTATTAATATTCGTTACTATAAAACATTATTAATAATAATAAGTAGTTGTAATTTTTTGTAAAGAGTATTATTTTGCATACTCTTAATTAAAAGTGAGTATGGCACTTTGACCGATCAAGTTAAGTATGTCACACGTGTTCTAAATACATGTTCTAACATGTTATTTTATTGCATAATTATATCACGTTGCATTGCTATATGCTGTGTAATATTTTTTTAAAACTTGCTTTATTTCATATTTGAACTGCTACCGTCGCACACGTCTGATTTGCCACGCTCATGGTAAGTGTTTTTTGTCGATAGTTAGTAATAATGAGTTTTATTTTTTATTCGAAGTTTCATAATTATTGTTTGGTTCCAGATGTTGTCAGATTCTTCGGAAATTATCTTTTCACAATATGCCCAAGATCCCTTGGAAGGATTTAGTGAACATTATCAGCAGTTCACAAGAAATGCTGAAGAAGAAAAGAAAAAGAAAGCAACGAATGGTGTTAAGAAAAACAAAAAAGTTTCACAAGAAGTGGAGAAGAAATTAAAACTGGCGTCAACATCTTTTGTCAAAGTAAAGCATGAAAAACAAGGCATACGCCTCATCAAGATTAAAGTTTTCGACTTAGCTACAAACCCTGAAGTGATTGACACCGACTCTAGAGATGGTGATGTCATAAGCGCGCAATATATAGTGACTACTGCAATAGATAACATCTTGGATGAGACAGAGGAACTAGTGAGCAAGATATCTCGTAAATTGGGTGGAAGTGAATATTAATTTATATAATTTAAGAACTTAGAAATGTATTTAAATAATTGACTGAATAGAATAAATATGTTGAAAATATATTGTTTTTCTTTTTACACCCATCACTTTCATTCGTATTTATAAAAAACAATTTCGCATGAATTTGACAGTACTCAGTAATTAATTACCTACTTCTTTATAAATGCGAGTGATAAGGATTCTGCATATAACTAAAAATAAAAAATAAAAATATTGAATCATAAATTTATTTTAAAAATTATAACCATACTTATTACAAAATTACATTATTTTCTAAACACCATTTTTTTACCAACAAAGCATTGGTTAAAGCACAACAATTATTATGAAATATACAACCATTTGAAAATATGTTGTCACAATACTCATTACATAAAGTCCTTAAATTAGGAATACCACTATTACTAATATCATAAACGTTTGTATGGCCGCATAGTTGTTGCACCCATTTCACTTTCTCTAATCCTTTTACTATAATTTTGTAACTATTTAAATACGTTTTAATCATTCTACAGAACTCCCTATAATCTATAAATCCAGTCCCCCATCGGTAATGTTTATGGTTTTCTATCCATCGAACGCGTTTTTTTTCTTCATCAGATAACGTGGAGAATGCATATGGTGGTTTTACTAAAAATACTTGTGTATAATCTTTAGTAGCTATTGCCAATTCCTTCACAATAAATTCATTTCTATAGTTTTTAAACCCTTGCACATCTAAAATAACTGTCTTGTTATTCATGATAATTTCTTGACAATATTACTCAATGGCTTGTATTCAAAAATACAATCGTTTAAGATAAGACAATACGCTGTAGTCTGATCAGGTATAGCTTGATCTGTTTCTATTTCAACTCTTACGTCTACTGATCCTTTCAATGTTTCGTGCTGTCGGGAACAATCAATAACGAATAATGGAGCAATATCTTTAAATTCTTTGATAGTCATTAACGGTTCAGAACGACGTCCGTGATAGGACTGTTGAAATCTAGAATACTGCTCATATATTAATGAAAATTTATTTTCCGAAAAACTAACATTCAAGCTTTCATACGGGAAATAGTTTGAATTTAAAAAAACTCTCACGTCGCGTACATTACAATGATCAAATTCTGCCATCGACAACTCTGCTTTGTTTTTGCGGTTGGTCTGTAACGCAATAATAACAAATCGAGGTTTCTCTATTTGCGATGAAGTTTTAATCGACCACGTATGTTTGCTGGTTTTGGGAAGCAATGGATATTCATATAAGTCCCAATTCCGATATGATAAAGTTACAGCTCTGTCTTTTTCTAAATGCTTTAACAAATTAACCCTCTCGCGATCGGACACTTTCACGTGGGGTACTCGCCATACAATTTTATTTATTATTATATCTTGCAACACCTCTCCTGCATTTAATTTTACAGCATTGAGATTCGTATTGCTTCGCAATAGTACTAACTCGTGTTTGCAGTTAATTATAATTCTTTCATAGTCCTCTGCAAAACCCAAAATTTTGTTTAATGGTATAGATGCTGAAAACATACCGTTGTTAGCGTTAGTCGTACCGGTAGTCGACCAGCCCCAAACCTTTGCACACTTAGATTCATTTTCATTTAAGGATAAATATGATTTAATTGTAGTAGTAACTCCGGCATTTTTTATTTTATCAATTTCGACTCCATTTAATTCGTATCTAATGTCTTGAAAAAGAAACAACGCAGGGTTGTTCACGAAGTGCACACTAGATTTATATGCTTTAGTAGTGCTATCGTATACATTGACTTTGCCCTCAATGTACAAAGTGCTAAGGGAAGGCAAGACATATAAATCTTGCTGATTAATAGGTATGCGAATTTCATCATTATTGTTGAAACTTGTTACATAGGGTTTATATGAATGATATTCAAAACTTTCAATACTGTTGTCATATGAAGTGGGTTGCGAAATGTCTAAAATATTCATTTTAATAGACCAATCAACCTTAAGAAATCTTTGTTATTTTTTGTTAATTTCTTCTTTAACTGAAGAGATGCTCCTTTTTGAGATGTTCTCTTAGAACTAACTCCAACAGGAGATGGGATATGGTTTTTATTAAAATTAATCATTTTTTTCTGAAATGTAAATATAATTGCACTTCTTCACCACGCAAATTTATTAGTTTATTTTCAGCGTCTAATAATCGTATACTAATTGTGCTAATTGAATTTTGGTTGACTGGAAAATAAATGATGTTCTTCGGTGTTTCAATAATTCGATAACCAGGTGGTACATTTGGAACAAATTCATATATTATATAACTTGGCTTTCCGTTTACAAATGATCCGCTCACTACATTGCATTCGATGCGAACAATGGTTGTCGATAAAATACTTACAGGATATAGAGATTCGCTATTTATATTAGCCTTTACTGTTTCCATGCCGAACCCTAAAATTTTCCCTACTGAATTTTTTTTGTCAAAGTGAACATCTTTAGAACAGAAAATATTAGTTTTTAAGGTGTTGTTGTTACAACTTAATCTGAAATTAGCATTTTTAATATTTTGGGTTAAATAGTCGCCAATGTCTTGAAATTCATATGATCCTTCTGGGATCGTGAGTACTTCATTTTCTCCATAATAGAATTTATTATTTCTTTCATCTATATTAGGAATCGAATTAAATGTTGAAAAATACAAAAGTCCACATTCATACTCTTCACTCAATTCAATAGTTGGTGAGTAATTTGTGGTCAATATAGATTCTATTCCCGTTACTGACACAGTGAACGCCATTTTGAGACTAAAATTATTTTTTTATTAATCTTTATTTAAACGTTTTGCCCAAAATTGTTTTAAAAATTTTAAGCAAAGATGCCCACAGTTGACGGTATCAAAGTTTTGGTACTGTACATAATTATAATTTATAGACAACGGTTTTAAATATTTAATTAACTCTATCGGTGGTTTTAAATTACCAAAACTGTCATAATATTCACAGTAATTGGTTTGTTTCGCATAGGCTACCCAATGTGTTCCAGGATTTTCAGAACTATCCAAATTGATTATGCCACATTCTAACTGTCTTGGTTTCGATGGCAACGTATCTCTCATATGGACACCGCGGAAATAAGGAATGTCATATGCAAATTTTAATATATCTATATTATTCAACGCTCGCCTGGGTAGCCGACTAATTAGTTTTTTGAAGGACTTAAATACAAGCTTGTCCCTTTTTTATGGGGTTTAATATACAATCCCTTTCCAAGAGCAACCGCTTCCATCATTTTATTGTGTCGTTGAGACTCTGAAAGACTTTTTTGTGCCATTCTGGAATCATTTACAGCCTTTGCTATACCAGCTGCACCTCCAGCTAGAGACCCTAAGGCCGATAATCCAGCAAAGATTGGAATCAAAGGCAAAACTCCGCCGCATTTTGGAATAGGAATGCAGCGTGGTATATTAATTTTCTTGCCACTAGTCAATAGTTTTCTAGCTACAGCATAAGCATATTTGATAGCAGCAGGAGTATCTTTAGATTTAATTTTTTTTAACTTTGATTGTATTTTTTTAACAGTGTTCATGAATGATTGCATACCAGCTCCTGCTTTTAGTTTGGCTTTCATGGCATTTTTAACAATCCATGAGGCAACTTTTTCACCTTTTTTAGCGTCTTTGGATTTTAATCTTTTCTTAGCCATATTCAAAAGGTCCAAATCAGCTTTATGGCGAACGGTTAAGTCACTGTTATTGTAAGCAATGTCGTGGTTCATACAAGCCTCATCCAATTTGTTAATACCTCGATCACCTCTTAATAACCGCTTCTGTAGCTTTGTTCCGGGACCACAAAATTGATATCCAGGTAAATGTAGCTCAATGGGTAAATTATTTATTAAACTATTGATGATACCGCTTCCCTCCTTCATTGGTATGAATCAAGTGATTATTTTTATCAAGAACGCCAATTTATATTAAAACACCAATGCACTCTTTTCAACCCAACTGTTTTCCTTATCGCTTATGCCTAACCATTTAACAAAAACTTTATTTCCTTTGCTTTTTATAATTTTTTCTATAAGATAAAGATCTGGAAATTTTGTTTTCTGCAATTCATATTCATAAAAACATCCCAAAATGTTTTGTTTGTGTTTATCTTGTATTTGATAAGTAGGTGGATTGGTATGGTTAACTTTTGATATAGTAAAAATTTCTGTCGACCAGTTGGGAGTATAACCTTTATAAAAGGCTCCTTTATATTTACTAATACGGACGTGATCACCAACACTATATTTAAATTTCGAAACTGGCTTTCGTTTCTGGCTTTTAATAATGTTGGAGCGGACTATCATCTCATTCGATTTATTAACATCGATGGGTTTAAATTTTGTTATTCGATGAACAGAATTGTTGTAATTATTCACAACGACAGTTAAATTTTTTTCGAACCACATGTATCTGCCAAGAACACTGAATACTTTGTAAAGATGATCTTTTAATGTTCTTATGACTCTTTCAACAATAGACGCTTTTTTTACGGAATATGTGGAATAATGATTTATTTTATATTTCTTTGTCAAACGACTAAAATTTTCATTATAAAACTCCTTACCTAAATCAGTCTGCAAATTTTTAGGTCTACGACAGGAATCAGTTAATATACACTCCATTGCATGTGTTACACAATTTTTATCTTTTGTTTTCAAAGGACTAACCCAAACAAACTTTGAGAGGACATCAATCACTACTAAAACATATTTATATCCTTTATTAAAACGTGCATATTTCTGTAAATCTATAAGATCTGCCTGCCACAAATCATCCAATCCTTTTATAACTGTTGATCGTCGTTGAAAATTTCTCCTTGCACACTTATGAAGTTCATCAACGATGTTCTGCTTACTCATTTTTTATTGCTTTTGTTTGGATGATATGATCAATTTCAGTTTTTGTATAATAACGAGAATTTAAACCACTCAAGGTATTTTTTTCTAAAGCATTTAAGTAAATCTTTACGTTGCTTTGAATTTTTTTTAATTCGTCTCGTAAATCTTTAATCTCTTTATCGAAATATGATTTATTTATTGCTTCATCGTCTGCTTCTGGATCTGGTATACCTTTTAATCTTGAAGATTTTAAGTCATATGCCCCCGTATCTGACTTTACTAATGCATCATTAACAATAGTTATGTACTCTGATAACCTTAAACGTTTATGAACGTGGTGACCAAATTTGTCAATATTCATAGTAGTCTTATTGCGTTGTTTACTGCGAGTAAACTGTTCCATTTATTCGTCGCATATTCTTTATATTTTTATTAATGATACCTGCCTCGTGAAGTTCCTCGATGATTGAAATAATTTCATTATCCAAACCAGTATTACCAGCATCTTTTGATGCTAATAGCAACTTTAAGCGTTCTACTAATTCGTTTGGATCATCCCAATACACATAATCTGTATCAGACTTAACTTTTTTTAAAAGTTCTATACCTTTGCCTTGAGTAATACTTTCGGTGCTTGTGGTTATGTCTTTACTAAATTTAAATAATGGTTTTATAATATTTACATACTTGTACCCTTTATTACTATTTATAGGTTTAGATGGATCATAATGACGTCTATGTGCATTAGTCTCTAATAAGAGTATTTTATAATTATGTAAATCATCTTCAGTAATAACATCTTTGTTTGGAACTTTTTTAAACAACAGTTGTACTAATCCAAGTGTTTTTTTAAAATTATGGTTGCCAATTTTCATAATATGGTTACCATTATAAACACGTGTCTTACCGAGGAATAATTTTCCTCTGTCACATCTAATTCCAAATGGAACATTTAATGCTTTTGACGAGGCAGTCCATGATAACGATTGATTTGGAGACGTTTGAAAGGATTTAAACGAACTTTCACTTATATTATCTTCTTCGGGAACTGAAAGAGTTTTATCGGAACTTTTATATTCGACACCCTCATCATCTTCATCCGTTTCACTTATTGGCTCCTCAAAATATTCATTGGTAGCATAGGATGTGTCACATTCACTGTACCTATTCTTTTTAAGCACTGGTTCAACCGCGTTTATTTGTTGATCTTTTTCATTGTTTTTGTTCGATAGCTTATTCAGAGGGTCCACTATGGGTTTAAATATTGTTGCTAAAGCTGAATTATTCGAATTTATTGCATCTTTCATCATCTCAACCTTCCTTTTAACAGCGGTAGCTGTTTTCACAATTTCTTCTTTCAGGTCTTTCTCCATTTTACGGGGTAAGTACTCAGGTCAAAATCAGGAATAAAAATGTCGGATTAACAGTGCAGCAGCCACTTTTGAATGTAAGCTAATCAAAAACTATAAAGGTATCGAATGTTTTTCTGTATAAGCCCTTATTTCGCTCACAGTCCTTATCAATTACAAGGTAACTAAATGGTGTATTCCATACAATAGAACACATTTCACGAAATTGTGACCATGTCATGTCAGAACTCACATGTTCATCGTAAACATGTTTTAAATTGATATCATCTTGCTTAAACAATATTATTAAGTTCGCATTATCCCTGACGAGTTGTTTTGGTATTTTTGTGTATGTTTGATTGATATAAAAACAATCAATATTTTTATGACGTCCCATAGCAAAGTAGTCTCGTATATTATTTTGGTTTTCACAAGCAACGTCGTCAAAAATAATAACAGATTCAGTCAAAGCCTCATGCGGACTTACAATTTCACTATTATTATCATATTTATAATATGATATTTCGGGTACCATATTTAATACATTTTCGAGAAATACGTACTTTGGTTGGTATAATGATTTTGAATAGACGTATAGGTTAGAAAAACGTGGACCGTCTTTATTTAACAGTAAACTTATTACTAAATTAGTTTTCCCACAATTAGACGGACCGCAAACAAGACAACGAATAGTGTTAGGTAATAAGTTACCATGTCGTTTTACTTCGTTTGATGGCGGAGGACAAACACATTTTAATTTTAAGGATTGTTTTTGCTTTATAAATTTCATATTTAGGAGCAGCAATGAATCGATTGTTGTGTAGACTCACGACAAAATAACCATTGATACCCATCGTTACAGTATTTAAAGACGTTTGATTGGAGCTGTTTCAATCTTATCGACCGAACTGTTATTGGGAATCTCTAAGGCAACGAAGTTGACTTAGAGTTCCCAATAACTTAACTACTTACATCTAAAACTTTTAATGTGTTGCAGGTTCCTAATCGGTGGCGGGATGTTATTCCAACATTTTGAGGCTGCATATCGGAAACTACCACGAAACGCAGCAGTGTTGTGTCTTGCTATAGACAACTGAAGAGGAAGTCTACGCTCTTCCAAGGGCCTCCCGCTTGCTAACCATGACAACTTTTTGTACAAATAACTAGGTTCACTGCTCTTGTTTAAGCCAAACATTATGCACGCAATATGGAGTTTACGACGGTGTCTCATCTTGAGCATAGAATGACTGTTCAAGTAAGGAGACACATGAGCCCTTGGTGGAATATCAAAGCAGAAACGCGCACAAGCATTTTGGAGCCGCTGGATCAATTTTTGCGTTTTCACAAGTAGGCGTGGACCATAGACAGCATCCATGTAATTCAGCCTTGACAGCACCAAAGACTCCACCAACTGGACCCGTAACCCCTCATCAAGGAAACGCCTCACCCTATAGAGCACTTTCAATTTATAAAAACAATTACCAACAGAACTCTGTATGTGCTTATCGTACCGTAAATCACAATCCATAACCAAACCCAGGTTACGCACCTCACAAACTCGTTCTATAAGTTCTCCGTTGAGATTAACTTTAATAGAAGGGCAAAGTGAATCAAGCCGACTTCTTGTACCAAATATTATGTACTTGGTTTTAGAAGAATTCAACAGAAGGCAGTTTTTATTGGACCATGCGGCAATACTGGAGAGATCCTCATTTATTTTACTTACTGCTTGATTAATGTCTTGCGGTTTGAAAGATATATATATCTGCGTATCGTCTGCATAGACATGATATTTGCAATGAGCAATATGTGATTTAATGTCAGCAGTGTATATAATAAAGAGGATCGGTCCTAATATGGATCCTTGCGGTACACCCCTGTGAATCATCACTTTTTCTGATTCCAATGAAGAACCATCATTTCTTCTCAATTTGACACTCTGGTACCGATTGCTGAGATAGCTGTTAAACCATTGTAATGCTTGCCAGTCAAACCCGTAATAACTTAATTTGGACAACAAAAGATTTATATTAATAGACTCAAAAGCCCTGGAATAGTCCAACAACACCAGCAATGTGCATAAGCCCTGGTCCTGAGCATGTAGAATGTTGTCAGTGACATCAAGCAAAGCCGTTGTAGTTCCTCGCCCCTTTCGAAACCCTGATTGATATACAGGCAAGATTCCATTCTTTTCCAAAAATGCCGTCAATTGCTCACACACCACCTTTTCCAATACCTTCGACATACAGGGCAATATACTGATGGGCCTCAGGTCCTTTAGATCTATTGGACTATTGATCTTAGGTAGTGGAAGTACTATTGCCTGCTTCCAGATGTCTGGGTATGTATTAGTGGCAATCGAAGTATTTACAATATCTCTGATAGTATCTATTGTATAGGGGAAAGTCCTTACAAGCATTTCTAAGCTAATGGAATCACACCCGACCGCATTGGATTTCAGACTACGTAAGATTTTAATAATATAATTGAGGCTAGTAGGTTTTAATTGAAATACCGCCTCTGAGAACCTATTGTATTCAAAATGAGTTAGCATTGAGATGCTAACAGCCGAAGATCCTGCTATGTTCATAAAATGATGATTTATGGCCGTAGGATCACTAATGTATGATGGCAGTTCTATTGATTTCTGAGGCAAGATGGTTTGTTGAAGGTTTTTCCATAATGACTTTGGATTATTTATTTTGCTGTTGACATTATAATTAAAATATGCCTTTTTTTCATCAAACAGAGCCTTATTAACTAATGATTTTAAAGTCTTGTAATAAGAGATGGATCTGTTTGGTTTATTCCTTCGATAACTATCCAAAGCATTGTCACGTAGCCTCATCATTAGTTTGATTGTGTCTGTAATCCAAGGCGGTGTGCGGTCCCTGATACTGATGGTCCTCTCAGATGCATGGTGGTCAAAGATAGATAAAATTGATGAATTAAAAACACTAACCATCTCATTCACATTTTTCAGCATGGCTATACCATCCCATCCCACATTTTTAACATCCCATTCAAATGCTTGCTCACAAATATTTTTAAATGGCCTATATGTTATAATTTGTGTAGAATGTCTTTCACGCCTGACACTGAATTCACAGACCAATAGACAGTGACCAATCTCAGATCCCACATGATCAATTGTAACTTTCCTAGCAGGGACATCAGTACAAACTACATCAATAAGGGTCTCACTGTGAGTGGTGTAATGCGTTGGCTCAGTTATAATCTGCGATAAGTTAAAACAAGCAATCAATGTGTTAAGCTTCGTAACGTTGCCATCATGACCATGAAGTACATTAATATTAAAGTCGCCTAGAAGTACCAAATGGTCATAACTAGGGATAGAGCTAATGGAATCCGAAATCGCATCAAAAAATAAATCAACGTTCATCCATGGTGGTCTATATGCTGTACCTATGATAAACTTCATTCCATTAAGGGTCATTGTCAGCCACATCTGTTCAACTGCCTTGTGCTGCGGGTCCACAGGGTGTGTCCAGAGGCGAGCACTAACATTTCGCCTTATATAAAAACCTACCCCTCCTCCGCGCGAACGCACTTCTCGAGGCCGTGGAGTGTGACGCAGTCGGTACCCCGGCAGTGTAGGCGCGCGCGCCTCCTCGCCTTCTTTGAGCCAAGTCTCATTTACAGCTAGTACATCTATGTCATGATGTGTCACCGCAGCTATAAAATTGTCGTGATTTGTACCGAGGGAACCTGCATTATACAAACCGATTTTGGTTAATTTAGGAGATTTTACATATTTTTGTTACGAAACTACACAATAGACACAGCGCAACACCATATGATACGATGATGTATTTCATAAGCAGACAACAAATAACATTATCGAGAATACAATTATAAATATTATGTGACATACACGATAAGAAAACAATAAAGAACACATTTTTAAAAATAATAAAAACTATCATGGATACGAGACTATCAAATACAGTTAACATTAGCACAGACATTAGGATCAACTTCATACGCGGTTCAAGAGGCCAATATTTAGGATGTAGGTCGCGGGCCAAACACCCGCTCAAGATCCATCTCCGAACGAAAGGGAAACGCCGGCTTTCCGTCCCCTTGCCGCGCATAAACGCGACCACGCTTCGTCCAAAAGTAGCGCCACAGCAGCCTGCGGCACTCCTCACGTACGCGGTGGAACAGCAGTCGATTGGGGCGGGTCAGCCGCTCGTTGATGTACACGCGGGCCCCGTCCGTAGCGGTGGGCGTGCGGCGCACGCGCGCGGCATGCAGCAGGTCGTCGCGCAGACGGCGGCGAGCCAGGCGCACCACGACACGACGCGGGCGCGCACCAGCGTCACCAGGCGCGGGAGCCGCGCCGACGCGCTCTGCGAAAACTACATCACGCTCCTCCAGAGTGACACCCAATCGCCCAGCCAACACAGTCACGGCTTGCAGGGTATTCTCACCATTCTCTTCGGGAAGTTGACTGATATCGAGATCAGAGAGCAGCGCCTCCTGGTCGCGGTCATTTAGCTCCATCTTGAGCTCCGCAACGGTGCGCTCGAGGTTTGCTATAGCCGCCGGAGCTCCCTCCTGCCCTTGCTCGAGAACGTCTAACCTACGCTCAACGCCAGTCAGTCGCACCGAGATACTATCTATAGACTCTCGCAGCTTCGCCATCTCTGCTCTAAATATACGCATCTCCGCCATGCCTTCCAAGAACTCTCGGCGGAAGTCGTCAACTCCTGGAAGCGCAGCTCCTACTACAGAGCCTGAAGTAACCCCTGCCACTGTTTCCTCAGTACTGCGAAGATGGGCATCAACGGAGCCGACGGGGGGTGACTCCACTACGACGTCCTCACAGACGCTCTTCACCGGAGTGAGAGTATTATCGCCTTTACGGACACCCTTCTTGCAGTTTGGGCAAATCCATCCTTTGCTTACTTGCGCCTTATCCGGGCAGGCAACACACGCCTTATGGTACATCATAGGACAGGCACTACACACAGCGGCCCCTGCCGACGAGAGGAACCTACCGCAAGCAGCACAGTTAGCCATTTTAAAGCAGATGATACTGTCAATTAATAGTATTTAGTTTTATTACTCGTCGCTAGATGGCACCACTGTATTTTAATAAATAGAATGAGAATTAAATTGTTTGCTTTATCTATGAACCTTTAAAACGTAACTACCCGCACTAAAACTGTACAGTCAAAATCAGCTGATTGTTATGATTGAAAAATTAAGTGTTTTCGGTGCAGCAGAGTGATATCCAGAACAACACAGTTACACAACACTTATCGGCACTATTTGAAACTATTCTAAATACTATACAACTATTATTTCTTTAAAATAACTTATAAACCTCGCACAGTGAAGTGGTACTTTTGACGTTGTTTGACATTTATGATGGACATACTTGACATTTCTAGATAATTTCGGATCAAACTGGCTCATATATTTTTATTAAATTTTCATATTATAAAGGAAATGTAAAACAATGGAAGTAAAAGCATTTTGATTTGAAATAAAAAAGAAAAAATGTTTATTCAGTGAAAAAAACAATTTCCAAATCAAAACTACAATTAAAAATGGATCACTGAAGAGGCACATACTCAGCAAGTGTCGAGGTGTTAAACAACGCCCCGAGACGCTGATCTTCTGCAGGCGCCTCGAAGGTAGCCACTACTACGCGCACCAATACAAGTAGTAGAAAAACACATAATATTAATAACAACACAACAAATGGGAATAATAAATACTTACATTGTTATTTGTAGGATTTAAAATATGTATTAAATAGTTTCGAAGAACTCTCCACCAGTATCTATAATACCTACACACTTTTATGCCTCTATAAACCAACATTTGAAAAACATTTTCCAATACGCCTATACGGAAACAACTCTTTTACTACTAGAACGCTGATAGCGTATCTTCTGGCGATAAAGACTTTATTATGCACTTTTTTATTTAGTTAGAGAATAATTAAATTATTAGTGTACCTTTAAGTATCTTAAAAGGAATCTAATGACAATGCCCAATTTGTCTATAGATTTCGAAACTTTTGTAAATGGTCGACACAAGAAAACTGTCCTACATTCTACAACCCTATTCATTATACGTCTAAAATTTGTGCGCGTCGTTAGACTTTCGTACTCAGTGTAAATTGATGGCAGAGCTAACAACTTAGAAGCTGAAGATTGATTAATGGGAATAAAGAGAGACGAGAACAAGTACAGACTTGCCACTCCATTTGCACTGTAGAGAAGCTAATGTAAGGGTAAAGTTTTAGTTGTTATTTGGTATCAACTTCGTAACGCGTTAAATTTCATTAGTATCGGTGTTGTTGTTGGCAACTACAGAAACTTAGCTCACGAATATTTACCGATGACGCTAGAATTGCTTTATTTGTGATTTAATGCATACAAGCATACTATAAGCCGGGTCCAGCATATGTATCATTTGCCTAAACCGATCAGCGTATCCGTATCGCCCCGATGCGTATCATGCATATTATGTGGACGGGTGATGTTACGCGTATCATCATACGCGATTAAGCGATCATGATACGCGTCGGCGATACGGACACGCTGATCGGATCGGGCAAATGATACATCTCTGGACCCGCCTATATATGAATCAAGTTCACAATTTTGAACGGGTTGAGCAGAACCTCATCATCATCAACAGCTCATTAATATCCCCACCGAGGGGCTCGAGCCTACCCCACATTAGGGGCGATTAGGCCTTAGTCAACCACGCAGGCCAAGTGCCGGTTGGTCGACTTCACAAACAACCTAAGAATTTCTTCATAGGTGTGTGCAGGTTTCCTCACGATGTTTTTCCTTCACCGTAAAAGCCTCGATTAAACGTACATATGATTTCAAAATTTGAAAACACACGCACTACGCCACCGAGCAGAACCTATATTTAGTAAAATCACATCTGGCAGAATGGGTAAAATAATGCTTCGAAATAGTGACAGGTCAGGTTTTCGGCAGTTATCAAGATCTTGTTGTTATCTTGATCATAAAATATTATGTTTTCCAATTATCTAGAACAAAGTTATCACTAAGATCTTGTTATGGATCCTACAAAACGGACAAATTGCTGTAATAATAATTAGATATTTTTATAAATAAACTTAAATAAACATAAACAAATTTTCGTGTTTATCACAAGAAATATTTGCCCTAACCAGGATTACCGCTATGTACCGCTACTGACCACTTCACTGTGACGGTGTCAAACGTAAGGCGATAAAAATTGTGATTTTATTTATTATTGTTTTTAAATTTTCTGAGCCATCTTGATGAAGTCAGCGGAATACGAACAAATGACGTTCATATTAATAACTTATTAGAATAGGATTATCTATTATGATTTAGCTCCTTTGACCGAGTGTTCAAGTGACATAGAAACGCACTTTCCATACAAAATGATCATCCTGTGGCTTTATGCGCTTCTGATTTTCGCGTGTCTGGAATTTTTCATTCTGCGATTTCTGAAAATATTATTATCTGACATAAAGCGTATAAGTCTTGGCTGCGTCGTGTTAAATTCTTTCCTTAATACTTTTCCATAGCTCTTTGACAAACTATAAGTATCAACTTCTGTGACTTTGTTAATTACCATGTTTGAGCACCGTAGAAAGGGCAAGATACACAATTAAGTCGTTTAATTGTCGTTTTAGTGACAAAGTAAATTTACTCTTCAGCTATTGCTTTTAAAGACTAATATTTATTAACTGGTCCTGGCCTGGTAGGCAATTGTAAGTAAATTACTTTGTAAAAAGGCAATATTCATGACAAATATTCTCAATAAATATTCAGGCTTTTAGAACTAATGCCGGAAAAAATGACTATCGTATAAGGCGGAAACAGAACGGCAAAAAGAACAAACACTTACGTCACAGGCTAGGGTTGTCAAATCAAATTTAGCAAAATTTAGTTATTAAATACTTATTCATAAATTTTCTTTTACATTTACGAGATTTTAGAAAGCAGTGTGCATTGCATTTCAGTGTTAGATCTTATTATTATAGCTTGAGTTATTCACGGCGTGGTTATGGTAAGATTTCCCGTCTTTTCCCTTGTGTAGTTTTATTTTAAATATCAAATTCGTTCCTGTACAAAAAAAGGTGACAAAATAAAGCTCGCGTACATGGGTTAGGTGGCGGGTTCTCTGACCGCCCGCGCGGCGACGGGCGGCCGACCCGTAACCGCCGCCGACAACGTTCAAATGCTATGTTCGGAAATGCTCGAGCTGGGTTCTCAAGAACTTCACCTGCGGCGGGTAGTGCCAGCGGGCGACCGTCACCCGCCGCACCCGTCGGCCAGTATCATTTTCGAGCATAGCGATGGGTACACGCCGTGGTGTCTTGGCATGTGTTTGTTTTAAAATGAGTTCTCTTAATAAAGAAAATTACGAATTATTAACAATTTTAGTACAATGTAATAGTATCCTGTACGATGCATCAAAAAAGATTATAAAACAACTTTTCATTGCCATGAATCAAGTTTTTGAGAACCAAGTTAGAAAAAGCTCCTTCATCTTATCGTTTTAGAAGAATATCGTTATTTTTTTTCTTTTTTTGATTATATCAAAAGTTCATCATACTATTCTTCTTCTAAAAGTAACAATGTTATAATATTTTTGTGTTCATTTTCCTCCGAGCACAAACACGTCAGTTCAAGAAACGTCTACAATTGCGACTACCAGAGAACCCATACGTCCGCGGCCGACGAGACGGGCGCGACACGCGTCGGCTCGTCGCCGTCGGCGGACGGTCAGAGAAACCGCCAGTGTCACGCACACGTCAACGTCGCCGTCATCCTCATCCGCGGTGTGTCAGCTTGAAGAGTAAATGATATGTATTTAATATTGTAAAAATCTACAAAATAAAAGTAAATAAGTATTCTCATACATCTACAAAAAATTATAAAGTCACGCCTTTCTCCCATTGGGCAGAGATCACTCTCTATGATCCTTACATATTTCTTTCGCTTCAGCTACTCTCATAACAACAGTTTCATACAACTTACAAGTGCTTATTATTCCACACCCTTATACAATAACGTCTATGTATATTTGAACGTGTTATAATTATGTAAACATTGTACGTACCATTGTCGCCGGTACCTCCGGCGCCGCATGACGTCACTGGAGTCACAGAACAAACTGGAGTCTGGAATATAATTCATGCAAAGTACGAAAGCGAGAGCGATTGAACGGCCGAAGATAGAATAATATTAACTTTTTATTTAAATTAACTTAATTTGTTCTTTTAATGTTACTCTGCGATCTCTTGATACTTATTCTGAGTCCAATTTAAATATTGAAGGAATGAAGAAAAAATATCTAATGTTAATATCTAATATTTTTTCTTTCAACATACATTCATGCTCCTTAGAAACTAATATAATAATGAAATGAAATGAAAAGCTCTTTATTTAAAAGGCTAAGTACTTTTAAATTGTCAAAAGCCCTACCACCATTTTGGGACGAAATATTAATAGCCACCTAGGTAAAGAAAATATCTCTACTTACATATTTTTATTTTCAAGTTCTATTTTTCTTTCTATTACTCGTAACATGTTAAAAAAATATGCTTTAAAGAGTTTCATAAGGCTACCTACTTTACTATTATGTGTGGAATATTTGTTCTGTATTTGTACTCATTGTACTATATTCATTAGGAAGATCATCTTGGGTAAGTTTTAATAATCTAATTTAATAATCTTTGGGTAAGGAATATTATTTTTACTTTTTACAGTTTTTTTTGTGTCGGAGGTTACGTAATTATTTTATTTTATTTTAATTCATTATTTTCTTATTTTATTAATTAAATTGATGGTGATGACCTTGAAACGCCTGAACAGATTTTCATGAATAATAGCAGTCGATCACGTCAAATTAAAAAAAATCACAACAATATCGGTCTATTCTTTTAGATATATTATATAAATATATATTATACGATAGATTATACGATGCCACAGGCACAGCCACGTCAAGCGATACCCCTCTCTGTGCATCGGGTGTTAGAAATGTTGTTAAGGTTAAAAGGGTTGAGGTGAATCCAGTAAATAGTCCAATAGTAGATTGTATAACAAGGGAGCAAAATAGTATTTTTATGGCGAGGGCCCTACTTTGAAGCACGAGCGAAGCGAAGGATTCTAGAATAGAATCCCGAGCGTAGCGAGGGATTCTAACGTAGAATCCTGAGCGCAGCGAGGGATTCAAAGTACAGTCGAACCAACTGAATCATGACCCACTTGGCCGATCATTCCTTTAGAATCATAAATTTAGTTAGGTTTCCTTCGCTATCATGCGTGTTGCACTTAGTACGTTTTAAATATGAATAAAAATGCGTCATTACGGCTCAGAGATCTATGCAATTTTAATCTTTCTTATCACTGCACTAAAGTCTCAATTGGAATTTTAAATAAGATGTCGTTCATAATCTAAACTCTTTTCACTACTGAGAAAATGGAATAACTATTATATTTTTAAAAATAAAATGACGTTATGTGTCAGATGTCAAGTAGTAGTCTGAACAAATTTTAAAAAGCCATATTTATTTGACACTGTCAGTGTCTAACAAATTGATAACAGGTTCGTTACTTAGAAATGTACGTTCAAGCGAATTTCATCCTACTTTGTATAGAGTGACTGTAGGAAAATGATCTTAAGGTGGGTCATGATTCAATTTGGTCGACTGTACATCGCCCGAGGGAAAAATAATTTGCTCTCGAGTTATATACTCTACTTTTCATCCCCTTTCTATGAGAAAATAAATAAAATACGCTGTTATGTAATTAATGAATATATTTAATTAAAAGAAGACATGTGAAATGAAGTAAAAATATTTACAAATTTATATTAATATTGGATACTAGCTCAATTATTAAAAGTTATTGTCACTGTTTTATTTGGGATCGATATTGTTGTCGATTCATTTGCATTTTGAGTATTTGTACAACGTTGTTAGCTTCTATAGTTATTGTTTGAGGAGTTAATGCATTATCACTTTCATAACTCGAGGTAGTAGAACTCATTATTTTTGCAAAATACAATAAAATATGTACTGAGGTAACAAGAACAGAAAAGTAATTCGCGCGCTTTTGTTTTTTTTTTAGTTAGTGCCGTGCAGCCAACACCAGCCAGTAATTCATACAATTTGCGTTCGATTTCTATGAATGATATTGTTCTAAATTCAAATCACTTTTACGCCCGCTAAAAAGTTCTTATCGGAAAAGAGCTATTTTATTCCCACTTATAGAGGAACAAAGCGACACTTTTCGAATAGAAGGGATGAAAAAAGAATTAATTACGGGTTTTTAGTTTTCAAAGAGGATTATTTTCTTTTCTTTACGAAACTATTAAACCTCTACCCAGCGTAGTAAGTAGCCCTAGTCGCGTGGCCCGTGGCCATTCTGGAAAACGGCTCCACCGAGACCCCCAGTAAACTGTTATGTTCTCATAAATTCCCCCGACACTACACTATTTCCAGGTTGCTGTCAGTCTGATGTCAATTGGAGTTGCCCACATTATTAATATAATTAGTCTAAAAGTATACATAATTATCTATAATATAAAAATGAATCGCAAAATGTGTTGGTAAGCGCATAACTCAACAACGCCTAGACCAATTTGGCCAATTCTTTTTTTAAAATGTTCGTTGAAGTTCAAGGATGGTTTTTACGGCGAGAAAAATTCGAATAATTTCTTTATGACAGGACGAAGTCTGTCGGGTCCGCTAGTTGTAAATAAAACTACTTTTACGGATTTAACTCGCGTGAAGATTTTACATTTTGTTATCATTGCTCGACGTTTCGTAAGAAATTGCAGCGTTCGTGGTCACGGGAAGACTTACGGAAAGAAGAAGAACATTATACATATTATTTTTTTTATAAAGTTCCTTACCGTTTTAGAAAGCGGTAAAATAAAATTAAGTGTGTCAGAATGTGTAGTGGTGTAAGGGGTTTTAAACATTCATAATGATTGATTTTTAACTTTTTCGATTTCATTTAAAAGATGGACGGCAAATCTAACTTTCACGTTTTGTTTGTCAATCAACTCGATAAAAATTCACAGTAAAATAATAAAATGAAACAACTGTTAGGTATTAAAATGACGTGTGATTATTTATCTAAAACCGCAGCTTTTAATAAGTCATCCCGCTAAATTACTACGTGGCCAGCCACATTTTACAATTCGCCAACAGAGAAAACATTTGTCTATTTTAGGGAAGGGTCTGACGTAGGTGAGATGTTTGCCACCTAGCCATACTGGTTGGCTAAACGATTACATTTTTCTGCTCCATATAATACGAATACTATGCGAGCCATGTGATGCCGGCAGAGTAGAATAGCATTACCCAATATCCTCCAATGGGTATCGTAAAAGGCGAATAATGGATCAGCAAAGGGGTATTGATCACCTTATATTCCGTCCACCAATCCTCATTGAGCAAGCGAGCAAGCCTTGAGTAAGAGAGGCCTTGTGTGATGTTTGATGATGATGATGATGACTATGATAGCTGTTAACTAGCGCACAACAAATTTATTTTGTTAGAATGTGATGAGATGAAGTATTTATTTTTAAAAATAATATTTTGACGGACTGACTGACATCGGACTGATGCAAAGTCAGTGCGATGATGAGATAGGTATCTAATAATTATTTTGTAATGAGTATGAGTACTCTGATACATAAGTAGTATCTACATAATGCTTATGCACAGCTTAATTTTAGGTGTTAAAATTAGTATTTTTTATAAAAAAAATTATACACATTATTTTAAGTAACATTCCAGATTTTTTTTGATGCGTCTTTTTACAAATGATGTTATATCTACAATGTTGATGTATATGTAAATTTATAATTATTTCTAGTACTGGCCAATGATTTTAGCAGTCTATGTATGTATAATATGTTTGTATTTTCTTTGTATATTTTTAGTGGTCAGTAACGCTGCTTACACATCACGTGGTCCGGATTCGAGTCCTGGTAAAGAGCAAATGTTTGTGTGATGAACACGAACACTTGTTAACGAGTCATGGTTGTTTATGTATTAATTTATGTTTATTTTATAAAAATAAATATCTATAGGTACTATTAAGTATATTAAAGTCCGTTATCTAGTATTCATAACACAAGTTCTTAATGATACTTAATTTGAGCTAAATAATTGGTTCGAGCGTGGAAATATATTATTATAGGTACTAGCTGACCCGGCAAACGTTATTGTGCCTTACAAATATAGCCGATTCGAAGACCTACTGAATACGTATAAAAAGTTTCATGAAAATCGGTCAAGCCGTTTCGGAGGAGTACGGTAACTAACATTGTGACATGGAAATTTTATATATAAGATTTTAGTATGTTCCACCGTAGCGCCTAAATTATTCATATGTTTTTGATGAATGAGGTGGCAATCGTTATTATGGTCCGGGCAACAATAGCTACATTTTAACTGGCTCTAACATTAGGATGAGTTAGAGAATTTTCCATTTTGAATCGATTTCATTCCTTTGAAGTTTGTACACAAACTCTTGTTATGGTTGCTAAGCTACACTAAGCCACAATAAAGGGATTATATAAATATTTTCTCGTTGCTTAGCAACAAAAAATTTTAAACACCGTGGGTAAGAGATAGCTTAATGCGAAGAACTCGATAAAAGATTAATGTTTTACTATTAATAATAAAAAAGTTATCATGAATAATTTGGCCTAAGCAATTTCTATTACACTATACGAACATAATTCACGTTTGGTATCTACACGTTTTTGAACTCTCAACTAAGCTGCAGGCAGGGCTTTTTATAGAGTACATCGGTAGTTATACGCTGGATACACAGACCATTGTCATAACGGCAAACGAGGGTGCCTTTTCAAACTTTTTAAAACTTCAGCATATTGTATTTTCGTTTTCAATATTTTTACAACTGTTGTTTTTATAGGAATGCAGACTGTCAGGTCAGGGAGATACACTCTAAATATTTTTTTAAAATGTATTTTATCTTTGTATCTTTACATGCTCATGACGTCATTAGTCCCAATATTCAACTGAGTGAATATTAAACGATTTTAATACACATGAAAATCAAATACTGAAGATATTTTGACACAAAGAAGATTTTCTAACATAGCACCTCTTTTATGCATTTGTATTGTTGTATAAAAATAATATACTTACTTATTTTTCCCCGACAGAAAAATATGTCTTTTAATTTTCTATCACAAATAAAACTCAATAGAGATCAAGTAGGAAAACCTGATATATGGGGCTGATGCCTTAAATAGGTAAACAATACATGTAATATTATAATACAACTTTTATGAAATGATGTTTTTGTCATCCGGTATCTGCCATTAACCTCTAGACGAAAGATTGAATTCTATCCCAGACTAAGATATTTATCCAATTTTTATTCCATACCTTTATTTCAAAAATAAGCTATAGTAAGAAATTAGCCTCTCCAATTCAGATCCACCCCTTCCTCCCACACCGTCTGGTCTACCACAGACGATTAGTTAATAAGTACCTTGCTGAGGTGTTCTATCCTGTCTTTGAGTAAGGATTCCATAGCTCTTCTTGGCTCTTTAAATCCACCCTTAAATTGATAATTGAATTATTTACTATGAATCCTATATAAACATTTAATAGAAGAGCCTTCGAAAGAGCTCCCAATAAGTAGATCTATAGTAGCCTAGGTAGCTACAGTACCATTAAATTTATTTTCTTTATAATATATTTTTCAGACTTCTAGTCGCCATAACATGAACAAAATATTGTGTTGTTTCATCACATACTCATTTACTTCTAAACGGTTTCAAGCTCGGAACCTTTATGTCTTATGCTGGGTTTCAATTAGTTATGTTTCCTCTGCCGGGATAATTGAGAAATAACAATGTTATTTTTCTTGTAGATAATGAAATGAACCCTCATTGTAACTTGTAACTTTGTCTCGTATCGGCAAATCTTATATATAAAATTTCCATGGCACAATGCTAGTTACCGTACTCCTCCGAAACGGCTTGACCGATTTTCATGAAACTTTGTATGCGTATTCAGTAGGTCTGCGAATCGGCTACTATCTATTTTCCATACCCCTAAGTGATAAGGGTTGTTCACCCTTAATTTTTTTTAAAATTTTTGGACGAAATTTTTTGTTTTTATTTTTTTATTATGTGGCATTAAAAAATACATACAACCCTAAATTTTTACTTTTTTATCACCAACCCCTATTTTATAGCCATTTTAGTAATTTAATCATTTTTGTAAGGCAAAATAACGTTTGCCGGGTCAGCTAGTAAAATATAATGTTTGTGAAATACAAATAGATGTCCATAAGAGTATGCGACCCAGATTTTCGTGCTAGTTCGACTTTGTCTAAAAGATCCTTCCTAGTCTTCTTCTTCTTCTTTTAAATAGATGGCGATCGAAACACAAAGATTACGCATTGCGCCAATTTCAAGTGAAAATGTACTTAAAGTAACTCACAATTGTATAAACTCTTTATTTCACAATACAGATAATATTAGCAATGTATGCAAGGGCGAACTTATCTCTACAAGAGATCACTTCCAGCCAACCCGGAAAGTTTGTTAGAGACTACAATAATGATTGTACGGTAGATTGAGTTTAAAATGGTGACTCTCAACACGTGTTTTTGCAACAAGAATTCGGGAGAAACTCAGTCCTTCCTAGTCATTAGTACCGTAGTCCTCTTCCATGTCAGATTTCAAAATCCTCTGTGGCTTTACCCTATTTCCCGTTTTCTCCTTCAATTCGCTAGTCCAGTGCCTGCCCTATGGATGCAAAACTATAGTCGAACCCAGTCTGACTGAGAACTGATGAGCCTATAAAAACGCTAGCCTTGTCCTAGTCTGCCAAGATTTGGAAACAATGGTATTTAAAAAGGACTTCTTGAAAAAGGAGGCAATGTTATAGGCTTCGCCACCCATCACGACTGTCGTGGGGATGGAAAGTATTTACGGAGTGCGGTTTTGCTACGTTCTATATTAGAGGAGGATTGAAAGATAAAATAAAATTTTGTTCGTTATTTGGGGTCGGCATATGTTTTTTTTCTTCACACACCTCGGTCAGCCCTCGTCTCAGCATTAACTCTTTTGTGTTTAGTGATTTCTGCCTTGCCTACCCGCATGGGAGGAAGCCCTCATTCTATGTGTCTATGTATGTAGCAAACCTCTTTTGGACACATAAATAGTTTTAGCAATACATTAAGAAATAAATACATATAGGTAGGTACAGTCAACAGCCAGCACATCAGGTTAAACGAACTGTCAATTTTTTCCAAACGATTTTGCACTTTATGACGTATACATTTAAGGTTGAAAATCAATTGCAGATTTATATTAGACAATTTTGGGTTGTCTACTTTGTGCTGTCGTCCGTACAAAGATGAGCTGTACGGTAATGGTTTGATCGAGCAAAAACACAAATCACGTCATTAGGTAAGCGTTATTCATAATGTTTACAATGTTAAACATGAATAAAATTCAAATTCAGCTTTAAGTATAGATGTTAAAATAAAATTAGTTATAAAATAATTTCGTGAATAGGATAAAAATTCTTAATACATTAACCTCCACAATTCACGCCTATAATTAGATAGGTTTTTGCCAGTACCTACTTTTACCTAAATATATTGTGAAGCAACCTTTTCTTTCATATTGGGCCATAAATTTTGCTACAACGTACCTATTATCTGTAACACAGCATCCTAATTTTCAATTCTAAGCTCTAATACAAAAACCATAGAATTTTATTACATTGCCTTTAAAATAATGTGTTCCTTCAGCTTACATATATTTATGTCTCATATAATTGGATAAAAATAGGAGGTATTCTATTGATTTCTTAGATTTGATGCGCGTGATCACGATACATATTATTTTGAACCACCTTTTCGAATTTAACGCGCATGTATTGGGTGATCACATATTTGGGGCTTGGAAGTCTTGCCGTGACTACTAATGGTGAAAAGTTACTATGCATTGGCCTAATATAGCAAAAATGTGAAGCCGAAATACACGTGAGTTTAAGCCGTAAAAGTAGTTACTTATATTTAATAAATAGTATAATTTCAATTTGTATTTCTTATAGATACATGGTTACATGTCTGATTTGCTATTCTATTCTATTCTTAAGTAATGGCCTTCGCAAATCTTAAAGATTATGCATTTTGCCAATGTCAAGTGAAAACTTAATTATAGTTACAAAAAATTGTACGGTAAATTTTGGTTAAAATGGAGACTCCATTTTAACCAAAATCTACCGTAAAAAATGGAGTCTTTCAACACGTGTTTTTACAACAAGAACTCGGGAGAAACTCCATGTCTGATTTTGAAGAGAATATTGATCTGACGTACCAACTGTCAACGTAGGTCGCCATTGTAACGTTGCAAGTATTATTTTAATTACATATTCATAATAATAGAAGTATTTATAAATTTTACATAATTATCAATAAAATACACACTAATTAACCTTATAATATAATTAAACTATAACTAAACCTATACTAAATATTCTAATTGTCTATTACTAAAACACGCGCAAGCCAAAACTTAATCAAACTTTCTTAACAAAACTTAAATACAACACGACTTGTCTAATTTGATGTGTGGTCTTCTGTACCAGTACGTGTCTTTTGTTTCGGAACCGGCCGTGATACGATGATCTCCGAGTAGCTGCGCGGGCGCTGCCGCCGCAGACCTCGAATAGCTAGCCATTGTGCAAGTCCATCTTCGGCAAACCAGGGGAGTCTGTCTCTGCGTAAGCAACTTATCAGTCGGGCCTTTTTACCCCCCCCAATAAATTTGTGTACGCTAGCCGGTTGTTTTCTTTATAACACAACCCGTAGTTGCGACACTGGCGCCTTAACGTGGTATTGTATGGGCTGATAATTTGCTTTCGTAGTGAGTAGTTGTGTGTTGTGTGCGTTTTTTTATTTTAATTTTCTTTGTTTTTTCGTAGATGCTTTATATATTTTTTGTATTTATTTAGTGCTTTTTTCACTATTGTTAGCATCATATCATAGCATCATTCTATGCTTTATATTTTGTAATTGTGCATATCACTCACTTTCACATATTCATTGCAATTGTAACGGACGGAGTATTTTTTTTTCTATATACCCACATTTTTTTAGTATTTTTTTTCGTTGTAAAATATTTGTTCATCACATATTTTTTTTAATTATAAAGAGATGGCTTTTCCCGTAAAGTTTTTATCGCTTCAAAAGTCCGAATTAGAATATGAGGTACTAATTAGAGGTGCAGTTCCTACTTCAACTGTACAGGACTTGCGTAAGCAAATTTCTAAACTAGGACCCGTTTTTCCATCAGAGGATATTTTAGAAAGTCCATTAGAGCCTTCCGAAGACTTAAAAGGAGTCGGAGAAGTTCTTTCTAAGATAGATTCATTTTTACGTTCTGACATTGATAGAAATACCTTATTGCGAACACAAAACTTGTTAAATCATTTATATCATAGAATCAATCGTATAGTTTGCAATAAAGAAACAAAAGACCAATACGATGCTTACGTGGTACAATTTCGAACATGCTCCGAATTGTTTAAGTCTGTTAAGGATAAGGGAGTGGATCCTTTGGTTACCGCGTGTATTAGTGATGTTCCTGCTTCAGCATTACCTATGAACATTTCAGTTACATGTGACCGTGGCGGGTCTAGCGAATTAAGTAAGCTGAAATATGACGGCAAGTCTTGTGTCCGATCTTTTATACAGCGTGTTACAGAATTTTGCGAAGCTAGAAATATTGCCGGCCACAAGGTACTTTCTTACGCTACCGAGATGTTCACAGGAGATGCGTTGCACTGGTTCAGAAGCGTGAGGGGTTTGGTGTCTGACTGGAGCGAACTTGTAGTGCTCTTAAAGCAGGATTTCGACCAGTCTGATTATGACTATAGACTGCTTTCCGAGATTCGTGCAAGGACGCAAGGAGAATCAGAGAATATTACAATTTATCTGTCAGTCATGTCTGGGCTGTTTTCACGGTTGTCGAAAACTTTATCTGAGGATGACAAACTAGAAATTATTTTACACAACATCCGTCCTTGCTATGCTAGTACTTTGGCTTCAGCAACTGAAATAAATACAATTGACGGCTTGCGCACATTATGTCGTAATTTTGAAAATATTCAAGCACGTCTATCAAATTTCCATGAACCTTATGGTCCGACACCAGATACCTTGGCTCCTGAGTTTGCGTATTATAATAATAATAAAAATACATTTAATAAATCTTTATTTAGTAATAATAGGAATAATTTTAATCAACGTCATACATTTACAAAATTTACTAAATCGAATAACTATACTACTAATAAAAATTATAATAACACTTATCCTAATAAAACAAACAGTAATCAAAATTATTTACATGCTGTAGGTGTTCCTAAAACACTTTATTGTCCTCGGTGTCGTGTAAACACCCATAATTTGCGACAATGTCCAGCAAATAAAAGTGAATTTTTTTGTTTTGTTTGTGGACATAAGGATGTAAAAACTCCTCAATGCCCAGATTGTAATAAAAATATATCTAGTAATTCAAAAAACTAGACAGCTTGAATTGTGGGAGTTCAACAACAAATAATTTTGATAAAACTGATTGGCTTAATTGGTTACAAACAATTAGTGTTTTCTTTAAGTCTTATAAAACTGCCACAATTCATAACAAACCACTCAATGATACACGACCTTATGTCACAATTAAAATTGGTGATGTTGATTTCTCTGGCCTTTTAGACTCTGGTTCCGCAGTTACTATTTTAGGTAATAATGCTCATGAAGTATAGGTTATTCGTGTCCTAGAGAAACTTAAGCAGGCAAACCTTACAGTGAACTTAGAAAAGTGTAAGTTCTTTCGAAGTCAACTGAAGTACTTGGGCTATGTAGTCGACAATTGTGGATTACGTACCGATCCGGAGAAAGTCGAAGCCATCTTAAGTTATCCTACGCCTTCTAGCAAAAAGGACCTTAAGCGCTTTCTCGGGACCGCTACATGGTATCGTCGTTTTGTCCCCAACTTCAGTACGATCGCTGGCCCCCTCAATAAGTTGACTTCCGGCAAAAAGAACGCACCAGCAATCAAATGGAGTCCTGAGGCAGATGCGGATTTCCAAAAACTCAAGGAATGTCTAGTTTCTGCGCCTGTCCTATCGTGTCCTAATTATAACGAGTCTTTTGAGGTCCACACAGACGCTAGTAACTATGGGGTTGGTGCAATGCTCACACAGACCATAGATGGCAAAGAACATCCCATCGCATACATGAGTAGGTCATTGTCATCGGCTGAGAAAAATTATAGTATAACAGAGCGTGAAACCCTAGCTGTAATTACCGCGTTAGAACATTGGCGATGTTACTTGGAGAACGGAAAGACTTTTATCGTATACACGGATCACAGTGCTCTAAAATGGTTTCTCTCCTTAAGTAATCCAACTGGTCGATTGGCTCGTTGGGGAGTAAGGTTGTCATCATTCAACTTTGAGATTAAGCATCGTCGCGGTGCAGATAATGTTATTCCCGACGCACTTTCTAGGGCACCCGTGGCTGTACCAGTTAGCGCTATTTCTAGCTCAGATTGTTTAAATACTAAGGACGAATGGTTTCGAAATATATATAATGGTTGTTTAAGTAAGTCACAAAATTTTCCAAATTTTCTAATAAAAAATGATAAATTATATAGATTAGCTAAGTCAAAGAACCACTTAATGGATGAATTTTCTTGGAAATTGGTAGTTCCTTATGAATGCCGTGACCAAATTATTAAAGATAACCACTCTGAGCCTACCGCAGCTCATTTAGGTGTCTTTAAGACATATAACCGCCTTGCTCTGCGCTACTTTTGGCCAGGTATGCATAAGGATGTGGTGAAGTTTGTTGGTACTTGTCAAAAGTGTCTTGAGTACAAAACACAAAACCATCAAACTTTAGGTGTAATGGGTCGTCCTAAGCAGTGCTCACGACCTTTTCAAATGTTGTCGATTGACCTTATGGGGCCATTGCCTATCAGTCGTAAGCAAAATCGCTACATTTTAGTTATAACTTGCTGTTTCTCAAAATTTTGTTTAATATATCCAATTAAAAAAGCTACATCTGAAGTCATAATTAAAATATTAGAAGAATCTGTGTTTTTGGTCCATGGTGTGCCTCAAACTATTTTTCTTGACAACGGCACTCAGTTTATTAGTAACAATATTACAACACTATTTAAAAATTATAATATCCCTAACATATTTTATACACCAAAATATACGCCACAGGTTAACACTGTAGAACGTTATAACAGGACTATTATCACCTGCATATCGACCTTCGTTGAAAACGACCATAGAACTTGGGACACTTTTATTCCTAAAGTACAGTTTGCTATTAATAATTCAGTCAACGAAGCAACTGGTTTTACTCCATCCTTCTTAGTGTATGGAAGAGAGCTTGTTTCCTGTGGTACACATTATTTGGATACGGAGTTAGGAGATGAAATTTTGTTTCTGCCAAGAGATATTTATGCAGAAAATTTAGGATGCCTTTCAGCAATATTTAACGATGTGCAGTCAAAGTTGTGGCAAGCACATATAAAAAACACAGAACATTATAATTTACGCCGTAAACCAGCAGAATTTAAAGTTGGTGATATTGTTTTAAAAAAAACTTACGTTCTAAGCGACAAGGATAAGAAATTTTGCCGAAAGTTAGCACCGAAATACATTAAATGTCGTGTGACTGTTAAAAAATCACCACTTGTTTACGTTTTGGAAGATATGTCAGGCAAGGATTTAGGCACATGGCATATCAAAGACTTGAAATTAATTGGCTTAAATAAGTAATATTAGTACTTTTTCATTTTGATACTCATCGTTACATTTAGTACTTACTTGTTAATTTTATCTTTGGCATTTATATAATTTGTTATAGGTTGTCTGTTCATAAGAGGTAAAACAGGCACCCTTTTATTGTTAGTAGGCGTCAATATTTTTACTTTATGTTAGATATTGTTGCTGTTTGATTGAGTGAGGTATGAATGAATTGAAAGATGAATTGTGAATGTGAAAATACAAATTAAGACTAATAATGCGGATTTTATTGAAGGAATAAAATCCTTGGTGACGCGAGGGGGTAATGTAACGTTGCAAGTATTATTTTAATTACATATTCATAATAATAGAAGTATTTATAAATTTTACATAATTATCAATAAAATACACGCTAATTAACCTTATAATATAATTAAACTATAACTAAACCTATACTAAATATTCTAATTGTCTATTACTAAAACACGCGCAAGCCAAAACTTAATCAAACTTTCTTAACAAAACTTAAATACAACACGACTTGTCTAATTTGATGTGTGGTCTTCTGTACCAGTACGTGTCTTTTATTTCGGAACCGGCCGTGATACGATGATCTCCAAATAGCTGCGCGGGCGCTGCCGCCGCAGACCTCGAATAGCTAGCCATTGAGCAAGTCCATCTTCGGCAAACCAGGGGAGTCTGTCTCTGCGTAAGCAACTTATCAGTCGGGCCTTTTTACCCCCCCCCCCAATAAATTTGTGTACGCTAGCCGGTTGTTTTCTTTATAACACAACCCGTAGTTGCGACACCATAAAGTGGGGGTGTCCGTATTGGTGTCCGTCTACTTATCTACCAACAATAGCAAACCCAAGAATGGTTGACGTCTGATAGGCGAACTAACAATACAATTCTAAAAGGCGATTTTCTCAATATTTCATGTATCTGACATTCATAAATGTAACCAGTTTAGGAACTATGAGTTTCTCCCAAGTTCGTGTTGTAAAAACACGTATTGAAAGACTCCATTTTTTAGTCTAATCTACCGTACAATTTTTTCTTACTTAATTATATTTTCACTTGACATTGGCAAAATGCGTAACGTAAATGTATCGCGACGCCATTAATTAAGAATAGAATTGGAACTTTCATTTTGTTAGCCATAGAGTCACAAACACAGACTGTATGTATGTACCTTAGACAGAGAATTCTTTGTCTAAGGTATGTACAGTACTTATCATACCTACAGTTGTAGGTACGATGCTTTTTGTTAAAACTTCTTTGAAAATTACTACAATAGCTAAGTACATTCGATTATTTGATATTGAAAATTGATTTATATAACGCATATCACTCTACGTATCATGGGAACACGAAGATAGATTCTATAGGTAAAATATAAGCTTCTTGCATGGGAAGGAGGTGATTGTTTTCTGGGAAGTTTGATAGTCGATTACGTTTCCGTGAACATAACTTTAGTTTGATATTGTGGAAGTTTGACAATTCAGTTTGTTGATATATTAAGTTTACCTTCTATTTAAATATAAATAGCTTGAAAATTATGTTAGAGATTAACAGGTTAATCGAGTTCTTCACATAGACCGTGTATAGAAATTACATATAACAATAAACGATTATTAGAATTAAATAGGCACGAGTAATCAATTAAGAGTGGATTTCCATTAAAGGAATTATGGTTTATTTCGCGCCCAATTTTTTATAGATACTTTTACATAGATACTAGTAAGTATAATTTTCTTCAACTTCGTTGGTATTCAAACTTTGATTGGGTATTGTATAAAATGTACAGTTAAATAACATATTTTGAACTATACGTACAAATTTAATCTGCGTGCATTGAATAAGATAAATCAAATTAATATAGTCACGCGGTCAAGCGTTCAAGCGTTCAAGCGGTCAATTTTGAGTTCACTGCATTGTATAGCAATACCTAGTATTATATTAAATAATGTGGTAATACTAAGACATGACCGCACAGACCGCATCGTTAACCTATAGAAACAGAACGCAGAACGTGACAGCTTGAATGCTTGACCGCGTGACCGCCTCCTTAATAGATACCCTAGGGCTTAGCCTTAGGGATTGTTAGGTAGGTACAGATTAAAACATAAATCAACAGTGTAGTGTGTAGTAGCCGGGTATCCGTGGGAAAGGTGGCATACGTGTTTCCAAGTTTGTAAAAATCAAAAGAGGCGTTATACATTTGGCAGGGACTTGTATCCGAAACTGTCAACATAACTCGGCGAAATGGGGTGCGATATTCTGTAGCGTGGAGATAATAACTTATTTGTTTCCCATGAATGTTCGAGATAGACATACGATAATGACAAATGACGTGGCTCCGCGTTGATATAAAATATAAACAGTATGCGTCAATAATTTTCACGGGAGTCTTTGGACTGAATGGAAAAAGTCAGCTATCAATAATTGTGATGCGATCTTTTATAATACCTACCTATCTGAAGGTTTTTAACTTTTGAAGATTAGAAGAAGCGTCCACTTTGGTTCTTTATTATTTAAACCTCAAGAACACTAGATTGATTTAATTACCATCTCCATCTGTCTGAAGTATCTACCTGGTCTACCTACTAAAGATGATTTACGGCCGGTTTCAATAACATAACCGACGATAGTTTCTCTTGGTAACGGTAGAATTTTAACACAATTATTTTGTTTAGGATATCTGTAAGTAGTAGGCAAAAGTGTAGAATAGGTTATTGAAACCGGCCATTTGACGTCTGTTCTGGTTTTTGGCTTTTGTTTCATTCACTGAAAATTTGCTACTGTTTGGGTTATGTGTAGGCGCCAGGCTAGTAACCTTTTTTTTAAGCGACGAGATGGTAAACAAGTTTGCGGCCCACCTGGTGCTAAGTGGTTACCGTCGTCTATAGACACTTGCAATATTAAGGGTTAATCACTTAACACTGCAAGTGCGTGGCCATCCTGGGGACTAAGATGATATGCCTTCTATGCCCAGTAATTACACTGTCACTATTTTAGGCACTGTATGGCTAACGTGCGATCATTTATATTTTTCGTTAGAGTCGAACGCCCATGGATCTTTAAAAAATGATACTTTGAATGTTTTTTATTTACTTATAACAATTATTAAAAATAATTAAATAATTTATTGGTCACTTCACAAATTATCCTAAGTACTTAACTAGCTCTTAAGAAAATTTACAGTAACAGCAGAATATTAATTTGTGAAGGAATGGTGCCTGAAATAGGATATAATCTTGTGCCACTAGTAACCCTCCCGTAGAAATACTCAAAAGGTGGGTAGCAAAAAAGTGCGATTTACATAATAAGTATAAGGTAAGTTTTATTCTAGGGCTTAATAATTATCAGCTAACATAACGTAAATGTAAATAAACGAATAGTATGTAAAATAATAAGAAATTTTAAGACTTTATCTAATTTCTCCAGGTTGTCTGAGCTAGGTAGGCACTTGTCTAAAATTATTGAGAGAAGAAAATCAGTTTCGAAATATCGGGAATATCTTTCAAGTAACAATAGAGCTGATATTATTGATTGATGTTAACCTTGTACTTTACCAATTGTCCATATTTTATTCGTTAGAGAAAATCTCTTTTTAGAGGTACTATTTGCTAAAGCGGGAAGTTTTAGCTTTTGCTGGAGACAGCGGGACAGACAATCTGAAAACGGGAGTGTCCCGTCTAAAGCGAGACGTATGGTCATGTTATGCATGGCACACTGCCAGAAATTAAGCCACAGCTTTATGTGTAACCAAATGTTACATAAGGTTGTGCTCAGCCCTGGTTCCACTCCTATTGAGATTATGAGGGCTAACTCCTTTTGAGATTGTGAGCGTGATTATATTATGTAGGTACCTATGTGTGTCTTATGTACGTATATCGGCTTAAAAAAACTCTGTAGTTGTCGTTGTTTATATGATATATCCCTTTATAAACTAAAGTATAAAGAAATATTATTTCATAATAGGACTTGCATATCAACAACTTATTAGCGTTTGCGGCTCAGTGGGCTGCGGATAATCAATGTGATGTAGATTAAACAAACGTGTAGAGGCGATGTTATGATAGTTTTGCCCTATTTTGCCACTTGTAATTTATGAAATGTACGAATGTTTATATCTGGTTTAAGTATTCTTTGATTTGGGAGAATGTTTTAAATACCTACATTCAAGATGAACGTATTTTTTCATCGTGTCATGACTTTATATGGATTTTCCATAGCAAATTCTTTAGGTAGGTATAACAGTCATGGCTCACCCATGATCGTGAGATAAAAATACTGTAACACTTCTTGCGAATTATTATTGAGGCGATGGCGCCGTGGACCGATGGCGCACTTGGTAACAGACAATTTTTCTACTTGATTTTCCTCCGTGAAAAGCGCGTTAAGCTGGATGATCACGGCTGCTCTCAAAAGATAGCAGTCGTTCTCGAGGAACTTTGGTGTCAGAGAGGCGGCCAACCGTGAAAATCTAACAAAACCTATAGGTAGGAAGGAGAACGAATTGTTGATATAGGAAAAAGAACATGTCTTCCAATTCACCAAGACGTTGAATTGTATTCTGGAAATGAAACATCAAAAGATTGATATTTAATTTAATTCTGCCGTAAATCGTTCTATTCATACACTAAATAATGGCCCCTCGTTATCTGAGTAATTAAAATTCGATAATGTTTTAACTCCCTAAATTATGACCGTAAATGGTTTTGCCGTTGTTTTTATTCGAGGGAGTCGTTATTGAAAGGTTATTTCAGGTAATGATCGGGTTCAATTTTCATTCTTTATTTGAATGCAATATTATAACACCAAATTCCTTAATAAAAATATACGTTTGCCTATAACTATAGGTTTGCAGCATTAGAAGAAATGAAATAAAAATATCTTGTTTTTTATTTAAAATAACCAAATAAAGATAAATTTATTTACAAATTAAATTGCAATTCACTGACCTGTCATGCGGCGTAGGCACCGCTGGTAGCTCTTCAGGCTGCTTGTGTTGTTGTATCGGAGGCGGCGCTTGGGATGAGGTCAACGCTAGAGCCTTATACCGAGACTGCTCAGCTGTCGGCAGCACAATATCCACGGATCGAGATCGAAGACTGGAGCCGGGCACGGTCAACGAATTCCCTGTGCCATTTATTTCCTCGGCTCTGGCACCGCCAGAAACTTTTGAGAAGCAGGAATCGACTGACGCGGCGCGATCGCGTTTGAGTTCAGGTACGGCGAGGTAAATGTCATGTACTAGTGTGTCCCGCGCTGTGCTGTTACTGACACCCTCCTCTGAAGCCCTAACATTTTCTAGTGAGCTACCAGTCGGCTCAACGAAGAAGGCCTCTTGCCGAGATATCGAGCGTCGTCTTTGAGGTAGAAGCGGGGGCTCATCGCTCGGTGGCTGTAGTTCGAAAGACGGGGCACCAGGGGACGGAGGCGGCGATTGTGTTGGCGGTGCAAGTGCGACATAAGTCCGAGGTGGCGGCGGTGGCGCAAGTAACATCCTGGGAGATTCCGCTTCACTCTCATCTTCGTCGTCATCGTCCTCTGCCGAAGATGATGCTAGAGACCGCTCAGGCGTCACGCGCTCCTCGCTGCGGCGCGCTAGCCACGTTTCCATATGCCGGCAGTGTACACATGGTGGCGGCGTCCCTTTGCCTGATCGACGGCGCGACCACAATCGTGGTACCTGGTAAAATATAAAATTATCAGTACATTATCTACTTCACTACTTCAACTTCGAGTTGAACATTTTAATCAAAATATTCAAAGTCAAGTTACTTAAAAACATGAGACGTGTTGAATTTTGGTTCTAATTTTGTTTGACATGATTTAAATTGTTTGAAATTTAATTCCGATCAGATGATCATGATGATCTGGCCTGAGACGGGACTTTCCATCTGAGAGATTTTCACTTCTCTTTCGAGTTCTATTTAATTTGATATAAACTGCGCATAACCCTAAATTTCACACACATTTGTGACATCTTAATATGATGGTTCTGCTTTTAAACCATAAGTTGTTTGCGTCAAGCTTTCGATGTAAAAAGTTAACGATGAAAATTATGACTTTAGTCTTCTTTAAGAATCTAATAAATGGAATATTTTCTAAGATTAATTAATTCAGTTGAATTTCCAAAGAATTGGTTCTCAAGGAGGATTAGTATCGGGCGGAATTCAATTTCCAAAACTTATGCAGTAGTAAGTCGATATCAAGACATAATAAACTGACCTTAAATAAAAATTGGGTGCAGGGTAGTAGAAAGAAAGACTAACAACCCATATTCACAAACATTACTATGAGGTTTCTCGACTCTTGGATAAGTCAACGCATTGCATTGAAGTTTGAACAGAGCTCTGTTGCCTAGTTCACATGGTTCATTTTATTACTTCAAACGAGCTTCAAACTTTAAACTTTTGACATCTCGACTTGTGCGTTGCGTAATATAGCTAGCTAGCTACCTAAGCTGTGCGTTCATTTTAAAGTACGCATAGTGCCGATCCCCACATAAGTATTGTCTATGAATAAGTTTTTACGACCCTGTGCGTCCACGCGCCCTATGAGACCTCAAAAGTCTTGACACACTGAGAAATGCCTTATTTTGCATAGCATTGTTTTTTACTAAGACAAGTATTGTTTGTGAATACAGGCGTTAATTAAGTTGAATTGTTATTTACCTCTAAATATGTGCCCGAGTCATCAGATCCGGCGGAATCGAATGAGCGGCTGCGAGCGCCGGGCTGCGGCACGGCGAGGAGAGTGCCGCCGCCCGCCCCGCGCGCCGCTTCAAGCTGTATCTCATCGAACGACGCCGACCGGACCTAAAAAATAAAAAGTTTATGAGAAAAAAATCACAATCTCATGTTTTAAAACAGGTAGGTACATTTGTGTCCACTGTTGCGTAGAGCAACGACGTGATTATAGTTCCTCGAACACCTTTAGTTTGCGCACTCAAACTTTGAGCGTATGTACCGTGTCTACAGACGGCTTCAGTTGCATTTCTCAACCATATGAATCGCAAAACAATGACAATCTACACCTCTCAATGGCATTTATACTATTATTTATTTTACTAATCACCTATGTCACCCTAAAGGTGACATAGCACACTTATTAGCTCGGATGGATCGGAATGGAACGCCTCTTTTTCAGCCGACTTTTCACTATTAACGTTACGGATCGGCGACTACGAAACGACTACGGACCGTAGCGCATCGCCTTTTTTAACAGACAAAAAAGGAGGAGGTTTTCAACTGTATGTTTTTTTATGTTTGTTACCTCATATTTCTTTACTGGGTGTGCCGATTTTGAAGATTCTTTCGACCTTTGTAAGCTGGTGCTTGTCATGTGATTTAAATTTGATCGCTATCTGATCAGTAGTTTTGAATTATCCGTAATATAATAATGCATATTTAATTGACATCGATGATATCGTAATTTTTTCACTTGTGAGTCTAAGAAGATCTCGTAGTTTCTTGAAAAATTCTATACTAAAAAAATATAATTTAATATAATTTCTATAATAAAAAGCAAAAAATAAATTAGGTACTTTTAAATGAAAATAGAACTGCATTCAAAACTAAAAACGGAGAAATAAAAATTTAAATGATTTTTTGTGTTCGGTGCCAACCTCAATATTTGGAATAAACGTTGCCACTTGTATTTGGGACCGGCCTCAAAAAAACATTTAGATTTTTACAAACAAAATTATTTATTTCCCCGTTTTTAGTTTTGAAGGCGGTTTTTTTATTTAAAAATAATTTTCATAGTAAAAAGATGCTATATGGTTCTGTGCTAAGACCTTAAAGCCGCTGCTCCACAAAGGCTACGCACGTGTGTCAAGCTTCGCTTTGTATGAAAATGGTAGTGATAACATCCACTGCAACCCACGGACACGCTACGATGAAATAACGTCATTGGTACACGTGTGTACTGATCGGATATATCACCCACACAGCTCCGCTGCGTACGCTATACACACAGAGGCTATGCATGGTAGCTGTGAGAGTCCATCGAATTCGGGCCGAGTCCGCAAGCGTTCGCCTACAGTCGTTTCGCCTTTGGACTAATCACCAACAGAACGATTCGTTTGTTGAAACACGCCCACGGCTACATGCATTGCGCAGCGCGCAGTGGCGGATTTACCAGTAGGCTGAGTAGGCTAGAGCCTAGGGCGGAAGGTTTTAGGGGGCAGCAAATTTGGCCCCAATTTTGAATTTTGAAGAGCCCGATTTTTTTTTTATAAAGGGAAAAGAGCTGATGTCATGAGGAAGATAGAGCACAATAAAGTTGCAACTTGCTTGATGGAACTAGGGTTTCGAATTTTAGAATTAAGTAAGGGCGGCATAAATTTATTAGCCTACTGGTGGCAAAAATTTATTAGCCTACTGGCGGCAAATTTGTAAATCCGCCACTGGCAGCGCGATCGCGCGTCATGCATGTGTATAGCATGCGCTGCGTTGGACTGTGTAGGTCAGTCCATGCATGTATTCGTGACGTCATCCGTGAATTACATGGCCGAGGGCGGCTACGAATTTTATTAGTAGTGGAAATGAAACTCACGTAGGTTGACAAACGGACAAACAGCTAGCGTGGTTGTGTCTATCGTGCGACCGCGTGTGCCGCAGTGGAGCAGCGGCTTAAGTATCTTATCTAACTGTACCTTTTCAGTTTTTTTAAAGTAATGAATATAATCAGATTCTGTATTGATGGCCACCGAGGAGGACTTAATACACAATCATTAGCCACAAACTCACATGATATTATCACAAGCCCACGCAATACTTATAATACAGTCGTGCGAGCTAAGCCTACTTTGTTGCATTTGCTTCCAGCTAGTTTATGTAACTTGCCTTTGTGCAGCTGATATTTATAGCACTTTTATCATATTGTATTCCACTACAAATTATATTGTATTGTGGCATCTTTTCCGTGATTTCTCGACGGGCGGTGACAAATCGCTTTATTGGTAATCTGAAGTTATCTTTAAAATTGCAAGTAAAGGGGGATTTATCTTTCATAGCCACAGTTTGTTTATTTTTTATGTACAATAATTTTGAATAAATAAAAATACTTATACGTTTTCACTAGAGATTCGATCGATGGTGATGTGACCGTGCATTTAACACATAACGACGATAGTGCGCGTTTGTAAGGTACTCGAATGAGTTACCAAAAAATTTCAATCCGTTTTTTATCTGAGATTTATTTTATCCACACTTGTGTGAAAAGTAAGTGATAGGCACTCTTATGATTGTATTATAATTATTATGCATTGTACCTATGTGTACCTAGATCAAGATAAAAATTATCCTAAGTTCGACCATGCAAAACACATAATTACAAAATTTCATTATTCAGGGGTTTCCGAGATTAGCCCGTAACAAAAATACACACAGACAGAAAAAATATATATGCACTTTTAGGTTTTGGTAACATGCGAATGATCATATGAGCTAAGAAAAAAACATTTACAAGAGTTTAGTAGACACTTCAGTTTATCTATTCAATTATTTATTTATATGTATAGATAGATATTTATATATACATGTACGAGTACCTATGCATAACTTTCAAATTAAACATTCGACTAGAATCTCAGATAATATTAGGTTGGGGAAAAAGTCTTTTCGCATTATAGTATGTATAAACTTGTAATAAAATCTCTTTGGCTATACTATTTGTGTCTGGCTGGTTTTGGTATCATTGAAAGTTTAAATTTTAAAGAACATAATTCCAAATTCAAATTAGGAAAATGTGTGATTTTCATTTGTTTTTCGTACCGCCAAGATGAGTGAATCTAATGAAGAAATTCGATACATTTTAAAATTTTACTACAAAAAAGGTAAAAATGCAACGCAAGCCGCGAAAAAAATTTGCGATGTTTATGGACCTAGTGCAGTGTCTGTGAGAGTAGCACAAATTTGGTTTAAGCGTTTTCAATCCGGAAATTTTGATGTCAAAGATGCACGTCGCTCTGGTCGCCCTATTACAGATAAAATGGATGCCATTTTTGAAAAAGTGGAGCAAGATGGCATGTCAGTAGTTACGACGTAGCTGAAGAACTGGGAATTGACCACAAAACAGTTTTGGCGCATTTGAAAAAAACTGGGTACACAAAAAAGCTCGACATTTGGGTACCTCACGAGCTCACTGAAAGAAACCTAATGAACCGTGTACTCATTTGTGATTCTTTATTACGACGTAATGAAACCGAACCATTTTTGAAGAAGCTGATAACTGGTGATGAAAAGTGGATCACGTACGACAAGAACGTGCGAAAAAGGTCGTGTTCAAAGGCCGGTCAGGGTTCACAGACTGTGGCGAAACCCGGGTTAACTCGCAACAAGGTGATGCTGTGTGTGTGGTGGGATTGGAAGGGCATTATTCATTATGAGCTGTTACCACCAGGCAGGACCATCGATTCTGAACTCTACTGCGAACAACTGATGAGATTAAAGCAAGAAGTTGAGAGAAAGCGGCCGGAATTAATCAACAGAAGGGGTGTGGTTTTTCATCATGATAACGCTAGACCTCACACATCTTTAGCCACTCAGCAAAAATTAAGAGAGTTTGGCTGAGAGGTGTTAATGCATCCGCCGTATAGTCCTGACCTTGCACCTTCAGATTTCCACCTGTTTCGAATTCTTTAGGCAGTGTCAGGTTAACATCACGAGAGGACTGCCAAAACCACTTGTCGCGGTATTTTGACCAGAAGTCCCAAAATTTCTATAGCAATGGGATCATGTCCCTACCTACAAGATGGCAAAAAGTTATCGAACAAAATGGTACCTACATACTTTAGTTAAATGTAAATAAACTATATTAAATAATGTTTTGAATTTTCTTAAAAAATGCGAAGAAACTTTTTCCCCAACCTATTATAATTACTATACTTGTACTGGAATACTACGAGAACTACGAAGATCTAGACTACATTCTAGGTATTGTTTTTAATGGAAATGAACGAATTTATTTATTAAGTATTTCATTATTTAAATAACTGTTTCATTACTCATGAAGGTTGTACCTTCTATAAATTGTATAGAAATGTTAAAATTACTATTACATTTGCGCACAATGTTAATAGGAAATATGGATTTTTATAAATGCATTAAATATTACATCACTTGGACTAACGGAATAAAGATAGATACGAGTATCAAAGATAGTTTTTTTTTTATATTACTGATATTGATAAACAGATTGCCATAATTATAGCTTTATTTATTTCAAAGAAAAAACTCAAAATGAAAACGTACCTAAATATTTTAAATTAAACTAAGAATTCTTCGCAAACGAAGTTATTCATTTATAAAAATTCAAATAAAAACACAGCGCTTCCTTTTATTGATATAACAATTGCTAAGCTATTAAGTTTTTTTTGTAAAACTGTAAATTGGTTTTGTATTTCAGCTGGTTTAGTCTTTCTACCAGTTGACGATGTTTATTTAAATCTTTATCATTTATAATTGAACAGGAAAAATGATCAAAGGGAAAATTTAATAAAAGTATCATAGAAAGCCCTACAATAGATGAATTGAGAGGATTGCTGTATCTAACAATTATTATTTCCATGATTTTAACAATTTTGCAATAATAAACCGCGGATGAATACTTCTAGCAAGTTTAAGCCAAAAAATCTATCGCCCATACCCAGTTAGTGGCAGATAAAGAGAGAGAGAGAGATTAAGGATTGACATATACATACATAAGAGTAGTTATGAATTAACTCATAAATGTTCATAATGTTGTTTATATAATACGAGTGAGTACTAGCGGAACTGACTTGATTGTTTTTACGTTTGACACAGCGGTAATCGTCAGCTAAAAGGAATACAAAAAAAGAATGGCAGCATATTTACCGCGCATCTATGATACCCGGACCGTAATAATTGACACCTTATTCATAAACATCGAGTATAATGAATGTTCCTCAGTAGAGCCCAAAATACAAACTTCAACCGGAGGAATTCAGTGACAATTTTATTATTATTTCGGCGTTTCGTGGTTTTTTGCGTCACCACGATCTATAAAGATCTATTGTGACTAGCCTCCAAATATGTCCTATTGAGGCCTTACATGTACTCCTTTAGCTGGACACTATCTAAAAATGAGAAGATATTCCAAGCTTGGATTTTTTTGATACCTCTCATTGATGAGAGGTTTACAAGAGCACTGTAGGTGCATAGGTGTTTCACACTCCTATTGACAAAATCTGCAAGCATGAATATCTTTTAGTCTCTTCTTGTAGAGATATCTGTTCAGCTTGCAGTGGACAGTCAGAGCCCTAATAATCACGCTCAGGTTGCCCCTGTTGAGCTTCAGTAGCTCATCAGTGCGCTGTTTTATAAGTGTGTTAACCCAGGCGTTTTTACCAGTCCGCTTTTGCTTCTTGGAGGAGGTGGGTTTTTAAATAATGCATGGCCTGGTTCTTTGAGATACCATAGAAAGGTTCTGGGCCACACTGTAGCCCCTGCCTTTGCTAGCTCATCGGACTTTTTGTTACCGATGACTCCAGAATGAACTGGTATCCATTTGAGTGTGATATTGTTTTGTTGCCCAATGCCATTTAGTTTTTCCACACAAATTCAGGGACAAACATACGAAAAGAATAATTTTATATGTAAAGATAGGATGAATCTATTCTGAAACATATCTGAACGAAATCACTGATCCAGACAATCATAAAGATAGTTCAGTGGTTCCTTTGTCAGACTATGACAAACGACCGCTTTGTGGTCAATAAGACTGTAATATGTTCAAATTTATCTCCCATATGCATGAATAAGTGATCACGTTTACAGTGTCTTTCATAATTCATAAGACTATTTTGAAATATAAAGAAAGCGCAAAGCCATAAACGGGATCCAAGTAAATTAAAAATTACGACCTTTATATACCACAGGCGTTTTATGGAAAGGGTAACACCAAGCGTCAATTTCAAAGCACTTACTGAATTTCACCATTCACAATTTTTTAATGTTATTTTTATCATAAAATGGATCGTTTTCCTGAAGTTGTGTTACTACACAATTGGAGAGAATTTTCAAGCGACTGTAATCTGAATATTTAACTGCCGAGGAATTTAAATAGTAAAAAAGAGAATATTGTTTAGCTTACTTTACTTAGTTATATTTAGGTAATTTTATGAATTTCTAAGGAGGCTCTTATTATGAAGAGCACTTAGATCACTATTCTGTCTGAAACAATAACTCAAAAATAGTTCAATTCAAGAGAATCGGGCACTGAAGATTGGTTACTATTATTAGTGGAGCACCTTTATCTCACCTGATTGTAAGTAATGATAAAGGCCGAAGATGAAAGTCGAAATTCGTACGATTAATGGGAAAATACCTCCACTTTTAATAAAAAATATCTACCCTTTGTTCCACTGATGGAGTTAGAGTTGGAAGCACGCGCGAGGCACCTTGGTGATGCAAACGTTTTTTTTATGAATATTACTCAGGGTCGCAGATGGCTTTTAAAGGCCAATGAAGGATATTCGATGCAAAGGTCTAATAGCTACGTTCACCACTTACCATTTTATGTATTGAGCTTTCAGGAACTCTAAATTATTTTTACTTTCTCGTATACTCAGTATAGAGGAAGTCTTTAATCGTCAAAAAATTTGACCTCGAGATTTTGACGGATTCACACGTTTTGGACCTTCCTGAGTCCAAAAATACCGTTTTTGGAATTATGTGTGTGTGTGTGTCTGTGCATTAGCACGATAACTCGAGTATGCTTTAACTTATTGCAACCAAATTTAACATGCATGTATGACATTAAAATTTAAGGTTTCTATCTGCTTTTGAGTCGTCGATCACGAAAGTTAAACAACCAAGTGCGCGGTCGGTACTCGGATGGGTGACTGAAAATTTGACATGCATGTATGACATCAAAATATAAGGTTTCTATCAACTTTTGAGTCGTTTCCGGTATACGCGAAAGTCAAGGGGAGACCACTCCCGATTTTTAAATAGGCTTAAGAGTTGTGATGAAAGGAAAGCTCATGAAAAAGCAATTTCGATTAAATATCGTTGTCGAAGTAAGGAACAGACGGAGTTTAAAATCTTTTCGCATGTTTTTGTTGTACACAGTCATTATTTATTTTACATTATACAAGTTCAAACTACCTTATACAAGTTGTAGCTTGTATGCAGGTTTGTTCAAGTTTTGTGCAATTTGTAACTTGACATATTTGCATACAAGACTTGCCTAATGGAATCGCGTAGTTACAGTTGAATTTATTTTTATGTTAATTATTTTTAATACCTCAGTCTGTGCTGAGGTATTAAAAATGTACTGTACATACTATAATAGGTACATAGTGTAGTCAGATAACTTAAAACATTTTCTTCATATTTGTGACCGTAAAATTAAAAACTGATGGATTATAATAAAAGGTATGAGATGTTATAGTGAAGAAGTACCGAGTAACGTTGCTCATAAAAAAGTGATCTCTACTTAAGTAAGCATCTTTCACCAATTAAGATAAGTTAACAATTAACTGTGGAATAGTACAAAGACTCCGTGGGAATAGTACCTATCATCACAGAATAAGTTGTGGAATTGTAAGATAAATTTTATGTTTTACAGTTTAATTGCTAAAGTTTGACTTACGGTTTTTAAGGATATGATTGTTTTGTTTCTGAGGATATAAGTAATTAAGAAAGAAAGAAGAAACGAAGAAAAGTTGCCGTTGAGTGCAATCAAATGTACTGAGTATTGCATTTGTTTACGAGTTTACAATTTATTCACAAATTAATTTACATTCCAGTATTCAAAACTAGAAAAAATACACTGAAAAAATCGACCTTACCCAGGCGGGAATCGAACGCAGCATTCTCCGCAATCCCGCTGCAGGCTGCGTTGGATTGCGGAGAATGCAGGTTTTAAAAATATTTACGCGTTTGTAAACGCAAAAATATTCCATAATTCCAGTATTCAGTTTAATAAGATAAAGAAGTAATACAAAGATTATTTCTTTATCTTATTAGAAATAAATAAATTAGAATAAAGAAAGAAATTGCCCACATAATTAGTCCATAGTGAAAAATGAGTAATTTAATGGTCTGAATAACATGCCAAATTAATGCATATCCTCAGAAACAGAATACAGATGTACAATCACCGAATTAGGAATATCATTCCTAATTCGTTGTGTACTATAAAAAAATATATTTTGTATAGTCTGCGCAATATAATAGGCCCGTTTTGACAGATAGATACGTCAGTAGAATGTAACTGGAACGCAATCGTAACAGATGCAAGCAAAAAATAAAAATATATTTTTGCGAATACAATCATATTTTAGCGAAATAATTAAAATGTCATAATAAAAATAAAAAATATTCTTTCTCGCATAATATTTAAAGTTAAATGTAATTTTCTCATGTTCTGAAACTTCATAAAAACAGTTACATTCTTAATCTTTTTTTTCATTAGTGATAGTACAGTGACTTAAATTGATCGTTAATTTCACGAATATATTCGGTGGAGTATACGAATATATTGTATCGAAATTGAAAAACAAGATTTCTTGGTTTTTAAATTAAATTAGAGTTAAATTATAAGTTTAAAAGTTTCAAAAATAGCAAATTGCATGTTTTTAACGCAAGTATCTTTAATGAAAACAGGGAATTTATCAAATCCCAAGTATGTTAAAATAACAACATGACTTTATCATTTTACTAAATGAATGTCTACACGAAGATATGTGGGATTTTTATTTATTATTAAAACCAGGATATAATTACGATTACAAAGCTCATATAATTGTGACCAAAATCACCACTTACGATATTTTGACATGTGTCAAATTGGGCCTATTATATTGCGCGGACTATAGTAAGCGAACCCACCTGTTTGGGCACTTCGAGGCTGCTTTGCGTCTTCATGTCGGCGGGTGTGGGAGTACGTGACCGTTTGAAGGTGGTTCGCAGGCGCTGCATGGCGGCCGGGGCGGGCGGCGCGCGCGCGCCTCATCTCGCGGGCTGCCCGCCCCGCCGCCGCCACGCGCGCCCGACCGCGACACCGCTCTCACCACTGCTGGCACACATTGGCTACATCAATACACTGTACTGTACACAATCATCAATTCTTTATTGGCACGGTAATAATAGTCCAGTGTTGTATCTTCATACAAACGGTCGGAACGCAAGTTATCGCTACGTGAGCCGAGTTTGGTACACGCTCAGTACCACGACCGGTCGCGAATGTTACCGAGTGTGTACCGAACTCGGCTCACGTGGGCATGACTCGCGTTCCGACTCTTCGTATGAAGATGCAATACTGGATGTACATTGTATAACATTACCGTGATAATGGTTTGTAAAATGTTGTTGGAGTGGAAAACGTCGAATGGGAGTAGGACAACATCAGTCGACCAGATGGGCTGAACTTACTGCAACATCGGCTATATCAATATAATGTTAATATAGGGATGATGACTGGGGAAAATATAATGGGTAAATCTGTCAGATAGATTACCAAAAAACATTACACACGTATTTTTGACTTATCGAATCAGTATATACTTAAAAAGATATAGAGCATCTAAGCTCAGGCGTGGGGTCTGTGACGTCACGCTTTTGTAAAATGTATACGAAAGCATGACATCATACTGTATCGCCGTCCATATTTGTTTACGCGATAAAAGAAATAATACCTGTCCAATATTTATTAGTCTTTTATCTGACGATTAAATCATCAAACAATCATCAATTATATAATAGGACAGACGGTAGATGAGGAAAAAAGGTATTGGAGTAGATGCTTTGGACTAGAAGTAGTAGTGTCTGACGTTAGCCAACTATATAGGCAAGCAGCGGGAAGCATTGGATACGGAGTTGCAGATGGCACAAGACTTGGTTGAGTTGCATGCAAATGAGAAAAACCCATATCCCGCTAGAGGATCAAATTAGGTTGAGAAAAAGAAGAATCCTATATCGTTGCGTTTAATCTTTCATTGACCATAGAAAGTCTTTACAGCGAAACGGTGATAGGAAATAGGTATAGCTAATTAGTAGATATCAGTACAGTACGGTATCCTCTTTGGTTGGGATTACCTTTGGTTGGGTGTGCACCTTAGATTAGGTGCACACCAACCAAAGAGGAGCTCAAGGTTTAAATTTATGACCTCCTTTAAATGATTGCGAGTAATAAATGTCCTTTGAGGACATCTGGGGACATATTGCACAAAATAAAATTGAAGGTTCCACCAAAGTTTGAAGATATATTTTTTCTGTAACTTTAATCAAAACACAACATCAAAAGTACTTAAGGGAAAGTGATACAGGATCACCTCACTAATGTGACTTAACTTCTTTAAAAACATTACTGTATTCGCGTTGGAGAAATTCGATTTAAAATTACTAATGTATCCTTCGAAGTTGTCTAATGAAACACAAGGGAATATCGATCCACTTATCAACACGAATTGCTCCAACATTCTCAACTTTCGATTCGATTATAAAACAAAATACTGGAATTGTCGATGTAAAATTAATAAAAAAAATACTTAGACTATAAAATCACCAGAACTGAAAAAATATACACGAATATCACTGCCACTATGAAAACACAATTATGTTTGTTGTAAAAAAAATATTTGTTAAATGACGTTAATAAAGTTGCGTGTGTCGTATTGCACGATCGTTATCACTTTGATTACCATTAAAATGTCCTCAATAGCATTTGAATTTTATAAGAGCACGGTACAAAGTTGAAAACGTAATAAATACAATTGACACATGGGTATAATAATAGGAACTCCGTATAAAAATAGGTATACCTACACCAATCAGCCCAAATTAAATATACCTAATTATGCATTGGTTATGGACTAGATGGTACATAACTAACAGACAAAAATACATTTTAAATAAGATAAAATATTATTTTAAATATACTTTAAAACACGTATTAACATTTTTCCACGAGTTATGATTGTTTATAAATAGCAATCATAACTAAACTATAAAAGCACAGTCTATAGAAGTGTTAATAGTGTTATCGGACAAGCATTTATATTACATTACAGCGCCATCGAGAATTCTTAAGGAGCCCTTGACGGCTCCAACCTCTAACGAGAACTTCCCGTAGACACGGTAATGTTATAAATTCATACAAACAGTCGAAACGCGAGTCATGCCCATGTGACCCGAGTACGGCACACACTCGGTAACATTCGCGACCGAGTACTGAGTGTGTACCAGGTTAACCAGGTGTGTAGGTACCAAACTCTGGTCACGTGGGCATGACTCGCGTTCCAACCATTTGTATGAAGATACAATACTGGATTATATTATAATATTATCGTGCCGTAGAGGGTTTCTAGTCAACCTATATCTCACTGTCATAATTATGTGCCTCAAGAACGTTATCGTATCGAGAAGCTTCCTAAAACTACAAAAAATAAATCCTAAATCTAAGTCAATATTTTATTAACATTTCTTGGAAAATTATAGTGAATGAAATGAATGATTGAATGAAAATGAATGAATGAATGATTTCTTTAATTATAATTGCTTTAAGAATGGTTTCCGTTATGACTCGGATTACGTCAAGGAGTCTTCAAGTAATCGTGCTTGAGGTACTGTTATCTGCAGGGTTCGAGTTGAAACGATGTGATGTGGAGGGAATCCACACCCAAACCTCTGCAATGTAACCACTCCACCAAAACAGCGGTTGATGCGTGTGCCTACTTCATAATTTGGACACTGCTGTGGGAAGTAGATGAATCATAGTTCTCAACCCGAAAAACTCTTAATTTGTCAAATCTGTCGAATATCATGATACATTTTTTATTTTTATGAAGTAACGGGTTGGTGAGTTTCTGCCGGGTTCTTGTTGTAAAAACACGTTTTGAGACACTCCATTTTTTACCTCAGTCTACCGTAGAATTGTCTGTTACTTTAAGTACATTTTTACTTGACATTGGCGAAATCCGTTATATATCGCGAACGCAATTCATTTAAAGAAGAAGAAGAAGAAATGGGTTGGTGCTGTCGTATGATAGAAGTCGTTCCCAAGGAGGGTTGGTGTCAGACAGGCACACGGCCGTAATATCTAATGCCAAAACCTTATAGCAGTATTCGCCAATTGTTGACATCAAAACATACTGTACCGACCCTACATAAATTGCGAGCAGGGTGAAGGGCGAAGTGGGTTGCATTAGTATTATGGAATAAAATGATTTTGTTGAAAAGATAATTAATAGTTATTTTCTCAAACATGCATGAAAATATTGTCATTGTCATTATTTCGAAAAAAGAACACGCGAAGTATCGAATTTACGGACAAAGAAAACCAAATCCATTGCTAGAGCGTTTTTTGAATTTGGAAACTACAACGCTCCAGCAATGTTGTATGAAACGGCGTGCTGGAGTTATTAAGACTCTTTGATTGGACCTCTTTTATCAATCTTGACATACAAAAGCTTCTTTGCTTAGTACAAATTGCGTTCACGTGGCTGTATAGCCTACAGTATGCATTTGCCTTGGTGATAAAAAGAAAATTGGCGGCAAAGCTGAAAATTCGTCTTGATTTGTTATACATAATAATAAATTTATAAATTTAATAATTAAAATGAGTTCCGACGGTTCAGAGAGTGAATTGGAGATTGATTGTATTCCACCAGATTTAAACAACAATCGACCGGATTCAAAGGCATTTTTTAATTAAAGCCCCAGATGATATATATTTAGCGACAAAGGTAAAGTATGTTTTATTTCCCTGCATTCTTTTGAGAAAAGCACTATATATGCCTCGGCCGAAATGGCAATTGCCTGTCTCGTATTAGTAAAGTACTCGCCTACGGCTCGGCCTTCAAACTCATACTCGAATTGCAATTGCCTATTTCGTGGCCTTTGCAATAATGTACTATTGTTCGAAAAGTGAGCAAAGTTAGTTTTTGCTGAGAGTGCCGATATTAAATCACGAACCAGCGAAGTAGTCTAATACTCGTGATCCATAAATAGACTACTGAGCGCAGTGAGTTATTTAAAGGCACGAGACAAAAAAATTTGCTCTGGTGTAAAACACAACTTTTCACCTCTCCAGTGAGAAAATGGTTTTATATGAGTAAAACAATTTAATACATGTTTATTATCTTAAGAATAATTATTGATAATTAAAAGTAAGATTACTAAAATAGTTTAGATTGAACGTTATATACAGTCTTGTTCAAAGCTCGCATCAAAAATCGTTTTTCCTTCGAGATTGTACGAAGCAAAAGAGGTCTTTTGGTGCTGGAGAGGTGAAAAATGATGTATTTACCTCTAACAGAAGTTTGTGGTTCGGTTTAACAACCTATCTCTACAAATATGTAGTTACGCCACACATATGCGTTCACTGCGCCACACGAATAAATCCTAGTTATAGCTACTCATGTGTTTACGCTTGCTAGCATATTATTTTGACGTATTTTTAGGGGATTGTTGTAATATATACTCTTTTATAATCTAATTTAGTGTCAATTTTAAAATACTTAAGTTACAATTCTTTTTAGCTATCATATTTACTTCAAAATAAATACCAACAGTAAACAGACGTTTTCTTTAATTTCTCTTCTTCAACAATTATTTTACAACAATCGTTATCAGCACGAAGTTCTAAAGTGGATTAAAGTAAATATTAATATCTGAAATTGTGTGGTGATATTTTTGAAGTCGGTGGTAATTTTTCATTGTACCAAATGTCACGAGGCGACTATACGGTAAGAGAAAATCATTCCACTAATTTGCCTTCTATAATTTTACGCAATAGAGAGGACTACAGTAGATGGAAGTTTAGAATGCGTAATTATTTATTACATGAGGATTTATGGGAAGCAGTAGACGGTTATCCTACTGGAGATACCACACCCGATCCTCTTAAAATAAGAAAAGATAGGAAGGCACTTACTTCAATTTGCATGACGGTAGATGATTCTGCTATCGTACATGTAACCAATGCTAAGACAGCATCAGAAGCTTGGTTAGCTTTACAAAAGGCTTACGAGGATAGAGGAATGGGACGCAAGTTAGCTTTAGAGCGCAGGCTATATAGACTTTGTCTTGATGATTATGATGATATTGAGAAATATATTCATTCGGTTATGAGTACTGCTCAAAGTTTAGCTGACATAGGGAAAATAATTGAAGATTCATCATTAGCTGCAATCTTATTAGGAGGCTTAACCCCAAAATTTGATCCACTCGTTATGGCTTTGGAAAATAGTAATGTCGAAATTACTACAGATTTGGTGAAAGAAAAACTTCTAAATGAAATGTCAAAAGGTCAGTTTTCAAAAACTGATGGAACCGCTTTACGGTCTGATGTAACCCGTCGATATAAACCGAAAAAGAAAAAGCCAATAGTATGTTATGATTGTAAAGAGCCAGGACATAAAAGGCCAGATTGTCCGTTGAGAAATTTTAAAAAATCAAAGGAGTCAACGTCACAGCAAGCACTTGGCGTAAATGATGGCGATTCCGTGGACCACTGGATTATTGACTCTGGCGCTTCACAACATATGACTTTTAGGAAGGACTGGTTTACGACCTATAAACCGAAAGACTCTGTAAGTGTTACTGTTGCTAACGGAGAAAGAGTTAGTTGTGTTGGTTTCGGTGACATTTCTATAGCTACTTCATCAAATGTAAATAGTATTAATAATGTTATATATATCCCTAAGTTAAAAACTAATCTTTTATCTGTACATAAATGTGTCGAGAAAGGATTCTCTATTTTGTTTGATAAGAATGGTTGTAATATTTTTAGAAGCGATACTTTTTCTTTTACAGGAGAATCTGTTTTGAGTGGTTCGGTTAGCAGAGGGCTGTACAAATTAAACTGTACTGTAAATTCCCCTTGCAACATTGTGAACGATTCATGTGCGGTTGAAACTATATCCAAATATGAATTGTGGCACAGGCGCTTAGGACACCTATGCAGAATTGGTATGGATATATTAAAAAATAGTAATGTAGGTATTGATTATAAGACTGTAGATAGAAATAATTGTATAGCTTGTGTGGAAGGTAAACAATCGCGAAAACCTTTCAAGAAGATTGTGTATGATAAGGCATCTTCTTTACTAGAGCTGATACACTGTGATTTATTTGGACCGACGAATACAACTTCGTTCCAAGGCAGTAAATATTGCTTAGTTTTAATTGACGATTTTTCGCGTAAAATATTTGTTTATTTCCTGTCATCGAAAGCAGATGTGAAAGAAAAGTTTAAACACTTTCATTTATTAGTCGAACGTCAGACTGGGGCTAAATTAAAAAACGTGAGGACTGACAACGGAACAGAGTTTGTTAATCAAGAATTAACAAATTATTTCTCTTCCCACGGTATAGTACATCAAACGACGGTACCTTATTCTCCGCAGTCAAATGGAGTAGCCGAACGTACTATACGCTCTATTGTGGAAAAGTCGCGTTCCATGTTAGCAAGCAGTGCACTGCCTTTTTCTTATTGGCAAGATGCTGTTGAAACTGCTGTATATTTAAAAAATAAGTCACCTCACCGTGCTTTAGGTCGTTCGCTAACACCTTTCGAAAAATGGTATGGCACTAAGCCTAATCTGACACATTTAAAAGTATTCGGATGTCGAGCTTTAGTGCATACACCTTCTTGTCATAGGACAAAGTTTGACGTGAAAGCACAAGAATGTATATTTGTAGGTTATTGTCAAGATGTAAATAGTTATTATTTTAGAGATGCTAGGTACCCCAAGAAATTAGTTAAGGCTAGAGATGTCACTTTCTTTGAGGATTGCTTCACTCCTTTGAAGTCTAGTGAAGGACATGAAAATAATATTCACCTCGGACCTACTTTGCAATTGTCAAGGGATGAACAACTTCCAATTGTTTCTGAAGACCCTGGCATTGTCAATAGGGAAGTGAGTAGTCCTTTGCCTGGGACTTCAACTGATTTTGAAGCTCCAGACAACAGTGATCCATCTACGGTATGTCCACTAAGGGGGGAAGATGTTGTAGATACTCCACTCAATTTGCCATTATCAGAAGAAGGGCAAAGGTATCCTTCAAGAGTTCGAAAACCACCCGATTATTTTTCTTATAATATCTTAGACACAGAATACTCAGAACCTACAAGCTATTTTGAGGCGATGAACTCTGATGATTCTTGTAAATGGCAGGTTGCGATGCAAAGTGAGTATCAGTCTCTGATAAAATTGAAAACGTGGAGGTTAGTAGACAAACCTGATAAGAAGGTAATACAAAGTAAATGGGTGTATAAGGTGAAGATGGATGCACGTGGTAATGTAGTCAAATACAAAGCACGACTCGTAATAAAAGGCTATAGTCAGGTCGAAGGTATCGACTACAAAGACACGTTTGCGCCTGTTGTTCGACATTCATCTTTACGAACACTTATGGCACTTGCGACAAATCTTGGTCTCAAGATGAGACACTTGGATGTGGAGACTGCATTCCTCAATGGAGATCTATCCGAGGAAGTATACATGCATCAGCCACAAGGATTTGCAGTAAAAGGGCAGGAAAACAAAGTTTGTTTGTTGCAAAAGTCTCTCTATGGACTTAAGCAGGCACCTAGGTGTTGGTATAATAAGCTAAGTGAAACGTTAATTAAACTGGGTTTCAATAAAATACCATCGGAGCCTTGTGTGTTCATAAAACTTTTTGGTTCAGACCTTGTCATCTTAGCTTTCTACGTAGATGACATAATAGCATTTTATGAAAAAGATATTCATTTTGACATTGTCAAAAATGACTTACACAAATATTTCACAATAAAAGATTTAGGAAATTTAAGTTATTATTTGGGAATTAATGTTTTTCAAAATGAAGATGCAATACGAATAAACCAAAAAACGTTCATTTTGAATCTACTGAAAAAGTTCAAAATGGAAGAATGTAAAGGATTTAGTACACCTTTGTCAAATAATAAATTAGAAGATGAAGACAAAGACGGTAAGCAATCCAATGAAATGTATCCTTACCAGAGTTTGATTGGTTGTTTAATGTTCTTGGCTGTAAATACAAGGCCAGACATTGCCTTTGCGACTAGTTACTTGAGTCAATTCAATACCTGTTATACTAAGACTCATTGGATCGCCGCAAAGCGAGTTCTTCAATATCTGAAGGAAACTATTGATTATTCTATTACTTATAGGAAGTCTGATAAGCCTCTTGTCGGATATACAGATGCAGATTGGGCAAACTGTAAAATGGACCGACGTTCATATACGGGATATCACTTCCAATTAGCAAATGGACCAGTATCCTGGGCTTCTAAAAAACAGCCGACTGTTGCACTGTCGTCAGCAGAAGCAGAATACATGGCTCTCACAGACGCTGCTAAGGAAGCTGTATATTTAAGACGCTTTGTATCTGAGGTGTGTGGTCATAAACCTAACTGTATAACTATATATACTGATAGTCAAAGTGCTCAAAGTATAGCAAGCAATCCTGTTTATCATAACAGAACAAAACATATCGATACTAAGTACCATTTTATAAGAGAAAAAGTATCTGAAAATATTATAGGTTTAAAGTTTATTAAGAGTACAGAAATGCCTGCGGATGTAATGACGAAACCATTAGGTCGTATAGCTCATAATAAATGTGTAACTTGCATGGGTATAACTTGATAATTGTAGTTACTTGACCTATATATTTTATAGATATTTATAATGTTGGTTACTTATTGTTTATGTTTTTTATGGGATAGTTATGTGTTTGGTTTTTGAGACTTAAGTTTGTACCTAAATTTAGATTAAGGGGGGATGTTGTAATATATACTCTTTTATAATCTAATTTAGTGTCAATTTTAAAATACTTAAGTTACAATTCTTTTTAGCTATCATATTTACTTCAAAATAAATACCAACAGTAAACAGACGTTTTCTTTAATTTCTCTTCTTCAATAATTATTTTACAACAGGGATCTAATATATTTCTGTCAAAATCTTATTCTTAGTGAGTAACAGTATGCGTAGATAACCAACATTAACCTCCAATATGAATACATAAATATAAGTATCTACAGTAATAAAAATCAATGTATAAACTAGTTACTAAAGTTAAGAAAAGATTCTACACCCGACACGCAGATTGCTAATATCAAACTAACTACGTGACTTCGAAACATCGTTAGCTAGCTTGGGACATAAACCTATAATATTCTTCACCCTCAAGGGAGAATTACATACTATAACGACATAACACGAAAGCAATCTTTCATTCATCACTTCGATCACACGGCTTGTTGAATATTTCTCTGGCGTTAATCACTTTCCTTAGTTTCTCGTTAACTTCCAAAGTTCGATTGTGATAGCGATAATAGGCCGCTGGGAAGGCCTTTGTTCTGCACACCCTTTCAAAAATACTTTGGACTTATTTATGCTGAGTCACTCTACAAACTTTGAGAGACGACTGAACACTTACAACGAGGTAACCTCAATCGCGGCGCTGAATCTGAAAAAAAATGCTGTAAATTTCTTACTTAAACGCATATACCAAATACATAAGTGATTGTTTTGAAAATGAAAGTAGTTAATAAATTATTTTATGTTATTTTATAAGCTAACAGAACTATTTTATTGCTTTAGCAAATTTAGCTTTATAATGTTAAGCCAGTTTAAAATTACCTTCATATTTTCTAAATTAGGCGTATTCTTTTATACTTTTTGTCAAACAAAATCGATGATGACATCTCGTACTAATCCACTAGTAGGTCCACTCGATCTTTACTCAACGACAGTATCCCAAACTAATCCCTTCCGTTCCGGCTATATATCTTAGACGTAAGTGCTTAAAAGAGCTTAAAATGCAGTTAACGTATAGCCAATGTGAACGGGCAAAACAGATCTCCACAATCCGTTGACCTCTAAAGTAAATTATTTACGCTATCAGACATTTTCGTGCAAATTTGGCATTTAAAGTCGGATAATAGCTTTATTGCTTCTCTGCAATTTACAGTCTTAAACTAAAAAGATTTAAAATTCACAATGCTGCCAATTTTCTACTACAATAAACCTGATCCTCTTGCTAGCGAATAGATTTTATCTCAAAGAAATTGCTGCCGGCAGTTCATTCCTTATGACGCATTATAGTTGCTTAGTAAGAATGAAGATTGGCACAACATGAGTGAACTTTTTGTGTGTGAAATACAGTAGGTATGAATTTCATTGTTAGTGTAAATTATCAGAACAAATTGTAGTTACAAAAGTGATTATAGAGTATCGATTGGTATTAACGTAGGTATCTCATATGAAATTATTTAAAACACAGTTTATACATACAACATATGTAAATTTTGACATGTTTCACATCGAGAAACAAAAGAGAGATTTGCAATCCTTCTTACCTGGGGCAAAATAAAATATCGTCCAGATTTTGGTTCTGAGTTTTTCGCTTGACTCATCTGGGAATCAAACCAGCAAATTCAAAAAATTAACACTCGCTTTTTGTTCTTCTAATCGATAGGATCAATATTCAGGATAAAATCTCTCTTCACTAGGTGACCCATATGTAGGGTCGTCTGGGTAGGTACCACCGCCTTTCTTATTTCTGCCGTGAAGCAGTTCGCTGTGTTTCGGATTGAAGGGAAAGGTAGCCAGTGTTTACTGGGAATGGAGGGCATATCATCTTAGTCCCCAGGATGGCAAACGCCCTTGCGGTGTTAAGTGATTTACACTTAATATTGCAAGTGTCTATAGGCGGCGGTGACCACTTAACATCAGGTGGGCCGCAAGCTTGTTTGCCATCTCGTAACATAAAAAAAATCTCTCTTATACATTTTATTTTATCATCAATTCTAATTTCGTATTACAGGACAAGTAAAAATTAAAGAAAGCTACCTAGAAAGACATTGCTTATATCTGATTCATTAAAGAAAACAAAGGAAAATCTGCCTGTTTGTTTCGCGAACACGGACTGGATTTAAACGGGACCGGGACTAATAATGATTGTCACGTTTGTTATACACCATTATAATCTTAAGGTTAATCAGGCCATACAATTTGGATTATATTGGCGGTCTATTTCTATTCAAATACATGTTCTGACAGACCACAAATCTTCTTTGATGATTTCCGGGAGTTTCTGCACCAACCATCCATCATGATAATATTTGTCTTTGTAGTGTGTATTTCAAAATTCTAAACTCGTAGCAGACTTATTAGCTCGGAAAGGAAACGCCACTTTTCTACTATAAATGCTACGGAATGGCGGCTACGAAACGGCTACGGACCGTATGCGTATCGCTTCTTTTTAACCGACTTCAAAAACGGAGGAGGTTATCAATTCGACTGTATGTTTTTTTTGTTCGTAACCTCGTTACTAACTCGTTACTAGGTGGGCCGATTTAGAAGATTCTTTCGACCTTTGGAAGTTAGCGCTTGTCATGCGGTCCCATTTAAATTTGATCGACATCTGACGAGTAGTTTTTGAGTTATCCCTAACAATGCCCAATCAATTGACATCGAAGATATCGTAATCTTATCACTTATGTGTCTAAGGCCCGTATTACAGAATGACACTCAGAAGTCAAACATGTCTTGAGAATCGTCTGTCACTTTCTATCACGCACAAAGTGATAGAGACGTAGGACGCTCAAGTCGGCGTTCGTTCTTGAAACTTATTCTATAATACGAACATAAAAGATCTCGAGGTAGTTTCCGGAAAATTGATATAATTAAAAACCTTAAAAAAAATTAAAATTGAAAAAACCGACTTCAAAATAAGATACGGAGAAATTTAAAAAAATTGTTTATAAAAATCTAAATGTTTTTGTGGTCGGTGCCAACCTCAATATTTGGAATAAACGTGGTATTTGGGACCGACCGCAAAAAAAAATAGATTTTTATAAACAACATTTTCAATTTCTCCATTTATTAGTTGTAAAGTCGGTTTTTTTTTCATAGTAAAAAGATACGGTTCCGAGATGATAATGTGTGCTACGACGTACAGTCGGCGTCTGAGTTTGCTCAGCGTAATAACGTGGGAAGGAGATTGAATCATAGTCAAATCCACAGTTCTATAGAAGGTCAAATCTATGACATAGAACAGGCAGTTTTGCTTCTGTTTCGTTTGTCGTACAACAGAGTATATAGTCATGGCGGTACAAATGCGGCTTCGCTGCTATGATTTTGCGGTGGAAGTATGATAGAGAGCGACTTGAAAAACCTCTGATACCAGGATGTCCTGTACCAGGTTAACTGAATGAGCGGTTAGATGTAGATAACACGCTAAAAAGAATTCATGTTAATTCAAAATGCCGTAAACGTCGTAATTTACGTCCTAATTAAAACAAATCATCAATGCGTAATTCTTGGAAACCAAATAGCTGTCTCTGTTTTCTTTACAGACCGTGACAATCTACGAGTTCTTGTCTCTGCCCGGGAGCCATTCTCTGTAATGAGTTCCATTGTGTGACTTTAGAATTGTCAACTGTGTTAAATATTAATTCTAGTCGAAAGCAAATGAATTTGTTGGTTCTGAACCAGCACCTGCCAGGACTTATTGAGTTAAGTTGCTGTTTGAGGGCAGAAGTTGTTACTAACTCAATTTTCAATTAAGTACCATTCTAAGAATTATTCTTAGGTACCTATGTACTATATTACATAGGATATTTAAGTGGTTAAATAATAATTTAACCACTTAAATATCCGAGTACCTACCTATATCATAAGGCCCGTATTACAGAATGACGCTCAGAAAGTGGTAAAAATATTAATCACTTTCTACTCTTTAAATAATTTGGGTATAAAATAGTAATTCAACCTTTTTCATGTACCTACCTATACAGTCTGTTCAAAATCGTCGGAGAGTACCTACGAAAACTTGATGTTTGTTGAAGATACCAAATGAAATAGGAGGATTACCTATATCTGCCGCTGCATCCTGCCCTCGTTCCTCGCGACGTGAAATCCACACGGTCTGCATGCGTAGTTTTTCACAACCGTGCATTTTTCGCGTCATTTTCTACCGCGAACCACAAGACTGTGGAAACAACTGGCGCCAGTGGTATTCCCGAATCAATACGACCTCAAATCTTCAAAAAAAGAGCATAATTCCTTCCTTAAAGGCCGGCAACGAATTTGCCATCCCTCGGGGTGTGCATGTCCAATTGTCCATGCGCGGCGGTAATCACTTACCGTCAGGTGAACTGAGGTGAAACGTCTGCTCGTTTGTCCACTTGCCCTTAAAAAAATACATTTTTTCAGGCCTTTTCATACTTTTGTAACGGTACAGACAGTACCTACCCTGACAATAATTTTAGATAGATACTTATACCACGCACTCAACACTATTAATTTCATTAATATACCTCAGGTAAGTGATGTCGGCAGAGTAGAATAGCATCAACCCTTATCCTCCAATGGGTGTCGTAGAAGGCGACTAATGGATCAGCAAAGGGGTATTAATCACCTTAAACTCCGTCCTTTCGCATTGGGCAAGCGTGGTGGACTACTGCCTAAACCTATTTCGATGACAAGGAGGGGCCATGTGTCCTAGCAGTGGGTTAAATTATAAAGGCTGATAGGAAGGAAGGAAGGATATGAGGTATGTGTGTGTTGCAGCGTCACAAATAGGTGGCAGCTCAGCGTAGGTATTTGTAGATAGTCGTCATAACTCTTTACCAATGAAGTTCATACAAAGTCCAATGAATAGACATATTATACTTAAATAGTGAAAAAGGTCCTAAATATTATCTCCCCGAGAACTTGCAACAATCTTGCATAATTACTGGTATCTAACCCTGGAAACAAAACTTCGCAAGAGTGTTTATTAGCTCAACTCTCTAGTTTATAACCCAGTTTGTCTCGGTTGGGAAACTTTCCTTAACACCGCAAAATTTGATCAAAGCCTTTTTGCGTGATGCAGACTACAGTCACTTGACTGACTAAAAGTTCCACGGAAGCGTCGACGCGATGAGGTGTTTCTCATTCCAAGCTGAAGAGGTGGTTTTAAAGTGGAGTTCTTAAACAGTATGCAATTTTGTTTGTTGCTGATCCTGTATATGCAAATGCTGAGCCATTGGTATACAAATGACGCCATTCAGCGCTGTCTGGAACGATTATAGTGGGTGCCTGACGACCACGTATCGCTACGTTACGTTAGAGCTTAATGTTGCCAGTTTTCTCGCTACAGGCGCTCTAGGCGAATTTAATAGAGTTCCAAGTATCGAATGTCGAATGCTGCTTCGAGCAATGATTCGTATTATCGGATTTTGATTTTGTTCGCAGAAAATCGCATTACGATTTCACTGTGCTCGTTTAACATAGAGATGTAAGTTATCCATCAATATGTCGCATTTCCGTAGATCGGAGCTAAGATTCATTTATTTTTTATGAGCGTAGGTATCAAAGGTGAGTTAGAGAGTGAGGAAATATTTTAGAAGCGGAGTAATTTGCTTTTGCGTGATTAGGTACACGAGCTTAGGTAGGGAACTCTAAATACTACTAGTAAAAAAAATATAGACCAACAACAATCATTTACTTTTGTTCAGTTTCTAATTTTAACTGTTACCCACCTAGTTACTATCCCACTACAATGAGACATTTAAAGTAAGAGGACCTAGAAGAAGTTTTTTATTTGGTAATTTATACCTAAGTGTTTGTGTCTAGCAGTATCTAGTTAATAACCTTGTTTATATTGTAAATACTTATTTTGGTTTATCTAGTATTAGGGTTAAATAGAAATCTTTTACTTCACCTTAGTAATAAGCCGTTAAAAACAAAGTAGGTTATGAATATTTCACAATATAAATGGTATTATAGGTACCTTCCCTAATAATGTTTCGTCAGAGTCAGTCATATAGTTTCTATTTTTTAACTCACAAATCGTTAGGTAGGGGAAGGGGGGGCATAACGGGGACGTTAAGGAAAATAATCAATAAAAAAATGAACTGAATATATTTATTAATTAAATCTAATCAGAACGCTTTGGCTATATAATAAATTATCATTTGGCACTAAATTTGGTGAAGTAACTAATTAAACAACATTTTAATTTAAATTTTACGAAACCTTTATGAAAACCCCATCATGCCCCAGGGTAGGGGCAGAATGGGGTATCAATTCGGGGGAGTACTGCTCATATTATTTTAAAGCCGTAGTTAAATTACGACCTACTTTTTAATTGGAAATTGGATTTGGCTGTCTTCGTTCTGTAGATCGTCGAGGTTGAGGCTCTGAGAAAGGAGTTTTCTGTAAAGGGTGCGTACTTGCAGGTAGTTACAGGCAAAAATGGTTCAGGTGGGTTCTCTTCAAGGGAAGGAGACGCTTGATGTTTGATTTCCGTTGTAGATGCAGGTAAGAAATCTGAATCGGCAAAGTTGTTTTTATTAATTGGTCATATACCTACTTACCACATTTTTTGAATGCATTGATTGGCATAAAGGGGTACCCCATCGTGCCCCGTAGCCATGTCCCCGTTATGCCCCCATGTAAATTTGTATTTTAAATGATCAACAAAAAACAATAATCGATAGTTAGAGTGCATTAGCTTACAGCATATCAATAAGTAATAACGGTAGAAAAGCACAACAGAAAAACAATAATAGTAATCTAAACAATTACTTTATTACATGTGTTTTCGTGTTACTAAAAATTAGATGAAACAATATTGAAATTAATTTTTTGTCGTAAAAAACGAACACGCGCCATCTAGTCCCCGGTCACTTTGGCACTAAAGAGCGATGTCAAATGGCCACTTATTAGCACAAACAACACACTTCTAGTACGTGTAGTTACTTGTATAGGAGGATGGCCCCGTCGTGCCTCGCGACCCCGTTTTGCCCCCCCGTCCCCTACTATACCTATACTTACGTAAGTATTCTTTATTATTAGGTTTATGTAGGTAGAATATTAATTCTATTTTGTAATCTGACTATGGTATAATTTCTATGTTATTAAATTCTTATTCCATAGTTTTATTACCCAAAATATTTAAAATTAAAATATCTACCTAATAGAAGGGTTAACTGGAGAGCAATTTCGTTGCTAGACTAAGGCGCTATTGAAATATTTAATTTAATTAATTGATACGAAATTATAAAATATAGGTTTCGTTATCAAAAATGGCGGTCTTAGACAACAAGAATAAGAACCCTCAATGTCCTTAGGAAAACGATACGCGCTGTAAAACGAGAGACATTTTTCATGGTAATTAAATTTTACCGCCAGAAGTGACTATGACAAATGGCGTTAAAATGCTTTATGGCTTAAATTTCCATAAGCTTTATCTAAGGTTCTAACTACAGCAAAAGAGACATCTTCAATCTGCCAAGGTCCATCCATACTCTCAAATTTTTCATGTAACTTTAGTCTTTATTCTTTTGCCAGTTTTTCTATTATAACTTTTATCCGTTGCAGGATACTAAAGGTACACTTATTAGCTAGGAAAGTGACGTAACCGTCCTTTTCCGAGCTGATAAGTGTGCTACAACATTAATAGTATCCATGGTGTGGTTTTATGGACACTATTTGTGACAGCCAAGAATCCGCAACAAAATAGAAATAAGTATGGATATAAGTAGCGGAGTTGTGCTTAAGACATACTTTTTCTTTCAAGACAAATACTTGAAATGGTTGAAGTCTTGTGAGATCAGCATCTTGCGTATATTCTTAAATGTATCATAATCGACGGAATTAATAAAGTATTAGAATAATCAACGCAACATGAAATTAAAAAAATAAAATAAATTGCACTTAAGGCGACGTGTGTAAGACGACATATCTATAGGGTAAAATGACATAGTATGTCATCTTAGACTTTAAAGGTATGTCTTTTTATACACTGAACATAGTTCGCAAAGAAAATGTGGTAAAGATCGTCTAATCTAAAACTGAAAGCCCCTCGAATGTCTTATTCTTAAATGCACAATCAGTGTACAGATGCAACACACTCAAATTTGCTACAGTCATTGGTCATTCAGTGGTGGATTCAGTCGCCGGCCAGACACGAACGTCACAGCATGCTTCGATCACTCATTAAAGTACCGTCAGTATCAAGTTTAAAGTTCAGACGATCTCTATGTCATCTTACCCAATAGACAGTGCTTCATTCAATCGATCAACTTCATTATAATTGTTGTGACAAAAACTTTGAAATTAGGATGCACATAAATGTTCCCTTGATTTGCGCGAGACTTTTTGGGTTTTATTCTCACATCATTCCGCGACCATGAACGCTGTAGTGCTACGAAACATGAGAGTTAACACGAGCCAAATAACAAAAATATAAAACACATATACAGAAACGGAGAGGGGGGCATTTTTGCTAGACCTTGTGATAAAAAAAAATCTTTTCATCGTGTACAAATCTGGTACAAGTTATAATTGGCAAGTTTATTAAATGTACCTATATTTTGGTAATATTATTTAGAATTTGCATAAAGGTAATGTCCATTCTCCATCCAAAAAAAATGCTCAAGATGGACAATTATGAATTCTACGTCAAATTATAGTACAAATCAATATAAATCCAACTAAACAATTTAATTTATCACCTAAAAACTAAGCAGAATCTAGTTAGAAACATTTTTATATTAAAGATAGGTTATGTTAAAGTAAGGGATAGCAATCAATAAATAAAACGACATAATGTATTTAAAATCAAATCAAATCAATTCAAATCCGTTATAACCAAAAGCCAAGTTTTCGTATTAAGCGGGTACAATCCAAGTCTTTGCAAAAGTTGTCGTGTGAAGAGATAATAAAGAAAAGCCTTAAAATCCGTACAAACTCAAGTCGACGAAAGGAGGAGCCACAAAACAAAAGGACGCAATCGAGAACGAAATTGCCTAAAACCTAACCAAATGTTGATTTGATTTGTAGTTTTCACAGATTGATAAAAAAAAACCCCGGTCCAATATCCTAAGCATGCTAATAGTGATGTTGGCACATTAGTTCGGTTTTTAATTCAGACCTGGTAGGTAATTATTATGACAGCAATTTGACTGCTGTTAATTTGATTTCAGACCGCAGGGACAGTAGCAAGAAGCTTATTCTTCGTGGACAGTCAGTCAGTCAATAAAATTATATATATAAATATTATCTGGTGTCATTCATTCTGGACGGACAAACATGAGTAAGAAAACACTGTTTATTTCCAGTTAGTATAAAAAAAAAACTGGAATGCTGGCTGATCGTTTAAAACACTACTTAATTATACAACTACAGCCAAGCCAGAAGTAAGGGTTATGATTTTAGCAGTCTTTGTACGTTCCTCCGGTAGCGTCTAAACTATTCATCCGATTTTGATGAATATGGTGTCAATCGATTCGTTATTATGGTCGGAGTAGTACATTTTAAGCGACTTAAAAATAGAAGGAGTCGATGTTATCATGTTAACCGATTTAATTCCTTTCTTCGGTAGTCGGGTTAAAGTTTGTTAAACCTTGCGCTTGTTTAAAATATTTTTTTAACGATATTCTTTTATTCATCTAAGCGTTTCGTGTTGACATCCATTATACAAAGACAGAGATAAACAGTGCCAATAAATAAAAAGCGTGTTAGGGCACGTCAAGAAATCTCATAAACCTTCCTGAATCCCTCGTGACGTTGCGATGAGGAACTACGAAAAATTGTATATTACGTGCAAATATCTTTTGGCTCTAATTTAAAAAATAATATTTAAGTTTAATTTAAAAAAATAGTGAAAAAAATATATTTACTTATTATAATTGAAGAAAAAATGTGAAAAATTTAATGTAAGAGAACTAGAACAAGTAAAATAAATAACATTTTTAAACTTTCGATTCGCATTATTTCCTTGGACATTTATTTCGGGTTTAGACACGCCTACCTCAATATCGAAATACTATGTAGGTACCTTATGAGCATAGTACGGCGCACGCACGTCTCCCTAGAAACTTGGAAAATCGTTTTTCTACCACTATATACAGAAAAAATCAATGCCAGTACGTTATTTTTCCAAATTAGACCTATACCGGGTGTGAAAGACATGAACAGTCAAACGAGAACCATGTATTCTATACATCAAAATAAGACACATTTCAAAAAACTAATTGCTGACGGCGGCCCCGTTCGTTTGTGTCCGTGCGCATCGAGTGAGCTACATTGAACGCTTACGTTTTGAAGACATTTTTTGTTATGAAATACTAAAAAAAAAATTTTTTCTTTTCTCTTGAAGACGGTGCTCGCAGCACTATCATTTTAACGCTCTACGTCGACTGTTCGTGCGAGTCCAACTAAAATAAATAATTTAATTTCGTTATTATTGTTTATCTTAATATGGTATGGATGTACAACATACTCTATGTGATAATGAACATGTTGCAAAGAAAGTGGACAGTATACCCAGAGCAGAGGAAGACCGAAGAATGAGCTGTCAATGTTGAGACAATTACTGCAAGTATAATTGGGAAAACGCAAACAAAATCATGATTCCAAAAATATGGAGAAAATTTAGCTTTTGCCTGTGTTTTCGCCCACGTAGATGTCGTTTTTCCATAAAGTGGTGAAAGTTAGGCATGATCTACTTATTTATGAAAATGTCTAGTAAATGACCCTATTTAACCTGATGGTTGAAGCGAAATTCAAATGCAAAGTGCGAGCAATAATGTATGCTGCACTAGTCACTCTCGCCTTACCGACCTGTGAATTATTTTTGCGTTTACAAACGCGTAAATAGTTTTTAAACTAGAAAAAATTCACTGAAAAAAATCGTCCTGCCCCAGGCGGGAATCGAACCCAGCATCTTCCGCAATCCGGGCGGCTGCGTTAACTACTACGCCACCATGACATTGCAAACCCTTTATAATAAAAACCTTACGCTACTACAAACGCTTAAATAATAAAAACAATTGCTACAAAAACTATCTTAAAACAAAATAATTGCACGTAGCATATTAAAAAGATCTAACAATTTATTACCTATTGTATAAAATAATGGCTTCTACGTGAAGATCAGCAGACCGTAAATAACATATTATTTTTTCATAAAGCCCCTTTAATAATATTTATACATTAGAATTTATATTAGGCCTCGGAGACGCAATAAGTATCAAATTTTTATTTTATTGCGACGTCTATTTATTATGTGATTTTATAAAAGTGGAATACAAAGAGAAAATAAATGAAGACATATCTCATATTACAAAATTAGAAGCGAGTAAAGTAATTAACGCAGGTCTCAGATGTTCTATATCTGACGTTGAGAATAATGGCGAGGACAAGAAGCGTGTTTTATACAGAGTCATGATATCTTAGAATTATGTCCCTGCTTAGGTGTTAGTTGACACATGCCGCTGCAGTAATTCTTGGTAGCAAAATCACGATAATAACAGTGTGTTTGGTATATCAAGCGGGCACCTATCCATGTTATTATAATGTGTGATGTATATGGTGATATCAAAAATTTCAACTTAAAGTGCCCTCCGAAGCACGGAGGACAATCGAGTTGGACATTTTTCGGTCACCCATCCGAGTACCGACCGCGCACTAGGTAGCTTAGCTTTTGTGGTCGTTACGAAGAGTGCACGACCACGGCGCCATCGATCTCCTCAATAAATAAGCTAATAATAGCCATAGAAAAAGTACCGACGGTGTATTCAAAAATTCTAAATTGTGAAATTTATTTACAAACCCATAGTTTATTTTACTAACACTATATCAATTTACTACTATCAATTTTAAAGTTTTGATAATACTTAAACGATAATATTTATATGACTATGTTAGTATAGGTAAATGCTAGCTTGTCCCTACTTCCCTATTTCCTTCCTACTAATATTATAAACATGAAAGTTTGTATGGATTTTTGTGTGTTTGTTACTCTTTCACTCAAAAATTACTGTACGAATTTTAATGAAACTTTACAATAATATAACTCATACGTCAAAATAACATATAGGGTATAATTTTGATGCCGCCGAAATTGATGCCGCCGAAGCCGCGGGCGACCTCTAGTTATATCCTACTAATATTATAAACGTAAAAGTTTGTATGGATGAATGTGTGTTCGTTACTCTTTCACGCAAAAAGTACTGAACCGCTTTTAATGAAACTTTACAATAATATAGCTCATACATCAGACTAACATATAGGCTATACTTTAATCGACAAAGCCGCGGGTGACCACTAGTATATTATAAATGCGAAAGTAACTCTGTCAGTCTGTCTGTTACTCTTACACTCCAAAGCTAGTTAACAAAATTTGGTAGATACATATAGAATAGAGAGCTTGGGAAAGGACAAAGGTTTAAATTTTTTTATTGTGTGGGGATGAATATAGAAGGATATATATGGAAGTCTAAAAAAATAAAAATGCTGCCCAAAGTAATTATCCCAGGCGGACAAAGTTGCGGGGAAAAGCTAGTTCTAACATATACCAAACAATGTGTATATGAAAGAAACATAGTCTGCTCTGTCATTATCAAAAATGTCCTACTATTTTTCTAAAAAAGATAATAAGAATTTTAGTTAACATATAAAATGATTTCTCTCAGAAAACCATTCCTCTAGTCAAAACAATTTATTCAAAACTACTTATTTTTCTTACCGTACCTAATATAAAATAGTTGAAGCCATTTTATTAAACAATCATGTTTAATAAAATAATCCTTTTGCACTTTTCAATCAAATAAATTTTGCGTAACCTTTGACATTAGCGTAAAACGTAATCATGTATTACCCACGCAGTTTGCATCACCTTAACATTCATTTTCAAAAGCATCTTTTTTTAATTTGTGCGGATGTATTACAAATATACCACTGTTTATTTGGTTAATTGCGAAATTCCTTTCTTCACTAACTGGCTAACGATAAACTTATTATTTTAAAATTTCATTTACAACAATAAAGAAATTTTGTTTTTGGATGTCATTACCAAATATTGTCCGTACGTACAGACCCAGTTCTAGTCCTAGTCCCAGCATAGCTGTCCAAATTTATAAGTTTAGTACCTACCTACAGTGATTCATTATAGATGCAATTAATCGATGTGACCGAAATATTCTTAAAATGGCAGCATGTTAGTGGTATGCCCAGATAAAACTAACCATTTTTTAGCGTCAACGTTTAATGCTACCACTAGTCACGTAGGTATTGGCCATGTCGTGCAATTTTACCACGACAGATACATTGTTAGAGTATCGTCAGCTCATCGCACTTCGTCTTGAAACAGTAAAATGATCCTTTAACGTACCTACATACATTAGGATACTTATTTTAAGAACAATTTTGCTATGAAGTCGTAACTGCGATGTATTATGAGAAAACCTGTTCCCACTTATAGAAAAACACCAGAGTCTTGTTTGACTTTTGTGAGATAGAAAAGCTGTTGGAACCTACACTATTGAACGTTTCATGATAAGAAGTTCCGTGGAGATTAATAAAAAATGTAATATAAAACTCTCAAAAGCAGATAAACATCTAAAAGGTGTATGACCGTAAACCGTGCCAGCATTATTAATTTAACACAAACTTGTGTAATTACTATACTAAATGAGTTTTAATTTGAATTTAAACTTAAATTCCACTAAAACAGTGAACATAAAGGGTGCTTAGTGTGTACGTGATGAATCCACCCACAGCAGACACCGACGCCAATATAGCTCAGCCAAGCTTACGTTGAAGGTATGAAAGAACGGAATATTGCAAGCTCGCCTTATTTTGCAGTTCATTTTTTCAGTGCCGAATTAATTATGTCTCTCTTTTCTCGACAAACGCTAACATATTGAGACAATTTAGAACAAATGCGTGATTTGTGAGTTACTACGAGACTTCTATAAAAAGACTCACACCCACGAGTCATTTTACAATAAAAGATAGACGCTAAAGATAAAAACGAGTATTTCGGTTTGAGAAAGGACAGACTCGTTCCAGAGTAAAACCGATTTATCAATATCCTTTCCAATTGCCTTTGAAATGACGCGGGCGATAGGGTGTATAATTTGGTTTTAAAAGTCATAACTCCAATAAAGGAAAGTTCACAGTATTCTTTATGGACATCGGGCTTAAATATAGTGTTTATAAATTTATAGACAAACATACAGAGATTTATACACACGTAATATATTTTTAAAGACATATTGCTCGAGCGACGATATTATATGAGCAGTTGATGATGATGATACAGAGATTTAAATCCTAGTAACTTTTATTTATTTCATCCTAATGCCATGTTAGATATGATTACGAATGCTCTATAATCAGTTTACATTAAGTACCCCGCCAAGACAGCTGTCAAATTTATTTTTTTGTACGTTTTATATTGTAATTACAAAGACATTTCCAAAGACGATTATTCTTTTGAACACCTATACAGCTTTGATCCCTTGAACAGCTGTATAACGTTAATTTTCTCTCTTTTCACCGTCTGATCTCTGATCGAGCTTTTCTATCACTGATATTACTACCCCATTGCAGCTTAGCTGAAACTTTCTTATTGTGTGGTAGCGTGAATACTTGCAGTTTGAAATTTTTCTTTAACTAACTCGGAACGTAATTGAAAATGTTTGTTTTCAATTTTACCGGTACATCTGTAGTCTATTATTTCTCTTTGTTATTCTGTGGTCTGGCAAATGTGTTTATACTTGTAAACATTGTTACTTAGTACCGTATCGTAATGTATTGCAGTGCGGATAAGTCGTAGAGTAACTTTGTTTACCTATAGAGAGCGGGGTTTGTTTACTTGTATTGAGTACTGATACTCTTTCTGTTCAAGTTCTAAGGGATCAGATAATTGAGTTATTGCCCTAGTAAATTATCGAGCTATGTACTAAAGAGAAATAGGGGAGAGGAACCAAAATTGACCGGACTTCTAAATTGTACGGTCGGCATCAGGTGTTGATTAACACTATAGTAGCTTGTCATATAAATGCATACATAATCGTGAAAGACGACCATACCAGCTCCGTAACTCCTGAAGAAATAATATTATCATAGTCGTATTTTTTAAATGGTTGATGGCTTACAATAAGAACGATTTTTAGACCACATATGATCAAGAATCCAGAATTAAAGTAAATTGCAAGTTAGCAATTTATTCTAATATCAATATACAATCATAATAAATATTACTATAAAGATACTACACATAGCTTTCTTTGTACTTTCGTTGGCATTTGCGGTAAATCTATTCTATTCTATTCTTAATTAATGGCGTCGCGTCGCATTATACGTAGGTACGCATTTTGCCAACGTCAAGTGAAAATGTAACTAAAGTAACAAAAATTGTACGGTTGAAATGAAGTCTCTGAACACGTTTTTTTACAACAAGATCTCGGGAGAAATCAATGTTATACCTAATTACCTAGTAGATTTCGGATAAATGTCTACTCGTTTTGACGCTCAATTGTTTAATAATTATTATAATAATGTTGAGACACACACACCTTTCTATAAAATTAATAGTATGTAAGTAATATCATACTTTAAACATGGAATATGAAGCTTAAATAAATAAGCCAGGCAACTTGTTAAAGTTGGTTGGTTAATGAATGTTTAATTAATGTAGGTACACATGTGGATATTTCCGGCCCTGTGCCTCGAGCATTCCGGATGTGGTATGTAAGTACTTTATCGATTACATTTCAATTTACCGAATACAGGTATCTACAGTTGCAAATCCCCAGAATGTGCAAATCAAAATATACCGTGGTACTGACCTTATTTTTTCTACAATAAACTTTGTATTGAGGAAATATAAACTTAGTTATGTTAATTTGCAGGTTGAACTAATTTTCTAACGACTGTCTATTGTTGGTACGTCATAACATAAGCTATGATGCATTAAATGTGTAATGTATAGACAGGTTGCAGTTCCAATAATACAAAGTTGACGTTCATCGATATATTTTGTACCTCATTCTAACATTGAGTTCAAAATATTTATCTTAAGAAAATTTAGAGTTTGTGATAGCTGACTATACCGGCTTATTTACTATCCGATAAGTAATGATTTACAATGAGCATGAGGCACAATTTTTTAAATATTAGTAGGCTAGGTAGACTTTTTAAAGATTTTTTTTATTAATTGGGTAAGTTTCTTTGCTATGACTTACTTCTTTGACTGAGTGCCACATAGGTGACTGAGAAAATGCTCTCAATATCAAGAAAGAAATTATAAACTTTAAGGTGTTAACATATAGATTAAAAAAAGGTGATTCCACATCCATTATTGTTACTTGAAACCCTTTTACTTTATTAAATGTTTGTAGATAAGATATTTACCAAGAAAATATTTTCGACCAAATCACACGAAGATTGGTTAAAAGATTTATATTCGACATATCTACGAGGTTTAGATGTGAAAATGTTGACATGGGTCTATTATTGATGATAGCCTCTCTTGATAAACCATCTACTTACATGAAATTGCCATTGAACCTGCGAGCGGATAGGCAGATAGTCTTTATTTCTTGACTTCGTGACATGTTCATTAATCTGCGCTAATAAGTAGTATGTTTTCAGCATTTTTTTATTTGAATTATAAAACAAACCAACCTAGCGCAAAACGGTCGGATTCATGCACATAGGATTCCATACAAACTTATATTATAACTTTCTGTAACTACAAATTTACGGTTTTTCGTACCGTTTATTAAAACTTTGACATTTTTTCTTGCCAAACTTAACGGTTTCATGTGAACGGGAATTAGGTACACTATATACTATTGGCACACGTTTTAATTACCTCTTGAGTTGACTTGTATTGACTAAGTAGTTTGAAATTTTCATAGCTCCAAAGGACCTCAGGAGTTCATGACATTAAAGTTTCAATTTCAAATTAAACAACTACATAGTGTCCTGAGAAAAAGGTACTTTTAAAACAAACGGTGTAATGATTCCAATGAGGATTCTTTTATTGCTTTTGAGCAACTTAATTCATTAACAAATGTCAAACTTCTTTTAATTAAGTGGACTATTATAACGACATTAGTTACTAAAAACCTAAATTACTTATATCAAAAGACTACGCGAAAGTTTAAGCACCAACTCCTTTTAATTACGTTAAGTTTAAGTCTCTCTCTCTCTCTCTCTCTCTCTCTCTCTCTCTCTCTCTTTATGGAGAGGAGATAGAGTTGACAGCAAAGCATGGGACATCCCATGGACATCCCTGTAACTATCTAAGCTGTAACTGCTAGCCAACCTTCAAGCAAGACGTTTGCTTGTTTGTTACAAAGGTTACCAACGTTCACGGTGCAGTCTTTGACAACGATGAATTGTTCACTCAGCCAATTACAGTACGCCTGTATATAGGCGCACTGTAATTGGCTGAATGCACTTTAATTGGCTGAGTGATTTGCCGGAAAATTACAGTTGGTACAATTTTTAATAGGTAATTAAATAGATCTATAAATATAAAAAAGTGTTCATGATAAACCTAAAAAAATATAAAACACTACTAATAATAAGTTTTCATTTGACAAGATATGTACAGATAACAGCAGGATCCCAAACCTAAAATAAATTCAAAATAGATTGGAAAATCTTGACAGTTAGTAGTAGTATGTAACCTGAAGAGCTATTGTTTGTACAGAAAAATAAAGTAATAAATCTCTGAAGCTAACGCAACGCACTTTTCGTCTTCGCAAGTTTCTCTTGGCGGTAATAAAGTAATCGTCTACATACAAGCCATGACAACTGCTTACAGTCAAGCGGGCCGTAAACTAATTTGTCACAATAAGAATATATTATTTCAGTATAATAATAATAAAAACAACCGCTTGTTCGCGCAGTGTAGGTGTAGGTAAGATGATATGTGTGACTTCAATAATAAACATATTGTAGTTGAAAATTATCTGTAAGAACTCCGTAAGAGCTATTTTAATCTTAATTATTTGTTAATCATTAACTACAAATCTGTGAAACTATAAATTAGTTACTTTTGTTTTTAAAATATTTCATCCAAGTAAGAATATGACTAAATTCCAAAGAAATACTTTATCGTTTATTTAAAATTTTATTTCGAAACACACAGAATCAAATAAAATCTTCTCTAATACAGCAAATATTGAGTTCATTAGATGCTGCGTCTCGAAAGCTACAAAAAAAACGAGAAAGCTTTTCACCTTTGAAAGTAATCTAGATTGTGCGTAGTACGATACAAAATCCGCTCAAATGGATTGACAGCCTATCAGAGAGTACATAACAAAACATACTATATCACGCGCTCACAATTCGAAATAAATTTCGAGCAGAACTTAAGTAGGTAACATTGTGTTATACATACATACAGCCACTCCCGTAGACCTATTCGCTAAGTTTTTGACAGATGAAAGTGATAATTATCGAGTGAATTACATATCCATTGCAGTTTTTAAACGACAAGTGCCATAATAGCGTCTTGGCCGGCTGGACCTGGGTTTGTGTAATAAAAACTTTGATATTTTAAATTAAAGATTTCTCTGTAAAAATAGTTCGATAAGAAAAACAAAATGTATGAAAATTTTTAAGTCATTTTTAAATTATTAATCTTACCATCGTATTTAGGTTTGTTTGACTATGTTAGTAGTTAGTGGGTAGGTCCCCGCTTGATGCCCCATGTAAACAACCTGTATAATGTGTAGGTGAGTACTACATTGAATAATTGATGTGTCGAGTCAAATCTAATGGAAGACATCAAATAATTTTGATAATTATATGGGAAACACGTTAATTGGTAGATACTTTATAATAAAAATAATTTACGAAGGTTGTTAGTAGCATAGAAGTAATCAAAAGCTGACATTATTTTCTTGTTTAACAATTCATGTGTGACCGAATAGGCTTAGTCATTCTGCGCACCACGCCACTGAAATATTAATTCTAATTAGATTCTGAGAATTACAGCTTACATATTTACTGCCTAATAAAAAATAAGTATTTAAGGAAGTAGAACTCGGAGACCATGATAATGCTATTTTATATTTCACTAGCTGTGCCCGCGACTTCGTCCGCGTGGATTTCCCATTTTTGCAACATTTTTCATTGATGCTCAATTCCTATTAGTCGTAGAGTGATGCTATGGAGGTATATAGGCCTTTATCAGGGTTTCCCATACTGCGCGTCGCGATGCCCTGGCATCCCAGGGTTCGCGATTCTATCCCGGGGGCGGGCGTAGTGAGACGATCCACATAGAATGGCTGTCTAGCTGCTATGCGAGCTAGTAGAACGAATATAAATGTAGAGAAAGAAATGAAAGTCGCGAATTCAAAACTTGAGCCTGGATCGACTGTCTAGGGCGGGCGAAAAAATCGAACACAGCATCTTTCGCAATCCGGGCGGCTGCGTCCGTTTTTTTTGTTTTTGTAGGTATGTACTTAACTTTGCTGTAACTATAACGGGGAGAGGGCTCGTAAAAATTGGGAAATTCCTAAGGGCGTCACTATGAAAATAAGTTTGGGAAGTCCTGGCCTATAGTCTTCCTCAATAAATAGACAATCAAAGAATTTTTCAATTTGAATCAGTAGTTCCCCTTTTTAGGGTTCTGAACCCAAAGGGTAAAACGGGATCCTATTACTAAGACTCCGCCGTCCGTCTGTCCATCTGTCACCAGGTTGTATATGATGTATATCATTAACCATTATAGTTAGACAGTTGAAATTTTCTCAGATGACGTAGTTCTGGTGCCGCTATAACAACAAATACTAATAAATAGAATAAAATGAATATTGAAGCTGTTCCCATAAAATAAATGTGACTTTTTTGGTCGATTTTGATAACGGCAACAGATAGACGCTTGAAATATTCATAGAATATTTAGTTATATTATTCACTTTAAAAATAAATAATTAAATTAAAATAAAATTAATATTTAAGAGGGCTCAACAACAAACGTGATTTATTTCTCGGTCTCAATATCGATAACAGGTAGAAACTTGAAATATTAACAAAATACTTAATTTAAAATTCAAATAATTTTCGGACAGGTTTGATAAAATCTATGGCACTTTTTTTTCTATTTTTGTAGGATGTCTCTGATGTCCTTCTTTGAGTCACCAGGGGTTTTAGTAAAGGAGAGGACCTCGGTGGGTCCTCAAGCTTTAAGGTCGAATCACTCCAGAGAGGATTCCTGAACGGTGAGCATCTCCCTCGTCTCTGAACCTATAAGAGTCTCTAAGGCGTTTGAATCTGACAGGATCAGTAGTTCCTAAGATAAGCGCGATCAACCAAAAAAAAAACAACTCCGTATAGATGCGTGCGTAGTACTTGATCATTATTTAGCTGCGGAGTTATGTTAAAACTATGATATCTCTGAAGATATTCATCGAAATCTAATGATGTAAAGAACAATTTTGTACAAAATTAAATATTTGTGATGAATAATGTATTCATTTTGATAAGGAATAATATCATGTTTACAAAAATACCTTCGCATCTAAAGCATTATTTTAGAACAAAATTTATTATCAAAAATAGGTTATAGCGAGTCAACCTTAAGAGATAGATAAATGCTGTCTGTAACTTGTTTTTAGAACTTTTAAAGGAGAATAATTCCGTCATACATAATTTTTGTGTAACTTTAACCGTTTACGCAGCGCACGCAAAGAAATCTCTGAAAATCAAAATTTATTATTTTCCGTTTATTTCAAACTATGATATTTCTTAAGATATTCATTGAAATCAAATGAAGTCATGAACAATTTTGTGCAAAATTAAATACTCGTGATAAGTAATGTATTTATTTTGATAAGGAATAATATCATGCATACAAAAACACCATCGCAGATAATGCATTATTTTAAAACAAATTTGATTACCAAAAAGAAAGGTTATAGTGAGACAACCATAAAAGATAGACATATGCTGTCGCGGATTTTTTTTTAGAAAATTTAATGGAAAACAATTCCGTCATACACGATTTTTATGTAACTTTAACCGTTTACGCAGCGTACGCAGTGAAATCTTTGAAAAGAAATATTTTTCTCCCGTTTTTGCAACATTCTTCATTGATGCTCAGCTCCTATTGGACGTATCGTGATGTTATATAGCCTATAGCCTTCCTAGATAAATGGACTATCCAACGAAAAAAGAATTTATCAATTTGAGTCAGTAGTTGCTGAGATCTTAGGGTTCAACCAAACAAACAAACAAACAATCAAACAAACAAACAAACTCTTCAGCTTTATTATTAGTATAGATTTAAAAAGCGTCGGTGGCGTAGTGCGTAAGAGCGTCGTCTCCCACCCGGGAGGCACGGTTCAATCCCCGCCACGTACCAATGTGTTTTCAAATTTTGAAATCATATGTACGTTTAATCGACGCTTTTACGGTGAAAGAAAACATCGTGAGGAAACCTGCACACAGCTATGAATAAATTCTTAGGTTGTGTGTGAAGTCGACCAACCCGCACTTGGCCAGCGTGATTGACTAAGGCCTAACCGCCCCTAGTGTGGGGTAGTCTCGAGCCCCTCGGTGGGGACATTTTATGAGCTCTTGATGTTGATGATGTTGATATTTCATTTGACTTTGAGAGCCAATGAGCGCTATTATGTATGTACACCTAGTTCGTGGAGATTTCTTATCCGATTTAAGTGATTCTTTTTTTTTGTTCGATTGCCATTTGGTCACATATAAATTTTTCATGAATCGGTTCAGTAGTCACAATATGATTTTTTTTCCAACTGTTCCAATTTTATGCGTCGATATTTTCGAAAGTTGTGAACCAATTTGAAAGATTCTTTTTTTTTTCCTAAAGATTAAAGTTCGAAATAGTTTCCTGAAAATTTTATAGCGTTAGATCTTGGTTTCTTTTTTGTTTTTCTGAAAATAATAGCAAAATTCTGTCTTAACTTTAATTAATGATAACTTTGAGTTGTGAACCGATTTTTATAATCCAACTCTACTTAATACTTCATATACTTAAAACACTAAAAAGCAAAAAATTAATTATTTTTAAATAAAATAAACCGCCTTCAAAACTAAAAACGGAGAAATAAAAATATTGTTTATAAAACACTAATTTTTTTTTTGAGGTCGGTGCCAATTGTCACTTTTATTTGGGACCGTCCTCAAAAAAACATCTAGATTTTTATAAACAAAATTTTTATTTCTCTGTTTATAGTTTTGAAGACGGTTTATTTTATTTTTATTCCTGGGAACAATGGCAGAATAAATGAGCCCGGAGATAAAATTGCTCAAACTCTAAATAAATTGTTTCCACTTTATTTGACTTCAGTTTTTTATTTGTTATTTAAAAGAAAATCAGATCATGAAGCACGCGAAGTGACGTTAATAATTGCACTCGTGTTCATAAATTAACTCATCGCGTCCCAGACGGCTGCAATCGATACCGTCGCGTATAGAAGTAATTTATTTACCGGGTCTGCAGTCGAAAAAAAATACTTGTATGATGCCTGGATCGAGATAATGTAGAGTGCAACATAACATCGCTGATTTACTGAAAGTTAGATACTTTTTGGGTTTTATGCCCCTTTTTTAAATGTTTGTAACCTCATAACTCGTTAATGGGTGGACCGATTTTTAAGATTCTTTTGACCTTTGGAAGCTAGTGCTTGTCATGGGGTCCCATTTAAATTTTATCGACATCTGACAAGTAGTTTTTGAGTTATCCCTAATAATGCCTATTTAATTGACATTGATGATATCGTAATTTTATCACTTGTGTGTCTAAAAGATCTTGAGGTAGTTTCCTGAAAATTTTTATACTTAAAACACTAAAAAAACAGAAAAAAATAAAAAAACCGCCTTCAAAACTAAATACGGGAGAAATAAAAATTTTGTTTATAAAAATCTAAATGTTTTTGAGGTCGGTGCCAACCTCAATATTTGTAATAAACGATGTCACTTTTATTTGGGACCGACCTCAAAAAACATTTAGATTTTTATAAACAAAATATTGATTTCTCCCGTTTTTAGCTTTGAAGGCGTTTTTTTTTTATTTAATTTTTTTTTATGTAGGCGAAATGCTGGCAACATGTCACTATTATACGGAGTGCATAGCTCAATACTAGATGTGTCTTTATGTCTAACCAAATGTTCCATTAAGGTCGTCCCGCGCTTAACAGATCGGAAAAGGAACGCCTCTTCTTCTTTTTCTTTTACTTATTTAATGGCAATTAGTCGTTTTATTAGGGTAACAACCATTTCTGTTAACTACGAGAAAAAAGAGGCGATGCGGTACGTTTCGTAGCCAATCGGTAGCGTTAATAGTAAAAAACAGGAGTGGTCTCCCCTTGACTTTCTCGTATACCGAAAACAACTAAAAATTTGATAGAAACCTTATATTTTTATGTCATACATGCATGTTAAATTTTGGTCACCCATCCGAGTAAAGACCGCGCACTTGGTTGCTTAACTTTCATGATCGACGACTCAAAAGTTGATAGAAACCTTATATTTTGATGTTATATATGCATGTTAAATTTGGTTGCAATATGTTAAAGCATACTCGAGTTATCGTGCTAACGCACAGATACACAGACACACACAGATACATAATTCCAAAAACGGGTTTTTTGGACTCAGGGAGGTCCAAAACGTGTAAATCCCTCAAAATCTCGAGGTCGAATTTTTTGACGATTACAAGACTTCCTCTATACTACGTATACAAGAAAGTAAAAAAGAGGCGTCCCTGATAAGCATGCTACGAGCGCGATTGATAAGAAGCAGACATTTCGTATAAATATACGCAAAACAGATCATAAATTGAAGTATTATACGTCATCAACAGCTCATATAATGTCCCCACCGAGGGGCTCGAGCCTACCCCACATTAGGGTCGATTAGGCCAGTCAACCACGCTGGCCGCACACAACCTAAGAATTCCTTAATAGATGTGTTCACTTGTGCAGGTTTCTTCACGATGTTTTCCTTCACCGTTAAAGCGTCAAATAAACGTACATATTAATTCAAATTTTGAAAACACATTGGTACGTGGCGGTGTTTGTACCGGTGCTTCCCGGGTTTCAATTGAAGTATACAAACGTTTTATATTAGGTCCCATTATCAAATTCCTGGTGTAGTTTCTTTTTAACTTATATGGAACTTTTTTCATTATGTTGAAATTTAATTGTACCAACGTAGACTAGGTATGCTTTGATCAAATAATTGAACAACAGAACTCGTTGGTATGCTTTGTCTGGCCATTGCATGAGCGCAGAATTCCACGGCTCTCTTTCAAAGACACATCTCCAGCTATTATCCGATATTAATTTCTTATAAGATCTTATAAAACACAAATGGTCCATTTCTATTCCTTGCTGTCTAGAAAATAAAAGCTCTGCGCTTTTATTTTATTCGCTTTCGCTATAAAACCTAGGAAACTAACAGAAGTGTCGTTGAATTCTTTAAGTGCCCGCATTTTTGCTGGTTTGTGCACTAGGACAAATTTATCGCGACTCAATGAACAGCGAAGAGATTCTTCGCACATAAACTACGTTTACGGTTTTATATGATGTCTGCTATTTATGGTATTTGTTAACAGAAGAAAGTGTTGATAATAGAAAAGCGCAGAACGATATTATAAATGTTAATAAAAGTAAAGAGGTTCTGAACACAGAATTGCTTCCCAAAATAACTTAATTCCTGTAGTAAATTGCAACTTCGAATGCAAAAAAAAACCGTCCTAGGTACTCTCGACATTATACAGACGGTTGCAGTATGCACACCCTGGTAATTTCCAGGGCAGTTAAATTAGTACGTTACTGTACTTACGTATACCTAGGATCCGTCGAGTGTACTTGCATTAGTATACGTAGGACCCGTCGAGTGTACTTGCATTAGTATACGTAGGACCCGTCGAGTGTACTTGCATTAGTATACGTAGGACCCGTCGAGTGTACTTGCATTAGTATACGTAGGACCCGTCGAGTGTACTTGCATTAGTATACGTAGGGCCCGTCGAGTGTACTTGCATGAGTATACGTAGGACCCGTCAAGTTGGTCTATCGCATGTGGATTATATTAACGCAATGGACTTGAAATATAAATACAATTATAACTATGCAAATGTGTATGTTGATAAAAGCTTACATCAAATACATTTTACGAAACATTTTGCTTATTAACACTCTGAGTATATCCCCACTAATTAGGGATAAGGCTTCCTAGATAGAGATGCGCAGATAGTAAATAAAGGGTGAGCATACGTCATAAATATCTAAACAGTCGTGATGTGAGAATTAACTATTCACCTCTCTCAGTCGGGATTCCAACTAGTGTTGTTTACTACTTCGATAACTGTCATCAAACTACACAGACTATAGTTTGTTGTTTGGTACAGTCAATGAAAGCTGTGGATAATAGAAATTTATATGATGTATTACTACTTACACCCATAAGATGAATACATCTTTTTTCACTTTTAGGAATTTTACATTTCTGTATTTGACTGTAAGGCTAATGTTCTCTTAGATTTGCGCTAGCACTACACATTATAAATAAAACAACTTTTACCGATTTAACTCGCGTGTAATTAGATTTTACATGATGTTATTACAGCCCGACGTTTCGTAACACTTTTCAGCGTTCTTGGTCACGGGATGACTAAAGATGTAGGTTGTCATATTTTATGAAATAGTTAAATCTACCGTCACTTTAATTATTAATTTGGAGTGTTCCGTTTTACGCAAACGGAGCTCATGGTGTCATTAGGTCTTGCTATGTGGTGGTTTGCTTGAGTTTTATTAATTTTAATTATTGGATCCCAAGCAGATGGTACGGCCCCACCGCCTTCTCTATTGTCTCGTCTTTCAATAGCCTCGCGCGAGGCTATTGAAATAAAGACCCAAATTTCAATAGAGAAGACGGTTGGGCCGTACCACCTGCTTGGGATCCAGTAATTAAAATTATTAAAACTCAAGCAAACCACCACACAGCATTTTTTTTTTTTTTTTTTTGTTGTCGGGGAGGTCAAATGCAGCCGTCGGACCGCACCCGGGGGACTTCTGGCGTGGTCATGGTTCTGAAAAGGGCCGTCCGGAACTAGCGGTGGTGGGAGAACAAAAACAACTCGACGATGGCATATGACTTCGATTGCCAAAGGGACTTGACATCAAAAGCCATACCCGGCCGAGTAAGTTTCCCCACCACGTTACCAGGGTCCGGCACGAGGAGGCTTCCGGACGTGGATCCCTTGAACGTGGAGCCCTAGAGACGTACTCAACGACTGAAACACAACTTTACTATCATTTACTGGTGTCAACTCTCAGGTGGACTTCTGTAAGTGTAAACAGTGAGAGACACTTGTAACACCAAATCGAAGGCTGACAAGCTGATGTAATATAATTTTGTTGGCCCAATTTGAATCTGATGAGGAGTATTTAACAAAAATATAGATCCTTTTCAGTTTTATTTGATTCTGAAATCTATATAATATTTGGGGTTGTTTATTTACTAGTAGTGTCTACTTTTTACTTAATTTATATAATAACTACAATGACATTAATATATAAAATCAAATCCTTATTTCAACTGTCGAATTTTCATAAAATTAATTTCGTGGTTTTCACATTCGGTAAATTTTCAAGGGTGTTATTCTATTTCGAAAGTTGTAAAGGACTTTCCGATTAAAATTAAAGTTTTGTAATTCCGGTACAGGTTTGGTACCCGATGACCTTTCTCGATCCTAATAATTTTACTGAACTCGTCCCTTATCAACCTATCTCAAGTATTCTACGACGGGTGTGTATACTAAATTAAGACGACCTAACCGTATTTTATTTAATTCCATCACGAATCTTTACTGGAATATTGTAAACAGTACTGAATTATGCAATTAGCAATCAAATGTATTACGCATGTAATGCATGTTAATTTCAACTGTCGTATGCGTATAAATATTAGCGAAGATGAGTAGTTTGCCAATTATAATTATTACATGTCAAAATCGAATACATTAACACAATGATTGTATAACAAATTACATGCTTCAATTAAAGTTGTATTTCACAAACTAACACTATTATTCTATCTCCATTTCAATATTAATAACGTATTTACGTTCACAAAACCAATGTTACAAACAAACCGGCAAGTATATCTACGCAATTATTTTATCGTACCTTTTCGGTTTGTTACCCTTTTACAATATCCGATGAACATGGTTTATTACTTATCACTGTTGCCAATAATATAACTATGCCAACATTGAGATTATTGGATGACCATGTCGGTCGTGATTACGACTTGCGGGTTATATAAAAAAGGAATTATGGCCACTTTATTATTATTTTATTATCATCATATTATTCAAATATTAGATTAAGTTCGATTACTAGGTACTGGTGTAGGTATACTTATGGTTAGTTAAAGAAAATTTGGTATTATATTACTCTACAAATGTAAAAGTTTTAAGATGTACCACATGCGAAGCTGATGAAGGTTTTCTAAATAAAAAAATCGGGAGTGGTCTCCCCTTGCCTTATATTTTGATGCATGTTAAATTTTGGTCACCCATCCGAGTACCGACCGCGCACTTGGTTGCTTAACTTTCGTGATTGACGGCTCAAAATTTGATAGAAACCTTATATTTTGATATCATACACGTATGTGAAATTTGGTTGCCACCATACTCGAGTTATCGTGCTAACGCACAGACACACACGCACAGACATAATTTAAAAAAAATATTATTGGACTCAGGGAGGTCTAAAACTGTAAATCCGTCAAAATCTCGAGGTCGATTTTTTTGACGATTACAAGACTTCCTCTGTACTACGTATACGAGAAAGTAAAAAAATAGCCAAACACTTTAGCGGTTGTGTGGTTATTCCAACCTGTGATTCCAACTGCCTCAAACCTAGACTTTTGATATCCAACAGGTACATTGTGTATGGGTTGATTGGCTTGTTTTAAGATCATCTTACAATGCGTTCACTGTCATCTTATCTTAATCTGTTACAGAATGAAACTCAGTAATCAATCATGGCTTGAGAATCTTTTGTCACTTTCTATCAAGCATAATGTGATAGAGACCTACGACGCTCATTACGGCGTTGATTTTTGACTCATTCTATAATACCAGCCTAAGAACATTTCTCATATTGATGATGATGTTTTACACTAAAACCAACAAAAGAAATGTCTGTACTATTATATAGATTAGAAAGTATCACCACTGTCTCTGTATTTATTAAGACCGCTCTCTGCCCGGTAAAAGAATACGTAAAACATTCGGAAATGGAAATAAATATAACACTATTCCCCCCAGGGAGATACTAAACTTAATAAAAACTTTCATAACACGTTTTCAATTTCACTAAGAATCAGCAACGCATCGATAGAGAAAAATCGAAAAAGTAAATGTGTGTCTGATATTCTCCAGGGCTGGCAGAGCGGTTGACAACTGTGTTATACCAATTTGGCACATCAAACATCTCTACTTCGATAAGTAGGTATATTGGTCATCCTATCGTCTGTCTATACCTGACTTCAACGCTACACGGATTTAATTTGCGCGTATTGCAGCCTATTTCTATTTCAAAATAAAAAAGTTCATAATATAAGAAATCTTTGCATAGTAGTCCGATTAAATTGTCAAAAAATCGGGAGTGGTCTCCCCTTGACTTTCTCGTATACCGGAAACGACTCAAAAGTTGATAGAAACCTTATATTTTGATGTCATACATGCATGTTAAATTTTGGTCACCCATCTGAGTAAAGACCGCGCACTTGGTTGCTTAAGACTCAAAAGTTGATAGAAACCTTATATTTCGATGTTATACATGCATGTTAAATTTGGTTGCAATAAGTTAAAGCATACTCGAGTTATCGTACTAACGCACAGACACACAGATACACACACAGACATAATTCCAAAAACGGGTTTTTGGACTCAGGGAGGTCCAAAACATGTAAATCCGTCAAAATCTCGATGCCGAATTTTTTGACGATTACAAGACTTCCTATATACTACGTATACGAGAAAGTATAAAGCCATTGCTTCCATATGAGAATAGTTATTTGACTTTACTATATAATTCATATTAACTTTCGACTTTTGGGCAGCGTTCGAGAAGCTACGCGGCATATTCTCGGCCCATCTACCACAGTGTCTCAAGACGAAAGTCTTTAATACGTGCGTGTTGACCTCTACGGAACCGAAAGTGGCCGCGTACAATGGGCCTCATAAGAAAGCTCAGGGTAACTCAAAGTGCAACGGAGAGTGCTATGTTCGGCATGACTATATCAGAAATGATGAGATCAGCAGGAGAACCAAGATCGCCGACAAAATCCAAAGAATTGCGAACCTTAAGTGGCAGTGGGCAGAGCACATTGCAAGGAGAATTGACGGCCGTTGGGGCGGAAAGGTTCTTGAATGGCGGCCGTGTGCCGGGAGACGCAGCGTTGGTAGGCCCCCACAAGGTGGACCGACGACGGTCTGGTAAAGGTCACGGGAAGTCACTGGATGTGGGCAGCGCAGGACCAATCGGGTTAGAGATCCTTGATAAAGGCTTGTATCCAACAGTGGACGTCTCTCGGACTTATATATTAACTTTCGAAATGTCGTTACAAGGTGGATTAAGAAAAAAATTATAATGAAGTAACTTTTTCATATTAATTTGACATTGAAGTAACAAAACTCCATATTATGTGTGAATATTAGTTAACATTAGATCCATCATCTTCTTAAAGTCTATCTAGTAATAGTTTCAGTAGCATTATTTGTAATCCGACAGTTAATTATAGGTTAGCCAGTCCTTCAGTAGTCGATGGTTCAAGGTGAAGCTCGCGTTCAAATAACACATTATCGTCACTTATCGTCAAGTTAGTTTGCCAAAGAAAAGTCAGCAATACCTGTATTGTAAAAAAAATCACAAAAGATATGTCTGCGCACAATATCGCAGACAATAAGATCGGTAGATGACTTAAGCTCCAACCGCAATGAAAGTGTTCTGACACCGAACTTTTCTCATTTCCTTTCATGTTCGTTGAAATCAGAAGTGTTTGTAACTTCAATTTCTACAGAATAATAAAATGTCTTGGATACACCAAGAAAAAGTAAACAATAGCCCCGAGGACGATAAAATTTTAACCCTTTGGTAAATCCAAAAAAAATATGAATTTTCCTTCAGTATTTAATTCCGTGAAACCTTTGGAAGTTTTTGGCTATTCACTAAGATTCAATCCTCATTTTTTAAATTAATTCGTTCAAACTAGAAACTGTTCTGTAGTAGACTATTCAATTATGAAAACCTGATATAATCATAAACTCCTTCTCAGAAAAATTTTAGGTTCTCCGAAAGTCAAAGCCTAGTGTAATTGAATAGATCTCTGTTTGAAGCTAAGAGCTTAGGCTTGAAGTCTTTTTAATGAATAGATTCTTTCGCAGCTGTCAAATTCCATCACATAAATTGAGACGTCCAATACGCCTCTTCAGCGTCATTTCCAAACAAATTACAGACATAATTAACATTTTGTGAATTATCCTTGCTGCTATGAAACAAAATAATTAAAAGGCGGGTCGAGGTATGCGCGGCCGTGTGCCGTGACTATATGCATTGTGAATAAGGGCTTTATCGATTTTTCATGCTCCCTAGCTTCCCTACCCCTACCGTTATGAAGTGATTACTCTATCGAATTTCCTTTTTGAATAATTTTACAAGCTAAGAAGCAATTAGTTGACAGTAAATTTATTCAACGTTTTATAAATAACATTCTATTCAGAATGCGGCGATCAATTATTATTCATATATTATGGAGCAATTTATGAACTTACTACTTGTTACATAATAATTAAAGTTCATTTTGGGTGCTGAAGTGCTGTTACGGATTATGGTAAGCATGTTTAATTTAATGGATACAATTTTAGCACACCTGACATGAACCACGCATATTCATCAATCTTATGTGTTTATACAGAATTAATATTTACGAGTTGTCGGATGTATGATAAAATGTTAATAAAGAAATGCCCTACTTTTTTTGTCATACATATCATTCAGGGAACTATCTCGAGATCTTTTACAAGTAATAAAATGAGAACGATATCATTGATGTCAATTAAATACGCATTATTAGGGATACCTATTTTAAAAACTGCTCGTCAGATGTCGCTCAAATTTAAATGGGACCACATGACAATCACCTGCTTGTAAAAATGTAAAAAAGTCATCAAAATCGGTACACGCAGTAAACAGTTATGAGGTAACAAACATAAAAAACGAATTGTGAACCTACTCCTTTTTTAAGTCAGTTAAAAACAATTGAAGTAATAAAATAATCTCAGTCGGATTGTAAGTGATGACCATAAATTTATAATTACTGTCATTTATAGACTGAATCAACTAGGGTGAGACCAAAACAACCAACCACCAAGTGTGAGTAATGGGCATACGTGTGCGTGAAAAATTGTACTGCAATCTGTTTTCTCTTGACTGACAGACCTTTTTTTTTGATGATGATAGGCATCCATTTACGGACCATAACGCACTCTGGCTAGGCGTACGAAGCGCCGGTCCTTGGGCTTAGGAGGGTACCGGTAGGTTTTAGTGGAGTACCACTAAAACCTACCGGTACCCTCCTAAGCCCTTAAGTGTGCGCCATTCAAGGAGCTTATATTACCTATAGAATAAGCTCCTTGGCGCCATCACACCAAAACGCACGTGACTGACAGGCCTACCTAGGCCGCCTGAGCGCAAGTGAAATGGTCTCGTCTGTCTGTCTAGTCCTAATATACACGCTCTATCTCTATCACGTTGCCGATCAACAGTTTCCTATATCTATAGTGATAATAAGTCCGAAAGGTGGAAGAGAGTTTCAATTGCAACTCTCAACCACTCATGGACTGGCTATAATAAAATCAACTATCGAAACTCAATAATGCTGTTTAAACTATAAGGACAGATTTTTTTAAGTTGGTGATAGCTATTCATGCGTACTTAATACTAGTTCTACCACCTGTTCAATTTAAATAAATTTATGAACCCCGGGAATCGAACCCGGGAAGTCTGTATCTACCAAAACAAACTAACTAACAGGCAAACTACTAGATCACTGAGTATTCTTCACCTATTATGCCTTATCCCGGCATTTCATGAAACTTATTTTAGGGGGGGGGGGGGGAGGGGGTTAACAACCTTCAGAGTAATCATCGCGCACATAGTCGGTTTATTTTTGTAATCAGTATCTTATCGGTAATAGTCGGTATAAAATATAATAAAATAATAATATAAAGCGAGTGTTATCGTTAAATCGGGAAAACTAGAAATAGGAACATTGATTTCGCTTCTAATTTTTATTTGGCGATACGTCGAAGATTGTCCATCCCAGCACTTATCACGACAGGAATATTTTTCTACGCTATTCGTTTTCTATTTCATTTGGTATCAATTTCAATCATAGGAATAGGAAAATAAAAAATATCACACTGTTAAATTAAAAAAGAAAATAAAAAAGTTCGACTTGCAAAAAGGTGAAAAATTTTGACGAACTAAATTGATATGCATACTTGTACCTACTTGTTGCGAGATCGACGAAAATTAAAGTGCCAATCAAATAATGGACTGTGTAATGTTTAAATTAAATACTTGGGAGTTAATTAATGATATACGTATATTATTATCATTTACGCTATGTTCGGCCGTTGACAACAAAATTAATCAATCACACCCGACGTCAAGTTAGTATCTAAACTCCCTTGTCCTAACACAATATGTCTTGACAATTTTTGGAACTAATATTTACGAAACATTTTGAATTAGGGTTATTCAAAATACAATGTAGGTAACTATTTTATTGTTGTCTGTCGGAAAACTAATGCGTGTATCTCTGTGTATGTATGTGTGTATTTTAATAGCTGATTATTTTATAGGGCTCTCTATCTCCTCGTGAGTTTAAATTTAGAATGATTATATAAACCTTCACCGTGCCTCTGTAATTGATGTATCACATAAATTTTAGAACATCTGGCTATTTGATTTGGTAGTTACTCGGGGCATTAATATTCACAATATTTACTTAGTACATTCTGGACAAAATTTGTTCTTGATATGAATTGAGTTGTAAAACAGAGAAATAAAGCCGCATTCATAAATAAAACATCTCAAGTTATAATATGAACTGGAAAAATGTACAAGATTATCAGGAATAAAGCTTTTCGACATTTCCTCCTTTTTAAATGTAAAGGTAGGTATCCTGTGAACTAAAATTATACTTTTCTATTTTCCTTGCCATGGCTTTACTATACTATGTTCGCAAGAATCGAAATATAATTCCGTGTTCGAATCCGAATGTGTATAAATATAATTCAATAATCCGAAATTTATAATTTATTATGTATGTTTGTTTATTCCTACCAGTTCTTTGATACTTATAGCGGCCTAGATATATAATGTGTTTCAGCGTTGAAATATGTTATTTAAAACTTTTAAATAAAAAAAAACCGCCTTCAAAACTAAAAACGGGAGAAATAAAAATTTTGTTTATAAAAATCTAAATGTTTTTTGAGGTCGGTCCCAAATACAAGCGACAACGTTTATTACAAATATTGAGGTTGGCACCGACCTCAAAAACATTTAGATTTTTATAAACAAAATTTTTATTTCTCCCGTTTTTAGTTTTGAAGGGGGTTTTTTTCTGCTTTTTAGTGTTTTAAGTATAAAAATTATTAGGAAACTACCTCAAGATCTTTTAGACACACAAGTGATAAAATTACGATATCATCAATGTCAATTAAATAGGCATTATTAGGGATAACTCAAAAACACTAGCTTCCAAAGGTCAAAATAATCTTAAAAATCGGTCCACCCAGTAACAAGTTATGAGGTAACAAACATTAAAAAAAAAACACAGTCGAATTGATAACCTCCTCCTTTTTTGAAGTCGGTTAAAAACATAAAAAGCCTATTTTTTATATTTTAACTAAAATCTATGATCATGAAATTGGCCCAAGAATTAAACACAATGACTTAGTGTTATTTATTTATTTATTTTTTAGGTATTTGGATAACTATTTCATTATTGGATATTTCAACAGTTATATTAAGATGATGGATGTATCGTACCTATAAAGTTCATCTCATATATGGTTCAATAGCAAGCATCCCAGCTTGGCCTGTGGCAGATTTGTTTTGCACATATTTTGTGCAGTTTTCTCATGATAACGAAAGCTATATATTATAATTAGGTACAAACTAATCAAAATTGCTCTTACTTCTTAAAAGAGTATTTATTCACACTGAACTATAGTTATAAAAATGGAAAGCAGGCACGTGTAACACAAAAGTGTTATTTATACGTAAAGAAGTAAAATTGAGTAGAATAATCCGCTTTTGCTATCGCAATAACATCAAAAGAATGCTATCGGCATTTCCTGGTATAAGCTACAATGGTGGTGTGATGAAATACAGAGAAAATGGCTTAAAATAGTTTACCTCAGTTGTATAAATAAAACTGATATGACTATATGTATACTGACTAATAATAATAATCTTTATTTGCTTTTATACTGTGTACATAGTGATGGTAAAAACAGGTTATAATTGGACGTAGATTATTAAAAACGTTCCAAACCACAACATTTCCAAAATTGACTTAAGTACACAAATGTGATAGGCAGATATAGTACTTCCACCTAGCGAAATAGATCTAATGTATCTTGTGTGTATTGAAAAATACGACTATAGTAGACCAACCTCAGACCAATGAGACCAACCCACACAAGTCAGGTGTCATTATAACAACTTTACAAAATCATATCTCAAAACACACGATGCTTGTGTGGGTTGGAACGTTTTTACTAATCTACGTCCAATTGATCATCAGTTTAATACTAATTAATTATAATGGGCATGCAATATCTTTAGAATATTTTAAATCAAATCATCATGAAATAAGAACAAAAAACATTATCCTTAATTAATTAAATGCATTTAGAACAACAACAATTTAGAACAGGTATACAATTTAACAACAGATTATAGGCGGAATTAAATGTCACAATTTAAATCATTCATTTGTCATGTTATACGTATCTATATTATAGTTTTTAAACAATGTCTATGGTGATAACAAAATGTTATTTGTATGTAATGTTATGATGATAAAAAAATGTATTTGTATGTTTGTTAGTTATTTGGTTGTCAGACAAGCATATGGCCTGCCTGGTAGTAAGCAGTCACCATAGCCTATAGACGCTTGCGACATTGAAATGACAATCGCACCCTGCCAACCCTAGTCCCCTTCTCAACCCCGTGGAACTATAGCAACCTTACTCACCAACAAAAGTACAACTCCATAAAAATGTACAGTTATTTGACTTTGGTCTTCTGTAAGGTGAATGAACTACCCCAGTTCGGGTTCTCAAAATTCGAGCGGCTAGTCGAGCGCAAGGAGAGAGGTCCCGAGAGAAGAATTCTTCGGCCACGAGACCACGTGGTCATCGAAACACCTGTGAGTGGGTTGTCGACGAACTTCTTTCAAATCATAGTGTAGCTACCTGAGGAACATTTGAGGAACACCTGACGACACTGCTCGGTAATTTCGTGAGTGGTATACTCGATTGATTAGAGTTAAGATGATATTAGCAAGGCGACCGCATGACGGAGTAAATGGAGTAAACTCTACCATCGCAAATGCTTTCAACATCTTGGCCGGAAAACCGAACACACCACTACGCCCCCACGGTGGGTGAGCAAATGAATTTTTTGCTGCGAGCACCGACTTTAAATAACTCACTGCGCTCACTAGTCTATTCAAATGTCATTGCGAAAAAAAAATTTGACCCCCTTAAAAAAACTTAGTTTGGAAGCTAGAAAAATAAATTCAAGGAGTGCATTACTGTGCCGCCTCACTGCTTTAAGCGTGCTGAAGTTACGTTGGATAGCGACGATTGTTGGATCGTTGGACGGCCATAGCCATACATCTTATCTTCACTGCGCCTCGGCTGGGCGCCCGGGGCGCTTTCTATGTCCCTAAGACAAAATGCAAGAAATATCAACTTAATGCCCTCCTAGTTCCAAAGAGTAACTACATATCAGTTTTTGTAACTACTCACTCCGCTACTCTACACTTATTACATTGTAACAATCACGTACTGAACTTGGATTTAATAGTGCACCAACAGAAAGCATTATACATGTTTTATTACTTAATGGTGTTGTAAATGTCAGACTAGCACGCAACAAAGCCTGTCAGGTAGGTATATATTTTAATTAAAATAAAGGAGTAAAAATTACATAAAAACATGGGTTTACTATGTGAACAGTAAGGTGAAGTAATTAAACTTATGCATTTGTATTCTTAGAGAACATTTTTTGTATCTAATTGCTAAGAAGAAATTGCATCAGCCATATTGATACTGTGAAATTTATTCGGAAAATATTCCACATACTAAAAATTATTTTGCAAGGAGAATTTATTCTGTCCTGTCCTAGTTGTTGTAGGCTATGGGCAAATGGACTGTATAAAATATGTAGGCGAAGTTAATATTAAAAAAATGAAACGAAAAGGTGGTAGTCAAGGCAAAAACAGCAAACTTATATTTTCTTTTAAAAACATACGAAAAACATCCATCAAAAATATAAAATCCATAAACAAAGGTAAAAAAGGTGTGCTATCCGGCATAGTTTGGTCAAAGGTACAATGAGTCAACACACCAAACAATTACATGAACAATACGAGCACTTTGGAGGACTGCAAACAGGCAAAGCTCGCCTTACCCAACATCAAGCCTCGTTTAAATAAAGCTCTATTACAGCTAAGTAGATAGCAACTTTAACAGACACTATTTTAATGACCTGCGACCTCCGGGTAGCCTCCGGGAGGCATTTGGTGACATCAAGGCGCTGAGTCTTCCTGGGGGAATTAGAATGGTTGAAGTGAACCAGCTCCACACCTTCCCACGCAAAACTGTCGCAACAGGCGTCGTTTTACGGAGGCCGCTCGATTGAAGAAAAAGTGGTAGTAATGGTAAATAATTTAAAAATTATGATTGTAAATTTTATGATTTTTTCTGTGTAATTACTGCTACAATGAGTGTTGGAATGAATGTAAAGCTGAATATTGTCTTAATGTATATCAACAGTATTCATCCGTGTCGAAAAAAGCTACTAAGATAATTTTGACCGGACCTAACACCATCTGACCTTCATTGATCACCCAGTATTGTGATGGGTATTCACCAACAATGGCATGCCCACGCAGCCGGTCGTAAAAGCCGCTCTTTCAGCCAAATCTCCCATAGCAATTTATGGATGCAAGGAAAATATATGTGGTTAGATATGGAGGGTAGGGAAGACCGAAGAAAGGTGGATGGACAGTGTGAGGACCGATATGACAGAGAAGAGTGACTGCGAGACGAGAAGGTTGGAAGAAGAACACATATTTTGCTGACCCATAAACGTTTGGGAAGCCATGTGATGCCGTGAGAGATTAGAAGAGTATCACCCCATATCCTCTAATGGGTATCGTAGAAGGCGACTAATGGATCAGCAAAGGGGTATTGATCACCTTATACTCCGTCCACCAATCCGCATTGGGCAAGCGTGGTGGACTACAGCGTGAACCTCCTTCGATGACAAGGAGAGGCCTTGTGTCCCAGCAGTGGGTCGAATTATAAAGGCTGTTATGATGGTGATGATGATAAACGTTGGGAGCTGGGCAGGGAAATGATGATAAGCAGAGTATGTATGTACCACACATCATGAGTAAGCGTTCGTCAACGCTAGTTATACCTACTGAACGCTGCAACTCATCTATCGTAACGATTGATCAGACAATTCAACGTTGATGAAGCCGCTAAAACGTGCTATTTCGATATAATCTCCGAACGCATAGGTCCGCCCGCCAAATGGCTGTAGGTACAAGTTACTTCGTGTAAGCAATGATTTTTAGTTATTCGGCAGCTATACTATTTTAGCATCGCTAATGGGGCTTATTAACTAGAGCTGTGCAAGACAATAAAAAGTGCATTTGGGAAATTCCGCCTATAATCTTATTCTTAGGAAACTGAAGAGGGCACAGCTAATATCACAGGTAGGCTATGAATGACCATAAGTGAAAAGTACCTTATGTTCTCTGAGATTATTATTTAATAAGAGCCCGCAAATTCGACTGTGTGGATTTAAGAAAAATAATAGTCTATCTGACTCAGTGAAAACGTAGCGTTCTATCGGTGAAAGAATTTTAAAAATCATGTCTAGTTTTTAATTTTAATTTATTTATTACAAACAACATTACATTAAAATTAACAGTTTGAATACGGTGCCTCATAAACACAAACGATTTAGTACTAGTTTTTGAGACTATTTATAACAAATGTTTTTTATACCAGTGCTTTTTCTTTGTAATATTAGTATAGATACGTAAATAATTACCTATTAAAAATACGGACAAATCGGATACTTAGGTATTAGGTACCATCACTAGTAGATAATAAACCTAAACATCAAAAGGCTGTCTGACAAATAAATCGTGAGCAGTGTTTGCTTATCGTTAGTCTTTGCCGATTCCGAATACGGTCCACTAGACGGTAATCTAAATTGTCGAATGGCATTTTCGGAATTTCCCTTAACAGGGTATGTTATGACGTTATGTGAATTTCAACAAAGCGTCTGGAACAAAGCGATGGATTCAACGAAACGAGACAATGTTGATTAAGCGTTCAAATGGACGCAAATTGTTAAATTACCCCGAGTTAAGTAGCAGGAGGCAATTGAAAATAAAGTAAATTTTTTGGATAATGTTCTTTTTGATTTGCGCAAGTACCCATGTTAAATAAAACTGCTTGTGCCGTTGTGTAATTTACTGTAAAAGTGTTCCATAAATCAAAATTACGAGGATGTTTACAATAAAGTTCATTTTTATTCTAATCTAGTCTATTTCAATTTTAATTTAACGGATTAATCTCACGTATAAAATCTGCAATATTTTTTTTGTTTTTTTATAGTTTTAAAGTACCTTATCTGTATTAGATTTTTATTTAACGGTACCTGCACTATAACGTTGTAAATTAACAAACCGATTATAAGGTTTTTCCTGCCGTTTATACTGTTGAAGCTGCCGAACGACATAATTAATAAGGCACCAGTCTTCACAATACGGGCTATATGAGGCCACTAAGTACCTATAATACCCATCTTAATTTATTTATGTGCCTAATAGTGAATATAAATAAATTTATTTAAAGGAGACGATTCATCGTGGGCCAAAATGTAACAACATAAAATATACTTTATTTTAACTCTTATTGCATAATAGTTATATGTTAAAAAAATCAGCCTTATCCGCAATCTGAGAAAAGAGAAAATCAGGTTTAAAGTTAATGATAACGAATGAATCGAATAACATGCAGTAATCGATTACATTTTTTTTCCGTGATAATAGTTTTACGTCAGGTAAACTATAAATAATATTTTTGCCACACTCTCACGCACATTAAACATCAATAATTATAATATATCTTGTCCTAAACAATTAAGAAGAGTTTCATAAAAGGAATAACTATCTGTAATCGATTATTCATATCTGTTTTCTTAAATACTTTGGGGTCAGCGCTGTAAAAAAAAAGAAAATGTCAGATGTCTCGACTAGACTCATTTGCTCCGTTTTATTCGCTACGTTTTGAGTGTGCTCTTATTGTTTTTCGATTTTTCTACGATCTCTACAATTCAGTACGGACATCAGTGACCTTATTTTTGGAGGATTAGGATTGTTACTTTTTGGATTTGGCGCCTCTTTTATGCAGGCGACAGGCTGTCAACCTGTCACTATTTCAAGGCACTGCATGGCCCATACTGCTAGATGTGGCTCTGCTCAACCCCTCTCGGTACTATGAGCATGGTCGTATGTATGTATTATTTGTGTATGTCCGGTTTACCACAAGCAGCTCAGATCAACTCTAATAGATTTAAAGTCAATAATCTAAAAAGTGAGTAGGTAGGTACCGAACACTAAATCTCCAGTACCTAATATAAACTCAATAATCTTTAGTAACATAAAAATGCTTTAATATTATAAAAATATAGGACTTTATAATGTTATTCCCTGAAAAAGCGCTCTGTTTCAACATCCGATTTTTATAACCCCACTTTTTGTAATCTTTAATTTCTCAGATCTCAGATTGCCAATTTTGGTCAAATTTTCAGAAACTGTTTAGTGTCCTACTACCTTTCAAATAATACCACTTTCACTGTGTTACACCCCAGGCCCAAGGTTCTATGGAGGGTGATCCGTCTCCTTTATATATGTATTATCTTCTACTCATTTCCTTCCACCTCAATTACATGGGCACCAGCTGCTCAACTTCCGTGCCGTGTGTCACCAAAAGCATTCTCAGTGTCTAACTGTAGTGTGGAAGCAGAACCTGGCATGATTTTCGATTTTCCGTTCACAGTATCCAAACAGGTTCTGGTAAAGATCTCGAGAAGCCGCTGGATGCGGGCAGCGCAGGACTTATCGGGTTAGTGATCATTGGGGGAGGCCTATGTCTAACAGTGGTCGTCTTTTGGCTGATATGATGATGATGACTATCCAAACAGTGCGTTCAGCTACGAAACCAGCGGCCATAGTATGAACACCGCAGCCTATTTAGGATTACTGTTGGCCACAGGTAGCCTTGAAAACGTCAGCAGGTTTATAATAAAAGGCTAAAATCTTGAGTCATCGAGCCTGTACATTGAACCGCCATAAAGGATTTATAGGCAAGACAGTTAACAAAATAGTCATCTCAAGTTAATGGAATGTTCGTGTCAGAAGAGTGCGACTTTGGGGGGTTCCTCTCAAGGCTCAAATCATTGTCGTCATATTTGTGGAACAAGTGAACAAAATATTTTTTTTCTGCAACTTTAAATCATGAACCAGCGAAGTAGTCTAGTATCGAAAGATTCATTCATCGAGATTAATAAATAGATTACTGAGCGTTGTGAGCTGTGAGTGATAGACATAAAAACTTTGTTCTCGTGTGAAACATTCTACGAGCGAGGAAATTGTTATAGATGAAAAAAACAAGACATATTATGTATACATTTATTATGCATGTATTTATATGCTTTAATTACGTTAATAAAATGTTAATAATCAACAATTTAAGCATAATTATTATGCTTAAATTACTATTAAAAATTAAAAGTACAATTGGGTACCTACAGCAAAAAGCGTTCTGTTTCAAGATTTTACAAACCAAAAGATCTTTTTTGGTGCTGGAGAGGTGAAAAAGAGTCGCCTATAAACACCTGCGATAATAAGGAAAAAAATCACTTGGTATTGCAGGTGCGTTGTCATCCTGAGGGATAAGATGAACATTGGCTACCCTTGCCTTTAATCCGAAACACAGCATACTATTTCACGGTTCAATTCTTTACTTGCGTTACTACTACAACCTAGAAGTAGCCGAAAACAACATCGGCTTATATTTTAATTGATTATGATTTAAATTATAATATAATAAAATAGCCAGCTATGCAGAGTCAGTGTCTCAAATAGCATAACGACGGCGCGGCGTAGTATCAAAATGTTTTTTCTGCGTTTAATTTAGAAACTAGATTGACGTTGTAGGTGTGTTTGACATAAATCTCATACTCGGACACAAAAGTTTTACTGCAGCTGAAGCTAAAACCACGCCTACATTGGTCGCGTGAGTCGGTCTCGTATAAAAACTGATAATCCGTTGTGACGTGATAAACAGTGTCAGGGCTCGTCAGAACTATGCCAGCATTTCACTCGACAACATTATTTCAGGGTCTAAAGCCAATTAAGTATTTTACCCCATTTACCTAAATTATTTTTGTGTTTTGTAAAGGATGCTCTTCCTTTATCTCACCTGATGGTAGTTTTTTAATGAAAAAGGGACAAATGAGCAGAAGACGGTTCAACTGATGGAAGGCGATTACCACCTGTTGCCGGCTTTTAAATAGCATAATGGTGTTTAAGACAATTGTTAATAATGGAATAATTTTATTTATGCGTTTATATTTATCTTCCACCCCGCCCGGATTGTGGAGTTTGTGGGTTCGAGTCCCGCCTGAGGCAAGTCAATTTTTTTTAGTGCATTTTTTCTAGTATTAATATTTACGCGTTTGTAAACGCAAAAATAAAATGATTCCATAATGTAAGATAGTTTCATCTTAGCTGAGCGTCAAATGTTTGCAAAAATATTTCGTTCGGGTCTTAGAAGTGCAAATTTCAAAGATTTTATGGAACAATGTTTACCATAAAAACATAAGCACTAAGCACTGACAAATTTCGACAGCGAAAAGCAGTGTCTCGGTGGCGTAATGGTCAACGCGTCCGCCCGGATTGTGGAAGATGCGGGTTCGAGTCCCGCCTGAGGCAAGTCGATTTTTTTCAGTGCATTTTTTCTAGTATTAATATTTACGCGTATTACTCGTATAGGTGACCAAAATTTAACATGCATGTATGACATCAAAATATAAGGTTCTATCAACCTTTGAGTCGTTTCCGGTATACGAGAAAGTCAAGGGGAGACCACTCCCGATTTTTTTAATAACGTTTTTTTTATTATATGGATAGAAAATAGACATGAAAAGACTCAACAGGTATTTTTATTTTCTTTAATTTTGATTCTAACCGAATGTGAGACGTGTAGAAACTATTGTACAAGTAAATGGAGTTGAATTGAAACCTGTGGAAACAACAACTTTCTTAGGCGTAATGTTAGACTCCAAATTGCAATGGGGTCCACATATTGTAAAACTGTCGGGTAAACTAAGTTCTGCGGCATATGCAGTTAAAACTATTAGGCGGCCAACTGATGTAGATACTACTAGAATGGTTTATTTCAGTTATTTTTACAGCATAATCTCGTATGGAATTCTTCTCTGGGGGAGTGCTCCAGATATTAATACCATCTTTGTTCTGCAAAAACGGGCTGTTAGAGTAATCTATCAACTAGGTTCGCGTGACTCCCTCAGAGAAAGGTTCAAGGAGATAAATATTCTAACTTTGTCGTCACAATATATACTGGAAAACTTACTGTATGTAAGGACTTTTGACGGTTTATAAGTACTTAGCAAAGTCCATTTAAATAGAGAGCTATTTCATTTCATACGGGTCCATATTGGCTCAAATAATATTCTAAATCCTATTCTTTGTCTTACTACCGATTTGTGTTCATAATAATCACTCTTCATAATTTAATTTTTCATACTTTTTTATTACAACCAACGGAGCTCATAACAGTTAGTGATCATATTTTTTTTATTAATACTGTTACTACCTTGTTGCTTACAAAAACAGTGCACTCCACCTGGTCATAAAAAAAATCCAGCCATTTAGGTGAATAAAACACTAGACTCGCCCAAAAAAGTATGATTAACGATATTATGAATTTCAATGATTATGTTTTATGAAGTTATGAAGAATGATTTGTTAACAAGAATGATCATTATGGTTTTAAATGGTATGAGAAATATTTTCGGACCTCCAATGATAGGAATTGAAAAGTTATGTAAGAAAATGCGCACCCATTTAATACACTTCAGAGTAGGGTTTTTTCTTGACCTTTTTTGATATAAATCACATTCATTCACAATTTATATCACCGAAATTGCGAGGTCGATCTACAATATTCATTTTCCATTAGCCCACAAGTAGAGGGAAACCTATATTCTTTAATTTTTACCGTAATTAAATGATCCAGTCATGTCCTATCACAACACGTACTTAATAGATACCCCAAAACATGTATTGGCAATATTGCTATAAATGTATAAACCTACAGGGTGTAAAAAGACCTAAGGCAAAGCCGAAGTGTGGGGTCCACGTCCGGAAGTCTCCTCGTGGCGGACCCTGGTAACGTGGTGGGGAAACTTTCTCGGCGGGTGTGTGGCTTTTGATGACAAGTGTGTCCGCTTGGCATTCGAAGTCACATGCTATCGTCGAGTTGTTTTTGTTTTCCCACCACGGCTAATTCCGGACGGCCCTGACTGCGCCCGATGACCTCGGGTGCGGTCCGATGGCTGCTCCCGGTGTATTCGTCAGGAGGACGCGCCAGGTCGAACAGCCGTCGGTGAGGAGGCGGCCTATAAGGCCGGCGTCGGCCAGCGGGCTGCTGGCCACCAATTGGTGCACAAGGAGTGCCTAGACGGGCCGCGTTGGGACGGTCTCGGTGTAGTTGCGCTCACGTGCGCAGATCCCGAGCCGTCCCGCAATAGCGCACTGGAGGTCAGGCCGGGGAGGATGTTTAGTGGGTATGGAGGGAACGCCTTTACTTCGAGTCCCACATATCCCCTGCGGTTGGCACCACCCCGCAGGGACGATGCGTAAATGCATTTGACCTCCCCGACAAAAAAAAGGCAAAGTCGAAGTGTACGCATAAAAACAAGAAACATGCAAAAAAGTTATTCCTGGAAACGATTTAAACTTTTTGGTGTTAAAGAAACTCAAAAAAGACTGCGCAATGTATACAGCCCATAAGTCGCGCGGCGCTTAGCAACTTGGAGACGTGCGCGACGTTCGTTCGGCTACATCTCAGCTTGATGATGATCATATGAACTGATCGATTGATTGATTTTGAGTATTTCCGTGCCTTGCCTCACTACGGTAAATCATATTGACCACTAATCCATATCTACAACCTGGTAAGAAATTTTAGTGGTGTTGTAAATCTACTAATACAATGTCTAAAATATCTTACAATAAATGTGAAAGTTTATATTTGGATGTTTCTCCGTCAAACACGCGACAATGGTCTAACGTATTTGGATTAAATTACTAACCTACGTGGGTAAATTATAGCCTGGATTGAAACGTAGAGAAACTTTTTATCCGAGTAATATGTTCTTGTGGGATAAATTCACAGCTTTACGGGAAAATGACATCCACACAGTCGAATGTTATATACCTGTTATATTTTAAGATAACAACTTATTTTTTAAAATACTTGCTAGACAGTCCCTTAATTTATTAAGGATTTCAGTGTCTGCTTCTTTATAATTCAAGATATAGAAAAAGCCAAACTTTATGCAAGTGAAAGTTTTGCACCGAAGAAACCACTAAGCATGGACAGATTTGTATTAGAATATTAATAAGTAAGTAGGTAAATATCACACTTAGGCCCGTATTACAGAATGACACTCAGAAGTCAAACATGTCTTGAGATACGTCTGTCACTTTCTATCACGCACAAAGAGATAGAGACGAAGGACGCTCAAGTCGGCGTTCATTCTTGAAACTCCTTCTATAATACGAACATTAGAATTGTAATGCAAAATTAATTCCTAAGAATCCACTTGGTTCAAACGTCCCCAATCAGTGAACAAATGAGAGGAAAAACATGTACTCACAAAGCTAGGATACGTGATGCGAGACCCGAACTCCAGTGTCTTTAATCAATACAGAACCTGCGAAAGTCCCTACTGAAGTTCATTATTACTGATTGTAATATAATGTAGTCTTGCAGTCGTGGGCTGTAATTTAGTGAGAACACGTACGTCACTACAACGTGGGACTGATGCAATTTGGCACACAGTAAATATAAACTAACAACCTTTGCCAACGAACTGGAACTAAAGCTTAGTTTGCGAACATCACGGCCTTTAAGGGCGTGCACTCGATTTACGTCAAAATTGTCACATTTTGTGGATTTTTCAGACCTACTTTTTTTTTTTTTTTTTTTTATGTTACTTTTGAAGGATGTGAACAGACTTTGTAAAGAAATTAAATATTACAAGAAGAATAATTCTTGATTAAAACCACTATGGAGATATTTTAATTTACACTTATAGTTTTTTAAAGCAAGGTGAATCCTATAGCGCAGTTTTACAAAAATGCAGTTTGGAGCTATCTTTCAGATTAAATAACAGCATTATAATGGCAAACAATACTTTGCAAAAAATGTTTTTCCATTAGAAAATTTACTATTCTAAACCACTATTGAGCCCAAATAAGTAAATATTTTAGATAACATTATTAACAAGGGATACCAAAAATATTTATAAATTGATAAATTTTAATGTCGATTATTTTTACAAGGAATTTGAAATTATTAATTTGAGTAAGTAGTAATTAAATGAGTTTAATTTCAAACTAAACTCATTTAATGTACTTACTATATTAAAATACCTACATATAATGGTAGACATAATAATGATATTATAAGATTGTTAAATGCACTCAGATATTTTTAATAATTTAATGAAAAACGGTATAAATCCGAACTCGCAGGCATTTTTTGATTGTACACCCTGGGTCTTCCCAGCTCTGCGAGAAATATCTATTTATGTTCTGCGAGAAATATTTAGGTTCACATAGACATGTATATCTAACAATACAACGAAAAAAATATTATTGGTACTTCGATGAATGCACGCTTTTAAGCTCTGTTTTCGTAAGTCAACACCACAAACAGTCTCGCTCACGAGTGTGTCCTTAAAGCGTTTACACACTGTTACTTTCAGCAGTTTACACACTGTTGCATTACTTTCTAATTCCAAAATTTATACTTCGAGTGTATCGCTTGTGCAGCGATGCAAACGCACTCTAAAAATGGCGATGTTTAAAAGTCGCAGTGAATTAAGGCGACGACTAAGGAAGGGTAGTATATATTTAATTGTTTTTTGCGTGTTTTCTGAGTGTTTTACGCACGCGCGGGACGCTCCGTTCCGTTCCAAGATTGCCAGCTCAGGTCGCCCCCTTAAGGGCCTTGCGATCAGGTGAGATGAATACCGTCCCTTCAAGTACTTTATAAAAAAATCGGGAGTGGTCTCCCCTTGACTTTCTCGCATACCGGAAACGACTCAAAGGTTGATAGAATTTTGATGTAATACATGCAAGTTAAATTTTGGTCACCCATCCGAGTACCAACCGCGCACTTAGTTGCTTAAATTTCGTGATCGACAGCTCAAAAGTTGATAGAAACCTTATATTTTGATGTCATACACGCATGTTAAATTTTGTTGCAATAAGTTAAAGCATGCTCAAGTTATCGTGCTAACGCACAGACACACACAGACATGATTCCAAAAAAACATGTAAATCTGTCAAAATCTCAAGGTCAAATTTTTAACGATTTATTTATTTATTAAGAATTACAAGACTTCCTCTATACTATGTACGAGAAAGTAAAAATAAGCGAACTATACACTTGATTGCTGCGAACGACGCGACGTAGCGATAATATCAAGTATAAAACACTACATAACACTCCCAAAAAACCATAAGCTTATTTATTTATTTATTTCAGTTAGCATGCAAGTTTACAGATTAAAAAATCCAACACACTGGCACGTTAAACAATACATTTGTCAAAATAATCTGGTCAACTAAGCAAGATAACATAAACTTATGAATAACATTACCCAAACACTTGTTTATAATTATAAATTAATTTCAAGTATGAACTCCTACGAATAAAACCAAATATTTAAACCAAGAAAACCTGTTATTGGGAGTATCTCAATTATTTAAATGTCATTAAAATCTTTCAAAACTAATCAAAACATAGAATTTAGTATAATAATGTATACCTGCAACGTGCCTGCAACCAAATTTTCTATGCAAAGCTAGCGTAGTTGCTTTAAACCATAATTTCATTAGAGTATTAAGTGCATGCATCTTATAACCCGGCTGTAAGCGCATCTGGTAGGTACACCCATAACGAAATAACTCAGCGACGGAGATTACTTACCGCCACTTAACCCGCATGAGAGCCAATTATTGCAGATTGATAATACATATTATCTCTTCCGTACCAAAATAATATGAAAGCAAACTTCCTGTGGTATGTAGTGAAACCTTGTTTATGTTTTGAGTATAGCTAAGAAATAACTGTGAAATAACTTTATAGTCCAAAATTCGTAAAACATTTAAACATACAGGCCGCTCATAAAACACTCTCTTTTTTCCCAATTTTCCCTCTCTCACACACACACACACACTTCAGACACACATACACACATATTTTCATTTAATTATGGAAATTATTAATACTACTTCTCGAGCTTAATTTTGGTACAAACATAAGAATATTATTTGAAAAATAATATGCACAGATATTTTCCCGTAAATATCGCGCTTGCACAGCTATCGGATCGCATGACAATTTTGGTGGTGACACTGGGAAATGTCAAAAACCGTTTAACTCTCTGCAGCCACTTTATTGACGCTGCTATTCAGTTATAGTAGGTACTCTGTGAAATAAATTAGCTGTATATTAATTGATTGCAATTCTATTATGTATATTTTTAAATGATTTTTTTTTTCGTGTTAAGTATCAATAAAATAGAAAGGCCTCCCACAGGTTGGACCGGCGACCTTGCCCCTGGATGCAGGCAGTGCAGGACCAATCAGCTTTCGAGATCCCGGGGAGGTCTATGTCCCAAAGTGAGCTCACTCATCTTGTACGATACCGAAGTCTTCCTGACTGGATCATGTTCCAATCTTAAATTTATTAAATGATAAGCAGTCGCCCGTGGCTTCGCCGCTTCGCTTGTCTCAATCTTATGACCTTTTTAGGGTCATAAACTATCTCCATACCAAATTTCATCAGAATTCATGCGTAACAAACAAAAAGCAAACAAACTCACTTTCGCTTTTACAATATTAGTTAGGATTAATCGGACTCATTCAATGATGTAATAAAACATTACCATGTTACCATAACCTTTATAAATTGACTGACTCCTGGGTTACAAGGCCTCTCCTTGTCATCGAAGGCGCTTTAGGCAGTAGTCCATCATGCCCAATGCGGATTGGTAAACAAGTTATCATGTCATCAAACTATAAATATATTGTTAACTTTTAACGAAGTAATATGTATTAAATCTTCAAAGAATACTTATAAATTTATACGCAAGGCCTAGTAATAATAATGACTATCTAACATTACGTTGTTTAGTAACATCATAAATACTGTTGTCTATTCAATTCTCGGCATGCGGCAGCGTCGAGGAGCCTCCAGTGCGTATCTTAAATTTACATGATAACGGTGTACTTAAGAGGGGGTATAAAGCAAAATTACCAATCTTTAATTTGATTTTTACACCCCAAAATAAGCCACAAGCCACCCCATTTTTTTAAAATAGATATAACATTATATTTGAGAGATTTTAGTCTGGGAAAAAACATATAATGAAATATTTTTAAGCATGGAAAAATATCACGAACTTACCTTTAATTTCCAGCTTAAATCAGTTTATTTTCAATGCTATGCATATTACTGCGTCAATATTTTAATACATAATATAAAACTATATTACAAAGCAGCCCTACTAGGGATTTTAAAAAATAATGAATACTTTACGACTTATTTTCATAAAACCAATTTGTCGCTTATTACGTTCTTATTCCGCGCAAAACGCATCAGTCTATCGCGCTTCACCCGTGGTAACGGGCATGTTTTGTTTCATCAATCAGTCTTGACTGCTCCGTTGAGACGAGTGGGCTGTGTTTCTGTGTTCCGCCACCGGCTCGAGAAAATACTTCGACAAAAATATGGGAAATAAAAATTAAATGCGAAAACACTCTAAGAAAGAGCTTAGAAATTTAAAAATTCAACTCATGAATAATTGCCGGAGGTATGTACATTGCTTTTATTATATTATATAAGTAGTTTAACCAAAAAATATCGCAATTTGACGTTTTAGCTCACGGCACAATGTAACAATGTCGGCGCGGGTAGCAGTAAACGCAAAAAAATAGATGCTTTTGACTACTCATGAATTGGTGCAAAGTTTCAATTGTGTGGTGTGTGTAAAGTATTTTTAACCAACTACCAAAAAGGAGGAGATATTCGTCTGTATGTATTTTTTTATGTATGTACACGTACAGTCAGTTTCAGAAGTAGATGATCACTTTAGTACCATGTCATAGCAACGCCAGCGTTTGTGAAAGAAAGAAAGAAAGAAAGAAAAAACATTTATTGGCCACGACAGAACAACAGAAAAATAACATAACAAAGTACACATTAAAATAAATACCTACACAATGTCCTGTGCGAGGCCAAAAGGTACCTGCCTCAGCATGTGCTCCTACGACAAAGTGCCGTAGGAACGCTGTTTTTCTGGCAGGGCCTTCTTTGCTGTGACATACGGGTCATGCTGTCCACAAAAATAAATAAATATATAACATATATATGTAAGTAAAATAAAATAATACGAATTTATATAAGGATAAATATAAAATACTAATTAATAATTCAAATGTTTACTTAAACATTTGAATTATTAAAGACTCGTTATAGCTACTTTATTTACTACAATAATTATCTTTTAATCTATTAATAATCTTAGAGTGCTATTTTAATGTTTAAATAATTTTTACTCCTCTTCTTGGACATTTGACATTTACACACAAAGCGTGGATCAAATTGATTGCACGCAAATAGTGCACAATTGCACTTAACACCGTATTCATTTCGGTCCATGGCGTATGCACTGTTAGTAGCGTTCGTAGTGTTTGCGCATATCGGACCGCAGACTGTCTGTGTCTGTGGTTTGTCAAATAGACATTTATACTCTGTAAACTGTGAAAGAACATGAACCAAGATGTCACGTTGCTTGGGACAAAATAACGCAGAAAGAACACGTATTTCCTGCCACGTTTCACTATTTCGGCCATATAATCTAAATTAATAAATATTTGTTTACACCAATCTAAGGGGAAATAAAAAACATGTGCTACTACGCACAGTTTCGCACGCGCACCCGAGTTCGTAAGCGATAACAAAATGGTGCTGATCCAAGAAGCTTAAAGGTAAAACTGCTGATCATTCCGATTATAACTGCGATGTGAATATTTAAATGGTGAGTAAGCTAAATAGATTTTTGCATATTAAGTAAGAAGGTTTTATAATGTTTTTTAAATGAGTTTTTTGATTTTAGGTTACGCATTGGCGGCGGGATGTCATTCCAACAACGAGAGGCAGCAAATTTGAAAGATCCCCGAAAAGCGCGAGTACGATGCTGGGGGGTCGCGAAAATGCCTGTGCAAGTTCTCTTCTGAGCCCGGTGAGATTGTGCCCATGTCAGTTTTAGATAAAGATACTGTGGCTTACTTGTGTTTATTATACCAAACATGAGGCACGCAAGATGAAGCTTCCTTCGAGCTTCCATTCTCAATATACCAGCAGCGTTATGAAATGGTGTTACATGTGATCGTGGAGGAATGTGAAATGAAAAACGTGCACAAGCATTCTGCACCCTCTGCACGAGTTTTGCTGTCCTGGACAACAGACATGGGCCATAAACGGTGTCGCAATAATTTAATTTTGACAAGATTAATGATTCGCACAGCCTGATTCTCAGTTCCTCACACAAGTAAGGTCGTATATTGTACATTATCTTTAGGCGATAGAAACAACTTCGAGCACATTCCATTATACGAGTATGTTTTTCAAAATTAAGGTGACTATCAAAGATAACACCCAGATTTCTCACTGTGTCTACAGATTCAATAAGCTCTCCTTCTATATATATATTAAAAGGAGTATTTGAATTTTTTACTTTGTGCACACTTTTCCTTGTACCCAATAGAATAAGTTTAGACTTTGTTGGGTTCAGGACAAGACAGTTCATCTTACACCATTTTGATATTCGGGCCAAGTCATCAGATATTTTGGTTACTGCGTTTGCACTCTCCAAGGCATTGAAGGGTAGATAAAGCTGTAAGTCATCTGCGTATAAATGATATTTGCAGTTTTGTATATATGCGGTGATGTCTGCACTATATAAAATATAAAGAATGGGACCCAGAATCGAGCCCTGCGGTACGCCTCGTGTCACTGGAAGTGGGGGGGATCGTAAGCTGGTTCCATTTACTCGAGCTAGTTCGACATATTGCTGTCTGTGCGTAAGATAGCTATCAAACCATTTTATAGTGCTACTATCTAGGCCATAGTATTTGAGTTTAGATAACAACAGAGTTGTGTTTATTGTATCAAATGCTCGTGAGAAGTCCAGCAACAGCATAGCTGTTACCTTTCCCTCATCCTGTGCTGTAAGAATATTATCCACCACATCAGTTTGTGCAGTAATAGTTGCTACAATTATGTATGAAATATTATTATGACAAGGTACTACAGTGTTCATCTACTTTTGATGGTGACCCGTACACCGATATCTCTGTCATTTGTGGACCGATTTTCAAAATTCTTTTTTTATTCGATAGTGTATACTCCTGAGGTCCCATTGTCACCAAGTCAGGATCTGATGCTGGGAAGCCAGGGAAATCGAGGGCAACCCTCAAATTTTATACGCATATATAACGTTTTTCATATTTTTCCTAAACCTATTCTATTATTTGCACCGGGTAGTCATCATTTCATGTTTATGAGCTGATGATGGAAGGTAAATATCTGTTCACCGATATCTCTGCCATTTGTGGACCGTTTCTCAAATTTCTTTTTTTATTCGATAGTGTATGTATACTCCTGAGGTAGTCCCGTTCTCACCAAGCCAGGATCTGATGATGAGAAGGTAGAGAAATCGAGGGCAACCCTCGGAAAAGAACAGAAAGAGAGGGTTATTCATATTTTTTTATAAAGCTATTCTAGTATTTGCGTCTGGTTGTCATCTTGTGTTGGTGAGCTGATGATGTATGGTAAAACTCCTTAACTATTAGGAGTTGGTTAGTGATAATTTAAGTATTAGAGGTACCTAAATACCGATAGTTGTATTCTTTTAGGTTTTTCAGGTGAGCTGATGATGGAATCATTGATGAGACTTCGTGAATGTGTAGCGACTATGCCCACAATATATTGTATTTTAGCCCAGAATGAGGAACTTTTTACTTTGACCACCAGATCTTTACTGCAAAATTTCCATGCATGTATAATACAAAAAAAATGTACCTGTCATAAAATGTAAATATTTTTTTATGTAACCAAAGATCTTATATGTTAAAATACACTGATTTTGATAAAAATCCACAGAAAAATGTAATAAAGAATAATGGCCAATTTTACGAACATTGTCTTAGCTTTGGACAATCCAAAGTGGTATCTTGTCAACTCTTGTCATAAATAACAAGAATGTGATATAGCATACCACTTGGTTTGAGCATGTCACATCAGATTGACATTAACATAATCAAAACTGAAAGTAACATTATATTTTATGAATAAATGATTTAATTATGGAATAATTTTATTTTTGCGTTTACAAACGCGTAAATATAATACTAGAAAAATGCACTGAAAAAAATCGACTTGCCTCAGGCGGGACTCGAACCCGCACCTTCCACAATCCGGGTGGACGCGTTGACCAATTTCGCCACCGAGGCACTGCTTTTCGCTGTCGAAATTTGTCAATGCTTGGTGCTTATGTTTTTATGGTAAACATCGTTTCATCAAATCTTTGAAATTTGCACTTCCAAGACCCGAACGAAATATTTTTGCAAATATTTGACGCCCAGCTAAGATGAAACTACCTTACATTATGGAATAATTTTATTTTTGCGTTTACAAACGCGTAAATATAATACTAATATACTTTTTTTTTCAGTGCATTTTTCTAGTATTATATTTACGCGTTTGTAAACGCAAAAATAAAATTATTCCATAATGTAAGGTAGTTTCATCTTAGCTGGATATTTGCAAAAATATTTCGTTCAGGTCTTGGAAGTGCAAATTTCAAAGATTTGATGAAACGATGTTTACCATAAAAACATAAGCACCAAGCACTGACAAATTTCGACAGCGAAAAGCAGTGCCTCGGTGGCGAAATTGGTCAACGCGTCCACCCGGATTGTGGAAGGTGCGGGTTCGAGTCCCGCCTGAGGCAAGTCGATTTTTTTCAGTGCATTTTTCTAGTAAATGATTTAATTACCAATAATTATTTTTTTGAAGAATGTGCATACCTGGTAATTATTCTGAGCGATTAGCATGATTTTATAAAAAAATATATAATTGATGTAAATAAAACTTTATTTATATACTTTTATAATCTTGCAGGGTTCATGTGTTGAGCTATATTTTACTTGTAAGTACCTACCTTATATCTTTGTAAACACACACAATGAATAAATTATTTGAATCTGAATTTATTATATTTATTTACCATCAGCGAAAAGTATTAAAAATCCACATGTCAAAGTATAGGTAATGGATAGATAGTCCGACTCGTGCTTAGCCAATTTTATCTAGTTTTTCGCGTATACTATGTGCGATCACAAAAAAGAAAAATCATGAAGCGAGTGCCACCTTGCGGCTGCGAACTGCGATGTGCAAGAGGGGAAGGGTGAAACGCGCGGGTGAATTCTGATATTTTTCTTGGTTTATGCCCGCTCTTAAGTTAAATGAAAAGTATTAGGTCGAGGCTTCTAAATTTATTAATCGTCTTATTAAGACCACCGAGCAAGACAAAGCTTCATTTTTTATCAAGACAATTAGGGGGCTAAACTTTACAGTCTTGCAAATCTCGTGAAGTGAAATCGAAAAGCAAATAGAGTCGTTGCCATAAATGACTTATTATATTTTAAATTAACTAAATGTCGCATTAATGAGCAAGTATTGATTCGATTTTTCTTGTTTCTTCCAAAAGTGATCGTATCGGTTGCCGTCTAAAGTTTAGAGTTGTAAAAAACATGTCACGCTCGACTCAAAAATATTTGAACATACATAACATCATGACAAAAGTCCCAAAAGCATGGTACAGAGCTTTAGGTAACATCGTAACATCTTCGATACAGACTTTATAATTCGACCCACTGCCGGGACACAAGGCCTCTCCTTGTCATCGAAGGAGGTTTAGGCAGTAGTCCACCACGCTTGCCCAATGCGGGTTGGTGGACATTACTATGTCCACCAATGCGCATTGATCCATTAGTCGCCTTCTACGACACCCATTGAAGGATATGAGGTGATGGTGATCTACTCGGCCGGCATCACATGGCTAAATAGTAACATAGCTACACATAAGTCGGAACAAGTTGCCAACAAAATGGCGTACATAAAAGGGGCACCACATCAAACTCAATATGTAACTATAACAACCTTGAGTTTTCACTCAATGTTTTCGTTAGAGAAGGAGGTCGATGGCGCTGCGGTCGTGCGTACGATCACGAAAGTTAAGCAACCAAGTGCGCGGTCGGTACTTGGATGGGTGACCGACAATTATTCAAATCGATTTTCCTCCGTGCTTCGGAAGGCACGTTAAGCTGGTGGTCTCGGGTGCTGTCGAAAGATAGCAGTCGTCCTCAATGAGGGTTGGTGTAGGACAGGCGGCCGGCTAAAAAATTGTAATGCCAAATCCTTATGCAGTATTTTTGTCGATATAAAGGCATACCCCAAAAAATTGGGATCAGGGTAGGAAAATGTTATCATCGTAAGAGAAAGAAAAAAATACCAACAACCATGACAGATGTCACACTTAGCAGTCCTGGTGATATTACAGATGAAAGATAAAGAATTTCTGAAAGTTTTTGTACGCTGTTAATATTTTATCGTTTTCTAAACTATGTGCACAGTTGGAAAATTCGGGTGACGTATAGAATCAATGTTTTCGTCGACGAACATTGTTTGATATTTATCGTGTTATATTTCGGGAGGAGTGCTGTTTATTGTTGAGTAATCAATACAGTCTAAATTTAAGCGGCCCTGTACGAGTAGTTTGCAAACAGAGATTGTTACGATCGTAGCCTAATACTGAGTACACAGAACGCATGCCAATTCTTTTCGTATTACTTTTCCTTGGCCAAAAAGCAAGGCGAAATTTTGGGAACTGAATATTGAATAATTCTGCTACTCGACTGGCTGTGTGATTGGCATATAACAAAGATGTCTGATATTGTTATGCAGGATGCTTGTTAGCCGCAGATGACATTTACACTCCCATCGGATTTTTTTTATATTACGCGATGGCAAAAAAGGTTGCGGCCCACCTGGTGTTAAATGGTTACCGTCGCCTATCGACACTTGCAATATTAAATCAATTAACACTGCAAGTGCGTTGCCATCCTGGGGACTAAGATGATATTCCATGCTGTATTTACTGACACCAAATTAGACTTTTAAGAAAATGAGCACCTTGGACCAATGCTCGAGGCGACCTAATATTAAGAGCGGGCATAAACCAAGAAAAATATCAGAATTCACCCGCGCGTTTCACCCTTCCCCTCTTGCACATCGCAGTTCGCAGCCGCAAGGTGGCACTCGCTTCATGATTTTTCTTTTTTGTGATCGCACATAGTATACGCGAAAAACTAGATAAAATTGGCTAAGCACGAGTCGGACTATCTATCCATTACCTATACTTTGACATGTGGATTTTTAATACTTTTCGCTGATGGTAAATAAATATAATAAATTCAGATTCAAATAATTTATTCATTGTGTGTGTTTACAAAGATATAAGGTAGGTACTTACAAGTAAAATATAGCTCAACACATGAACCCTGCAAGATTATAAAAGTATATAAATAAAAAGTTTTATTTACATCAATTATATATTTTTTTATAAAATCATGCTAATCGCTCAGAATAATTACCAGGTATGCACATTCTTCAAAAAAATAATTATTGGTAATTAAATCATTTACTAGAAAAATGCACTGAAAAAAATCGACTTGCCTCAGGCGGGACTCGAACCCGCACCTTCCACAATCCGGGTGGACGCGTTGACCAATTTCGCCACCGAGGCACTGCTTTTCGCTGTCGAAATTTGTCAGTGCTTGGTGCTTATGTTTTTATGGTAAACATCGTTTCATCAAATCTTTGAAATTTGCACTTCCAAGACCTGAACGAAATATTTTTGCAAATATCCAGCTAAGATGAAACTACCTTACATTATGGAATAATTTTATTTTTGCGTTTACAAACGCGTAAATATAATACTAGAAAAATGCACTGAAAAAAAAGTATATTAGTATTATATTTACGCGTTTGTAAACGCAAAAATAAAATTATTCCATAATGTAAGGTAGTTTCATCTTAGCTGGGCGTCAAATATTTGCAAAAATATTTCGTTCGGGTCTTGGAAGTGCAAATTTCAAAGATTTGATGAAACGATGTTTACCATAAAAACATAAGCACCAAGCACTGACAAATTTCGACAGCGAAAAGCAGTGCCTCGGTGGCGAAATTGGTCAACGCGTCCACCCGGATTGTGGAAGGTGCGGGTTCGAGTCCCGCCTGAGGCAAGTTGATTTTTTTCAGTGCATTTTTCTAGTATTATATTTACGCGTTTGTAAACGCAAAAATAAAATTATTCCATAATTAAATCATTTATTCATAAAATATAATGTTACTTTCAGTTTTGATTATGTTAATGTCAATCTGATGTGACATGCTCAAACCAAGTGGTATGCTATATCACATTCTTGTTATTTATGACAAGAGTTGACAAGATACCACTTTGGATTGTCCAAAGCTAAGACAATGTTCGTAAAATTGGCCATTATTCTTTATTACATTTTTCTGTGGATTTTTATCAAAATCAGTGTATTTTAACATATAAGATCTTTGGTTACATAAAAAAATATTTACATTTTATGACAGGTACATTTTTTTTGTATTATACATGCATGGAAATTTTGCAGTAAAGATCTGGTGGTCAAAGTAAAAAGTTCCTCATTCTGGGCTAAAATACAATATATTGTGGGCATAGTCGCTACACATTCACGAAGTCTCATCAATGATTCCATCATCAGCTCACCTGAAAAACCTAAAAGAATACAACTATCGGTATTTAGGTACCTCTAATACTTAAATTATCACTAACCAACTCCTAATAGTTAAGGAGTTTTACCATACATCATCAGCTAATCAACACAAGATGACAACCAGACGCAAATACTAGAATAGCTTTATAAAAAAATATGAATAACCCTCTCTTTCTGTTCTTTTCCGAGGGTTGCCCTCGATTTCTCTACCTTCTCATCATCAGATCCTGGCTTGGTGAGAACGGGACTACCTCAGGAGTATACATACACTATCGAATAAAAAAAGAAATTTGAGAAACGGTCCACAAATGGCAGAGATATCGGTGAACAGATATTTACCTTCCATCATCAGCTCATAAACATGAAATGATGACTACCCGGTGCAAATAATAGAATAGGTTTAGGAAAAATATGAAAAACGTTATATATGCGTATAAAATTTGAGGGTTGCCCTCGATTTCCCTGGCTTCCCAGCATCAGATCCTGACTTGGTGACAATGGGACCTCAGGAGTATACACTATCGAATAAAAAAAGAATTTTGAAAATCGGTCCACAAATGACAGAGATATCGGTGTACGGGTCACCATCAAAAGTAGATGAACACTGTAGTACCTTGTCATAATAATATTTCATACATAATTGTAGCAACTATTACTGCACAAACGCTGGCGTTGCTATGACATGGTACTAAAGTGATCATCTACTTCTGAAACTGACTGTACGTGTACATACATAAAAAAATACATACAGACGAATATCTCCTCCTTTTTGGTAGTTGGTTAAAAATACTTTACACACACCACACAATTGAAACTTTGCACCAATTCATGAGTAGTCAAAAGCATCTATTTTTTTGCGTTTACTGCTACCCGCGCCGACATTGTTACATTGTGCCGTGAGCTAAAACGTCAAATTGCGATATTTTTTGGTTAAACTACTTATATAATATAATAAAAGCAATGTACATACCTCCGGCAATTATTCATGAGTTGAATTTTTAAATTTCTAAGCTCTTTCTTAGAGTGTTTTCGCATTTAATTTTTATTTCCCATATTTTTGTCGAAGTATTTTCTCGAGCCGGTGGCGGAACACAGAAACACAGCCCACTCGTCTCAACGGAGCAGTCAAGACTGATTGATGAAACAAAACATGCCCGTTACCACGGGTGAAGCGCGATAGACTGATGCGTTTTGCGCGGAATAAGAACGTAATAAGCGACAAATTGGTTTTATGAAAATAAGTCGTAAAGTATTCATTATTTTTTAAAATCCCTAGTAGGGCTGCTTTGTAATATAGTTTTATATTATGTATTAAAATATTGACGCAGTAATATGCATAGCATTGAAAATAAACTGATTTAAGCTGGAAATTAAAGGTAAGTTCGTGATATTTTTCCATGCTTAAAAATATTTCATTATATGTTTTTTCCCAGACTAAAATCTCTCAAATATAATGTTATATCTATTTTAAAAAAATGGGGTGGCTTGTGGCTTATTTTGGGGTGTAAAAATCAAATCAAAGATTGGTAATTTTGCTTTATACCCCCTCTTAATAAGCTCGGCCAAGCAGCACGGAGTTGGTCTTCTGGCAACTATCAAAATCGGAGGTTGGTTCTACCCCTGGCTTTGGAGCCTTCTCTCTACTCTCTATACCAGCTGTAAGGTCTACCCCCTACCCTCAGCAGTGTACGATCTAATCTCAAACCCACGATAGGGTCTACCCTCCACCTTCGAAGTTTTTGTCTATCTATAATAAAGAATCTTCCTTCGAAGGGACGTGTTGGCGTGAAAATGGGTATCAAATAGTTCTAGATGACCCCTCTAGCCTGTCTCTAGTCGACAGGTGTCTCTGGCGAGGGAGTATGATAAATGTGCCATAAACAAATATTGTTAGAGCGGTTTATTATTCAAGTGTCTGCAGAAAGTCCATCAGAAGGAAGTGACGAAAATTTTTTTAGCTTACAAAGAATCATATCATAATTATGACGCCGTCCAGGTGGGGTGGTCAGTAACGCTGCCTACACATCGGGTGTGGTTCGAGTCCTGGTAGTGGCAAATGTTAGTGTGATGAACACGAATATTTGTTCACGAGTAATGGTTGTTTATATATTTATTTAAGTTTATTTATGAAATATCTAGATTATTATGTATATTTCTCCGTTATCTAGTATCCATAGCAAAAGTTCTTAATGATATTGAATTTGGGCTAGATAATTGGTGTGAGCGTGGAAATATATTAATATTATTATTATTATAAAAATTAAGGTAAAACGACTGAACTAATTTATGTTGCTTCAATTGTTTGATTTCTAAGTTCTAGTGCATAAAATATTAATACTATATCCAATATTGTTTTGAACGAAAACGTTACGCCCCGCCCCTAGCATGACCCATCTCACTCTGTCAATAACGGAAATTTTTGACAGAGTGAGATGGGTCATGCTAGGGATATGCATGCGCACAAAATGGGATAGTACCTCCCACCCTAGAAAAGACCACAGTCAAATAACACTGCATTTGTGTGGTGTTGTGATTCTGATTGTGTGATTGTCAAGTAAATGTTGCAATCATCTATATGCTACGATGACTGCTTACCATAATCCAGGTCATATACGTCTATTAACCAAATAACTATAATGTATGAAACTGACGTTTTAGTGAGAACGCTCTATGGTGACTGTAGTCAAAAATTAGCCTCCCATCCACTAGCGCTTTTATCTCATGACTTGTCTACATAGATGAAACGTATAGAGACATCGTAAGGATAAATAAAAGCGTTGAGGCTACTAACTAAATGTAATCTCTACATGTTTTCCTGCGACTTTATCAATCCTCGCCAGTCTGAGAGGAAAAACAAACATTTTGTCACCATACACACGAACTGATAGTGGATGGGGGGCTAATATCATGTCGTTCTATAGAAACGTTGTATCGTTTGCCACTTGTCTAGTCCCCCAGGCCCATACCTATCTAGAAAAGCGCGACGTGTAAACCATCTTCGGTGCGGTGTGGTATGTGGCGGACGAGAATCACAACATCACACAAGTCGTCCTGACCTAACATAAACAGAATGCATTAAGAGAGTTAGTTTCACCCGTGAAAAGTTTAAATTGAATATTATATCAACAGTAGGTAAAAACAATTTTAATAATTAGATACAGCTTTAACTTTATGCATAATGCTTTATGAATTATAACAGTCTAAACTTAAAACACATAATAAATTCTTTTGAATAAAATTCTCATAATAAAAGTTACAATTTAATAATTCGGGCTAACTACTCAAATATACATCAAATTATTAAGATAGTAACCGACCCTTGAAATGGTAATATTACTAGAAGGCACGCAGTAACTCTAGATTTTATCTAAATATTGATTATACTACGTTTCAGTGAATTCCATCATGATAATTTTGACTTTGACTGATTTCAATTCCATTTTCATATACCTATTATGTACCTAAATCGAAACAATTCTCTGATGTTATCACTTATGATACTTATTGGGTCCACCAATCCGCATTGGGCAAGTGTGGTGGACTACTGCCTAAGCCCTCCTTTGATGGCAAGGAGATGCCTTGTGTCCCAGCAGTGGGTTGAATTATAAAGGTTGTTAAGACGATGATGATCACTTATGATATAATATGTGTAAAAAAAACACGAGCATATAAAAGTGAAGTAATTTCGAATTGTTTTCAAATAATAAATATAACCGTTAACAAAATAACCACGTGCTTCGGAAGCAGCACATAGTTAGTTACTTTACTAGTCTTTGTTCGGAAGGCACGTTCGGAAGGTCTGCCGTAAAAATCTAATGCCAATCGGTCTCCAAAACTAGGAGTAAGTTAGGAGAAGGAAGATTGTTGTATAACCACCTTTTATCCTGCGTTTTCCGATACAAATTCCCATGAACCCACGCTCATCGCGAACGATCACATCGAGACAATACAATTCAAGTGCCCCAATTCTTAGCTGGACTATTCACAAACAATTGAATTCGTTAACCTCTATTCTTGCTCCTTTTTATTGTAAAACTGTATTGAGTTGAAATTGTTGAGTGGTAACTCATTTTGAATACAATGGAATACTGCGTAACGTCTACGATGAAGTAGCGGTAAAATATTTTTGGGAAACTCTTATTTCAAGTCGGTAATCATTTATTATTTTCGTTGGCGTGGCGTTTTCTGTATTTTGCCATAATGTATCTTCTTAACCGTGGAATGAATAATTTAATAAAATAGAAGCGTTAACCTAATTTATTTTGTTAGGATAGAACAAGTTTCACTATCGGTCCAAACGTCGCCTAACTGAAAGTGACGTCGCACCGTGTAAAACAAATAATTTACCTAGGACTTTTTTATTAGTCTGAGCCTATAGGTTAATAAAATTTTTATTTTTAAGTCATTTTGTATAACGATCCTATTAATTATAACAAGTAAGTATAATGTTATCAAAACTTTTAAAATAAAGCCAGTTTGCATTCGCTTTGCATGGCCTTTGTACCCAACTCCTTATAGCTTACAGTTTTTTTCTCAAAGTCTGAATCGTCTTGATTATTTTATCAACAACAGGTTTTTTAGAATCATTGATTAATTAAGACACTGGCCATTTGACAACCGAAGTTAGGACCCAATATGCAATGATTACATACAAAGTGGATCACCGCAAGATTTTAAAATTAATAATATCACAATTTAAATATAATAAGATTACACCTATTTTTAAAAATATAAATTTCCTAGCTTAATGATAAAGTGGTCGAGACAGTCTAAAATTGATTTTACAGTATAGAATCGACTACAACTACCAACGTCAGCGGCTCTAAATCAAAAGTTAAATTATTAAGATATATAAAGAGCTGAATTCACTCAGCTTACTCCGAGAGGCTAGTTAGCGTCGGATTATATCACAAAGCACATTTTACGTCAGCATGTTACACTGTATCTTCTGCCTGAAAAACATTTGTGAAAGTGCCCCTAAGATAAACACGTCACTTGTCGGCGATCTGAACAAACGAGCGTTAACCAACAAAATAACGACCGACACTTGAACCGGCATATGCCTACAACAATATCCATAACAGAAAAAACAAATGCCTCAAATATGGACACCTCGTATTATATCTCATTCTATTTCTGCTAACGGTATACGTACTACACCGTTACCGTAAATAACATCAATTCGTCTGTATTATCGATATTGATTTGTCTGTAAATAAAGAAATTATAGTTAGGAGTTTTACCCGAGTTCTAATTGTACTAACACGTGTATTAAGACTCCATTTTTATATCAATATACCGTACATTTATACGTTTACCAATTGTAGACTACTTTATCTTGACATTGGCTAAATGTCTAATTACCGCTAAACCATTAATTATAATTAAGATATTTTTCATTCTACTTTTCTTTCGTAAAAACTAATAACAAATGAACAGATGAACTCTCCAAGAATCATGGAGTACTTAACATAAATCCACGTATCTCCTGATTTTATGTTTTACTTTAACCATGATCTAATAATGATCTATTGTTATTTAATATAAACTCGACCACATGTGTTTTTCATATTAGATGTACCAAATGTATGAAAATTTTGCCTTTATTTGGGAATAGTAGACTATGTTGTCACTATGTTAACTTTATATCGTTGTAATAAAGTTTGACCCAAATGATGTTGTTCTAGTGTAAGGGCCTGTTTCACAAATACGGATTGGAAGATTGGCATATAAATTGACAGTTATGGACTATCTGTCAAGTAAACGCAAAAGTTTGGCTAAAGTGAACTTACGTGGATATTGTAAAATAGGCCCTCTTATAAAGTTTCATCTAATATGTAATATTTATAGTTTTTTTTAAATAAAATAGCGACAAAATTTTGGGTGTGACAAGCTCTAATCCAATACAAATACGTTCAACAAGGGTACATTTAATATTAGCGAAATACTTATACGAATCTTTACCCACGAAAGAGGAAAAGGTACAGAGAACGCAATGTATTCAAATAAAATGTATTTATTCGCTTTGATAAGGTTCAACTTCAACATCTAAACCAACTCTAAGTCGACCATTTGTTCTTTTCTTTCACGAAAGGTCAAGAAAATGAGCAAGGTAAATACTTCTTCCAATAAAATACGACTAATATTATTATTGGGTATATCTGCCTATATTAGGTATACCTTTGAATCTTCTGAGCGTTATTATCGTTTAGTCTCATTGGTTTAATGAAATAATTTTCTACCTAATATTATAAATGCAAATGTGAGTTTGTTTGTAATATTTTATAGACATCCAAATAATATCCGACTATCCGACGATATATTGACTTAATTAACGTCAATAAAGACAAAGTGATAATTGACACAGAATTAATCACATTAACCACCTAGGTATTTTAAACTTGGAACACTTGGATAAAGTAATAAAACAAGTGGTAGGTTCAGGATTATTTTTTTATGACCAGGCGGGGTGTACTGTTTTTGGGAGAATGTAAGTGTTCTGTACCAACATGACCGAGTGATAGGTAGATTTAGGGTGGGGGTCCACGTCCGGAAGCTTCATCGTGGCGGACCCTGGTAACGTGCTGGGGAAACTTTCTCAGCGGGCGGGAGCTTTTGATGTCAACTGTGTTCTCTTGGGATTCGAAGTCACATGCCATCGTGGAGCTGTTTTTGTTTTCCCACCATGGCTAGTTCCGGACGGCGCTTTTCAGGGCCACGACCGCGCCCGAGTCCCCCGGGTGCGGTCCAATGGCTGCTCCCGGTGTCTTCGTCAGCAAGACGCACCAGGTCGAGCTGCCGTCGGTGGAAGAGTGACAGCTGGCCACCAATTGGTGCATGGAGTGCCTAGACGGGCAGCGTTTGGATGGTCTCGGTGTAGTTGCGCTCACGTGCGCAAATCCCGAGCCGTCCCGTAATAGCGCACTGAAGGTTAGGCCGGGGAAGATGTTTAGTGGGTATGGAGGGAACGCCTTTACCTCGAGTCCAACATATTCCCTGAGGTTGGCACCACCCCGCAGGGACGATGCGTAAATGCATTTGCCTCCCCGTCAACAAAAAAAAAGATTTCGGGTTATTTTCTTTTATAACCATGCGGAGTGTACTGTTTTTGGGAGAGTATGAGAAGCAAATTGGACCTTTTTTTACTTGACTTACTTGGACCTGCTATTTTGAATAATATCCAGATAAAGTGAAAAAATTATCACATTGTCTAGTCAATTTAGTCATTTCAATAAGTACAATACATACATGTTACGGCCACTTTTGAATTTTTTCTAGAGACAATATTAATATTTTTTTCTAGAGACTATAATAATGTGGACTGATCATTATGATTTATGAATATGAATCTTGGTATTAAATTATTAAAATAATATATTATGTCAAACTAGTCCATATAGGACCATCCTCAGGGACAAACCTGGTCATGACTTAGTCATGACACATTACCTACACGTCAAACAAAGTTTAGTCTGATGTAATTTCAAAGTACGCGATTCGATTGATCGACCGACACGTTTAGGAGTTATCAGTAACCAAACTTTTGGCTGAATAATCCAGATCAAGCTCGACGACTAGTAATAGTTTCTAGCATAAAATCTGTTTTACAAGCAATAGCAGCGGCCATGGCTTCTTTCGCAACATACCCATTAACAATGTATGCGATCGAGATGGTGACTGTAAAAAGAGTTTTATTTACAGCGAACTGCTGTAACGTTTCGCCGTATACTTTTATACGCAACGTGTTTACGTCTAAAGCAGATATAGCAGACACGATGAAACCATTGCTATTTCGCCTTGCGTAAAGCTTGGTAGTTGAGCTCTGCCCGACTAGATTGGGATCTTGATATTGTTATAATGTTTGTGATTTTGTTTGACATCATTCCTTGAGACGCTTGCAGCATCCGATGGTCTCTAGTGCTTTAAAAACTTGATCCTATCCCCAATTACAATGGAATCCGAATCCTACACACAATTGCAGACTTTGGCAGACTTGATTTTTTTAAGTGTTTTAGAGTCGGTTAGCGATCTAAAGATATCAGATGAGGTAGGTAAATCTGCAGCGGGCTCTCGCCCTATAAGTTTTCTTCAACTTGGCTCGGAAGCTTTTGGTCTTCGTCTCAAGTGATGATAGACCGAAAGTGGAAGCTAATTCAACCTCAACTACTGGATACTAGTTATCTTACAAATAACTTTTAGTATTTTACAGCGATACTGCTAAAACTATATTATAATATTGTTATAGTTGTAGGCTTTGCTGATATTGTGATAGATATCTCAGTGGCTACTTCCAATCAAACCGAGAACGAAATGGCTCGCGGCTCAGGATCGAAACATCTGATCCGTTGAACAGACCATAGTACAGAGTTGGTTAATGTAACGTGGAGCTACATCCCCAGTACAGCCAAGAGCAACAATATGTACTCAGTATTAACAAATCCAGCACCTTTATTACCTATGCAACAAGAGTTACAAGCTGTCAAATATGGATACAAATTTATTTTTCATCCCACCACCTCGGAAAGTGTAATTTTGCGCTTCGAAATCTGGCTGGAAAATTCTATTTTATTCGCTTGAGCGGCAAAGTAGATTTGAATTTAGAACATCACATATAATGAGTACTCAATATAATTGTAAATTCAAAACGTCATTAAACCTATTTAATGTAACCTCTATGGTGCCAAATTTATGATTAGAATGAAGATTATTTTGTCATTTCCTCGCTGAGGTGGGATGAAAAGTTACGTATTGCACTCGAGTGGAAAGATTTTTCACCTTGTGCTCGTTTGTTTCCCTCGCTGACGCTCAGGATTCTAATTTAGAATCACTCGCTGCGCTTGTGATTCAACTTTAGAATCCTTCGCTTGCTCGGTCATCCAAATCGAGCACGCGGTTAAAAAGGAACTTTCCACTCTTGTATAATAAATAACTATTATTAGTTAAGTCAAAATCAAAATGTTCTTTATTTAAATGGACTTCTAACTGCTTTTAAATCGTCAAAAACCCTACTACCGCATCGGTACGAAATAATCACTTAAATTTATGCTGAGACGGAGAAGAAACGGCAAAAGCCACTCCACAATTTACAATGTCATTATAATTTCAAAAGATCATTACAGGTCAATAGATAAATAATAATTATGATAAATGATTCAATTAATTAAATCAACTCTAAGTAATTTTAATGTCGATACCGCCATACCATTTTACCTATTTAATACATTAATATTTGCAAAGCATTTGGCTCCCGGTGAAAGTTTGGTACTCGTAAAAAGCAAGCCAAAGACAACTTGGGTTTCATATCAGTATGAACATAAGGAACCTACTCAAAATATACAATAGCAATACTAATTCGATCGCTTCTAACGATAACTGTATTATCAAAACGTTTACTATGCGTAGTTAGGTAAGCAAGCAGAATAGATCAAAATAGCTCCGTCGGTGCCGAGATTAAGATTTCAGTACTTTGCTTTATGTTGTCATAAACTGCGTCATAATATCAATAGAACACGAAAGCCATAAATAAATAATAGTTCAATTTAATGTGATTCGTATTTATTTCTCTGATCTTTGTTTATGAAGCAATATAGAAGACAGAAGGTAAAGCTTAACGAAATATATCTATCAAATTGACGATATTTAAGCTAAAAGAGCTTCCATAAGATACATACAATATGTTAAACTAGCTTTTGCCCGCGACTTCGTCCGCATAGAATAGTTACTTCGGGCAAAATTTAAATTTTCCTATTATTTCTTCTAACCCAAGCGCCATATACCGATTTTCATGGATTTTATTTTAAAAAATGACGGATTTCCATACAAACTTTTCACCCCCTTTTCGCCACCTTTGAGGGTGCCTAAGCAATGTGAAATAGCCAAAAATAGAATTACGTCATGTCAAAAAAATGTTTGATTGTGAATTTCTATTGAAATAAAAACCACATATTAATAAATACTTAACCCCTAATTTTACTTTGTAATCCCCGATTTTAACCAATTTCATTCCATTCCTTTTTCCGAGGACGGGTTACAGTGTTTTACATTTTTTGCTTGTTTGTCTGAATGACTGTTATTTTAGTTATATAAATTACAGATTTAAAAAAGGCAACTTCATAGATAAAGATCTAATAATATAAGTAATGCACACTTTTATTTAGTCTTGCAATATGTGATTCATATTAATAAAATAAACAATACTTCTAACGAGTGCGTTAGCGACACGTTAACGAGGGGTGCGCAATTCATATGCCAAGTCTATAAAATTAATAATTATGATGTATTTATGACTAAACAATAAACATATCGGTTGAAATGTAGGTATACTTTTATGTACGGTACTTGCGTAATTTAAATTATGTTTTAATGAAATTATTATAAATATTAATAACACGTAAGCGCATAGAGATAATTTTTAAATAAACATATACCTACATTGTGTCACAAATATTTCATGCGTTTACTATATTTATACACACAATACAATGACCATTACCATGTTATGGTAATTGGTTTATTAGTGTAGTATTATCAAGGGACAGATATATTATGTCTCTTGATAGGGGATAAATAATATCTACAATATTTAAGATGCTTCTAAAGCTGCGAATTATGTTGCCAGAGCACAAATAATACCTACACGTCATATTTTGAAATGCAAATGTATTTACTTCATACATTATGTATTTCCAGCTTAATATTTCAGTTATGTGTTACCAAGACTTAAAACACGGTGGACGCGTTTAATAGTGTGTATCTATGGACGAAACGCAATACTTTATGATATCGAAAAGTCACAGCTTGCAATTACGAGTACGCACATAAAATATCATACAAGATCTCGGCTTGACGAGAACTTCCATAACTTTTGTATTGGAACGCGTACCTATCTAAAGCGGCTCTTGCGGAATCTTATGAAATATGGTTGTGCCTGACGTTGAATTCATATTATCCAGATTGGCAAAAATAACCAGCAATCAGATCGAACTTATTTTATTCCCAATTGACATTTATTAAGATTACTTATTATTAATGTGCTGCTAACACATTAATAATAATCTTGTTAACACCTCTTCTTCTCTCTTCTTCCACCTTTCTAAACACTAATAAATCAAGGAAGTAAGCTACAAAACTCAGGCATCTGTTTTGCAAATGCTAAATTATACTTAAATAAATATTTAATAGAATTTACATTTTATTCAAGTCTAACTTTCTGACATCCGTTAACTTTACAAATGAGAAATGAATCGTCTTAATTACACTTCGTCCTCAATATTTTGTAAAAACGTAAAAAAGGTCAAAGAAGCCTTCATTTAATTTTTAGCGACTTTTCGCTGGAATAACACTCAATAAGAAAACGACGAGAAGAAATCAGCCCATATTCCTTGTCGACGGGATCTAAAATCTGTTTAATATTTTACTGAATAAATCGACCGTAAGATACGGACACAGTTACAAGGGTTCCGTCCTTTCAATTTTATATATCTCCTTCTCCTTTATATATCTCCTTTCTTATATCTACAGTATTCTACAGAGTTTTTATAGGTACTTATAATACGAAAAAGCGTCCCCAATTTTTCTGTATTGTTTAACATGTAGTTCTAAGGGTTACCTGAGTACCTATACACCTACCCACCTACCTATTCACAAATTGAAACGTTACTACTTCTAATTTCTTTATATCAAAACTCAGCTTGTTCTCTAAATTAGGTTAAGTTGCGGCGGCCTTAATGCTTAAAACTAAAATAGAGAACTTCGTACATACAATTTATCAAATTCCAAACCAAAGTTTCCTAATTTATTATTCCATTTTCTAAAAAGAACTACGCTAACCATTTCCCCTAAGAAATACAGAAGCAGAATAAAACCGTTTGTCGAAAAACAAAACTCATTGACTAACTTCAAAGGATCAACAAGTTAAAGTGGCAAATGGCAGGAAACAAGCGTAGAACTGAAGGCTTTTGCCAAGAAAAATGTTTTCAAGCTATGTACCTAACTGCGACCTGGGCTTGGGCAAGAACTTGCATAAGCATGCTTTTGACTTAAATTATTTAGAAGGAGGTCCTTTACAACAATATATTAATAAGGTACTAGAAAACTTTGATGTTTGAACCACACATTCTTCTATAAATTTTGAATCAATTCGAATAATCAAATAAAATTTTAATAATGTTTTTAAGCTCTGGTGGTAACGATTATTATTGTCGTTGCTGTAGTGAATCTGTTTTAAGTGTTTGTAAATATAACGTTACAATTACCCCTACTAAAAAAATAACAAAATATAATTAAAATTATATTGTACAGCAAACTACTAAACTTAAGATTGTATAGAATAATTTGGAGTAAATCTTCTCAGATAAATATTAAATGTATATGAAATCAATTAGAAAACGAAACTAAAGAAAAAAATCCTATCATAATAAGTGCTAAGATGGTACTTCAACCCGCGACCAATCAATCAAAGACGAAAGACTAATGAATTCATCATGATCTCACAGTTCTATGTATCTCAGTTGGAAAAGCACTCGCTTGGATAGCGAATAGTTGTTGATTTGGGTCCCGTCTCAGAAGTTATGGTGCGGTATGCCTTGATATCGGCAATACCACCAGGGAACACCAGTTTAGCGTGCCTTCCAAAATACTGAGGCAAATAGATTTGAAAATTTTTCGGTTCATCCGAGTGACGACCACGCACTTCGTTGCTTATCTTTCGTGATCGTTACTAAGAACGGACGACTTTGGCGCTATCCACCGTTTCAGAACTTATGATGAGAATATTTTTCTTGTCTTTCGTCGAAAGTTCACAAGAGTGCTCCTATCTATAAATGAGAAAGCTCGTGTTTCAGGTTTTTTCAAAATTCACCTCCTAAAAGGGGGAAATTGGTCTGAAAATCAAATTTGATAGTTTTTTGTCATTATCGAAGATAAAACCATGAGACATGGAATTCAGACACTTGGTAAGAAATAAATAAAATAAACATAATTATGCATGATTAGTCAAAATTAAGTACTCTAAAAAATTTTGATGCTGCCCTGAGTTCCACGCGGATGAAAATGCGGGCAAAAGTTTAGTTTGGTATACATCTCAAACATTTCATCATACCATATGAAAAAAATAAACAATATTTAAAATTTAATGTTACTAATAATACTTATTAGTAATAAATAATACCTTATCAATCTTATCAATGCTACATTTTAAACAAATGACGGACGACGTAAAATCGCTTAAAATATTTATGAAATTTACAATGTTTGCAAGTGATTTAACCTAAGTATCGATTTGCTACTAAAGACGCGCTCCGGTGCGATATCAGTTTTCGATTAGAGATTTAATTAATTAGTGGTATAATTAGAGATTTAAATAAATAGCTCCATGTATTTTGAATTTATCTAGTAACTTCAATACCCGAACGGAAGGGTAAGATATTAGGTTTGCGGATTATATTTTATGCTGATCTTATGGTTTTTGCTTATATTCGGTATCTCACTGATCTAACGCCTTCTTTTATTACTTGCATAAGGTATTTACATATTATTAGGTCGAAGGTAGCGTTTTCATCTCGAAAAAGGTATGCGCAGCGGATTTGCTGCTCGGAATTGGAATAAACCGCCTCAGGGGTCGTCACCTTACAACACTTTTTCGTAGCGTTGTATTTAGCTAATGGTGGGTATGATTGTAGAATTCAACAGAGAAGGAGAGAAGCTACGCGGCATATTCTCTACCGCAGTGTCTCAAGACGAAAGTCTTTAATACGTGTGTGTTGCAAGTGAAGACCTTCGGAACCGAAACTTGGCCGCTTACAATGGGCCTCGTAAGAAGGCTCAAGGTCACTCAAAGGGCAATTAGAGGATCAAAGGAGAACCAAGGTCACGACATAGCCAAATGAATTGCGAACCTTAAGTGGCAGTGAGCAGGGTACATTGCGAGGAGGACTAACGGCTGTTGGGGTGGAAAGTTCCTCGAATGGCGGCCGCTGACCGGGCGGCAGTGTTGACCCTCCACAAGGTGGGCAGACGATTTGGAAAAGGTCGCAGAAAGGTGCTGGATGCGGGCAGTGCAGGACCCCCTTTTATTATTGTCGGTGAGATCAAATGCATTTACGCTTCGTCCCTGCGAGGTGGTGCCAACCGCGGATATGCGGGACTCGAGGTATAGGCGTTCCCTCCATACCCAATAAATATCCTCCCCGGCCTGACCTCCAGTGCGCTATTGCGGCTGCTCGACCTGGCGCGTCCTCCTGACGAGGATACCGGGAGTAGCCATCGGACGGTCGTGGCCCTGAAAAGGGCTGTCCGGAACAAGCCGTGGTGGGAAAACAAAAACAACTCGACGATAGCATGTGACTTCGAATACCAAGCGGACACACTTGGCATCAAAAGCCACACACTCGCCGAGAAAGTATCCCCACCACGTTATCAGGGTCCGCCATGAGAAAATTTGTAAACTAGCTTATATTTTAATTCCATAGCACGCACTGGATATTTGTAAAATTATTTCCTTTACAGCCCTTAAACAGCAAGAATATCGACCGCAGGGTGTCAAATTGAAAAATATATGTGAAACAGGAAGCTCGCTCTCAACGTGACACATAAAATCAATGTCATCTCAGATGTGGACCGAGATCGACATTAAGTAACTTATACGTGAAGACTTCGATATACTTGTATCATTGTACACTTCTAAGCCATTGAGAAGAGATTGAATGATTATATAATATATAGCTATTGGAAAGGAAAAATCATAACAAGTTTCCAAAAATATTAATCTTTGTCAACACAGATTCTCCGGGATGCGAAAAATCTAAAATTCATATGCGTTGTACACTCGTCCGCAAAAATAAAGGGTCACCTCATTTTTTTTAAATAACTTTAAAACTACACATGCTATCTCTTTGAATTAAAAAGAATCTGAAAGTAATTTTAATAGTTCGTAAAATAAACCACAATTTATTAAAAGTAACCTTTTATTTATTTGAAGGCTAGTCAGGAAGGGAAACCCACCACTTCTGACACTAGCAGCCTTAAAACAGGCCCTTATTGAAGAGTGGGAGAATATACCTCAATACCGCTTGAGGAACTTGGTTTTTAGTATGCCTGATCGCATACAAACCTTGAGAAAACACAAGGTACTAAAATAATGAGGTAGCCATGTCTTTTTATAAAAAAATGACAAAAAGTGAATTATTATGTTTGAAAGAAGTTCCTTAATTTTAGTTATCTTTTAATTTTCAAATAAATAAAAGGTTATTTTTAATCCACTCTGGTTTATTTTACGAGTTATTAAAATTACTTTCAGATTCTTTTTAATTTAAAGAGATAGCATGTGTAGTTATAAATTTATTTGAGAAAAATGAGGCGACCCTTTATTTTTGCGGACGAGTGTATATGAACTGATTATTTTACCATAATATTCGTTTGTGAGTTTTGATAGACGTGTAGACGTTACATTAAGATTTAAGACTGTTAATTCGGTTAACTTAACATTTAATTAATAGTTTATTATTATAAAGAAATCAAGTCGACCGCATCTGACTCGCAAGATCAGCCTTACTAACCATAATAAATGATTAGGTGATTTTCTTTATACTAATCTATCTAATCATCATCAATAACTCATATGTATAATGTCCCCGAACCTACCCCACATTAGCGGCGATTATGCCTTAGTCAATCACGCTAGCCAAGTGCGGGTTGGTCGACTTCACACACAACCTAAGAATCGCTTCATAGGTCTGTGCAGGTTTCGTCACGATGTTTTCCTTCACCGTTAACTTGTATTCGACATTTATATGAATTTGAAAACACATCGGTAATAAGTACGTGGCGGGGTTCGAACCGGTGCCTCCCGGGCAGTAGACAACTGCGCCATCGACGCTGTTTATCCCTGTTTTCTGTGGTTTATCCTAATTTTAAATTGCGTTCATCGAATTTAGGCAGCTGTTAAATAATAATTCGAGTCAATCATATTAATAATGATGGACATGCAAGTAAAGAGTTATATATTGTGTATTCGAGAACCACGGACAACAATTAAAAACAAGTACAAGCAACAATACAAGGTAGTAAGAGTACAGAAGCCCTTTTTTATTTACTTCAATTTTAACACTATAGATGACTCAGTCGAGAACACTGGCAATGGCACCGAACGCGAGTAACGCGCTGCAAACCTTCTGTCAAATTTTCCACAGCCCTAGATACTACAGATAATAATGATACCGGACTTTTTGCTATCTTGTGAGATTCCAAGTCTGAGGTTTGTATTAAAAAATTAATTAAATTATTATTAGTGCAGAATATTAAGAGTGGAAAGAGCAATACATAATTTTATTTAGGAATGTATAGATAATAATATTAATCTCCTCGCGTTGTCTTCAGATGTAGAATGATTTCAATAAGAGTTATTAAAACGATTACGTCTTTCGTTTTAATAACTCTTATTGAAATCATGGAAGAGGCTTACTTTCTGCATTTTCTTTAATATATGGCATCACGTACACGCCAGAAATATCGCCACAATAGCCTGATTAACGCGAAACAAGGTACAGTGTGGCAGCCTCGCCCAATCATCGATGTCCATTGCCAGCGTTTAATGAATAAAGTGAGGTCGCTATCTCTCTTTAATCAAATCGGATTAACCGCTCCACTTTGGATTGCCCTGGGGTATTACCTACCTTAAAACTCACACTACTCTTTTGTAAAATTTTCAAGTTTGCGTCGGTATTATATTTATATCTGGTGTGATGAACGGCAAGAGTTTCTCCGTGAGTGAGATGTTCCATACAAGCAAGTAGACAAATTAATGCATTTTTAGTCAGAAGACTATCTGAAATGAAATGGTCTCGTTTATCTATCTCGTTCTAATATACGTGATAGTATGCGCTTTCTCTTCCAAATTACACATCTACAGTTTCCTATATCTAGGCTACCGACAGTTATCGAAAGTGGTAATTACAGATATAGCATAGCATACACATTAAACATTACATAGGTGCATTTTTTTGGTCTCGCCCTAGTCGATTCATTGCCAATCATAAAGTCAGTAATTATAAATTTATGGTGGTAACGATAAAATATTTACATATTTTTTTTTTAGGATGTAAAAATGTTATGCCTGGTAAGCAAAATTCGCCTTGTCGCAAGAATGTATATAAGAAAAAATTATTTAATATGTGTGTGTGTGTATCTATAATAACGTACCAGATTGTCTTAAATTGGAAAATAGTTCACTGTTTAAGACGGAATTGACTAAATGGTTCCAGACAAGATATTATTATAGTGTAAAAGAGTATATGGACAGGAATAGAATTCTTGACGACTAAAATATTTGCAAACCTGCATGCAGGTTGAATACAATGTACTTTCATAATTTTCAAACATCTTGTAAACTGTGTTCTATGCATATAAGTGATATTATGATTATTATAAAGTGTAGATACATTTATGTATAAGTTACTGATACCGGCTTTATGATATATAAACCGTAGGTACTATAGATAAGCTAAGAGCTGGCCTTGTTAATAAAAATGTCGCTTTTTCATTGACCCTGGCTGATCGTGAAAGTCGTAAATGATGTAAATAGAAGGCAAAACGACATTTTGCTCTCTCGTTAAATGAAATTAATATGGTGATACGTGACTGGAATATTGGTTATGAAATGACTTAGCTTGAAATTTTACTTAGTTGATTTTCTCATAGAAATAAGGAAAGTTATGTAGTTGGAGATATGACAACAAGTAACTTGTAAACTAAAATTGATTGATTTTGGTAAATCAAAAATTTGGCTACTAGGTAATTTATTATGCGTAGGTGTGATAAAAAACGAATAAAAAGTATCTTAAAATGTGCAAATTTTGATATGCAACTATATATCTTGTATTGACTGCTGCGTGAAAATAAAATTTAAAACAAATAAGTAGGTACGTACCTATGTACAAGTATGTGTTTCTTATGCGCATTGCAATTATCTTAACGAAATAATAAAAATGCTTTGAAAATAAAACACAGTAAATGCTATTAAACAAATGTAAAGATATATAAGTATACTAAATAAAAAAAAGTTATAGGTACCTACATGAATTTTTAAATTAAATTAACATATTGAACATATTGGAAATATTTTTGTAGGCACTCGTAAATAAAAAAAATAGGTCATTTAACTTGAATTTAGAAGCAAAATGAACATACTTTATTTTAAAATACATAATCGAATATTCACAGATGTCACGAGAGATGTCATGAGTTTCACGAACAAAATTTAATTAATAATATTGTTTCATAAAACATTCCTTGAAGCCTATTTAATTAATGTTATAGCAACTTTTATCAGCTTTGAGATGTTTAATTCCTTAATTATGATAATAACTGTTACTTATAGAATTACTTATAGAACTACTGATTATAGAAAAAAAGAAAGAACCATAAAATATGACATTTAACTAGGGCGGTAAAACTAAGTATGACTCAGATCGTAGGTAATTGACGGTTAATTTGCAATCTAAGGCTTTTTTGCCGCCCGAGGTAAGTACAAAATTTTATGCCACCGTGACTTTTTATGACTAGGAAGTGGGACGCGTAGCGGGGGAGGAAAGGTCACTTTCTGGTCAGGTGTGGCATAAAAAGAATTCTAGTCAATCGTGAGTCAAAATAGGATGTATTTTGCTCCTATCAACGTAACTAAATAATTATACAGCACAAATAACCCTTGGGAGGGTTGGTCTCAGGCAGACGACCGACCGTAAAACCTGTATCAGTATATCGATAGCAAGACATACTGTACCAACCCCAAATAAATTGGGATCAGGGCAAGAGAAATAACATTGTACAGCACAAATCCGCCGGTTTCTAACTCAAACCCTTCTCAAATCCTTATTTACACTTAGGGACTGCGATAACATTAAACTGCAAGTTAGGGGTTTTTCCGAAAGCGTCGGTGGCGTTGTCTTCCATTCGAGAGGAACCGGTCCGCCCCCACCACGTACTAATGTGTTTTCAAATTTAGAATTCATATGTATCTTTAATCGACGCTTTTACGGTGAAGGAAAACATCGTGAGGAAACCTGCACACACCTATGAAGAAATTCTTAGGTTGTGTTGTTAAGGCCTAATCGCCTCCAATGTGGGGTAGGCTTGAGTGGTCCCCTCGGTGGGGACATTATATGAGCTGTTGATGATTTATGATAGGGGTTTCTCGATAAATGCTAATATTTTTTAGATATTTTATAAAGTAAGTTCTCGTAATAATAAAAATATTTACTTTTTATATAGGTAATCTGATCTATTAGAAAATGTTCTATAATTGCGGATTTTGCGGCGAATTCTTATAAATAATATTTACACTTGCATCTGTTTTATTGCTCACGCATTGTCAAACTCTATCTCATAGAGCTTGAATTTGATTGAGGAAACTACCACTAAATGTATTACAACAGTAAGTACGAAAAGTATTTTTTTTTTAAGTTATCCTACACAAATAAAAAACAAAATAAAACAAATCTCTCGACCTTTTAATTTAATTAAAAGAGCCTTTTCAATATTCTTTTTATTTGAATATTGGTTTCATTTATCAATAAAATGTTCATCTTTAAAATATTAATAGGTTCTTTTAATGAACTTAAAAGGCCGAGAGATTTTTTTCTTTTTACTTTTTTTTCTGTCGGTCGTCGGGGACACTAAATTTTTTTATTTATTTAATTATTTTTAAATTACTCGCTAATATAGCTAAGTATTTAGAGCAAGAGAGCGCTGATGACCTTGAAACGCCTGAACAGATTTTCATGAATTGTGACTAAAAAAACATTCGTCAGCTTTCGAACAAAAAACAGCATCAAAATAGGTCCTTTCGTTTAGGAGCTACGATGCCACAGACAGACATACAGACCCAAAGCAGACACACAAATACGTCAAACTTATAACACCGCTCTTTTTACATCGGAGGTTAAAAAGGTAGAGTTCAGTAAATTTGCACACAGAAGTAGAACCAGCTTGCCAAATTGTGGTTGTGCCGGATAGCACACCTTTTTTAACTTTGTTTATGGTTTTTTATATTTTTGATGGATGTTTTTCGTATGTTTTAAAAGGGGATTATAAGTTTACTTTTTGCCTTGACTACCACCTTTTCTTTTCATTTTTAATATTAATTTCGCCTATATATTTTATACAGTCCATTTGTCCATAGCCCACAGTGGTAATAATCCGAAAAGCCACTTTTTTAACCTTTCATACCATCTACGCCCGAAGAACACGATTGAGATTTCCTAATCACGTCTTCCAAATCGGAGTCAATTACACAACATATTGCCACTTCTATAAGTCAGTGCAAAACGCCTTAATGATACCCATAACAATCGACTAACGGCTTAATAAGCGTACTTGCTAATAGTTAAAGCATTAAAAGGCATTAACTTGGCCTAACGTAGTTTATGCCGAGATATTATGTGCTTTAGTACCAAGTGTATTAGGACTGGACTGCTCATCTTTATCGAAGGTATTGCTTTACCCAATTTAATTTCCTGGGTAATACGTGATTAAAGGATAACTTTAGATTAAACACGAGAGCACCGCGTCACTTGCAAGGGCTTAAGAAACAATCTTAGTTTATAAACCTAAATATATAAATGAAACATAATCCGTAACATAAGTACGTTTGCGATTAGTCTGTTACAGGGATGTTGCGAACATTCGCATCCGCATCCGCAAATGCGGAACTTCCGCATAGATTTGGACATCTGCATCTGCATCCGCATCCGCATTAATCAGTGCGGATGTTCATGCGGATGCGGATATCATGCAAGTAGCGACAAGAAAGAAATTGGGCGGGCCCGGCGAGTGGCGCGTGCCGGTCGCACGTGACAATGGGACCAATGGGAACGTAGAAATTGGTGACAAGATTCGACACGTTTGTTGTGGCGCCTCATTTGTTTCTTGTTAATAAATCATTACGTGTTTGTTTGCGCTGTGGACTACATAATCATATAAATAGATATTTTAAATGTTGTTGTGATACAGTGGTCATTGTGTGTACCTAAATAAAGAGTTTACAAAATAAGCGTTAATGGGTGAACTTTAAATTAGTTAGACTAATATAAGATCGCAAGGTAAATTCTATTATGTTACACCGGTAATACGTTTTATTGTAGGTAAAAAATATCGTCTTTCAAAATTCTTTTTCCAAAGTGGATGAAAATCCTCCAAATTGGTGGAGTGTTCATTGAAAGGAATTTAAGGTATTATCGCCAATAGTACCTACAAAGATTTTTATCCTCTACACCGGGCAGTGTTCCTAGCGAACAATTATTTAGTAGCGCGGGTTTAATTTGAACCTCTGCGTAATCGCCTTGAATCAGAAAAGGCGGCAATATTACTGTTTATTAAGTATAATTCTTCTATTTTTAATTTCACTTACTAATATAAAAACCAGTAGGTGTTTAATATAAAAATAAGTAAGTACTTATGTTTGATTTGATAACAATAAAAAATGTTAATAATTATATATCATTATCACTGTTTTAATTTTTTATTAATAGACTTTATTTACATAATATCTTAAACATCCGCATCCGCATCCGCGGATGTGAACCTTCAAAACTCCGCATCCGCATTCGCATCCGCGGATGTGAAAAAATCAGCATCCGCAACATCCCTGGTCTGTTAATGCTAATATTATTGTATGTAGTAGGTTTCTTCTAAGTGGTAATTAGATTAAGTATTATATTGTAGGTATAATGAGTGTACCTAGAAACTTATTGGCCCCAGGTCAAGGTATTGGAAGTTCTAAACTGACTCTTAATATCTTATTAGGCAGACTTAGGTAACACCACCAAACAAATTACATGAAAAGTTACGATACGGAAACATTTAAAAGACATAGACATATATCCAAAGCACTACATTAGCTAGGAATTATGTATTTCAGATCACGGGGCCTTTTCTCCGCAACGTCTATAAATAATATGATTTTTTTTTATTAAAATTAAACGAAAAACACATTTCAATTTTAATACAAACACCAATTTATTGTAGCTGTAATAAAATCTGAAGGCAAGAATCCCACGAGTTTATTATTAATCCCGCTCTACATTCAGACGCGACGCGAACCCGAGAAAACAACCTACATTGACGACTTTATATATGAACAGAAAGGCAACCGAAATTAATAAGTATCAATGTACACTGTATAGCGTTTTCTCACAATCGCGGATGTGAACTTAAAGCATAAAAAATACCTACCCGGGATAAGGAAAGAGCTACATGTTCCTTTTACTTTGTAAGCATAATATATTAATTCGTTCTTTTTTTACGGCTTACTTCATGTGAAATGGCACTTAAACACGTTTAATATTAAACCAGGAAGTAGGGTATCATAAACTTATATTTATTCCACATATTAGAACGAAAATTACAATATACCCAATGTAATATGTATAACCGTTAATAATGTATATTACGTTAGGTACATTACACATACATTAGGTACTTTTAGCTATAATCATTTTTATACAGGTTGTTTGTTTTAATCTGTGGATGAATAATAATATCCAGACACAATTGATTTTAACTGTCTCGCGGTACTTTATTCCATCTAGTCCTACCAGTAGTTCGACAGTCGAACTGTTTGGATTTTTTTATTCCAAATGCTTATACTGACGGATACTACTGTGAATATAATGGTACAGCCATTGTCAAAAAAATGTATTTACCTACTGGTATCATACATGAATAAGTTATAGATGAAAGATAGTAATTTTATCGATTCGTGGTGTGTTTTTGGTGAAACGCACAGTACAAACAACTTTAAAGTTGAAAATTGCGTAGGCCCCATTTAAAAGCAGAACAAGAGAGAGCATCCTGCCTGAGGGGTCAACATATTCAAAACACCCAAATGATGCTTATAAATTGTGACATATCTGTAGGACATTGCTTAGAAATTTTCGGGTAAAATTTCATATACCACCTCTTTCGCCATAGATCCATCTATGCCCTACAGATGTCACCATTTATAAGCTTCATTTGGGTGTTATAGGTATGTTTTTTGTGGTCACTTGTTTTCATTTTGTATTCTATAAAAAATTCTTAAAATAAGTAGGTGATGTCTTATTTTTTGTTTCACTGTACATCGGAGTCAGTAGTTTTATTTGGAATAAAATTCGCATTCCCAAATAGTTCGAACCGTCAGTAAAAATCGATAAAATTACTATCTTTCATCCATAACTTATTCATGTATGATACCAGTAGGTAAATACATTTTTTTGACAATGGCTGTACCATTATATTCACAGTAGTATCCGTCAGTATAAGCATTTGGAATAAAAAAATCCAAACAGTTCGACTATCGAACTACTGGTAGGACTAGATGGAATAAAGGCTCGCGGTAGATATCTACTGAGCGGGGAAGCAAGCGCACCTATCTATCTATTGATCAACGAATACTATTGATATAAAAATGAATACTGACTGACTGACATATCAACACACAGCCTAAACCGCTGGGTCTAGAGATTCCAAATTTGGTACGTAGGTTCCTTGAGAGGTCCAGGGGTGCAGGATTTTTGGAAATTCACCCTTTAAGGTGGTAAAAAGGGTGTGCAAAGTTTGCATGGAAATCCGTCATTTTTAAAAGTAAAATCCATAAAAAATGGTGTATGGCCTTTCAGCTAGAAATTAAGTAAGGGGTATTAAGGAGTTTTGAAAATTCCATTCCTAAGGGGGTAAAATAAGGGACGGAAGTTTGAGTGGAAGTATGTCATTTTTTAAAAGTAAAATCGATGAAAATTGTTATATGGCGCTTACGTTAGAAGAAATAATAAGAAAATTTAAATGCTGCCGAAATAACTATTCTACGCGGACGATGTCGCGGGCAAAAGCTAGTACTACATATACAGAAGTAGATTGATAAAAAGGATAATTATATGAATCGGAAGTGCACGGAGATGTGGGAGGAGGAAGGCCTAGGCGAACGTTTATCGATCAAATTGAAGACGTCTTGAAAAAGGGTCAGGTTATAAGTAGGTACTCGCAACCACCGAGCATGTATGAAGACTGTGACGAAAGTAGATGATGCGAGAATAATATGTAAGGATCGTAGCAATTGGAAACAAGTGATCTCTGCCTACCCCTATGCTGAAAAGGTGTGACTTTTTAACCGACTTCAAAAAAAGGAGAAGATTCTCAATTCGACTGTATGTTTTTTATGTGTGTTACCTTATAACTTTTAACTAGGCGAAGATGCGGCGAGGTTATAGCAATAGCTATTTGTATTGACTGGCACTTTTACACCTTGAAATATCTGTCTCGGTTAAAAAACACGGTGTCACAATTTTTTTTTTTTAATTAATTTTGAAATTGGCCGCGTTATGCCAGCAAAGTAGAATAGCATCACCCCATATCCTCCATTGGGTGTCGAAGAAGGCGAATAATGGATCAGCAAAGGGGTATTGATCACCTTATACTCCGTCCGCCAATCCGCATAGGGCAAGGTGGTAGACTACTGCCTAAACCTCCTTCGATGACATGGAAAGGCCTGGTGTCCCAGCAGTGGGTCGAATTATAAAGTCTGTAATGATGATGATGATGATGATACCTTAGAAATTCATAGTTATGAAGTTATTGAAGGTCAAAGTTAGAATTTTTTTTCAAGATTTTTATGAACACAAATTGAAAACATTATTTCTTAATTTTTTTCCAAAGAAACGTTATCAAAATTTTAAGTATTTCATACCAAAAAATGATATCGGGCCATTCAACTCAGTCAACCAAACGTCTCGCACGTCGCCAGGTTGCTAGGCGCCGCGCGCCGCGTGACTTGCAGTATACATTGCGCGATATTTTTGGAGTTTTTAACACCAAAAAATAAAATCGTTTCCCAGAAATATTTTTTTATATGTTTCTTGTTTTGATGTATAGAATCCGTAGACTTTGACTTTGTCTTAGGTCGTTTTACATCCTGTATTTGATTATGTTATTCCTACTATAAGGATGACAAATAAACATCATACAGCTCGCCTAATCTCTACCGTAGCCCATAGAGGCTTGCAATGCTGCAACACAAGTTTTAGCGGAGTTCTTATTGTAATAACATGTGTTGTTGTGAGACTCCATTTTTAACTGAATCTACCGTACAATTTATTGTTTCTTTAGGTATATCTTCACTTGACATTGACGAAATGCGTAAGCGGTAGAATAGAAATACTGAAACACCGAGATATCACTTTTGCGCTGGCTACAATAATCCCGTTCCCTCCTTCAAAGAGCTTTTGAAAGCTTAGTCACTGCAACACAACATTACAAGCTGTTGTAATTTGTGTAGTTTATTTCGGTCTGCTCACTCTTGAGTGTCTAGATAATTTGTAGAAACGACACAAAGCGTTTCTACGAATAGCAACGCCAACTGTAACATTTGACAAAACGCGACAGTCGTCGTGGAGTTTTCTCAGTAATCAATTTCATACATTACATTATTCGATGGAATCCATTGTCCACTTGTCCACGCACACAAGACGCAGTTCGAGCGCCTAATCCGCAGTGACCAATCTTAGGACTAACCTTTTTAAAACACTCTTTTTATTCTTAATTGCTTCAATAGTCTTATTATAGAGTTTCTCCCGAGTTCTTGTTGTAAAACACGTGTTGAGAGACTCCATTTTTAAACCAAAATCTACCGTACATTTTTTTGTAATTATAATTAAGTTTTCACTTGACATTGGCAAATGCAAAATCTTTAAGATTTTCGAATGCCATTAATTAAGAATAGAATAGAATAGTCTTATTATCAAATTTTATTATCAAATGTCTTAATGTTTTTAAAAAGGCCTGCTAATAACTACAAACAACAAAAGCGCCGTGTGTTATAATTTACAATAATGCTGTTTTTATCGAATTCATTCTCAATGTGAGAGAACTTAATACCTAGGTTTATAAGGCAATACCAACTATTAATTTCTTTGTATCGTGCAGTTTCTCTAGTTGTTTTCAGCTGCGCCATTGCAATGCTATTGACAGTTCTTTGCAAGATAAAAAACTATTAAAACGGAGCATTCACCTACGAGTAAAATGTAGTTCAATTTTTATATTTTTTATTAGGTACCAGCCATTGGTAGATACGTTATGCACTGTAGAGATAACCTTAAGAGATAATTTGATAAACTCATAGGAATGAAAAATCGAATGACAATCGGGCATTTTCGTCGTCAGTCAGAGTAATATGGGTTAAGTGCCTATATAAACAATAATCGAGGAGATCAATGTTGTCGTGTACCTATGTGCGTTCCGCGAAACGATCTCAAAAGTCAAGTAGTTACTTGATTTGTTAACAATAATAACACATAATAACAATAATACATTTCTACGCTCACACCAATGATCTAGCCCAAATTAAGTATCATTAAGAACTTGTTATGGATACTAGATAATGGTCAATTTTTTATATTCTTAATAATGTTTAGATATTTTTAGGGTTCCGTACCTCAAAAGGAAAAAACGGAACCCTTATAGGATCACTTTGTTGTCCGTCTGTCTGTCTGTCTGTCAAGACCCTTTATCTCAAGAACGCGTGGACGTATCAAGCTGAAATTCACATGAAATACTCAGGTCTATTGTCCCTTTAAGCTGTGAAAATATCAAACTTCTAAGCCAAGCCAATCAAAAGATACAGCCGATTATGTCGATATTTTCAACAAATTTCCGACACTCGCAAAGGAATCAAAACCTACAGGATACTTCCCGTAAACTCAGAATCTTGAAATTTGGCATGAAGCATTGTCATATAATGCAAATATAGGAAAAATTGCGAAAATCACATTTTTTTAGTTTAATAATATAATAAAAATATTTTAATAAAATGAAACTTACTACCTTATTTCTCACGAACGAATAAAGGTATCAAATTGAAATTTATACCAAATACCTAGGTCTATTGTCCCTTTAAGCAGTGAAAAAATCAAACTTCTAAGTTAACGCGATCAAAAGATACAGCAGTTTATACCGAGGAACCCTCGGTGTGCGAGTCCGACTCGCACTTGGCCGGTTTTTTATAAATAAACGTAAATAAATATATAAACAACTATGACTCGTCAACAAATATGGTAGCGGCAAATGTTCGTGTTAGTCACACAAACATTTGCTACCAGGACTCGAACCCATCTATACTGACCACTCCAAGACAGCGTCTAAAGCAACGAAAGCAACTAAGCACGTGGCACGTCAAATTGAAAGAAATTTACGTTTTGAGGAGACAGTACGCAGCACTCCAGCCGCCGTAGTTCCCATCTATAGCACACCTCGATAGCATGCACCTGTACCGGTATGCACATTACGTTATCTCCACGTACTATTAAGTTACAGAGAATGAACGTTTGAAGATAACAGTAAATAAGTAGATAGATAATGCTTGTACATAGATTAACTAGATGTATATACGCCGTCGTGGTGGAGTGGTCAGTATAGCTGGCTTCACATCAAGGGTTCGAATCCTGGTAGCGGCAAATGTTTGTGTGATGAACACGAATGTTTGTTTGCGAGTCATGGTTGTTTATATATTTATTTAAGTTTATTTATAAAAATATCTAAAATTATTATGTATATTCAAAAAAAAAAAAATGTCTGTTATCTAGTATCCATAACACAAGTTCTTAATGATACTTACTTCGGGCTAGATAATTGGTGTGAGCGTGGAAATATATTATATTATATTATTATATATGATGTACTTAAGTTAGTTCTAGGGCAATCAGTCCTTATATTATATCAGAGATATCATCATATACGGAACTATTATTATCCTCCTCCTGAACCTCGGCATATTTGGTGACCCCGGTGGTGGATGTCAAACTCATCCATTGCAATCTAGTCTTGCACATCACTGGTGAAAAAGCGAGTATAGCGTCCGAGTAGTCATACGATCGCACTCTAATGCTGGGGCCGCACTTGCGCCTATCGTCCCGAAGTAATGCATGGCGATACTTCGTACGATACACGCAAGTGCGGCCCGAGCAAAGTTATCGCGATAAAGCATGTGGCATTTCTTTATTTGCACGAACTATCGTGCAATAATCCAAGATGGCCGAAATCATTTCCAGACGTGTAAATTGCGTAGTATTATTATCCTTGCGTTTAACTATGCATAATCACTTTCTTTACTTCTAAATTGTGTGCTAATAATTACGTAATGCATTTATTATAAAAAATATTTCAGCTGTATCGTCTACTTAGTTACCCGTACGCGTCTGAACTAATGGAGAACAACCTTCGAAATGAACAACGCATGTCTGACCACGCAGCGGGATAGGTTAGCGCGCTAAAACCCTGACGTACCGCCTCCCGGCCGTTAACGCACACTCAACCTGAATATTCGTGACGATAGCCGATAACGGCCGGTCACATCTGCGTGTATCGTGTCCTAGCACGAAGCTTCGTGACGATAGGCGCAAGTGCGGCCCCAGCATTAGGCTAAGGCCCCACCGCAGGTGCCACGCTTAGCGGCAAGAGGCTGATCGCTTCGATGACTCATCCTAGTGAACCAACACAAGGCACGTTATGTGCGCGACCCCACCGCTCGCGTGGGGTCGAGTGAGTGAGTGGGTCGCTCGCTTGGCACCTGGATAGTCGCCTAGCGGTTAGCGACGCGAACGGTCGTGTTGGTTTTTTGCATGGATGGATGCATGGATGCAGTCTTTTTTCAAGTGATATACAGAATCTATAATTGGTTTCCTGTTTTTGCAAATCATTTTCGATTTTAATTAGTAAAAGATCAAAGGTATCTTGTGTCATACGTAAATAGTCAAAAAACTTGTCGGGGTAGTTACGCAGTTTTTTTGTATAAAATTGCGAATTCACCTTCACTGGATCTCAACCAACGAATTATGATCTCAACATGTTATTATCATGTACCCAACATGTTCTATACCTTTAGTTAAGTGAATGAAATTTTGAGAAAGACATTTTAGCACAACAAAATATACGTCTACAACCACACTTTAGATCACCAGACACGGGTTTTGTAGCCAGGCAGTATGGCCACTATGTATCAAAGCGTCTCGACAACTAAGCTTGCCTCTTAGCTAGCCTCTAAGCGTACTACCTACGGTGGGGCCCTGGCCTTACTATGACAACCCGGCTATGGGGATCCCTCGCTCATCAATCGCGACTATAGGACATTCCCGTATATCATTTTTCTCCTCGAGGGAGCCGATATCTGACAAGGTTGACGGTAGATGCCTTGTCTACACTTGTCTGCCTTGTGTGCAAATTACCGCACAGCAATGTTGAACAAAAGATTACCGACAGTTTTGGCAACTACAAATCAGGTCCAGCTTGTGTGAAATTTGACCAAATTTCCTTACACTCGCATGACAATACAATACTCTTAAATTTTATATAAAAATAATAATCATCATTTATTCCAAAAAATTAACAATATTACAATATTTAGTGGATCCCTGTAACCTGTGATAGTTAGAAACTGTGTTACATATATGACAAAGCGTTTAACTATGCGGTATGTTGATTGGTAAAAGTTTTCCTAACTCTTCGATTTATAATTCCAATTATCGTTAGCTGTTTAAAAGCGCTGACCTTTATTCGAGTGGACGTAACTCGAATATTTTCGAATTATACCTAATGATCTCTCGGTTACTCGGTAATCAAATAAAGGATCAGCATAATGTAAATAATAATATCACTCTCAACGTTTGAAGAGAACAACCGACCACAATTCTGCTTTTTATTGAAATTTCTTTCAACTACCATAAACTCAAATTATTCCATGCCATAAAATCATCAGCGATACAACGTTTATTAATTGCACAATGTTTATTCAACAAATTTGGTTACTGTTTACCAGTATTTCCTTAATGTTTATTCTGCAAATTGAACAAAGTCAATTAGTGTATAATTATGTTCGCCGTATTCGAATTGAAATAATAATATAGTACAAAGTCACCAGGTATTTTCATTATAAAGATTTGTGGTTTAGTCTGGCTGTATAACAATAAAGTTATACAAATCAATTAACTTGGTAATTAACTATAATTACTCTCCAACAAGCTCAACAATTACTCAAAGCACACCATTATTTCACAGAAAAGTTATTTCAAACAAGCAAATTTCATAATATGTGTGTGTATTACGAGTAAAAGACGTATACCTTCGTATTTTAGCTCTGTCACTATTCAGAATTAGTAAGCTAAACCTAGGTTTAATTATACTTGGAAATTAACTATTACACTTAATTCGTACCTAATTGTTGATTTAATATTTAGATATGTATGTATTATTAAGATAATACATACATACATTTACGCTAATAATCATAAATTGGATTGAGCAGAGCCTTATGTAACACATAAAACCACATTCGTCAGTATGGGTCATGTAGGCTCAAAATGGTCACATGTAGCCAGCATGTCGCCAATTAAATAATACGGATACGGAAAGTACTACGTTTTTTCATCAAATAGTATTTGTGGACTGTGGTGATTTTAATAAATGAATCTACGATGGCTACATTATTAAAATGATTTGTAATAAGAATTTTAAATATTATGACGGCTGCGTAGCATGATAAGTAGCTCACGCAGTAATGGTAGGCCCCCAATAGCTGGACCAACGTTCTGGTAAGGATCGCGGGTAGACCCTTGATGCGGGTAGCGTAGGATCGATCGCGTTGGAGGAGGAGGCCTATGTCCAACAGTCGGCGTCTCTGAGCTGATATGATAATAATGATGTAATATTTGTTACTCGTAGATTGAACGCACTCCCGTGTGAATACATTATTATTTTCATTTTGCTTACAATAATTTATATTCTCAAATCGCACTATTATAACTTTTAGAACTTTTATTTGATTAACGGAATCTCAAGACACCCCCCTCTTTATCAGTAACTTTTTTGAAGTCCATTTAAATAAAAAACTTTTAGATTTTGACTGTTGCAATAAGACTAACAAAGGACAAGTACAATAACACTTCACTTTATAGCCTTTTGTTTCTGTCGGTGAGCAATGTGCCAGAGCTCCGTATTATCATCATAATCCTCATTACAGCCTTTATAATTCGACCCACTGCTGGGACACAGGGCCTCTCCTTGTCATCGAAGGAGGTTTAGGCAGGAGTCCACCACGCTTGCCCAATGCGGATTGGTGAACGGAGTGTCAGGTGATCAATCCCCTTTGCTGATCCATTAGTCGCCTTTTACGACACCCATTTGAGGATAAAGGGTGATGCTATTCTACTCTGCCGGCATCACACGGCTATAGTAGTAGTAACTCTCCGTAGTATAAGAGATGGGATTAGGCATCGCGAGTGTGACAAATCAGCGTTGCGAGCGTCTATTAACCTACAATGACTGCTTAACAGGCTTTCACCCGAGTTCTTGTTGCAAAAACACGTGTTGAGAGACTCCATTTTAAACTCAATGTACCGTACAATTGTCGGTTACTGAAGTACCTACATTTTCACTTGATATTGGCGCAATGCGTATTCTATAAATCGCGATCGTCATACATTTAAAAGAAGAAGAAAGAAGACTGCTTAACACCAAGCTCAGTTGGTTTATTTTAAATAACCATCTTAATAATAACGTTTTTAAAAAATATATGTTATCATAACCATCTCAAAGGAATCGCGGAAAACGCCAATTTGAAGTTATGATTAGGTACATAAAGTTTTTCAAAAGCTTTAATTCTATTATTCGAGTAGAACCAGCGGTCATTTACTTATTTATTATGAGCGTGCAGCATAGAGTATTGTGTAAGTACCTAATCTCGACGTGGAATCCGAAAGCAGACCTACAGAGCACTCAAACCTCAGTGTTGCAAATCTCAGAGGATTATCTTGGATATTGCACATTTGTAACTCAGAAAGATGGCTCACATGTACGTAAGAAATTAATTTAAAAGAGAATAGCTATGTTGCTGATTTCACCAGTGTAATCTGGAGGATTCCCTGCAGATCCTCTTTTTTTTTCAATTTAACAAAGAAAATTACTTTGAATTCGTTTCTATCCTATCTACTTCGAAATTGGTTCTGACGACGGCGGAGCAGACTACCCAAAACTTTCTCCAAAGAATTTTCAACATTAAACGTGTGTAAGTAATATAAAGCGAAAAATCAATTGGGAAAATTTTACATGTTGATGTATTGTTGACTCTACAAGTTGACTAGCAAGTGGTTACCATTTTTGAATTTGAATAGATTTATTTACTTTTCAACGTGTGGCACTGTACTTTTATATTTGTTCACTTACACCAAATACATTTCATACCAAAAACATTTCACTGTTCAGAATGATCAATCGGTCAGGAACAAGTCAAAATGTGTCTTAATTTCTCATGCAAGTAAAACAATATAACTAGACTTTTGTACTAAAGAACGAAATTTAATCTTCCGCCGAAACTCACTCATTTATCCGTCAAATACAAAGATTTTTTCATTAAAATGAATAAGTTGAAACGAAATGACTCTCGAAGTTAAATCGTTTGTCGTTATCACGGTTGGTTTCGCTTTGAAATTACTGTCAAAAAGTAAGGATATTTTCATTCAAATTTTCTGGTGAAAGTGACTTTCGAAGTGAGATATTATTTTGTAACGGTTTATTACATTTTTCAAAAACAGTTCTAATACAAAAAAAAAATGTGTGTGTCAGCTCCGACGCACGACTGGAGTTTACTCCGAGACAGGTGAGATGGCGCACCTGCTGTCATCCGTGTTTTGACAATTAGAAAGATGCGCGACATAGGATGCGCACCAAAAACGTAACGAGGTCATTCGAGGTCATTCATCGATAGATTTTACTCCTCACATTTTTCTCATACCGGGCCCCTTATATATGCAAATCGATTCTTAAGGAGTAAACTCCAAAAATCCTGGATGGTATTTAAGTTAGTGGCACTCGAACAATTTTTAGTAAGCTTTGACATAACATCACTAAGGGTTTCTCCCGAGTTCTTGTTGTAAAAACACGTGTTGAGAGACTCCATTTTTAACTCAATCTACCGTACAATTATCTGTTAATATTATATTTTTCATTTAACATTGGCGAAATGCTTAATCTTTATTTTTTGTGTCGCGATAGCCATTTGTTTAAAAGAAGAAGAAAAAGAACGTCACTAAAGAAGACCTATGCTTATTATTTTGCTAGAAAAGAGCGACGTTTTAAACTTTCGCGTTACAATATTTACTTGGATAATTATTTAGGGTCTAAAATTATCTAGTGATAAACCCAATTATGTCATTGTGTGTCGAAGCGACGGTAGGACTGAGAACAATAATCAAAGTGTGAGGGTAGAAGAGATTAACATCGGTTCTTCTGGCACACGACAGCGCGGGGCACCAGTACCCGTAGTGTAAGTTTTTTAGTATTAAAATCGCAACTACTTTAGTTGCGTTAAGAGCTCAATTTGTACAGGAAACGCGAACAGCGCCCCTAGCGGAGAGAAACGCAAATCATGTTTCCCATACAAATTGAGCTCTAACGCAACTAGAATCGGTGCGTTTTGTATACTAAAAAACTTAAACTAAGGGTACAGTTCACTCGTGACCATGGCCGCTACAAGGCAGCCGAAACGTCGTGTCAAGGTATACATTATTTTGACAACTACTGTAATGTTATATTGTGCGCGTTTAGACCCTAAATGATTATCCAAGGAACGACGTTAATTTGTTATGGGTAGATCATCGTGATACGCCGCCATAGGGTATTTTACACCATGAAAGAAAAAATATAAAATTGCATTTTTATGTCAAATATTGCAAATAGTAAACGAGAAACATCTAGATAAATTTATTCATAAATATGCAATTTAAATTTTATATCAAAAATCGACTTTTTTAATCTGTCCCTAAATCTTTAAAAAGCCGTTTATTATATTGGAATGCGGCGTGACGTAAACAAAGTAGATTTGTATCGTGCTTTGTGTTGATTTTGAAATCGCAGTTTTTTTTTAATGGCAACAGACAAATCGCAGTTGTTTTGTTTACTAACGGAGTGACGTCACGGGCCGAAAAATTAAAATCGAAACTAAAACTAAGTTTTTTAGACATCTTTGGTTTTATAAAATTCAGTTTTTAAACAAATTATGTAATAGCCTATTATGTCGTAGGACAGTAGACTCCCACAAATAGTCCACTCCGCTTGGTCATAAAAAATAACCCTGAACCTAACTAACTGATCACTCCTCACCACTGCAATTTTTAGGAATTGAGTTAATCAACAAGTGTTCGAGCTTTTTATGATGGAAAAACAAAAAAAGTATAAAATTGTATTAGAATAAACTATTTAAGTAATCTACAGCATTTTGTATGTGCAAAATAAATACCCTAAAAAAATAAAAATGCTACCCAAAGTAACGAGGTATTCCACGCGGACGAAGTCGCGGGCAACAGCTAGTAATACATACAGGTTGACGTTTCTATTGTTGTGTGCCCTGCACGATACTGTATAATCGATTCCCTATATGAGGGGAGAGTTTGGTACTCGTTACTTCAGTTTAATTTAGGGTGATTTGAATACACGAAACTTTTTCTTAAGAAATTTTATTTTATTTTACACTTTGATGTCGGAGTAAGTAACAAAAGAAAACACAAAAAAAAGTCTTAACATAATCGCAGCGTATCATACAAAGGATGAGATGTACTTTGCATTAATACAGTTGAAAGGCATTTTTTTATACTACGAGAGGGCAAACAAGCTTGCGGCCCGCCTGGTGTTAAGTGGTTACCTATAGACACTTGCAATATTAAGGGTAAATCACTTAACATTGCAAGTGCGTTGCCATCCTGGGGACTAAGATGATATGCTTTCCGTGCCCAGTAATTACACTTGCTACCTTTCCCTTCAATCCGAAACACAGTGGCAGAAATAAGAAAGGTGGTAGCTACCCAGACGACCCAACATATACCCAGACGACCCGACATATTCTACCACGTAGTAAAATTATGTCTGTCCATAATATTTTAATGCTTATAAGAAGTAAGTTTACTGCTATATCAGTTGCTTAACAGTATGCATGATAAATTTTCGAAAACAAAGAACGCAATAGAAGAAAAAGGACGAATCAGCACATTTCTTATAGCAAATAAGTTTAGTGATTTTTTTAGAAATGAGCCATAAACCTTTTAAATATTTCTAAGTTCTATATTTTTGTACAATAAATTTTATTATTATTAACTAAATGGTCATTGTTATCGATAATTTATGCGGTCGGTGACATAATACATAAACATACATGAGGTTTATATTTTCCCATCTGACATCACTGCAGGAAAACCATATTTACTGTTAAAAACATACATATTCATAAGATTTTCGAAAAAACAAAAGAACAATATAAGTAACTAATTCCAAAAAACATTTGAGGATATAGAAGAAAGTTATGGTAATAGCAATTCATATTTTATTAATTTGCTCCGACTGTGAAATAAGTTTCCTGCCAAGGTATTCCCAAGAGGCTACAAGGGGTTCAAGAAGAAATACGTAGGTAGGTAGGTATACATTTTTTTCATTTCGTTCTGTTATATCTGGAAACTGTTGCCTAAAGTGCTGACAGTGTCCTTTTATGCTGAATCAGCATTACTACTCATGGAAGGTTCCCAGACTGCCTCTGTCGAGTCAGTCTACCCCAGTCCTCCGGTCCGCGAAGTTGCTTCTGCGATAATCCGCATAACAAATTCCAATTTAATTAAGGAAATTAATTAATAATTAAACTGTTCTTTTCCGTGTTAAATAAATTCCTTTTTTTTTTAAAAAGACTTTCGTATTCTCAATTATAACATTGGTGGCAGCGGTGGGATTTTAAGAAATCATAAATCCTCGGTACGCCTCTGCAGTGAAAAACGAGTGCGAAATAAGTGAAATCAAACTATAAAGTGAAAATCGAAAGTGAAAGTCAAAGTGGAAGTGAAACCAAGGAAACAAAAGAACACAGAAGAAAGTGAAAGAAAGTAGAAGAAAACAGAAGCTAGTAGAAGAAAATAGAAGCTAGTAGAAGAAAATAGAAGAGAGTAGAAGAAAAAAGGGTAGACTCCATCCATCATCAATCATCGCATCTCTCTCTTCTCCCTCTCTTACTCCAAGTTCTTCGTGCTGAGAACCGTAAATAGGCGCTTTCTACGCTTTCCTGCTATCTGCGGGTATCCAGTTCCAGCAACATCCAACCTTCAACGAGAGTGTCCAAACATCGAAATTATGAAACTACTGATCCTGTGAGTGATTTGCATTATACATAACTATCCAGTGCATTCTTTACGTTATCTCGTCGTCGCCGTCTGGCTTTACGCCCACACATTTTTGACTCGTCGGCTCGTTACATTGTTGCAGCAATTGTAGATAAGAAATCATAGCACCTGTATTGCTTTAATTCTAATTTTAATTTTACGGCACGTTTGCTATTCTTTGGGTTTATTTGCGTTTGGTTTTATCTCTATATAGTTAAATTAATAAAATGCCGGATCCAAAAAAAGAAACTAAAGAATCACAGGAAATCGCCATAGGCGTCTTACTAAAATTTATTAAGCCATTTGATGGATCCAGAAGCAAACTAAATGCCTTCTTAACAAACTGTGATAACGCGATTTCTCTAGCGTCCTCTAATCAAGAGGAAATTATTTTTAAATACATACTTAGTCAATTAGAAGACAAAGCCGAGAGTGCATGCTGTATTAAGGACTTTGACTCTTGGAGCTCCCTAAAGGAGTTCTTAAAAAATCAGTTTGGTGAACGCAAGCATTATGCCCACCTACTTACCGACCTACAGGAATGTAGGCAAAACACCAACGAAACGGTTAACCAATTTTCTCTGAGAATTGAGACGTGTCTTTCTAAATTGTTGACAGAGGTAACGATTTCTAATACCAAGAAGAGTGAACTTCCAGGTAGGTTGGCCGCCATGGAAGAGTTAGCATTGCATACGTTTACCTTAGGGCTACATCCTCGACTATCGAACATAGTCAGATGTCGCGATCCAAAGAACCTGAATGAAGCTATAAATCAAGCGATATCTGAGGAAAAGATCCAGCAGTTTTCATTCAGGACTAATAATACTAGTAATTCCGCTAATCATAACAGACCTAGATCACAAAACCCCGTAGCCCAAAACAGACTTCCATCCAGGCCAAACTATTTCCAGTCCAATAATTTCCACCAAAACCAATCTAGGGATCCACTATTTTGCAGATATTGCAAAAAGTTAGGGCACGTCCTCGAAAACTGTAGGTTGCGCGAATACAACAATAAAAGATTCAATAATGGTAGTCAACCGTTCACTCCAGCCCAGCAGTCCTACTCGAACTCTAGACCAAGACCGAACAATTCTGTAAACTACATTGAGGAAGGTCAGGAACACGGCCAAAATAATCAACCCGAAAACGACAATTTAAACTATTAAGTGTCCCGTTGCGGTGTCGAACGGGACAAAATCCCAAGGATCATGGCGGCACCATATCATTTCCAAAGACCCATGGACAGGGTAACCAGCCCCAAACTCGCGGTCTCTCCTCATTTCCAAAGACCCATGGACAGGGTAACCAGCCCCAAACTCGCGGTCTCTTCTCATCTCCAAAGACCCATGGACAGGGTAACCAGCCCCAAACTCGCGGTCTCTCCTCTCAGGCCCATGGACAGGGTAACCAGCCCCAAACTCGCGGTCTCTCCTCTCAGGCCCATGGACAGGGTAACCAGCCCCAAACTCGCGGTCTCTCCTCTCAGGCCCATGGACAGGGTAGCCAGCCCCAAACTCGAGGTCTCCTGCAACAAAAAAATTATGTAATTAGTAATGATAATCCAAATAAAGTTTACGAAATATTAATCAGAGAAAAATTCTTACCTTATATAACAATTAATACTTCCGCCAACGAAAATTCCCTTACCTTTCTAATAGATTCTGGTGCATCTGTTTGTGTACTAAAAAATCAAAGCATATCACGAGACATAAAGTCACAAATTGAAAATAATAAAATATCCGTAAAAGGCATTGATTCCAAGGACGAATCTATTAAAAGCCTTGGTTGTCTTAACTTGCAATTACACTTTAACCCGGAACTTAAAATTAATCATAAATTTCATGTTTTCGAAGATGTTAATCTTCCTTACGATGGGATTATAGGAAGCGACTTTTTCATGAATTACGGCTGCAAAATAAACTATGATATAGATTTTTTAGAAATAAATAACTATAAGATAAAATTATCCTTTAATGAACCTATATATGTTATACAACCACGAACGGAAACTGTAATCGAGTGTTCCATCAAAAACCCAGAATTAAAAGAGGGTATAATTTTGGACCAACATATTTCTGACGCCCTACTGGTTTCAAATTGCGTCGTTAAGGTTAAGCCCAATAATAGAGTTAACGTATCTGTACTTAATGTTTCCGAAGCTCCTATTTCAATAAACTCAAACTTAGCATTAACTTTACTTCCAGTAGAAGAAGAAAAAATATATCAATTCACTACTAGTAAAACCTGTTCAGAAAGGACAGAGGATGTGCTAAAATCGTTGAGAATATCTCACCTAAATAAAGAAGAATCGGGTCTTCTTCTCGATATCTGTGCTGAATATTCAGATGTATTCCACCTCGCTGAAGAAAATCTCACCTCAACTAGTGCCATTAAACATGAAATCTCTACTACCTCTTCCGCACCCATAAACGTAAAATCATATAGGTTCCCAGAAATCCACAAAGAAGAAGTTAAATGCCAAATCGAAAAAATGTTAAACGACAAAATTATCCAACCTTCAATCTCTCCCTGGTCTTCCCCTATCTGGGTTGTGCCAAAAAAGGTAGACGCGTCTGGCAAAAGAAAATGGCGCATAGTAGTCGATTATAGAAAGCTCAATGACATCACAATAGGCGAAAGTTACCCCATTCCTCAAATAAACGAAATACTTGATCAACTAGGTAAAAGCAAATATTTTTCCACGCTTGACCTCGCATCTGGCTTCCACCAGATCGAAGTAGCCCCACAAGATGTACCTAAAACCGCATTCAGTGTACCCGAAGGACACTTTGAATTCGTCAGAATGCCCTTTGGGCTTAAAAATGCACCGGCAACCTTTCAACGGTTAATGAATACCGTTCTTTCGGGCCTACAAGGCATGCAATGCTTCGTCTACCTAGATGACATTGTTATCTATTCATTTGACCTAAAATCCCACATCACAAAATTACATAACATTTTTGAACGCCTCAGAAAATTTAACCTCAAGCTCCAGCCGGATAAATGCGAGTTTCTTCGCAAAGAAGTAACATACTTGGGTCATACAATTAGCGAGCAAGGTCTAAGACCTAATCCTGACAAAATTAAGGCTGTAAGCCAATTTCCTATTCCGAAATGCCAGAAAGATATAAAATCATTTTTGGGATTAGTATCATACTATCGCAGATTTATCCAAGATTTCTCAAAGATCGCTAAGCCCCTAACAGCCCTTTTAAAAAAGGATACACCATTTATTTGGGATAACCAACAACAGCTCGCGTTTGAACAGCTGAAAGACAAATTAGTTACTGCACCCATACTGTGCTACCCCGATTTCACTATTCCCTTCGTATTAACCTGTGATGCTTCAAATTATGCAATCTCTGCAATATTATCACAAGGCGAGGTGGGTAAGGACCGCCCCATCGCATTCGCATCCAGAACATTAAATAAGGCCGAGTCCAATTATAGTGTCACCGAGAAAGAATGTCTAGCTATTATTTTTGGTACCAAAACATTTAGACCATATCTTTATGGTCGCAAATTTAAAATAATTACTGACCATAAACCACTTAAATGGCTTTTTAATCATAAAGATCCGGGCTCAAAATTAATTAGATGGAGATTAAAGTTAGAAGAGTACGAGTATGAAATCGAATACAAAAAAGGTAAAATAAACAGCAACGCCGACGCCTTGTCCAGATATCCTGTAAATCCTATCCAAGACCAAATTAATGACGAGGCTCCTTCCGAAGAAAATACTCCTGAAAACTTACCAATCGTTGAAGCAGCTCCTGAAGATGTCCCCGATCAGCACAGCGTCGAAACTCCGCCTATAAATCCTGAAAGTCCCGGCTTAATCGACTTACCTGAGCTCCTTAACTTACCTAGCGGTTTTGATCTTCCTGAAGACCTTGAAATGCCCGACCTTGATATTATTCCTCTAACTCCTCCCGATGTATCTAGTGCACCCGATGCACCCACTGTGCCTGATGTACCCTTTGTACCTACTGTACCTGCTGCACCCGATGTAGATGACTCCTACTCCAAATGCCTGAAAGCATTAAATAATAAAAATTTTAATTCTAACGCTAAAATTGAAGAACACAATGAAAATCTGTTAAAAACTAAATTAAAAACAATAATAATACCTACTTCTATAGACCTTGACGAATCGAATCATTATGTTTCTGAAATCGTAGATAACGATCTAGTCAGTAAAGAATCTCTTTCCAAAGAAAGGTCCTTACACTCTTTCTTGTCATTTGAAAAGGACGATATTAATTACTATTTCCTCTTCGTTAAGGTTCACTATTTTGACAATAGCAGTTATGATGATCTATTTAAAAGTTTAAAAAATATTAAAAGTGATCTTCTATCAAAAAATATTAAAGAATTTGCTATTACTGACTTCCGTAACCAATTCGATGCGCATAATTTTATAAAGATATATAACATAATTTTGTATTTGTTTAATAACTCTGATATCACTGTACATATATATAAGAATACAATTATATACCCTACAACTAGCGAGATAACCAAAATTTTAAAAGAGAACCATGATATACCTATATCTGGTCACTTAGGTAGTAATAGAATGTTAAGCAGAATCCAAGAAAGATACTACTGGCGTAACATGCGTAGCGACGTTGAGAGCTATGTGCGTAAATGCGAGCAATGCCAAACGAACAAAGCCTTGAGAAAAGCAAATCGGGCTCCGATGCAGATAACAACAACGTCAACACAACCATTCCAACGCGTTGCTTTAGATATTGTCGGTCCCTTACCTGAGGCAGGGAGCAATAAACATAAATTTATTCTCACGCTGCAAGATGACCTCACGAAGTTTTCAGCTGGTTATCCCATGCCAAATGCGACAGCAGAAGAGACTGCCGAATGTTTCATTCACTTTATTTCCCAATTTGGTATCCCGAAAACCATCCTAACCGATCAAGGGACTAATTTTACGGCCGAACTTTTCAAACAAACCTGTAACTTCCTCAAAATTAAGCAGCTCTGGTCCACCCCTTATCACCCACAGACCCAAGGTGCCCTGGAGAGGAGCCACTCGACCCTGAAAGAATACCTGAAATCCTTCGTTAATGAAAATCAAAATAACTGGCCCCGATATGTCTTTACAGCAATGCTAACTTATAATAGTACTGTTCATTGCACTACCAATTATACCCCATACGAGCTACTTTTCGGGCATAAGCCTTATATTCCGTCTTCCATCTATGATACTGCTTTAGAATCAACATATAGTGATTATGTTCGCCTCCTGCAGCAACGACTACAATTTTCGAGGGAAAAAGCTATTGAAAACATACTTAAATCCAAAATCACTTCAAAGGCATACTATGACAAACGGACTAGCCCAGTGAAATATAAAGCTGGAGACATGGTTTATGTAAAGAATCATTTGCGTCTGCGTAAAGCTTTGTCTCCTATATGGAAGGGTCCATATAAAGTAATAAAAATCAATGGTAACAATACACTTACCTTACTCATAAATCGCAGACACGTTAAATATCACTATGATGAAGTTAAGTTAGCAGAAGTTAGTGTTTAAGAGTAGTTTATATTTGATAAATAGATGATAGTTGTAGTATATAATATCATAGTAATAGTTATAAACGTATAGTAATATAACTATATCGCATTTCAGATGTGCTGCATTAGGCTTTTGCCTAGTTTATTCTCAAGCTAACCAAGATTATGTTCAACAGATAACCTCGGGGTCTGGTATCCACTTCGACTACTTAGGTACAGTAAAGATTAAGAATAATAGGCTAAATGTGGTTATGCCTATAGACGTCGCACATTTCAGTGCCCACATAGAAAATATTAATTTAGCGATAGGAACAGTTAGATTTCTATGTAAGCAAGTTAAAACTATGAAAGAAATAGAGTGTCACAATATCCTTGATCCCATAACAACACGTTATCGTGATATAATTAAACAATTTGAATCCGTATCTCACCTGTTAGAAAATAGGATAAAGCGAAGCGCATGGATAGGAGGAATAGGTAGTATTATTAAACAAATATTTGGCAATTTAGATGAAGCAGATGGTTTAAAATATAATGAAGCCATTGAAGCCATTCAAAATGATGAAAAGAAGTTAGCATCCCTTATGAAAAATAATATTTTAGTAACTACCTCTGTAATATCGTCTTATAATAAAACCATACATCAAATTAAAATTAATGAAGCAGGCATGAATGAAGCATTAGAAAAACTTACCTTGAGATTCCAAAATATGACCGCTGCTTTCGACGACCTGGAAATGCAATCTCATTTAAACTTTGTATTTAACAGCTTAGAAACAGCATTACTTACCTTATCCTTCCAAATAGAAGATCTGATAGACTCCGTTATCTTGAGCAGTCAGAACGTCATCCATCCTTCAGTGATTACACCTGCAAAGCTACAAAACGAATTAGGTGATAACTATAAATATCTCCCAAATAATTTACAATTACCAATAAATTTGGATATAAATACCATAAATGTAATCCAAAGAATATCAAACGTGTTGTGCTATTATGTAAAAAATAAAATTGTGTTTATATTACAAATCCCGTTAGTAAATAGTGAAGAATATAAATTGTTTCAAGTGACAGCCCTGCCTGTACCCCATAGTATTAACGAATTAAATAGTTTTAGTCTTATTATTCCAAATAGTAAATATATTGTTATTAGTAAGGATAACACTAGATATAACAATTTACATAGTTTAAGTGAATGTGATTTATTATTCCCTAGCAATTATATTTGTGAACTTTCTAATGTATACATATCTGATGTAAAATCTAGTTGCGAAAGTAATCTACTGACAAAAGTGGTTAATAAAATTCCCTTAGAATGTCAATCTAAATTTATTATTGGAAAATTAGATTTATGGCAACCACTATCCAGCAATAGATGGATTTTTGTTCAATCGGACTCTGTAAAGATTACCTTAGATTGTATAAATAAAAAATTGTTCGAATTTAATATTCAAGGAGTTGGAATTCTGTCATTGCCTAAAACTTGTACGGCCTACACTAAGAGTACCGTTTTATTTGCTCAACAAAACGATATTTTGAATATAACTTCACCTGTGTCCTTTTACGAATTTAGTATAATAAATGATTCATGTTGTGATCTAAATAGATTACATTCATCAATGGAAGATTGGCACATAAGAAAATTGCAAAATATAGATATTAAGAATTTAGATTTAGAAAATAATATGTTAAAAGATATTGTTATAGATTTAGATAAAATTCAGCAAAGCCCACATATTGTTAAGTATGGCACTCACTATTCGATTTTAACATTAGTTATTGTATTAGTTATAGTTGTCTTTATTTTATATCATATTATCAAAATGTATCGAAATCGCAAAAGCAACATCCATCAAATTAATATAAATAAGGAAAAGAAAACTAGAGACTCAAATCCTAATTCCGATTCCGATATCGAGCTTCAGAATATCCCACATTCTTCCATAAAAATAATGAATTAGAGTTTTCTCATAAACTTCGAAAATAAACTCGAAGTTTATTTTTAAGGGGGGAGGTGTTATATCTGGAAACTGTTGCCTAAAGTGCTGACAGTGTCCTTTTATGCTGAATCAGCATTACTACTCATGGAAGGTTCCCAGACTGCCTCTGTCGAGTCAGTCTACCCCAGTCCTCCGGTCCGCGAAGTTGCTTCTGCGATAATCCGCATAACAAATTCCAATTTAATTAAGGAAATTAATTAATAATTAAACTGTTCTTTTCCGTGTTAAATAAATTCCTTTTTTTTTTAAAAAGACTTTCGTATTCTCAATTATAACAGTTCGTACACACTCTATTAATCAAAGCTTAAGTGGCTTATCAGCTGAAGTAGTTATTAGAACTAGTTAATACCCGACATTTCTATATTCATATTTACGTTTAATTACTAGTGACTTGCCGGATATCCGTATAACGAGGGTGAAAAAAGATCCCTTTTTTCGGGATCATACGTGGATATTTTCAACTATTTCTTATAACTCAATAAATTCATTGATAGTGTTACATGATTTGGGGGTAGAAAAGTTTGAGGTCGGTATCTGTACCCGCATTAGCGGATTTACGTTTTAAACGATCCGCGCTCAGAACATATGATGATCAAACTCAAACTCAAATTACTTTATTCATTTAGGTACAATTTGTACACTTATGAAAGTCAAGTTTGATGCCATCGGTTCAAGAGTCTACCAGGACAGGAGGCCTTGTTCTGAGAAGAACCGGCAAGAAACTCAACCAGTTTTATCCTACCTTTACAGTTTTCATAGTATTGATTTGGAAAGAGTCATAATTTACATGATCTGAGGGCGTACCACATATTGACATTCTTGTTGCAACCTTCTATTTAGTCCGAATAGGTACAAGTAAATTGCATAATTGTATAATTAAATTACCTTAAAATTTATAGCTGACATATATAAATTTAGTTAAAATTATTACTTATCATTGTATCGTGCACACCTGCCGGCAGGCTGAGTGCTGTACTCGCCTTATTTATTGCTATGTGATATTTCTAAACATGTAGGTAGTAAAAATGTTATCTTAATAAAAATACATAATCTCAAAACCTGACCGCTATTTTAAGGGCACTTGAAAATTAATCATCTATCTGCCATCGTATACGATATTTTGCATTAGATTTTTACAATACCGTTAACTAACGCATCAGGTTATTAGGCTCGTATCAACGAACAGCGAAACAACACAATTACAAAGAACGAACTACAAAATTAAAAGGATTCATTGAAAGTACCCTGTTATTACCCGACTATGCGAAGCCAAAAGGAAGGGTCATGATTTTATCAGTCTATGTATATTTGTATTAAGCATTTTATTTTCTTGTGTCTAAACTTGCAATTCCTTTAATACAATAGTTGTTTAGGTTCTTATTATTATTATCTTTTTAAACTACACTTTTTAGAAGAGTTTTATCTGTAATTAAATTATATTTCAATTGTTAAAGCTGAAAAAAATGTGAAAAAGACTCTTTAATCTCTTCATCAGAATTGACGATTTGATGCCTACTAACTAATGGACAGACTTGAATTTTTCATAAATGATTGATTATAGACTTAGCCACGGGTTGTTTGCCTATCGGATTTATAGTTAAAAAAATAGAGTTAGTATGGAACAACGCCAATTTTTATGAAGATTTTCAAAAAATATGTATTTTCCATACTGACGTTACTTAAAATTTCTAAAAACTGCGTTGCAAAATATTTTGAAATTTGGAGTGTATATTTGGGCAGCACTTAGTTAAATATTGCATCAACAATTTAGACAAAAAATAAGCCTATCCATAAGTTACCACGATTCCAAGAGTTGATTCTGCTGACCAAATAAAAAAGCCACTTTATTTTTATTTAATTATTAACAATCATTAAACATTTAAATAATTATAACTTCATTACATACAAATCCGTAAGACTATAAGCACGGTAATATTATCTATCATGCAGTATTGTGACTCGGCCCTGTCCTTGAAATAAGTGGCTAAGACCGAGCGGGGCGTAAACACGAGGAAGGGCTGCCCGCTTACAGTATTTTAATTTGAAAGAATGAAAATAAATTTATTGGCCTTCACAGAGCACGATATTACCTAATTATTAAAAAAACTATAACAACACATACAACAAAACACGCATTATATACCTACTATTTACTTTATATTTAATTTCTACATTTCTTGTTTTATGATTGTAAATATTTTATTTTATATGTAAAAAAAATGTTGTGAATGAAATAGGAAGTGTTCAATAAAATACATGTTTTTTTTAGGTAATATTTAACAAAAAAAAATATAGATTTGAGACAGAAAAATATTTACGCCTGAGACGTACTATATTATCACTTAAACACTTATTTTCAAGAAATTACATATTATTATCAACAAACAAAATATTGTTTTTTAAACTCCGCCCAAATATCCCTATTTTATAATTTTCCACCTATCTATCAACAATCCGTCTCTTTTTCAAATTACCTAATAACCTGCCATTATACACCAAAAAAATCCGATCACTACAATACCTACCATTTATTACTCTCGTAAATTATTTCATAATGATATTTCATCATATTTAATAATATATATGTAGTTAAGTAAGGTATGTTGGTGCATAAGTAAGTAGATAGCCTAGTCTAGGAAACTACCTACCTACGTATTATGTAGTTTTGTTTTTAACGCGAGCGTAGGTAGTTTACTCGTTTGTCTCTTTTTTCATCCTATCAACTTATTTATACTTATATTATTCCAGATTTTGCTCGATGGAAAAATCGAAATACCTAAATATTAAAAACAAATTACGTACTAGTAGTTAGGTACATAAAAAAATATTGCTCTTTGCCATTTTGAATTAAGTAGGTATCTACTTAATTCAATCAAATATTCACAATACAAATCGCATGTTTATGCAGTTAAACAATTCACACCGTTCGGTCGTCGCTGCGGCGCATTCGCGACTGGATGCCCACCGGGTGCCCCGCGAACTCGAGGCGCGTAGCTATGACGCGCTTTCGGACCGTTTGTATGAAGATAGAATACTGTATAGATAATATTACCGTGCTATAAGCTTTATACTATATATTAAAAATATAAAACTGAAACAGCTACTAAATCAAAGAAGTTACACAGCTAATAGTGTGTAAGAAAAAAAACGACAATTTCATAGGTAAAGACCTACAACCTTATTCATAAACAATCAATAAACCTATTTTAGTTATTACCTTGTTAAAAAGTGTTTTGTCTCATTATAGAGACAAACGAGTAATAAATCTATAATAAATTCACTGGTTTTTATGAATAAGGGGGCTAATATTTACCTATGTTAACATTATTCATCTAAATTTGATGAACAATGGTGTCAATCGATTCGTTATTACGGTTCGGATAACATAGGCCACATGTTAACCGACTTTAACAATAGGAGGAGTCGATTTTACATTGTTAATCCTTATTTTAACCGAATTCATTCCTTTTTTACGTAGTCGAGTGACAGTGCTTTACACTCTGCTTGTTTTGTAAATAGGTACTAATTACAAAACAATCAACAAGTGTTTGTCTATGATCTTCGACGATTTACAGCGGGAGGAATGTCATTACGCAAAATAAAATATAAATTACTAGTGATATTACTCGTAATAGCCGAACGAATATTTTATGCAAAAATAGGCTTCCATTGCTAAAAAAACACTCTAGTTCTGATTAATTATTAAGTTATTATATAAGCCTAAAATTAACTCTCCTATATGGCTGTCTATGGGTGGTGAATTATAGTCTTGTCCAAGCTGGCGCTCTTTTTTAAAAGTGGTGATTTAGTAATTTAATTGTAGATATCTAAGAATTGAACTTGAGACAGCGACAATTTGTAATTAGTAATTTACAATTAAGTAGTGTAGATGTCGGTATCTATCAAAGCATTCTATCCGAACCATTGTCAGACGCGGCGAGAATATAAGATAATGTATACTTATTAATTAATAGTGTACAATAATTTAGCTCTGTCAAATATTATGTGGTTATGAGGGTTAGGTTACAATAGGACTGACATGTCTAAATAATAGTCAAAAATCCTAAAATTAAAACAGAATAAAAAAATAATTGAACTTTCTTAATTTAAAAGCATTCTCTCAAACCGTCACAATCTTGTTTTTTTTTATAAATTTGCTTAAACTCCTCAAAATTCTTTCCTAATTCGTTAATAATTATGTACGATATTTAAACGCGTGACTATGAAATCAGTTTTACTATGTTGAGGTGCTGCATAGTCTATACTGCCAGATGTAGCTTTATATGTAAGCAAATGTTACCTACATCTCTGCTCAACCCATATGGGATTATGAGCGTATGTCTGTATATGTTACGTAAAATATAGAGCAATTTTACTCTTGACTAAACTTCACCCAAGCCAAGAACCCCGAGACTAATTGCAGTCAGTATTGCCTGTGTATAGCGGTTAAAAATCTTATAACTTGATTCGAAAGGAATTTCTTTTGAATGGAGCTTGGTAAGTTGCGCTTAACGAGCGGCCGCACACACACCGCCACACTAATGAAGGGACTGGAAAAATTATCTATTCACGATGCGAGCTCTGAATACTCGCTGAATAATAACATACATATTATTTTTCCAAGTTATTAAATAATTTAAGCGTAAAAAATCCTTGAAATTTAAACGAATATTTTGAGCCGCATTGTAACTAGATTCCGTCATGAGTTGGCGTTTTTAAGTACCTACTAGCCAGCGCCGGCACGCAATAAAACTGCTTTCTTGACTTTGTATGTTAGTACTTCAGCGAGGGCAGGTGCAGGCTTATATCACAGCAAAAAAGAGCCTTATTACAGTCGACTAAGGTGCACACAGTTAATGTCAAAGTGAATTAACCTGATGCGCCGTTGGAATAAAATTAAAATACATTTTTAGTTCCCGTGTTAATTTCGTTCATTATTTTTAGTGTATGAATAATTTTCATAATCATTTCATAGCGTTGGAAAGGTAATGAAGCATAGTAAGTGATTTAATGGGGATTCACATTAGCGTCCTGTCGTAAAATGTAAGTTTCTATGAATAATGACGCATTTTTAAAACCCAGGGAAATGCTCATAGCACGCTTGTCTGCTGTCTGCTGTCTGGGAGCAGACTAGTATTGTAGGACTGTCCGTGAAGCGGACCCTACCCACTAAAACCCATAATATAATAACCCATATAATAATAGCCCATATACGAATAACAACGCCAACTCTAACACGACGCTAATGTGACTCACACGACGCTCGCCGTGGCGTTTTCTCAGTAATAGCACATCGGACTAGCCGCTTGAATTTGGAGCAGCCTGAACTGGTGTAGTACCTCCACCTTACGGAAGACCACAGTCAAATAACACTACATTATAGTGGTGTTCTGTTTCTGTTGGTGAGTAAGGTCGCCAGAGTTCCACGGGGTAGGGAAGACAGGCAGGCTGTACGTTTGTCAGGGGTCCACGTCCAGAAGCCTCCTCGTGGCGGACCCTGGTGACGTGGTGGGGCAACTTTCTCAGCAGGTGTGTGGTTTTTGATGTCATTCGAAGTCACATGCCATCGCCGAGTTGTTTTTGTTTTCCCACCACGGCTAGTTCCGGACGGCCCTTTTCAGGGGCATGACTGCGCCCGAAGTCCCCCGGTTGCGGTCCGATGACTGCTCCTGGTGTCCTCGTCAGGAGGACACGCCAGGTCCAGCAGCCGTCGGGGGAGTGGCTGCTGGCCACCAATTGTTGCAAGGAGTGCCTAGACGGGCAGCGTTGGGACGGTCTCGGTGTAGTTGCGCTCACGTGCGCAGATCCCGAGCCGTCTCGTAATAGCGCACTGAAGGTCAGGTCGGGAGGATGTTTAGTGGGTATGGAGGGAACGCCTTTACCTCGAGTCCCACATATCCTCTGCGGTTGGCACCAGCCCGCAGGGACGATGCGTAAAAGCATTTGACCTCCCCGTCAACAAAAAATAAACGAAAAAAAGGCAATACGTTTGTCTGCCACCAACCAAATAGGTAATATAAAAACACACTGGACGCAGTTACCCTAATCACTGTAAACTCGCCTTTATTTTCGCCGTGACTTTCAGAAGATCAAACTTATTTAGGAACCATGTTTCTGAAGATAATTGACGTCGAAGTACTCTTCACTTTCAATACCTACCTATTGTAAGGGCTCTAATTCTCAGAACCGTACTTAAAATTACCTGCAAGCTCAAATTATTGTTCAATATCGCTAAGTAAAGGTCATAGCACACTTATCAGCTTCGAACCGTATCGCCTGTTTTTAAGCCCGGGCTCGACTGCGAGATGAGCTAACAAAATTGCGATGGGCGAGCTGAGATGGGCGAGGAAGAGTTGAAGAGGAAAGATGTGTTTTGAGAACGACCAAGAAATTCTCAGATGTGTCAGTGTTGTGCCACATCAGTAACATATCGATTGTGTAAAATGAGACATAACGCAAGAACACGCACGCGCGCGCACACACATACACACACACACACACACACACACACACACACAAGCGCGCGAACCCACCTACCGCTAAATAATTTTAAATTGGTTATAATTTTTAAAAAAACCTATTTTATTTCTTATAAAATTATTATAACCATAGCTATAGTTGTCTTACCGTGAAAAGGTAATGAACTAAACATTTTATTTATTTGTTATTTATTTATTTCACTTCCAAGCTGTGCTTGAAAAGTGGAGAGAAAGAGATATTTCACAATATCTTTCTGTTCTCGTAGGTTCAAAAAGTTATTATTACGCTTTTACGCGCAAATTCTGAAGTTTTGAAAAGAGTTTCCACGTGGAAAATGTAAGGTAGGTGTACACCTATTTTCTTAAAAAGCCCTCATGACTGAGACGGTCCATTTTAAGATTGCATGGATGAGAATGCGGAGCCTTTTTTGTTTGCCATTAAAAACAACCCTGCCGGAAGGTTTGTTTAATTAGCTAGGCACTCTACTTTGAAACACGGCGTTGAATATACATGAATACGTAGTACCATAATAACCGTATTTTAAATTAAAACGTAGTAACCGTATCGATATAATTATGTGTGTAAAAATATTTTCGATCGGTTTTTTGTAGTAAAGTTCGGTTTGCTGCTCCGATATGTTTTCGGAGCTTTGGTTTTCCTTTTTTATTAGAGTAGAATAGAAAAAAAGTAGTGGATTAACTATGAGTACATTATGGCATTATAGTTTAACTAACCTAACAACAGTTTAAGCCTTTCTGTACATGCAACGTAATACAAAAAAATAAATATTATTTTTAAATATTACTAAGAATATCTTGCTAACTAGTCCATTTTACTCAACTACTCTTATATTTCAGTAGCATATGCTGGCTATCTACCACCATCGTAGCTAATTGTCTCGAAGTAAAAATAATTGTAATTGTTGTGTTCCAACTCATACAAATAATTTGACGAACCCACGACATGTTAAGGATTTCAAGTGAATTACTCTTTCCCTCGACTTTTTCTTAACTTATCACCAAGTGTAATCAGCTAGGCCAAAAGATCGACTAGCTACATCCGAGATAACTATATATTGATTATTTTTAAAAGAAATCTGAAATGTTTATTTGGAGTATAGAGAACTATTTTTTGAGGAACACTGTTCGAACGAAAACTTTTCTAGTCTACATAACATAAGTACAGCTTACCATTCAGTGATATCGTCGTCAAAACTTAATTCCATAATTACAGTTTCATACCGTCCGAGTTTTCACTTTAAATTTATTATTAGATTTATAATTTTATGCTTTGAAGAAATTTAATCCGCCTTTAGATTTAGAATTTAGAGTACTGTAATATTAATTTTCAGGAATGTTTAAATTTTACTAAAAGGGTTAGGATTGGATTTTAATAAATTGTGATAATAAAATATAATAAATTACCCCATGATGATGTGGCTATCAGAAAGAAGGCTGAATTTTTCAAGTTGGCCTTCCGGGTTAAATTCTATACTATAAGGATATCAAAAAATGCTCAAAGTGTTTTGATAAAAAAAAATTGCATCATTGGATTTTTGAAAACCGCGATCGCGACTCCTTTGAGCTTTTTTCGATATTCCTTATTAAAGTTTAGGATTTAGTCCCGAAGGCCCACTTGAAAAATTCAGCCTGTAAATCTATACATAGATAATTATTACCGTGTCTAAATTTTTCCACTTTATAACTAATATTATAAAGAGGAAAAATTTGTTAATAGGTTCAAAACCAATTTTAATAAAAACGAAGAGAAGACTTACTTATACTTTTTCACTGAGTAGGTAACATAGTAACATAATTTTATTGCAAAAAATAAACGCGGACAAAGTCGATATAAAAAGAGTCATAATTCACATTGTCTAATCTTTAATAATTAATCATAATAATGTAATAAAATAAAGACTAATAATTAAACTTACAATAAAAATATGTAAATAAGAAATGTGAACGTCTATCCTTACAATATTGTCAATTTGAAATTGTACACATATTGATATCTCACTAGATTATAATCGAAATTCGAGCGCTAATCTTTATATATATAATTCTTCTGTGAGTGTGTATGTCACTGAACTTCTCTTAAACGACTGGACCGATTTTGATGAAATTTTTTGTGTGTGTTCAAGGGGATCTGAGAATGGTTTAGATTCACAATTTTGTCCGCTGGACAGGACAACGTCTGTCGGGTCCGCTAGTAAATTATAAATTTTTAACTTGATTTTTCTCCGTACTTCGAAAAGCACGGTAAGTTGATGGTACCGGCTGCTATCGAAAGATAAATAAGTTAATTAAATTGATTATATAAAAAAATCTTTCACAATTTATTAAAAAAACGCCTGAAAAACACTTTTCAATTTAATATAATTTTAGCATTTTTTTTTATTTATCTTCATTGTTTTCTTTTTTGATGTGTTCAGGGATCTTATTATATACTTTTACTGTCATAGTAAAGGGGCCAGAATGAATCAAATTTCAGCTCAAATGTATTTATGTGTAAGTTGTTAAAGTATTATGAAATAAATGCACGGTTTTTTGTCAGCGACTGTACTACAAAGTTCTAAATTGTAATCCACTTATGACAGCTGTCTTCTTTAATGTTACATAGAGCTTCCAATATTAGCTTCTAAAATTACATAACTTTTGGGAAATCTGTCTGAATGTCAAAGTTGTGCCAAACACTTATTTGTTAAACTTGGACCTATATATCATTTATTTGAGTTCGCTCTATATATTTGAGATATTCGCCATGTGATGCCCGTAGAGTAGAATAGCATCACGGCATATCCTCCAATGGGTGTCGTAGAAGGCGACTAATGTATCAGCAAACGGGTATTGATCACCTTATACTCCGAGGCCTCTGCTTGTCATCGAAAGAGGTTTAGGTAGTCCACCACGCTTTCTCAATGCGGAATGGTTGACGGAGTATAAGGTGATCAATACCCCTTTGCTGAACCATTAATCGCCTTCCACGACACCCATAAGAGGATAAGTGGTGATGCTACTCTGCCGGCATCAAATGGCTATACATACATATAATTATAATAATTTATACGAAATAAAAATTATAACCTTGTTATATTTTTATCAATGCAGTTTGGTGTCTTTCTCAATATTTTACGCTGAACATGTTTTGCAAGCCACAATTTTTTTAACACAGGGCTCGTCTAAGCAACTACGCCAATGTCATGCGGTAGTATTTTTTCCTGTTTTTCATTATGTACTTAATTTTGTACATTAAACGTTACAGCATCCGTTACAAAATGTACTACATCCCGCCGAGCATAGTGGACTAAAGAGCCTAGCATATTAGCCGGTGGCTGATTGCTTGAGTGCCCAGGTCACGTACTGCTCCGTCTGGGGCCTTGCTTGATTTGGGTTACGTTAATTGTGGCCTCCAGAGCTTCGATAAACTAAGTAATGGTTTTGCTAGGTGACTTATATCATGTCCATAATGTGCGTTACGACCGACGTTTACGAATAAACTAGACATTTCTAGTGCATAAAATGTGACATTGAAATGTAACAGGAAATTTGGTATTGTATACAGTTCCTGGGGATTCTATTTCATACTTGTTAAGGGAATATGTAAAATTATAATTCTAATATTATCTAATATCACCAACGACGAAACAAATTGTTTATAATAATAATGGAACTATCTACTTATATTAAGTAAGCAACCGTACCCTGAGCGACTCAATTGAGCTGAGGGAAGATCCGCTCCTCTGATTTATAAAAGTTTCTATGTGAACAATAAATTATTAAATAAATAAATAAATAAACATTACCATGAACCTAACTCTGGTACCAATTATTTTATAGGTTATCGGGCAATTTTTATTCTTACTGCTAAGGAAGAATCTATAGAAAATTCCTAATTTTGTAGATTTTCTATTTTGATTTTTTTTTCACCGCTGACTGGTGCAAATAAGTAAATTGACTTATTCGAGTTAACTCCAGCTATCGCTCAATGTTAGAAAATTTCTTAACGTGTTCTAATGTTGAAAATATTATAATCACGACATATATTTACATTGTGCGTATGGTATTTCTCAGAAAAATGCATAATGTTTTTCTTTACATATAGTAAGTTTTAGAAAGACGAAGACACAGAATATTTATCTCCTTGAACTTTTCTCTGAGGGAGTCACGCGGACCTAGGTGATAGATTGCTCTAACAGCCCATTTTTGCACAACAAAGATGGTATTTATATCTGCAGCACTCCCCCAGAGAAGAATCCCATACGACATTATGCTGTGCTAGCTCAATCAAGTTGAGTGGAAAGGGGTCGCTATAAGGGGAGGTTGGAGGCGACTACCAGGCTGTGGCCCTTTTCACGTGTGTCAACAATGTTGATAGCTCAGAACTGCTCAGATTTTTAATCTCAACTCAGTAAATTCCGATCTCATAACAGATGTGAGACTTTGTTTAGTTATCATTACATACACTAGTATCTACAGTAATCGCCTTGACGTGGTTGATCTACTTTTATAGGAAACGTTTGGCGACAATCAAAGTTTGGCAAATAACTTGGTAGAACCTCAGTATACCACATCTTATGTATTCTTTATTACTTACAACATTCTTACCGTACCTCCTTGGTTCATTATAACTTATCCAATTCGCAAGTTTATTTACTTAACTAAGGAGGCTTTTGTACTACTATTATAAGGCATAAGGTAAGGTTATCCAACGTAAAATAATGTATACCAAACTGTCACTACTTATATGATACTAGCTTTTGCCCGCGACTTCGTCCGCGTAGAATAGTTACTTCGGGCAGCATTTAAAATTTCTTATTATTTCTTCTAACCCAAGCGCCATATACCGATTTTCATGGATTTTACTTTAAAAAATGACTGATTTTGTTACAAACTTCCATCCCTTATTTTACTCCCTTAGGGATTGAATTTTCAAAAATCCTGAAATACGTCATTCTTAATTTCTAACTAAGTAGCTAAATACCATTTTTTCACGATTTAGCTTCAAAACTGACGGATTTCCATACAAACTTTGCACCACCTTAGAGGGTGAATTTCCAAAAATCCTTTCTTAAGTGCACCGCTAGACTTCATAGGGAACCTACGTGCCAAATTTGGAATCTCTAGACCCAGCGGTTTGGGCTGTGCGTTGATATGTCAGTCAGTCAATCAGTCAGCCAGTATTCATTTTTATATATATAGATAGACGAAAAATAACATAGGCCGCCTAAAATACACATACATAGGTACTCTACGATTTATTTTACGTAAATAAGGCGCAGCAATGAGTGAAAATAAGCTTTTCGCGAGATTAATATCCAAGTAACTAATGCAAATATTATGTTAAGGTAACCTTAATCACCGTATTCTGCCGCTTATAATAAAAAAAATACGTCGTGATTAAGGTGAAAATTCTAATAAAGTTTAGCCATTATAAACTCAAAAGAAAAAGTCGTAGTCACTTTTTATCATAATTCATTTACCGTATTTATATTCATCAATAATTAGGAAAAATTATGAACCAGTGACCGTGTCGACAGCGTTAAGAATATAAGTATAAGTATTAATTTTCACGTAACAATGTCCCTAAAATGCTGCGATACTTAAAAGGCTGTTAAATTACAATAGGGCACCTTTATTGATAATTTTATTAATGGAAACGCAAATTAAGTAAGCAAGGATTTGCAAAGGCTCAAAGTGGTTTTTGTTAATTTATTAAATGGATGTCGGTCGGAGAAAATCGCATTTTCCCGAAATTAAATTTAGAGTCTTCATATTCTACGAGTATTTATGTGATTAAGTATTTATAGTTTCCTGTCACGTGTAGGACTACCCCTTCTGACCCCGTGGAGGTCATAAAAGCCGACTAAGGGAGATTGTGAACCCCGTGCAGACCACCGGATCAAGAGCTATGACGAGTAAAGGTCGTAACACACTTATCGACTCGGAAAAGTAACGCCCCTTTTTTACTATGAACGCTACGGCCACGGACTCTAGCCCATCGCCTCTTTTTCATAGTAAAAAAGTTTTCATACCTTAAACGGGTAAATTAAATCATCCACAATCCTAAGGAGGGTGACAGGCAAGCGGCCAGCATGAAGCGTCGGTGGCGTAGTGCGTAAGGGCATTGTCTCCCACCCGGGAGGCACCGGCACGAACCCCGCCGCGTACCAATGTGTTTTAAAATTTTGATTTCATAATGTACGTTTCTATCTAATCGACGCTTTCATGGTGAAGGAAAACATCGCGAGGAAACCTGCACACACCTATGAAGAAATTCTTAGGTTGTTTGTGAATTCGACCAACCCGCACTTGGCCAGCGTGGTTGACTAAGGCCTAATCGCCGTAATGTGGGATAGGCTCGAGCCCCACGGTGGGGACATTATATGAGCTGATGATGATGACGGCGGGCAGTCATAAAACTATGCTAACCTATAGCAGTATGGTGACATTGCATGGACCCAAACTAAATTATGAATAGGGTAGGTAGAGGCTTCAGGCAAAATATAAAAAGTTAAAACGGAGCGCTGGGGTGAATGCATACTGAAGCCGGTTTAATATCTAGCTAGTGCGTGAGCCGGTATTTTTAATAAAATTTCAACACACTTATTTATAAAACCACCATTACCAATACACCGTTTTCAGTATCGTAATGGGGTCCATTACGCACTATATAGTGCTATAGTGTTTTTTTTTTAATATAAATTTTAAAGTTAGATTCCCCTTATTAAATGGAGTCAAAAGGATCTAGCCCAAACAGTTACGTCTTCAGTAATATTTTTTAAAAAAAAAACATTTTAATGCAAATTACAGTGTTCTTGAAATTTGCATTAAAATGTTTTTCAATTACTGAACTTAAATATTTCCTGACTCTATTGCAATACGCTAAACACTCTATTTTTTATTTTTATCAAGAAACTAATGCCTATGAACTAAGTTGTTATTTTTAGAAAAAGAAGCCCACGTGTTTTTAACATACAAATTTTTTACAACTTTTTATATCTTATTTATCTATTAAGCACAGATTTATTCAATTATAAACACGGCTGTGGCGGCTACCGTTGTCTCTATTTTTTTTTTGCGAGCGGCACTGAAAAATATAATTGTATGATTAAATGTAGAAATGATGACTTCAAGCACGAAGACGAAGAAATTAATTATTTTAATACCGCCCTAAATTCTCGGCAAACTAAATATTGCCAAAGTAAGTCTACTCCCGCCAAAATCAAAGTGCTATCTTGAAAGTCTTATACTGCCAAAATAAAAAAAGAAGTTTAATTTACTTTCTCCTAGTGTGTTGAAAACAGTCGTATGACATTTGTGAGCTCTGCTCAATACGTACTCGGCTGAGTTACGCACTCGCCTTCGGCTCATGCTGCAACCCGCAGCCTCGTATGTAATGACTAACCTAGCTCACTTGTATCATACATAATATATGTACTATTAAAGCACGCAGTTCATTACATACCTATTTGTTGATTCAATGTGATCAAATGTGCTTGCTATATAAGACACAAGCGAAGTCCTGCGTGGAGTATTGCTCGCACCTGTGGGATGGCTCTGCCAAGTACGAGCGAGACGTAGTTTTATTTTGCCGGTCCTAGTTTATATTTCGCAGCACTTTTTATTTGGAATATAACAATATTATTATTATTTGATTATTTAACATCGATATACAATACGGAAACTCAGAGTCCTGAACAAGGTGCGGCGTTTCTTCACGCTTGATCAAATGTGCTTGCTATATAAGACGCAAGCACAGTCCTGCGTGGAGTATTTCTCGCACCTGTGGGATGGCTCCGCCAAGCACTTACTCGATGCTTTGGATAGGTTGCAGCGATGAAGAGGTGAGTAAACATCTTGAGCCTCTCCAATTGCGTCGCGATGTTGCGTTGTTGAGCGCGTTCTACTGTCTGCACCACGGCGAGTGCTCTGAGGAGCTTTTTCCCTAATTCCGCCATCTCTGTTCCTTTTAATGACTACGCTTGCTGATTTACCGTGTCAGCGACAAAATATGACTAATACCATTCTAACGCGAACTTAAAAATTTGGCAACTCGTTTCTTTGTCACACAATTATGAAATGGAATTCACTGCCAGCATACGTGTTCCTTCCTTCCTAGAATTCTGGGTCATTTAGGAAAGGCGTGAAGAAGCACCTTGCAGGTTGGTAAGGCGAGGGTGGCTAGCGCAGCGGTTTATCTTGGACAAACTATCTTCACATTTGGACTCCAATTCTGCTTACCATTACATGAACGGCGTCATTTGCTTAACCTTTTTTTAAAAAAAGTAAGCCAAAACGTTACTTTATCTTCAACAATTAATATTCTATTACGAATTTGGGAGCATGCTTTCTCATTACGAAATAATTGATCATCATCATCATCATCAACAGCTTATATAATGTCCCCACCGAGGGGCTCGAGCCTACCCCACATTAGGGGCGATTAGACCTTAGTCAACCACGCTGGCCAAGTGCGGGTTGGTCGACTTCACACACAACCTAAGAATTTCTTCATAGGTGTGTGCAGGTTTCCTCACGATGTTTTCCTTCACCGTAAAAACGTCGATTAAACGTACATATGAATTCAAAATTTGAAAACACATTGGTACGTGGCGGGGATCGAACCAGTATAACTTGAATTTAATACGAAATTAAAAACAATTCATTTCTGTTTTACGATTTGTTACTTTACTCCCGAATGAAGTCATTTATTCGGGAGTAAAGGAACAACCCCTATTCAAGTAACTTTGTTAAGACGATGAACGCTTTTAATGTGTACTTGTGAACCAGTTTTTGCACAGGTAGGGTGACGCGAACAATAATATTTACTTTTAGAACTCAATGAGTGTTCTAGAAATTTAACTTGTGCCGTTTAATATTCGCAGCCTAAAATTGGGTCAATTTATTCGTCAACATTATTATAAGCCGAGCACCTCACCGCAGCTTGAAACGTGTCAGTATCGTGCAATTAAACACTGAAACAGAATAGCAAAGTGGAGCTGGAATTGGACCCGTGGATTTTATACACTTAATGAATAATAAAGTTATGAAATATTGAATGATATTTTACCTGATCACGCCTAACATGAATAGCTAAGTGTGCCGGGACGTCAGACCCACGTAGTTATGTTATGATAATTATGCTTAGACAGAATACAACCACTAATGTGACCCGACAAATTTGCCGTTAACTGTTTTTCATCTATATTATTGTTATAATTTTAACTCGTAAATACAAACGTTTCGTTACGCGCGTGTCGAATACAACAACAACATGTTTTAAGTTTAACACCGGTAAATATTTATTTAAAACAGTGTTCGTATTCTTTCCGGTGTAATTCAAAGTTAAATTAAGGTTTATAGTTCTTTAGTAGTCACTGTAAAAGATCTGGCGCTCCATGTGTAGTGTAATATAAAATGTAAATTTGAAATAGTTCACAATGTGAGAAGTCAATTCAATGTACACACCTACAAAATTTCCACTCATATTTCATTCATGGAATAAAATATTTGAAACTTTCATATTTTTATTATTCGTTCTAAATTTCGTTTCTAAATACCTAACTAGTTATATTTTTTTTTCACCAATGATTAAAACTTTAGCTGTATGACTGTAATAAGTATTTTTACCGTTACAATTTTTGAATAATACTTAGATACTATATAATTGAACTAAAATTATAATCGTTTATCAGTTGGTGATACCTGTATGTCTTACTTTTTTATTGGTCAGTTTTGAAGTTCACGTAGGTATGTTTTATATTTAACAATTTAGATTAATCACTATGCCGTAGTTTTTGGCGCACACAAACAGACATACTTAGATTCACGTACAGACAAACATTCTACAGAATGTTGTTTTGCATTGTGTTGCTCTAAAAAGATCCTTTAATTAGTTTTCTTTTCAATAACTATTATTTACTTACAGACATCGGCATGTTAAAATTTAATGAAGCCTGAGAAAAATCAGAACAATTTCAATATTGAAAGATTATTTCTATTTCATATTCTTATTCTTCATACTTTATATAGATAGGTAGTATATTTTATACTTAGATATAAATTTTAAATGAGTCTAAATTATAAAGAGAGAGCCCGCATTTAATAATGGAACACATAATTTCTGCAAGCACCGTAAGTTACCATTAAATAGCTAACGACAAGCGTGAGTGCGGTTCCTTGTTATTTCAAAATTGGATTTACCAATTTGGACATATATATGATTATCCCAAGGTTTGAATTCGTTTGAAGTGTTTGAAGTCGTTTGAAGATGGTTCGCGTAATAAGAGTGTATTAAACAAAGTCGTACAAAGAAATAAAAGCGACGTATTTTCTAAAAAAAATCCCAACCTATTATTTTTATTTAACATTAGCAATTGACAGCCTTTGTGTAATAAAAACTCAAATTTCCTGTATCAAATATTCGACACAACATGACGACACAAACAGCAACATGTTGCATTAAAGTTAAAATAACTGTTTTCAAATGTTTTTACACGTCATACCAACTTATGGAGATTCGAACTTATTCAGGACAGTATATTTGAACATAGTGGCAGTGATAGTCAATAAAATTAAAATATGTTTGTAATTATTATAACAGCACGGTACTTACCAGAACACGTGGTGACGATAGGTGCATACGTAAGTCAGCCAGCGGCGGCAGCCGCGTAGGCACCGCACATCTTGTTAACAATCACAAAAACTTTGTAAACACTCTTGGTAATGAGGCCAAAAGTTATCGAAATTGTACCAAAGCGCGGAACGTTCGAAGTAGGGTACACCTGTACAATGACCAGTACTCGCGGCGCGAAGGCGTAAAGCCGACTGTCGCTTGGGCGGGCGGCTCGACCCCCGCCCACGCCTCACGTCCCGCCGATGCCTTAAATTCCTCGCATACTTTAGCTCACTCTTAAGCGTGGTTAAGTGTTTATCAAAAGCTTGTGCGATCTCGAAAGACGTATAATCGCTCTCGACACCGATATTGATGTATTTGGACTGAAAGTTTGGCTATTTGTATAGCTCCCGCGCCCTTTAGCGCGGTTCTGGATTATCAGGTAACTTGGGTATAGAAATACAAGAGCAACGATTCAAATTAGAAAACTTTGGGAGTGGATCAATATAAGAACATGAATATTTTATTTTATAGGTTAATAAACCTATATAAATACAACACTTGTACCTTTTACTTTACAAGCATTTTATATTAGTTCTGTAAGTCAATTCTATTAGAACCGAGTTGTCTAATCGAAGTCAACTTTAAATGGAATTTCTGAGGGAAATAACGTAAATTCAATTTCCCTCTACCTTATTTCAACGAACTTTTAAGTCTAACTGTGTTCTGGTTGCCAGCATGTGCTAGATACGAGTATATTCAATATTTATTTTAAAAACATGATTTCAATTTAACAAACTGGCCATGAAGTTAAAATAAGGTTTTTAGCATGGTATAATATTAATTTAAAAAAATTACTTAACATAATAAATAAAACATAGCTTCTCCTGTCGGTAGAAAGACGTGCTTGCATTAAAAAAAAGAGATTTATCAAAGAGATTTATGCAAATCAAGAAATTTGTTAGTTAAACTGGAAGCCACGCCACCAATATAAAAGTGAAGACAACTTTTTTGACTAGTAACTTTTGAATGGTTCCGTTTCCCACCTGTTTCTTTCTACCTCTCACCACAAGTAATATGATGACGTACGTACGTATTACGTCTTAGATGGTCACATGGTTAGAAAGCAAGAAAGATACCAATAGGAAATAAGAAGTTTCAATTCAAAAGGTCAAATTTTTATCTTAATTTTTGTTCGAGTTTTGGCTTTTAGATTAACTTATAAATTTCTTGCCGACAACTGTAAGTATATAAGTTACATTTTACTTAAAAAAAAGACTTTTTATTGGGGTTACAAAAAGATTACAAGCCTTATGTAGCAATTTAAGCCTCTTGTCCTAATTTTAACTAAGCCATCCCTAAATATATCTAGGGTATATTTTGGTTAGTTGTAGTATCATATAAACGCGGGTGAGCCAAAACTGTGTGCATATGTCGCAGGCAAATGAGGAAATCAGAGATTTCACGAAATCCCCAGGGATACCACGAAATCACGGAAGATGTCGAAATTCTTGTTTATTACGTCTTCTTACTAAACATGTTCAGTGATATGACAAATTACAAATATCGTATCACTGATATGTCACTTCACTAAACTACAGCTAATCTTTTATAGTAAAATGAGAATTTTTTTGTGGGTACTTACTCTTCCACGAAAAGTCCACCTTGCTTGGTCATAAAAAAATAATCCTGGACTTAGGTTTTCTTTCCTTTATTTTTATCCTGTTTGGAATATACTGAACACAAATTTATCACCTTTTTATGAAAATATTGAGTTTGATATTTTAATGAGCGACTGAATATGGACATCCTAGTGAAGGCGAATAAGCAAGCAATTGAACATAATGATTGCGAGACGGACATTAGCATATCGAATCTTGAAATTATGTAGATTTTACTTCCAATAATAAAAGTCCAAAGTTACATTTCTACAGACATTTGTACAACTTCTCGGTTGGGGTTTGCTTGGGGATGGAATTCTAATTCTACGCATAATTTTTTCACTCATTAGCAATTAAAATCATCAAAAAGGATTGTTTTAATAAAGTTCCTGTTATATCTTTTAGAGCCTCGATTCACTTCTAATATTTGCATAACAAGAGCATTTTGGGAAAAATATTTTACAAATTGGATTTATTTTATAGACTTCATCAAACGCATAACTCGACACGTCTTGGTAATAAATAAAAACCGTCATAAAAAATTCTACCGTTGGTTTTTGTCACGTGAAATAACGATATGACATGAACAGCGTGATACATGAATTCGGCGATGTTCACACAAATATTGCCGGCCGCTAAATTGGTAAGTAGGTACTCGTATTTGAATGTTGAAAATGATATTATCTACAGTAAAAATATAAATGTTCAAAATATTTAAACTTTAAATAACATTTTAAAATATCTAATGATACAATCATTATATCTAAGTTTAAAATGTCTCCGATTGAAATACCAAGATATTAACATAGCAAATGGTTTAAAATGTATCCATTTATTACACCTAAGTTGAAAATGAGATTTTTTTTCTCATTTGTTCCACTGTCGAACTTTAGAGATTTAAAACTTTTACTACTTTTAAGTGTCCGTCCTTTGGAAGGAAAATATATCGCACGCTTAATAATAAACCGGAATAAGTCAAAATTTCACTTTTTTGGGAAATCGCTGTCAAAGTTTTGGGTCTCTACCTTGTTGTGAATATTTTGATGTTTTTCTCGTGTTTATGGTGCGATTTTTATATTCTTGGTCTTAAATTGTAGAGAGATGTATAGCAAATTTAACTGACGTAATAGTTTAATTATATCATTTATATAAAATTAATAAATGGAGTTTATTTTTGAAGTTTCGACTTATGTCAGTTTAGTATAAAAATTAATGATAAATTATCAAAATTTTTGCAAAATAATATTTAATAATTCAGTTTATTGTTAATAAGTAATATAATCTATTTAGACCTTTATAACTTATTACACTTTAAAAGTAAAACGGAAATAAAAGTACAGAAATATTTTGCAAAACATCTTTATATTTGTCAATGTTAGTTAACAGTTTACATTTGAGTTTTTTATTAAACTGCTTTCTTAACCTGATAACAATTATAGTTAAAGTAAACAGTCGTAATAGGAACTTCTTATAATTTGTACTTAATAATGAACGTAATTTCTTAACAATCACAGAATACATATTAAAGTTAAGTTATCAGTTATCATTAAAGTTTCAGTCCTCAACAAATGCTTTTAGTTTAAGATTTAGCTTTACGTAATATGTTAAACAACAACAAAAATGTAATACAAAATATAAAAAAACACTATGTGCCATCTTGGCTTGGGTCGAATGTGGGTTCGGTAAAGTGACAACGTAATTAAAAAATCTATGAGACTTTATAGATTTATTTGTAGAATTTGAGAAATAATATTGTCAAATTGTAATTAGTCTTACAGTTATTCAATAACTTATCTACAGTTATAGGCTTCTTACACCAGGCAACCACTGTTATTTTTTTATGAAAAGGTCCAACAAATGACTTCATTCCACCAGTAGGCCTATTCGCTAACTTTTTTTGACAGTTGAAAGTGATCATCACTGAGTGATTTACGTATCCATTGCTGTTTTACGCGACAAGTGTCATAATAGCGTGTCGTGTAAAACAGCAATGGATGTGTAATTCACTCGGTGATCATCACTTTCAACTGTCAAAAAAAGTTAGGGAATAGGCCTACAGGTAAGCAGAAGTGGAGTCCAACCAAATGCGAAGGCACCTAGCGAGAAATAAACGGCCACGCTAGCTACCCTGGCATTTCCGACCTGAAAGATGCTTCTTCATGCCTCTTTTGAATCGCCCAGGTTTGTAAAAAGGAGAACACAAGTATGCTGGCAGTGAATTCCATTTCTTGATTGTGCGACATAGAAATGAGTTGTCAAATTTCATAGTTCTCATTGGAATGGTAGCCACCACAGATTATTAAATCTATGGTAGCCACAGTTTATTAGTGGCATCTTAAGCCAGCACGCATGGTCCTTAAAAGGAAGAGATCAGAAGGGAATCAGTAGAGAGTCAGAAGGGAATCAGAAAGCATTGAGCAAGTACTTGGCGAAGCCATCCCACAGGTGCGAGCAATAGTTTACGCAGGACCATACTTATGTCATATGTAGCAAGCACAGTTGATCTAGCGTGAAAAAACGCCTTTCCAAGTTCAGGATTTCGAGTTTCCGTGAAGCTATTTATATCACGCTTTCGATGTTATCTTTTAGATTTATTGAAGTCGCTGCAAACCTCCATAGCAAGGAAGCTGATAATGTCAGTAGTGTCAGTGTTGAGCCCTGAAGAGGAAGGGAGGGAAAGGAATGACAACGTTTCTATTGTAAACACACACACCTGAATTTTCTTGGCATTGAACCCAACCTTATTTGTTGGACTCCATTTGGAAACAAGGTCCAGCCCCGGTTGAGTTCAATGACAAGATTCTAACGATTCTCCACGGCTTCCGTTCATCCTGTCGTTGTATGTCCTAAATAGGCCGCATAGACTGTACTATCGTCTGCATAGCAATGAACGTCATCATATCATAAGCAGAAGAAAGAGTGTACGGGATATAACGGAGCCCTGGGGAAAACTGGTATTCACTGACATGAACTTTGAACTCCATCCGTCAGAGAGGGCACGGATTCTACGCTCATGCAGGAAGCCAACCACCCAGGTACAGGACATTTGTCCGTATAAGGTGGTTAAAGACAGCGACTTGGATTTTTTTCCTTTTTTTTATACATATGTGTACGACTGAACGCTGTTACGTCAATGCTTGGCTTTATTTTGTTTCCCTTTTGAAGTTTTTCTTTTTTGGTATCTTTTTACCTCAATACTGAAACTATCAGAGACACAGGAACTTCATGACGATTCAGATGGTGGAATAAATAAGTTATTTGATTTATTTTTGTTTCTGTTGTCACTAGCGTACACATAACTACAATCGTCTTCACTCAAATCGACTTCGCTGTCATCGGTAAATAACGGATAAAACACATAATTTGGCATGGACTTGATATTTTTTCGTGAGCTTGATGGATCCAAAAAACAATAATAAATAATACTGTTTCAATGCTGATTGATGACATTGTATTACACTTATATTTATTTATTATTAAAACACATTTAATTATTTTACGAAATTTCCAGGTGTTCCGGATTAACAATTCTTTCTTTCAATGTCATTTACCTCTTTGTTAGGAAAATTAACAGTTTTCTGGCTAACTAGTTTTAGTCACACGTCAGATTCTTGAGAATAAGAATCAAAATATGAAACTAGCAAATACTTGGTGATAGCATTTTCAGGCAAGTGTGATAATTTTTATTCATTCTGATTATTGTAGGTAAGTGAACCCAAACAATTGATTGTAGGTACTTAATATTAAAAACCATTTTATTATAGGAATAGCAAATTGGTACTTTTTTTAATAGTATTGGACTTCAATGAATTAATTTCTGTAAGACTCGTCATCATTACAAAGTTTCGGAGACGATTCTTCGGGTATACGTGTGTTATAATCACAGCCTGGTAAGTGGGAACATGAGCATGAGGAAGACGAACCCGCAGTAGACAAGCCAGAGTAAGACGAGTCTGAAGAAGATGAAGATGAACCCGAAGAACTGCTTGAAGATAAGCTAGACTTCTTGCGTGGTGGCGAACTGGACTTTCAGAATGGTGGTGCCCTGGATTTACTACTTGTTGATTTTAAGTCCCTGTATGGTGAGACACGGATCGTCAGTTGGTTCATTCGTCGTCAGATATTTTTCGTTTATTAAACTCTAAAATAAATAACACAGAAACAAAAATAAAAACCCTCAATTAATTAAGATTTCACATCTATGATTTAATAATAATATCGAAACATCCAATGTCCAACATCTATTATCTAATATTATACATAACCTACTTACTGAGACCATTCCAATGAGCCCAAACACGATACCTCTGCTGTTAGTTGTTGAGGTATTGGTTTTGTTAGTAATGCTGCAGCATCAGGTAAACTTACCATGTTTTCGGGACATCATTGAAGTAACTGTACACCAATTTTCTGTCAAACATGACTGTGAAAATGTTTAACGGTATACTTAACTACGAAAATACGATGCTATTTACTTACTTTTATTTCGACTGAATTACAATTTATTTCTTAACGTGTATCCGTATATGTAAGTACGTACATCCAGTATCAATACTCATCATAAGAAGTTTTTAGGCAACGCAGCTTCCTATTTGCAAACGTAATATTCAGGTCAAAACTATGGAACAGGGTAATTTATTACTTTTTATGAATAGATAATAAAAAAGTTTTTTTTAATAAACTGCAGCAATTGCTAAAGTTCATTGAGACTTTAGGATAATTTAAAATATAAACCGAAATAAATACAAGTATTTTTTAAATGTGCTGATAGTTTTGGTAATAAAGTGATATAAAATGAATTGCTTCCCGAATTTAAGTTATAATTTTATACTAAAACGCACTAAAAGGCAATCTTTTATAACTATTTAAAAATAATTTAAAGATAAACCGCAATAAGTCTAAATAGTACATGCTGTATTTTATCACCGTTTTCAACTTAAGTGAAATGAAAAGAAAACATGCCAGATTAGAAAAAAAATAATGTGAAATAATCTCCCCTGCGTTTGCAAATAAACCGAATTATCTCACCTTACTCCACCTTAGTCACAAAACAATAACTCCTATCTCATATCGTGGTCGCCGCATTACTGAATGGATCACTATCGCATGAAATGCATTGTCGCGCGCTTTTCTAATAAAAAGAAGAATGATCTAACAAATCGGCCATTTTGGTTTGTTTCACACGGCGAAAGGATTGTACCTATTCTTCATTCGGTGTTAGTTCGTTTTATTAACAAAAGTGGAAATCCTGATTTTTTGACTTATTCCGGTTTATTATTAAGCGTGCGATATATTTGTGAGTAAATTGACAATTTGTATGATCGGTGGGTTAAGGCTATTTTGTTTTATGACCAACCGAGGCTGACCTTTGAGGGAGAGTCTAGAGTACATATCTTTCGAGTGATTTCGATATTAATAACATCAGGTATTCTGTACATCGATATTTAGGACTTTCTATGTTTCTCTTGTAGATGTTCAAAAATTCGGACGATGACCATCTAGCGAATCGATTATAAACTTTCGATATTTTTAACTGCAGTCTTATATAACCGTTCTCTATTCAAAGTTTTGATATTTTAAACATCGATATTATTACTGTAGATGTTAATTCGAATGCTTATCCAGCTGAATATTACAGCCGCCGTTACTCTAAGAGCAATTGGTATATTTGCTCTTAGCCGTTACTCCTTCCCATAGATATTTAACTTTTCTGACACACCAATAATCTAAGCACCAAACCCACTATATGCCATATTAAGCTTTGTCTCTGTTCTGTCGGCGGCTAACTACTGCAATCACCAGTAATGATATATCCACTTTTTACATTTCGATCTTTATTTCCTACACAATAAGAGTCACAAACTGTCAAATGTGAATAGTTATTGCACGCGACAGATGTACTCAGAGACGGATTTGGAGGTCTGGATGCTCTGGCGCAACGAATTGGCGGAGGCTCCTAATTATTGTAACAAGACTATTTAAAAAAAAGTGAAAGTTGCAAACGGCCTGAAATTACCACAGAGGGTCTCGCTAAGTGGCAAGCGATACGTTTCTATCGTACGAACTGTCAAATTTTGACTACTGCTCATACACTCATACATTTGACACTACGGTCGCCATAGAGCTTTCTCACTAATACATCAGTTCCATACATTATATTATTTTCGTTAAGCGTTCGGCGCAATCAATTGGTCACTTGACTAGGCCCTGTAAGAGCCCCGCCAGACCTCTTCTAAATCTTGCCCTGCATGTACGACGCCACTGCGGCTGATCTAGCCGCACGTAGCAGCGTATCATACTTTCTTGTTCATGTCAATCGCGCATTGAATGCTACATCGTATTGTCAAATGTGCGGATGAAAAATGTAGTTTCCACACACACTGGGGCTGATCATGAGACAAAAAACTTTCCCCTTCTCGCATAGGTATTCGACTGTAATCTTAAAGAAGCTTTTCACCGTCACTTATTGGTTTTTGTGTGAAACTTGTTTCGCCACTATCGTCACTATCTGGTAAAACGAAGGCAGGTGAGATAAAGACCTTCTTCGTTAAGTTACAAAAAATAAGGTTACCCAGGACAGTTTCTGTTTGGACCTATGTGTGACAAAATATTATTTGGTTGCACCCACTTGGGTTTCCTTTTCGTGTCTTTCATGCGTAGAAAAAATAGTACGCATCGCATCACGCCATCGCTTACCCGTACGCGTACCCGTAGTGTAAGTTTTTAGTATAAAAACGCAACTATTATAGTTGCGTTATGAGCTCAATTTGTATGAGAAACATGATTTGCGCTTCTTTCCGCTAGGGGCGCTATTCGCATGCGGGTACCGGCTAGACGAAAACTTATGTTCAAATAAATACCTACATTATTTTCTATAATTCTCTTTACATTTCATAAGTACGCAAGTACCTAAGCTAAGTAACTCTGTAATAGCTTTCAGTGTCATAAGCTTTGAAATACTTACTGAAATAAAGTAGGTATCACATTTTTAGTTAGCAAGACTGCAAGTAATGTACAGCCATATAAACCTAAGGCAGGCAACATATGATATTAATTTACTTCATCCAGTGCCTTTAAAGCTCTTCCTAGGGAACATATTATGTTACAAGTACAATTTTCCCTGCGCCATTTTATTACCAAACATAAAATAAATATAAAGCCAGAGTAACCTGAGTACCAGATAATATAATATACGAACATTAACTAGAAATATAAAAAGCGTAAACACTGCTATAATTACAAACCGTAGGTGAATATTATTTTATAATAATTATAACACAAATTGTCTAAGTAATAAAAAACGTGAGAGCTGTCTTATTAACAAAAACATTTGCAGATTGACAAACATGACTCATGTTTAAAACTTGAAGTCTCTAAGAAATTTAGATAAAAGGAAACTTGAGAATCGAAAACGCTATGTTTTTAATAATATACAAAACGACAATATCGTGTAAACGTATGCTACTTAAAAAATACACAACTATGTACATGAAGGTAAATAAATTGTGTTCTTAACAAAATTTCTATTTACAATAACTTTTATAACAAACGTGTATAAAATTTTAAAACCAGGGTTGTTTTAAAATTTTAAATAACTCAAAATACGCTTACACATTTTTATTACTCTTTATTCCTATACAATGGAAAAGTGATGAGCTCTTAGAGATGATTGCTGGCAGGCAGAAGTAAGAACCGGCTATAAGAACCAATTTTGAAATGTTTTCAAACTGATTTAGTATGTAAGTAATCTATAACTATTATAACGTCAACACTAACACGAGATGATCACACTTGCTGATATATTCAAAAATCGGTAAAAATTGCTTTTAAAATCAGGTGTAGTAAAGGTCAAAGACTTCCCCGTCGAAGAATAACAAAAATCCTAGCTTGGCGTAAAAAAATATGTTCTATTTTAACTTTGTATAAGTAAATTGTCCTTCCACTAGTTTGATTAAAACCTGCAAGGCATAATAAAAAAGAAAATCGATATGCCTTAAGTCTGATGAACTCACAATACATGCAAAGTAAACAATTTGCCTAATAGCAATACATCGACCGTAAGCTTATGAATAACTTAAGCATTTTAAATAGAGGGGCATTTATTAAGTAACACTTTTAATCAAACTGTTTTTTGTTTACGATTCAAAGACCTTTGTAAGAAATTAATATTCTCTCAGATACTTTGTATAATATTTACTTTACTTTTGATGATTCCGTTTGTGTGACAAAAGTTTTAATAAGAAAAACTCGAGAGTAGTTCCACATTAAAGGTGAAACCAAATTAACATTACTAAGTTTTATTCTTAAAAAAATCTTAAGTATATGTAATTGTAAGTATTAATTCAGATGTGGGTTATTCAGACTAATACACGTAGAAAATTGTACAGGCCTAGCTTTTATCTAAATGTATAGCCTTAATTTAAATGTCAATAAAAATTTAAAGCTATGGGCGTCATATTTTATCTAGTCTAGTTTACAGTTTTCTATGTATGTTTGCCTGAATAAGTCAACTAAATTGACATAAAATCAATTAATTTCGTTTTCTTCGTTCGAAAATAAAGAAGCTTATTTAATAGCTTTCTATTTTATTTTCATGTTCATGAAAGTGAAATTTACATTACAGTCAAAATTGCTATTAATATCTAATTGTTATTTCATACCAGTTATAAAACAAATTAACACTTTCATGGTCGTCCGGAGTAGTACTACACTCCAGAATAAATGAATAAACCGAAAGTTATGAACAGGATTTGATACTGAGGTTTGGTCAAACTTAAATAGTTACTCTTACTGAAAAACGTTGTCTTTTTTCAGTAAGAGTAACTATTTAACTCCATATAAGCTCCAGGGAAAAACTAATAAAAGTTTGTGTACATATTTTTTTTACATATTAATTGTAAAATTTTGTACACAAAATATGTTTCGTTTCGTGTTAATTGCATATTGTTCAACTAAAATGTTACCCTCCTTCCGAAAAATGTGGCTTACTGTGTTTATAAAAAACTTCAGTATGATTTTGTGATCCCATTGCAGTCGTAGTGAAGTCGCTGTACAGGGCCCCAATTCTCTTAATTTAAGCAAAGTGCTATCCTATTGTTATTCTACTGTTATTATATTGAGACAGCTGTCAAAATTGGTATTCTACAAAAATTGTATCAGTCTCAATAAAATAACAACAGTGTCTCGTCAGTATGGCTATGGGATGGCTATCGCGTTAGAATGGCGTCTCAATGGTACTGTAATCAATGTTGCCTGTCAAAACCTACTATTTTCAACTTTGAATCTTTATTTGTTTTGGTTGGCTAAAATAATCAAATGATACATTAAATTCTTTGTTCTTAATCAAATATTACAATACATAGTTGAAATATTATAAAAAGCTTAAAATTTTGTAAAAATTGTTGTGAATTGAAAAGGGAACAATCATATAATCGACTATTATGATTGTTTCCTTTGCTTCGCTGTTAGTTAAAAAAACTACAGACAAAATAATCTACCTACTAAAAAACGGCGGAAAGTTTGGTTGGCTGTGAAAAGAAGTGTGAAGTTTTGATGAACTTCTTTCGAGTTTTGGAAAGGTATTTTTCAATTCCTACCTATACGTTAATTCACTTATTTAATCATAACGTAACAGTGAAAGTATTTCTATGTATCGTGTTTAGACACTTTTTATACCTACTTTTTTGCCATCGAAAATTGTTACTGACGCATATATCTACCTTTTCCATTTAATCGAAAAATGTAATTAACTACCTATTTAGCGTTATGAATACTTGATGAAGGTAATGAGAAACTATTGCATTCTATTTCCAAAAACTGAACTACTTAAAAGTTTGTTTTTTGACATCCATTTTTAGATCTCTTTCTCTTAACATTTTAAATAATTTAATCAATTTCCAATAACCGTCGCCTCAACAATATGCTGATCCGGGGTCTCATTCCCAGATTGTACGTAAGTACGTGGGTATCTAAAAATGCCTGCGTAAACACTTAAAACCACCAAAATGTAGGGGACACTGACCAACACAAACAAACAACATATGGAATCACCGGAATGACTTCAATCACTGACAATCACAGCTTGGCTTGATTTGATTTGACTTGTTTAATTTTTTTGTTGCTTTATAGAGCATAATAATCATGGTAATAATTAATTTTCATGAAGCAAAAGGATCAAAAAACGTGTCTCTGTACAATGGCGTATCAATAGTAGTTGAATGGTAAAAGTACCATCACGACGTTATTGATAGAAATGTCAAACTGTCTAAATAAATAGCAGAATACGTTACTATGAAGCCACTGACAAGACATCGGCCACTAACATATAGCAGAATACCAAATGATTCAATAACGGTGGAGTAGTAATTCAGTGGTAAGCCATTGGAACGTTATTGATTAAGAGAATACGAAATGAAAAAAAATGTACCATTGAGACACTACTGTTATTATATTGCGATAGTTTTAAATTAGCAGACTTGAGGCCCAGTTGTAAAGACTGTATATTAATTGCACACTTGAATGTATTTTAAATAAGTCGTCAAAACCTTATAGATATTTACACTACTGCATTGCTGCATACAGCAGTTTCATTCTACATTTTGAATTCAGCCTGCGGCGTAAACTTTCGATGCAGTTTCGTCAACTGCACAAAAACTTCGCACAAACCGCAACTTTTCAGCTAGCTTTTGTAATTCCATTGCAAAGCATCTATTTACAATTATATGTCTTCGGGCAACTTGAGAAGTCCTGTCATTACGTCATTCATGGATACCTACCTACATTACTCCCCTTCAAAGGTACACTCTGCTTAGTTATTACTAGTAAAATTTTAATTGTTGAAGTTTAGTGTCCTAACAATTATTAAAAACTACAAAATTGAATAAAAAATTTTACCCCCGACACTAATTTTAGCTAAGAACCATCTCGACCAAGTCGGCTTTTAAACAAAACAAACCGCATGAAAATCGGTCCATTCATTAAGGACCTACGATGCCACAGACATATACACAGACATGTCAAACTTATAATACCCCTCTTTTTGTGTCGGGGGTTAGAGATAGTACATTTCTTAATTAGAGGTCCTAGGTAAAGTGTAATGCGTAACTTATTACATAGCGGCTTCGGAACTTAAGCGCATCGAATCTTTTTCATAGAAAAAAGAGGCGATATAGCTACGTCCCCATTCCAAGTTGATGAGTGTGCCACGACCTTAATACTGCCTGCTCAATATTCATAATGTACAGACTTCTCAAGTTGCCCCTAAATATGAACGGTTTTATTTTCTCCGTGCCCTTTCTACTCGTGATGCTTATTTGCCCTGAATAAGGTAGACAATGAATTCATATTTTTATGTTCTTTTATTTATTATTTTTTACACCAGCATAAATTGAAAGCTTTTAAATTAATTAATTTAAAACACAATGCGCCGCTTCTGAAGAGTACGGGCTGAACAAGGCTCGCCCACAATCGCTCCAATATAAAGTGTACTAAGCCGTGTGAAATAAATGTAGCGTTACCTCGGTTTGCACAGGCCATGGAGCCGGGGGATGATTTATGCCACGCCACTTACGAGGCACGGGCATGATACCAGAAGTACCAACATCATCGAGCAGTGCATTATAAGTGAGCTTCTGAATTTCCAAGCTAGTAAAAAATTCAACAGACACGGAGCATCTAAGAATACGCACTACCAAAAAGTGAGCATTATTCAGTTATGGACGGGGTTAATATTCAATTCAAAGTTACAGATCGCCCTACAAGGGTTTGGTTGCTAAGCGACCGCTGGTTCTTTTAAGTAAACTAACAATAATTGCTAGGCAACCAAATATCGTTAGCTTACTTTTACTAGTGAGTAGAATATTGAAGCCGACCGTTAGTAAACATTTTAATTTAGTAAGCAAAAGATATGGACTTATATTAATCAATGGGTAACATACAACAACTACCATTATATATGCCATATATTTGTAATTATTACTAGCTTTGCTTACTTTTAAGAAGTGTGTACTCTATTAGTTTTACTTAGTAGTAATTTAAAGATTATAAATTGGCTATGTTTTTCTTTAATATTTATATCGTAGTACGTGTGTAATTGTTATCTCTACGTCTCTGAAATATAAATATTTCAATCCAATTCAATTCCCTTTCTTCAGTAAAATAACGATATAAAACATCCATATTTTTTGTTATTATTGTTTATCACAAAATATCGAAAAATAACATAAAGTAATCTAGAACTATTTATTATTTTACCTAATATTATTTGGATAACATTTGTAATTGGGCACAGCCTTATACATGATCGAAGGGCACAGATATATAATTTGTGATAATTGTAATTAACTTTTATTGTATGATCTCTTAGATTTGCGCGAGCACTACACATTATAAATAAAACAACTTTTACGGATTTAACTCGCGTGTAATTAGATTTTACATGATGTTATTATTGCCCGACGTTTCGTAACACTTTTCAGCGTCATCCCGCGACACGAACGCTGAAAAGTGTTACGAAACGTCGGGCAATAATAACATCATGTAAAATCTAATTACACGCGAGTTAAATCCGTAACAGTTGTTTTATTTATAATTTTAGTGTATGTTTTACATGTAATTGTACCTTAAATAGATAAAGAAATAAGTTTACACACGATATTCTCTGGTAATAAACAGAAGACTCCTTAAAATGGCATTAAAACGACTTAAACGTCTGCGTATCCTCGGCTCATTAAATTACGCAATAAACAGAACTATTGGAACCTCACCAATCGTAAATTCAATCGGAAATATTTCAATCGGAGTAAACACTATTGCTATAAACTTTACCCTATCTATTGCTTAATTAACTTTATAAATCCCTAGTACGAAATAAAGACAGACATCAGTTGATATTACTTGCTATAATTAATTGTTACGTAAACTTAATAGAAAATATAATTACATCTAAAAGTACAATAATACAGCAGAATACTAACCTTTAATGGAAGATCAGCAGTCGCATATATCTTGTTGATTAATATCCTCATTCTAGGGGGTCCACGAAAAATTACCGCCATCATAATTACCCAAAGGCACTTACCTGGAAAAACATAAAAATGAGCTGCCTCTTATACCACTCATTGCCCTAAATTATCTTATCGTTGCTAGTATTTTATAAAAAGCTTTAAACAAACCTAGTGCAGATCGAAAGCTCGGTGCTGAATGAGTATAAAATGTTATTCATTACTTTAGAACCTCACAGCGTATTAAAATATTATGAATAGGTTATTTCAGTTACATTTTAATGCTGATGCAGTATTTTAGTTATTGAAACAGCTCCAATTCACGAATACCTATACCTTTGTTTCTAGCATATTAGTTATATTGTAATGAAATATTCATTATAAATAAACGCTGTTAATGAAATTGCCATTTCGTGGCTATTTCAGGCTAGACTATTGATGTCATACTTCAATATTTGCACAAGGTACTTTAATGCAAAATAACTTTTAAATGCTAATTTATGTGGTTAGCAAAGAAGCATGCGGTCTGCTGGGTGGTAAGGAGTTACCGTAGCCCATAGACGCTTGCAACTCTGAGTTCTCATTACAAAAATGTCAATTATTTCATTACATTACTCCAAAAATGTATGACTATCCTCTGTGTCCTACCACTCTAAACGTAGCAAGCTTTTTTGAGTCTCTCTCTGAACTTTTCATTAATTTACAGGTATTTGTTATGTTTTGTTTGTTTTATGATATCTTAACAGATTAGATTACAATGCATTGATTTTGCTATATCAAACAATCAACAATTGTGTGCCAGTTAAATTAAACACGTACGTTAAAAAAGATTATTAATTAAGTAGTAGTACTTTGACTAGATTTTTCTTTTTAAATAATTATCATAATACATAGTAAACTATGGAACCATATAATCAGCCACAGATGATCTTCTTAATGAAATTCTTTTCTAACAGATTTAATTTCTAATAAATTAAAAATACTTTAATCAAGACTTTTCTAATAAGAACTTTTTCAAATAAGTTAATTAAATAAAACATTATGAAGCCTAGATATTTACTTGTGCTGTGCAAATATTTACTTCAATAAATATTAATTTTCACTTCAAAAGCTCGATTTTACTTCAAAAACTGTCTAAAACTTTAACTTTCCTGTTTGTTACTTAATAAATGCATGAAGATTTCCTTTTCATGTAGTTATACACTTTGAAAGACTGAAATGTTGTTTTTAAAGGACGAAATTGAGGCAACTTTCGGAATATTTAATTTCTTCGAAAATACTAGAGACGTTCATTTTGTTAGTAAAATTTTTATTTGTTTCCTGTAAATATGTTTTAAGTAAAAACAAATGCTAAGGCGTTTATATCTAATTGCGACAGGAATTAATCGTGAATAGTTGAATTGCTTACACCAATCTTAAAATATCATGACCTTTTTACGTATTCAGCATATTTAACTGCTTATAAAAGCTCCCTTTGAGAATGTGCATTGCTTTGTGCTAGAAGAAAAAACATATTGCTTAAAATACTACAAGGCTAATTTATTTCTACCATGCTATAAAAATTGATACCGCCATATTTAATAAAAATTGAACACGGAGTGAAAACTAATTTTCATATCTGACCATATAGAAATTTATAGAATTAGTCTTTTTTCTGACTTGATTCGGAAGCAGGTTGAGTCTAGATTTCACTCCGCCTCGGTCTATACGTAGTAACCTATTAAAGCCAATCTGGGCCAGTGTATTATGTATGCGTGATGTAAGAGATGCGCAAGCAGAACTACGCAAATGATGTTAATGAGTGGCCAGGACAGTCGGTGACGTCACGGGCACTGACGCCCGCGGCAGTCAAGTGCGAGCGGCAACTCACGTTTCTCGTATGACGTCACTCGGAAAATGAACCCGGCAGCCCAGTTTCGGGTCAATGGCCAATCTACAAAATAGAAAAATCCAATTCAAACGTTGTTATTGCACTTCAAGTGTGCAGTGTACATTACCGCTCCGTTACCGAACCGATCGCATTATTTTAATGGACGTGCTGATGGCTCTATTTTTAGTAGCGACGGCATATTTTGTTCGAGCAACACTTTGTTTACTATGAAAACGGTCATTTAATGGTTTTTCATTAGCCCTTTATTTCTATCGGTTATTAAGTTAATTAGAATCAATTAGCTCGGGTGGTCGCAGTTCTGTGTTTGGACTTACCCGTCGTCGCCGTTTTGTTGGACGACCTCGTGGTCATCGTTAGGGTGTTCCTCCACACCATTGCACTCCTCGACCACCACCTGAACTTCACTCATACCCACTATCACTGCACTGGTAGTAGCAACGAAGCGTCCGACCGTGCCTCGTCAAGCCAATACCGCGGACTGCCATACTTTGCCCTTGGTAAAAGATTATCATTACTACAAGTACCATATTATTAAATTAAGGGAAGTTAACTTGCAGACAACATGAAGCATATAAGCATGCGCCGTCGGCGGCAAACGGGTCACGAACGCATACTTACGGCTTCACCCGAGTAATCTCTTTAAAAGTAGTTTACCTGTGTTCTAGGTAAATAATATTATTACAATAAATACTGTTGCGTATGAAATAATAATGTCAGTAAACATTACATCAATCAAAGTTGGATTATCAGCAACATAGTGTCGTAATAGTTACGTATTACAAGGAAAGCGCAATTTCAATTCTGCAAATGATTGGAAAATTACAGATTACGAAACATTGTAACATTTGTGACCCAAGGAAATGTAATAGTAGGTGGATATGTGACGTTGCTCCTCAACCCCTGGTAAAATCTACTTTCGCGAAAAGGCAGTACCACAGACAATCAGCCTATTTATATAATAAAGTTAACAAATATCTTAACATTTATCCTCTCTCTTCTTACAAATGTAAACTTAGCTTAGTTAAATGGTTGCTATCAAAAAGCTATGACGATATTGAAACTATCATTCACTCTGAACTATCGTAACATAGTTTCCATAGACATCATAATTTTTATGTTACTGTGCTGTTAAATGTTATGTTAGGGAAAGTTATCACAACCAGACGACCTCGACGACCAGATATCATTTTTGTTTGAAGCAGGAACAAAACGGACATGGGACTCTCATAATGCCACTGACATTATTCCACATTCATGACGAGCGCACGCTCTCCGTCATGCATGTACTTACAAACACACACTTACACGCATAAACGCACGCACGCACACACACACACACACACATACTAAAACAGCTCTAATTATACATATTATATGTTCATTTATTTTTAAATTGTTATTAAGCTTAGGTCTTTTAATATTATACCCTGTCATGGAAGAGCGGTGCTTCCTAGCACAAGCAAATTCCTTGCTTAAAAGGAAGCTCCAGCCACAATTAACTGTATTAGACTATAAGTTACGAAATAAAGATTTTTGTAATTTTTTTTTTTTTTTGTAATAGTATAAAAAGTCACCTGTTTTTAAGAACTTATATACATACATATTATATAGAGTCATACCTTTTATCTCCCGCCGGGCGACACACCACTTCTTTCCGCTTGCTACGATTCTTACATATTTCTTTCGGTTAATTCACTCTCATACATAATAATCTAGATACTTAATATACTTAAAAATATATAATCAACTGACCTTACTATTTGACCAACGGATGGCTTTGATAAGCATACAATTTGTACATAAATTAATAAAAACATGAGTTTGACTCGGTAACAAATCAATCACCATCATCGCCAAGAGCTTATATAATGTCCCATTAGGGGCGATTAGCCCTTAGTCAACCACGCTAGCCAAGTGCTAGTTAGTCGACTTCACACACAATCTAAGAATTTCTTCATGGGTGTGTGTAGGTTTCCTCACGATGTTTTCATACACCGTAAAATCACAGAGTAATAAATTAACCCTATAAATTACTTTGTGTTAAAAGCTTCGATTAAACGTACATATGAATTCTAAATTTGAAAACCCATTGGTACGTGGCGGAGTTCGAGCCGGTGCCTCCCGGGTCCTCCGGTAACAAATGTTCGTGTTCAACGGTTATACTACCAATGCTGGAACCTAGACCACTTCATGTGTAAACGCCGCTGTCCTCTCCAATCCGACGACAACGATGGCGGGAAAACGCGGCCTGACGATGTAGTGTGGAGTAAGTTAAGATTTTTTAAACGTTGAATTAGTGAAAAATAAAAATCTTTTAAGCAGTATTGTCGATATTCAGACGTATTACTCTGACCCCAAATAAATTGTGAACCAGGTAGGAGAAGGAAGAAGAATTGGTGAAATATTTTTTTTTACTTGTTTAACAAAAAAAAATGTAAGCAATAAATTTCATCAGTCAACAAGATAAAACAAACTAGCCAAGTAATATAAAAAACATGATATATTACTGTGTTGACTATATTTCGTTTTCGCTCGATCATTTCCTTCAGTGGATATGAGTTCTACTCGATATTTATCGAATTCCTTCAGTATTCATCATTATGATCGATATACAACGTAATATTTGAAAATACCTATCGTCGGTGGATAGAACAGCAAGCAATAAATAATATTATTTTCCTTCCTAACGTCAGTAACAAGCAGCGTTATTTATTGTAGTTCTATTGCGATATTCTTCGCGTCCGTTCTTTTATAGACTAGCGAATGCCCGTGTCTATATTTGTCCATTCCAAGACAAAGACCTAGCTTTCGTCTCACAACCTACATAGTTCAATGTGAATGTTGATGAATCAATACACAAAATCAAAATGTTGTGACAGTGTGTTCATGTCAACCAGACTGACCAAAAATATTTAAAATGTAAAATGTTGCCAAGTCGAGACCATATGGCTCGTGGCTCGCACTGTCAAAAAGTTATCAGATATCAGTAGAACCAAGCTTCAACTCTACATTTCTACATGCCCTAACTCTACACGCCCTAACTCTACAAGCCCTAACTTCACAAACTCTACACCTTAGTCAAAATATATGGCTTGGCCGTTTCGCTATCACAAAATGGGCGTAAGGTGAAAAATTTATTCACTGTTTATTACTTTTCTGTTATACAATAGTTTTTGTAGTATTGAAACGGACAAACCGCATAATTTTAAGGTGTAGAGTTTGTGAAGTTAGGGCGTGTAGAGTGAAGCTTGGATCTACATGAAATCTAATAACTTTTTGACAGTGCGAACCTGAAAATGTTTTTGGGGTTTCACTTCTTTTTGGAAATTGATTATGACATTTTTGTATTACTAAAAATCCCTTAATATTATGTATTTTATTATTTATAACAAGGCATCACTATATAAATTTTCAGACCTCTAGCACTTGTAATTTGTTTGTAGCATTCCTAGTTTTTTAGAAAAAAACAAACTACCATCCTCTGGCTTAAGGGAGGATAAAAATTCGAAGTTTTACAATTCTTTTGTTTTTGTGTACTAATATTAGCTTACATAGAACTTCAGGAAGTACTCTAAGAATTTTGATGATTATCGTCAGTCAGGGGCAAATACGAAATTTTGTTTTTTTAGATATCCATACAAACTAAAGTGTAAAACCTATACAATAGAAAATTTTTATTTTTGATAAGTCTACCATTGACATTATATTCCCAGAACTTTGATTATCTGGTGAAATCCAAACCCAAGTTATGAGTGTTCAAAAACCGACAAACTTTCCGAGAAAAGAAAGATAGGCCCCTTGAGTTTCGCTTGGCTCGCCTTGGCGGGGGCACCGCCGTGCCCCCAGACTCTCTTCCACAATATAATTAGTTATTTAATATTAACTTTTATTATTAAAGTTACTGTCTAATATGTAATTACAGGCGAAGGTACTGGAACGAAATTATAAAGGAAATACGCAAACGCACCCGTTCACCAACCGGACGAGCGTTCATTCAACTGAGATACTAAGAAGTTTGTTTTTGGTTAACATTATTTTTATTTCATAGAAAAATTAGATAGTTGCTAAAACTTAATTTCGTCATAAAATCACGAACTATCAATGTAACAAGTTGCTTTAAATTTACTACTAGCGGTCGCTCACGGCGGCGCTCGCTAGAATGGCGGTTATCGCACCAACAAGTATGTCCTTTCAATGGTCTCAAAATATCTTCATACCAAATTTCATAAGAATGGGTTCAGTAGCTTTTGAGCCAATACAATCCAAACAAACGATCAAATCTTTCCTCTTTATAATACTAGTTTATTATAGATAAGTAACGCATGTATGGTCCTGTGTAGAATATCGTTCTCTACTAGTACATTTCGGCTGACGTGTTGCGTAATATAAGCGCTTTTAATCGTCTTTACCACGTCGGCTGTTCGGAGGCTTTTTGTCCCTAAGCTTACTTCTTACGAGTGCTCGCGTACTTGTAAATTGTAACTACCAATCAAGAACTTGAGGTCTCTGCCAGCACACGTGCTCCCCTTCTTAGAGTAATGCCTTCTAAAGGCGCGAAGAATCACCAGGTTGGCAAGGCGTGGGTGATTAGTGCGGCATGGATATTCTCTTCTACTTCTTCTTCTTCTTCTTTTTTGCAGCAATTTACATAAAATTCTAACAAATAAATCATTTCATTTCGCTTCTTTTCGGTTCATCTCATTTCCTAGACTTATGTTCGTATTATAGAATGAGTCGCAAGAATCAACGCCGTGCTGTGTCGTATGGAGCTATCTATTTGTGCTTGATAGAAAATGACAAACGTTTCTCAAGACATGATTGATTTCTGAGTGTCATTCTGTAATACGGGCCTCTGTTGAGGTAGGGCACAGTGGACTAGGTGCTCGAACTTGTGCAGTTTATTCTATTAGAATAACCTTATACAGTAAAATACACTTTTTCACATTCTGCCAAACTGTTGTACAGTTTGTCGGCAGTAGTTCTCGTGGACAATTAGTACTTATCGCGCTCCTTTATCCAGCCAGAGAACAAAAAATCAAGAGCTAGACAAACAATTTACATCAAGACATTATTTTCAATATCTATCTAGTCTGTTCTCAACATCAAACACGAGTACACTCTTGAAGTGTTACACCAAAAAAAGAACAATATTTTTGCTGGCACTCCTCCAATAACGACTACATTCGTTTTTAATCCGAATGACAAATAAAATAACATGTTCAATCAATCCGATCATGTTGTCCACAAACTATTAATAGATTGGCTTCGATCATGTCTGCACTCACCGTAATGGTCCCGTGATTGTTTACTTTATACCCATACTTATATTATACGTTACTTTAGTGACTATACATTGTATGGCGCCTATCAATAAATAAGTACGTAAATATCTACGTACTACGTAAATCTTGTAAAACACATGACTTTGCACACAGCATGTCGCATGTGACTTTGGAATGACATGTTCTTAGTATGTCGGGAGGTTCGAAGCTCACTATAAAATGTGCTATGTAACGATCGAAAAAGTTAAGCAACATAGTCTGCGGTTTCACTCGGATGGGTGTCCAATATTTTATATTCATTTTCTTCTGTGCTTCGTAAGGATATTAAAATCATCATCATCATCATTTCAGCCTACTATTGGACAGAGGCCTCCCCCAAGAATCTCCAAGCTGCGGCTCCCGGTAGGCGGTTACCACTCAGACTGACAGCCGTTTCGACCTTTTCGTCCCAACGGCTGTCAGTCCTCCTCGCAATGTGCCCTGCCCACTGCCACTTAAGGTTCGCAATTCTTTGGGCTATATTGGTGACCTTGGTTCTCATCAGTCATCATCATTGATGATGATGATATATAAATTGTAAATTTTATTGTAGATTACAGGCTACACATCTAGAAGTTTCTTACACATCTAGAATTAATGTTTACAATTTTCAAATTGACAATGACAGAAAATTTATGTAATTTGTAACTTACAATTACAAATCTGTAGATTATTGTCATTAAAATCTATAGGCGTTTTGTACAATTGTAAAGTTTATTTGAACAAGGTTTACAGGCGTTAAATTTTACAAGTATTTAGCAGTATTACTATCACAAATTTGTAGCTTTATTAAACAGCTTTTACAGTACAATTCTTCAATTATGTAGATAAAAATTGTAAACTTATAAGTTTTATTAAACAGGGCCCAGGTTATTGGTTTGGATCACTAGTTTGAGTTTCATGTAGGCACTCCTTTTATGTAGGCGGCAGGCTGGTGACCGGTCACTATTGAGGCACTACCTAGTTCATGATCCCAGATGTGGCTTTAAGCGTAACGAAATGTTACCTGGCTCTGCGCAACCCCTACTTGAGACTACTAGCGCTTAAAAATATAAAGTAATACAGATATCATTTTTTTAAATGTCATAATTCTTTTGTTTACAATAAGATTATTTTTCTTACCTTTCATTATATATCTGGTATGCTCAAAGACCGATAACACTCATTGAGCGAAAACATAGCTCACAATGCGTTGTTGTCACAAAAAAGATGCACACTCCGCCTGGTCATAAAAAAATAACCCTAACCTACCCATCACTCACACATGTAGGTAGATGCATAAAACTCTACTCTCCCAAAAACATTGCACTCTTCATGTTTTACTGTGCCCACAACGCGTTGTGAGTGTTTTCGGTCTTTGCGCGTAACATATACACAATAATAAATACTCTATACGAAAATGCGCTACTAAAATGTTACTATATTCTAAAAGTTAATATTAGGCTGACCCAGTATCACCGTCTGAGCTAGAAAGCTAATCCGAAGGCAGCTAAAATAGCTGCACAAATTTAATGCACGCCAAACATTTCAGGTAAGTTACGAGAACAACTTTCATTGGTGACACATACCTTAATGCTGCTTTGACGATTATTAAATATTCAGATGAGTTCTGACGCATGATTAATGTGGTCGTTCCCACGGGTTCCTGAATTACTTTACCGCATTAACTCGTCGAAAGTATGTACATAATTAAATTATTTAATATCGTATCACACCTCTTATTGGCTGAAGCGAATTGGGGTACTTCTAAGATAATTTGCTATCACAATCAGCGGTCGCTCTATTTAACTGTCGCAAAAGTTAAAAAAATCCAAGCCATCAGGATTCCAAAAGCACTTCTGTTGGAAGATGGTAATATAAAAAAACTAGTCTCGTTACTATCGAGATCTAAAACGTTGCATAATAAAACTTAGACACCAGCGAAGCTGCTAAATTAGTACGGCCCTGAAAAGAATACTGCGCGCACTTTTGATGTGACTCTGCCAAGTACTTACTCAATGATTTGGATAAGCTCAGATAATTTTTTTTTGGTCTGGTTTTAGCTACAGCTACATTCATCATCGGCATTGTAGAGGTAACCAACAATCTCGAGCCTCTACTATTACACGGTAATATTATCTATACAGTATTCTATCTTCATACAAACGGTCCGAAAGCGCGTCATAGCTACGCGCCTCGAGTTCGCGGGGCACCCGGTGGGCATCCAGTCGCGAATGCGCCGCAGCGACGACCGAACGGTGTGAATTGTTTAACTGCATAAACATGCGATTTGTATTGTGAATATTTGATTGAATTAAGTAGATACCTACATAATTTAATATGGCAAAGAGCAATAGTCAATATTGTGCTGTTTTTGGTTGCTTGAACTCTTCAATAACGCACCCAGAGATATCATTTTTTAAATTACTTGGAATATTGGAAAGGTAAAACTATAGAATATTTTTTTATATGGTATTGCGATTTTTCCATCGGGCAAAATATTTGGAATAATGTATAAATAAGTGGATAGGGTGGAAAAAATAGACAAACGAGTAATCTACCTACGCTCGCGTTAAAAACAAAACTACATAATAGTTGGTAGGTAGTTTCCTAGACTGGGCTGACTACTTACTGTTAATGTAGTTAAGTTATATATGTATAACTTAACTACATACATTATTGAATTTGATGAAATATCATTATGAAATAATTTATGAGAGTAATAAATGGTAGGTATTGTAGTGATCGGATCTTTTTGGTGTATACTGGCAGGTTGTTAGGTAATTTGGAAAAGAGACGGATTGTTGACAGGAATTGATAAATGGAAAATTATAAAATAGGGAGATTTGTGCGGAGTTTAAAAAGCAGTATTTGGTTTATTGATAATAATATGTTATTTCCTGAAAATAAAAGTTTTCAGTGACAATATAGTACGTCTCAGTCGAGGCGTGAATATTTTTGTATCAAATCTATCTTTTTTTTTATTAAATATTACCTAAAAAGTCATGTATTTTATTGAACACTTCCTATTTCATTCACAACAAAAAAAAATACATATAAAATAATACATATATAATCACAAAACTAGAAAGAAACTCAATTAGGTATGTAGATGAAATTAAAATACTGTAGGCGGGTAGCCCTACCGCATGTTGACGCCCCGCTCGGCCGTAGCCAGTTATTTCAAGGACAGGGCCGAGTCACAATACTGCATAGATAATATTACTGTGACTATTACGTCGAGATGTTGCGTCATTCATACGTTCTATCGTCTATACCATGTCTATACCACAGCGAGGCCTCTGAAAGCTTGCTTCGTTCTGAGACTACACTTCCAAACAAATAATGAAGCACAACTCCGTTCTATGCCTCACAATTAAGAGCTCGAATTTTCCACTATCAAACGTGTTCACTCTATCTTATAACCCTGGACCCGTCAAAGTTTGAAGTGATGTTCATTCAGTGTCAACAAAAATAACTTTTTATTTTTGTAGAGAATTTATCAAGCTATAGGCAGGTACTGTTGCATGTACATAATTGTCTTTAATCCCACGCTACATGTTAAAAAAGTGTTCAAAAATATAAAATTAATACGTGATTCTGCTCTGCGTGTGGTATAAGTATTTGTACGGCAATTAAGTACAACAATTACAATAGCAATTCTAACAAAATTTTACTGTGATAATAATCAAAACATCAATTATTCATAATATTAGTTTCTGTTTTGGTTTTGGTTTCCATAATAATATACAGTCACGAACATCAAAGGAAATTACATGGGTTATCTATACTGTGGACATGTGACATCTCATGTAATTTTTTAAGATATCCCTTATTACGACTGTAATAAAATCTGCTTCTTATTGTTATGATTTTCATTGTTCTTTACTGTATCGACAACAATTATTTATTTTGTTAAAACTCCAACAGCATAACAAAGGTTTCTCCGAATGGTAGCTTGAATATCAATTAAATAGACCGAATGAAATCTTAATAGATTTAGAAAAGAAAAAGCTATCTAGAAAGAGACCTTCTCTATAGACGAAATAAGACTGAATATTATTTTGTTGATTCATTTTCTTTAAAATTGGTACTTATTTTTTCAAACTAGAGACAAAAATTATTATAATAGGGGTTAAAGTATGAAATTGCCGTTTTCTTCCTCATTATTCATTAGTGTATAAATTCCTTTAATACAATAGCTATGTCCATTATTCTTTTTTTATTTTAAATTTCATTACAAGGACTTATATTTATGTATAAAATTTTATTCTTATTTTTATTTTTTTCACTAGAAATACATCTCTTTAAAAACAGCTCGTCCTAAGAGGTGTCCTGTCTCCGTTATAAAAATATGAATATTTTTTACAGGTATCAATTCTCATTTTTTTTCTCTACGTATCCTATAGCCTAATGTTGTCTAAATATATCCACAAAATTAAATAAAATTTAGATTTGTGGTTCCTTAACAAATCGCAAATATATTTGTATGAAAAATGAATTTTCGTTAAATTCTCCATACAAAACGGCAATTTCATACTTAAACCCCTAATATCACGCAAAGGACGCTTCACCAAAGCGGTGAAGAAATTTAATAACAAAAAATTACGTTGCCGGCGCGGAGGCCCTCTTTCAATGATTTTATCAAGAATTGCATAATATTTAGTGAGTGGAATTAGTGCCATATCCATAATTCGGGTATTCATTTAGATAATTTTATGGATATTATTTTAAGTGCACATTTGTTGCTGAAAAATAAGAGGACTTAGATAATTTAATTCTGTCAGTCACAAGAAAATTATAACGGTCATTAAATTTTAAAACTTTTAAATATTCATGTAGGTATATTTTTAGTAGATTAAGGTTATCGTACAAACCCACACGGAATTATGTGCACGTTGTGGACCTCACCAAGGATTGGGCTTAGGATAATAGTTGACAATGACACACGGGCTTTTTTAATTTGGTGAAGAAGGTCAGACACGTGGGTGCGACCTCAGGTCTAAACGAATAAACCTATAAAATTACACATTACGTAATACTAGCTTCTGCCCGCGATTTTGTCTGCGCAGTACCAGTATAAATTAAAGTCTATATATTGTTCTCATGTATGAGCTATCAAAATCCATTCAGTAGTTTTTGAGTGAAAGAGTAACAAACACACATCCAGAGATCCATCCATACATCTAAACATCCATACAAACTTTCACATTTATAATATTACGCTTTTAAATATTGTTCAACTCAAATAGTTGGTTATGACTTTAGTTGTATCCGGTGAAGATACAAAATTGTTTACACAACATTGCTTTGAATGTTTTATATACCATTTTTTTATTACAACGGAAAACGTTATGAATTGTTATTGACTTTATTTAACCACCTCCGTGATCTAGTAGTTCGCTCACCAAAATTTAATCCAGAGATGTTCGATAAGAAGGGTTTGATATTCAGGCGACTACAATTAGTGGCCTGTTTATTTGGTGGTAGCACTTAATTTTTCCTTGGTAGAGCAAAAAAAAACTACTATGTAATCTCGACTTACACAAAAAAAAACTACTATGTATTCTCTTCGTACCTTGCTACGTACTCGAGATTCCACCACCCACTGTTCCTATCCACCAATTCGTCTTGCGGCAAGCGCTGAATAAAGACTTAGATCACAACAGCCCTTGTCCGTCATCCCATCATATGGCTATCGTAGTATCGTCAATAATTATTGTTATAGCGACAGATTTTGATTTGACAGAGATTGTATTAGAAATAAAACAATTCATACCCATACCGCCAACCGAAAAACGCACAAATGAGAACTCCCTGATAATCGAACCCACAACTTAGTGAACTAATTCTGGTGGTCAAACCACTAGACAATGGAGGCAGCCATTTTGGCTTAGTTTTACAAATAAAGTTTTCCTAAAAGTAACAATTTGGATTACTTAGAGCAGGGGTTCCCAACCTTTTACTCTATGGAGAGTCAAAATAAGAAAATTAAACAAACCATGAAAATATTGGCGCGTTTAGTTTTATTCAAAAGACAAGTAGGTAATCAAATAAGAAAAGTACAACTGGCTTCATAGTAGTCGGTGCACAGCGAAGATAATTTTATATGAACAATTTTAATAAATATACTTTATACAGTTTAATTCTGGAGCTGTGCTCTATAGTCAGTTGGACAAAGCAAAATCATTTGCAAAATTTCATTACAATCCGTTCAGCGGTGTCGTAGTAGATTACCATGGACGACTTATGGCCGGTTACAATAGCTTATCTATCTACCCTTTTACTTACTAAGCATAAGATTTTAGCAGATATCCTTTACAAAATATGTCAAAATTCTACGGTAACCAAGGGAAACTATTGATAGTTATGTTATTGAAACCTACCAGTAGTAATGATGCGAGATTATTTGTATATAAAGATATATTATAGAAAACATATTATCTTCCCTATCCGTATAACATGTTAAATCCTCTGTGATCCTAGCAATGGGTTCGCTTAGCCTTGTCCACCGCTGTCACATTAATGGGCCGCCCTGACCCCTGAGTTACTAATTCACCGACCCGCATGCATCAACATTAACCCCTTTTTCCAAGTTTTCGTTGTATATTGGAACGTTTGTTTTTGGCATGAAGAAAAGGTTCAACATCAAAGACAACGGAGCATCGGAGTAAAATACGTAATATCACGGCAAGTAGGTAAAGATTCTTTTTGAATAACTGGTATTTCCTGCGTTACTGGATATTCTTAAAGAAGAAGGCGAAAACCTTAGAGGGCCCTCAAACCTGTAAGTCCAACGTTCCTTGGATTACTGGATGACAAGGCATCTCCCTCTCGGGAGTCTCTCGATCACCTAGCGTCCCTAGGGTGTCCGAGTTGGAAGGGTTTTTCACGATCAACTGAGCTTGCTAAATAAGACGCATGGGAGGTCATGGGATGGCTGCGCCAAGTAATTGTTCGATGTTTTTGATTGTTTGCAGTGACGTGTGACCCACATCATCCACTTTGGAATTGACCCCTTTGCGTCATTAAGCGGTTTTTATTGTCCATATTACTGCGAGTGCATTTCACCTTCTCCTTTTATCTTCCCACCACGCGTGCTGACGTTGTCACTGACAGACTGAGCCTACTATTCCAACACGAACAAAGATATTTGGCAACTCGTTTCTATGTTCTAAGGTAAGGGCAGTGTCCGTCCACTGCTGGACGAAGGCTTCCGTCATGTAACGCCATCGTTTTCTATCCTGGGCTTCCCGCATCCAGCCGCTGCCGGCTATCCCCCTTAGGTCATCTAACCAACCGTATACCCTACGCTTGCCTATTCGTGGTCTCCACTCCAGGATTCATCTGCTCCAACGGATGTTGGTTCGTCGGCGGGCATGACCAGCCCATTGCGACTTCAGAGTACTATTCTTTGGGATATGTCGATAATGTGCTCGTTACGTACCATGTCTTATAACGAGATACGGAGCATAGCCCTCTCCATAGTGCGCTGAGCAACTTTAAAATTGTGGACTAATCCTCTAATAAGTAACCACGTTTCCGTTGCATAGGTCATTATACTAGTAGAACAAATTGATCAAACGCCTTAGCCTTCAGGCATTGTGGCAGAGAAGGTGTAAAGATAGGTGTTAGCTTTCCAAATGCTGTCCATCCCAACTGGATCTTCCTATTGGCTTCTTTCTCGAAGTTGTTTCTCGAAGTTCGAATGCCAAATCTCCGACTAACAGAGGCTCTGGGATAACTGAAATAGAATTGCCAGCACACGTGGGAATTAAAACATGGACACACACGGACTTTTTTAGTCTTTTGGCAACCCTGGGTGCTTCAAAACAAACGTGAAGCATCTTGCAGATCAGCAAGACTAGAGTAGTGCAGCGCGTATATCTTTTGCTTATCTATCTTCGCAATTGAATTCCACCACCAATTCTACTTACCATCATGCATTTGCCAAACCTTTTCATTTAAAAAATAAATACATGTACTTTCTTTACTTGGAAAATAAAAGAAAATTTCGTAATAAGGTCTATTTGGAATATTGTTTCTCGTCTACTAATAGCCCTTTAGCAAAGCTAATGGCATGTAAAAATGTTACCCTCCTACACAGTAATGATTTTATAAGAAACAATATGTACCCGGACTGTTTTCTTCATCACAATAACATCTTCTTAGATGAGCAGTTATGATTTTGGTATTTTAATATTTGAATGTTTTACAACGTTACCTTTTAGGATGAATCAATTAGGAAGAATAGTGTTAGTAGATATTCGTTGACCGACTGCTTTCTATAAAATTATTCCGACGAGCTTAGAGCGATAGGAACCATTCAGGATCATGATAAGCTTAATTTACAACCCAAAACAATTTAACCTGTTTAAATTGTTTGTGTAAATGGATCAGGAAGTTAACGCCACTCAAGAAAATAGATCCAGTTTCTAGTTTTTCCCTTCGTTAGTATTATTTTAACAAATTCTAAACAAGCAATTTGAAACGATTCCCTCCGTAAGTTTCTTAGCTGTATTGAATAAATGAATTTTAAAAAGCAGTGCCTAGACTTCAATGTTTGTTTGTTAGCATTTTATATTTTGCGACACCCATTGCGATAAAACTTGTCAACTTTGAACGTGCTAGAAGGATTCTGAAACGTATCTCCAATAGTTGTTTCTTCGTTGGACTGTTGACCGACAGAACGTTTCGTAAACGGGTATTTTAAAGACAGAACCTTTCCTCTACCAACGTTTCGCCAACAGAACTGTTCGAATTTGAGTATTTCGACGACAAACTCTTTCAACTAAGAACGGTTGTCCGACAGAACGAAATGCCACCATTAGAAATCTCGTCAGCACAGTTTCATTAATAGTGAATCGACGACAGAATCTTTTACCAACGAAGGATTCGTCGACAAAGCTCATTTAGGCCTGGTTTGACACTACTAGTTATTAAATCTAAAGTTTATACGTTTTGAAAAGTTAACTGAAAAATATTTGCATACTCAGAATCAATGAAAGTTGTGTTAAATTATTAGCTAAAATTGAAAGCTTTCTCGAGATATCATCATAAATTTATGGTAAAATGAACAAAAAAAAATTATTTTATTTCTACCTCGCCTTTATCTATCATTCCATTTCTATCACCGTGTTCAATAAACAGAACGCTTGATTTCAAACAATACTCATTTGAGAAATAAAAAACAAAATTCCGTGCCCCTCAGCTAAATGTTTGGACATAAGTCCAAACTTAAATAAAATTATTTTGTCAATGAAACTTAAATACAATAAATTGCCTTTACTTTATTCATCTCAGGTAAGTTGTAAAGTTGGGATTACATGATAAAGAAAACTCATAAAAAGGTAAAGGTTCCTTTCAATACAAAATTTACAGCTCAATAACCATGAAACTGTGTATGTATAGATTATGATATTGAACCCGACCTCAGCGCGATAAGTGAAAGTGGATTATCGAAATGGCCTACGCGTGCAGTAACTTCAAAGAGTAATATAGGTACCTATACTAAGCGCTAAAAAGTGGTATTAGGGCGACGATAAAGCATCATAGCACATTTAGAAAACACAAAAAACGAAAAACTATCGAGTTTTCTTAACAAGATGCTACTTATTCTCATATGAATATTTAAATATTCAATTATCTATCTACAAAATGAATAAAGTTTTATTTATGAAAGTAGTTTAAGAGCTTCATATGTATGTAATTTTTTTTTATATTATACTAGCTGTCCCAGCCACGCGTTGCTGTGGTAAATTCATACTACTGACCTATAACATTGTATCTGAAGTAAAAAAAAATAGACTACTTATCAAGATAAAAACTATCCTATCTCTCAAGTTGGATCAAACTGCACACGGTGTACAAATTTGATTAAAATCGGTTAAGTAGTTTAGGAGTCCATCGCGGACAAACAACGTGACACGTAATTTATACAGTGTGTTTTTTTTAACTGGGACAGTATGGGGAAATCCAAAACCATAGAAGATACAGGGAAACAGCCTCAGGAGACATTTAATCTTTTTTTGTGAAAAAAAAAATTACATAGTATTTTTTTTGGTCAAGCGTGAGTTGTCCATAGAGATGCGTAGATAATGGAAGCGGCACTTCACTTGGATATTCGTATGCGCGTATTTGTACTATTTATCTAAACATGGACAATGTGTTTATTTGATTATATTTTATCACTACATAGTATAAAACAAAGTCGCTATCCGCCGTCTGTCTGTCCCTATGTATGCTTAGATCTTTAAAACTACGCAATGGATTTTTAATACATGTAGATAGACTGATTCTTAAGGAAGGTTTATATGTATAATACATGCATATTTACATAAGCATTGCACGCGTGCAAAGCCGGGTAGGGTCGCTAGTTTGTTATATTTCCAAAAATACGACAAATAGTAAACACGGGTTTCCGTCCACTGTACATCGAAGAACTCCTTTGGCAAATATTTTTCGATTGTCTGTCCTTACTTGACTCGTTCAGTAGCGTCCGAACAGCCGCATATATTTTGAAATAGCTATACTCAAATCATTTCGATGCAGTTCATGTGTGGATGACACCTTTGTAGTACAAGCTAATACACCAAATATTTGAACAAATACAGCGATATGGTGACGAGAATACGAATAGCCAAGTGAAATGCCACCATTAGAAATCTCGTCAGCACGAAACTCTTTTATCTATAAGATAAAACATTATTTTATTTGTCATATTTATTCAATTACAATCTGTCGGGTTTGCCTTGTAATAATGTTTGTTCATTTTTCTGAGATATTTTATTAAAAACCGTATATTCCTTTCTATGTTGTTATTGTCTAGTATAACATCCATGGAGTCCCAGTTTTTTATGTGCGAAGACATGTTTTACATGTTTTACTAGTATATTTCGGCATTACAGTTGTACCCATTATTTATGTTATAAATTTCGAATCTCAAAAAATCAGTTTCCCTAGGTACTACTCGCAAACGACGCAAAACAAAATACGGAGAGTAATTTCATTACTATATTTTCCCACTTTGAACTATCCTTTCTAAACCTACAAAATGTCTTTAATTGATAAAATATTATAAGATTAAAGTTCCCAATGCACCCCGTCAGATTATACGCCAAATCTTTCTCAATTCTTGCTTCTTTACGATCTTTTCTTTACGACGACGACTATGTATATTACGATATGTAGGTATTACCGTTACTAGGTTATGCCTAACAGATACGTAACTAAATGTATGCTTCCATTCCATAATAGCCACAAGAATGAAGATTATATACGTGACATAGATGTTGCACACAGGTTCTCATAATTATACGAATTATGATATTGAAGAGGCCGGCGCCGAAGTGTATAGATTTTCGCAGTGATCGGCAAAAGATTTTCGGAAAAAAGTTTATATACACATTCCTCCGTAGCTCAGTAGCCACTACAGGACTAATACGGACAAACGTATGCACTCCAGTCCATGATCCCCAGTCTTGATCATGGTCTCAATATTAAGATAATTAGGTTGTGTAATTGTTATAAGCTTATCTTAACGCGCTTGTAATTTTAATAATCGTGCTTGGTTTTTTTTTAATTTACAGTTCCCTCTACCAGTCTTCTTGTGTATCCATAAAAGATCTGACTAAGAAAGGCAAGGTAGCTGCTGCACTGCGCCAGTGTAATAAAGTAAATAAACACTGTCATTAGTCAGTTAGATTCCCACGGCACTTCGCGGCAGTTTGAATTTTTTTTCTAGAATTAGAATATAAGTTAGAGTCTAAAATCTTACAGGATGTTTCCCGACACATACTGTTTCACATTTTTTGAAAATTATAATTGCAATTGACGTCAGCTATAGGTCAGAGAAAGTCTGGTGAGAGTAACGCGTGCGCGGCCGCTTGGAGGTCGCTAATCGGATCGCTTCCGGCCAGCGCTTGCATTGCGCCGGAACCACCCTCCCCTTTTTTGTATTTATAGGGTTGCCACTTCTTTACAAAAGATACATTACAAATGAAATTAATGTTTTATAAATAAGTTAAGAAATAACTTTACGGCTATAAACAAGAAGGTAAAAACTTTATATTTAGTAAAATACTGGAAAGTAAAAATGAAGAGCGAATCGATCTAGCTTTCTGAGCCTATATCTAAAGTTAATTGAAAGGTGGGTCATTCTAAATTAACTGTTTTCAGGTATTCCTGTTAAAACTGAATTCTAGCATTCCACAGTAGCAATGTAAGCTGGCACTCAATGAGGTCCCGAATACTCTAATCAAATTGTTTGAATTGAAACTCGACATCGCATCCGCCAAGCTGTTTCTCGCAACAATAAACAGATTGAAATCGTCGATACTCAAAGCAAGTGTTTGATGAACCGTAAATTGACTCATTCTACATTGAATGTTGGCAAAAGTTAGCTTTCAAACACATTGTAAACTTGCCTGTGAAACTGCTTTATTAGTTTCAATAACAATTCCCATTCAATGAAAATTTAGAATCTAAACAAGCTTATGGTTTAATTACTTACTACGTAACTAGTCGACGCTGAGCCAATCAAATTTAGGATAAATGTGTATGCCATTTAATCCTCAGATATTTATCCAATAGCTATTAATTTAGACTCTATCAGGAAATCTGTCACTACTACCATTTCAAGGCGCGGACAGCCTATCCTTTCTACGAGGTGTGGCTTAGGAACATAATTTCCTTTCCTTAGTTATGATTTTCTAAAATGTAACTGATTTCAGAATTGATTTTTTTATAGACGTAGGTACGATAAATCAGCGGTCATCGTCCGGAAGCCTCCTTGTGGCGGACCCTGGTAACGTGGTGGGGAAACTTTCTCGGCGGGTGTGTGGCTTTTGATGTCAAGTGCCCCTTGGCGTTCGAAGTCACATGCCATCGTCGGGTTGTCTTTGTTTTCCCACCACGGCTAGTACCGGACGGCCTTTTTCAGGGCCACGACCGCCCCCGGCGTCCCTTGGTTAGGTCCGATGGCTGCTCCCGGTGTCCTCGTCAGGAGGACGCACCTGGTCGAGCAGCCGTCGGTGAGGAGGCGGCCTATAAAGCTGGCGTCGGCCAGCGGCCCACAGAGGCTGGCGTTAGACGGTAGCCCCTGTGGGCTGCTGGCCACCAATTGGTGCACAAGGAGTGCCTTGACGGGCAGCGTTGGGACGTGGTTGGGACGGTCTCGGTGTAGTTGCGGTTACGTGCACAGCTCGCCAGCCGTCCCGCAATAGCGCACTGGAGATGAGGCCGGGGAGAATGTTTAGTGGGTATGGAGGGAACGCCTTTACCTCGAGTCCCACATATCCCCTGCGGTTGGCACCACCCCGCAGGGACCATGCGTAAATGCATTAGACCTCCCCGACAACAAAAAAAAAAGGTACGATAAATCAAATAAACATCCTGCCTGCTATGATGGAAATTGCATTAGAAATTGTTACACTGACCTTTCAAGGAAAACAGGACCTATTTTACAACAAACAAAGAATATTAAATCGAAATAATAAATTCTATACCTATCTGTGAAGTGCATTTTGAAATCATCCGTTAGTGAATATTTTCTAGATAATGCATACATACATATATACGATCGATTACACTCCTAATACAATATACAATACGATCATAGTCCCAAAAAGGGTTAAACAGAGCCTTAGGTAACATTTTGCTACCCATAAAGCCACATCTGGTAGAATGGGCCATGCAGTGCCCTCAAATAGTGACAGGTTGCGAGCCTGTCGCCTATGTCTGTTTTCTAGATATTGATGGATATTAACAATGAAAATTAAAATATGAATTAATCGTTAACCGTATTGATAACAAAAATTCGATAGCATAATATCGTAACATGGATCTCGTCAACATCGACCAATGATTATAAATCATTGGTCTGAGCAGAAACTTCTCTCAACTGTTTGTATGTGTCCATATCATACTAGATTTGGCAAAAAAATTAAATTGTCATGTAGTTAGTAGATTTCAAGTAGATTCGGTTCTTGGCAAATAATGTCAGACACAGAATAAATTGATATCACTTATAACGGTAAGTCATTACAAACCCTAATCAACTTACGAAAAGTACCATCACCTAACAAATTCATCTTGCCTAACAAAAGCGCATATCGAAATACAGGGCGCACTCAAAATACGAGTCAGTTAAATTTATTAACTTTATTTTCTGTTTATCAAAATCAAAATACAACTTTTTGTTCATTTAATGTTATAGTCCGATAAGTGCACTTTACTTAATTAATATTATTATGTGCTGGGCTTAACCGTGTTTGACTAACCATCCAAGTTCAAAGTATATTTCGCTACCTTGCCCGTTGTCCCCCAGCCTAGTCCCCCGTGGTACCACGACCAATTTTTTATTGCCCGTGATACCACGCCCCAAACCTTTTTTGACATAAAAAGAAACATTTTAAATCTGGCGATTAGCGGGGGGTACCATGGGCCAAATAATTTGCCCATGGTACACCATTGCCCCCCTTGGGGGTTCCACGGGCAAAAAAAATGTTCGTGGTACCCCACTGGGGACTAGGCGGGGGGACCATGGGTAAGTAGCGGTATATTTTTCCAGAATGGCTATAAAAAAACGGTACTTGTTAAGTACATTAGTGAATTCTTTAAATATGTACCTACACGTTAACAGCAAATTTTAATTCTATAAAAGCTTCAGTTTATCCGTTATTTTTCACAGAGAAATTTATGAACATCATCAGCGGAAAATCACATAACGTAACCCTGCATACCACCCCTCAGTCGGGGTGGCTCCTACTAAAATGCACCTCCGAAGATTTATAAATCATCATTTTTATGGAACTGTTACCACGTTATTTAACTTTATTTTGCAGAAAGTATTATATATCAGTTACGTAGATAACGTGAATATTATGTACTTACGGTTTAGATTCTGATAATTGATTTGGTGCTTCATAGTAGAATCTCGAAAGAAGAATATGGTTATATGGCTGATGATATATATAGTAAATGTATGGGTATCATTCAGTCCAAAACATAGTCGATAAGTAATGCTGAGTTTCAATAACTTACCTATCTACACATTTGCTTACTAGGCATAAGATTTTGACTCCTCCTATTCAAAATATGTCAAAATTATGTCACCAAGGGAAACTGCATAGGTTTAGGTTAGGTTAATCTGCTGACCAGTTAAATACGGTCCCTTATTAATTTACAATATTTATGTCGCAGCACGCTTCTCAATCGTATCGCCTCTCGCCTCGCCGTCATCCAGGCGTCAATTATACGTGTATATAAACAAGCACTCAACCAAATCGTATCAGCTATTCAGCTGTGACTCTTCTACGGCGAGGTGACGCTTCACACGAAGAAACGTAGGCTCCCATACGGAGAGATGTAAGCGCGGCTACGGAAAGAGGCAAGCGCGTGGACGTGGGAACTACAAGTTGACCACTCACCGCACCGGCGTTCGTGAGCTTGTCCCGAGGCGTTACGCTTCGATTATACAATAAATAACAAACTGCTTGAGGTGAGGCGATGCTGATCCGTTTCCGACTTGATGAGTGTGCTACGAATGGCAACGACCTTTCATCTAATTGTGGCACCCTTATGACACCACAGTATGGCGTGATTTGGATGGAATGGTAACTTCTCTAAAGCGTTTGTCCAAAAGAAGCTAATTTGCTAATTTGCGAGAAGCTAATGTGCTGTGCCAATTTCAAGGCTTTCTTATTGCTATCGTCTCAAAATATTTATCCATATCTGGCCTGCCCCTTTTTTCACGGGGAGGTCAAATGCGTTTACGCATCGTCCCGACGGGATGGTGCCAGCCGCAGAGGATATGTGGGACTAATATGGGATAAGCGAGCAGCCACTCTTCCACCGACGGCTGCTCGACCTGGCGCGTCGTCCAGACGAGGACACCGGGAGCCGTGGTGGGAAAACAAAAATAACTCGGCGATGGCATGTGATTTCGAATGCCAAGGTCGATCCCCCCCACCACTGTTTTCCGATGATGAAACTGATGATTATTATTTTTTTTTTTTGAAAATCTAACTATACTTATTATATTTTATTCTTTTAGCTTATTTTATTACGATCGTTTATTAAAATCGTTTTATAATTAAATTTTTATTATAAAATTTATTACACGCGGAAAATTCGCGAAGGAAATCCGGAAGTAACTGACACATGCGCGAAATGTTACAAAATGGCGGCGACACAATAGGGGTTATATTTAGTTGAACAAAATCTCTCAATTCCGTCTCTCAACAGATATCCACTTTTGTAGAAAGAAAAAGGTGATGTTGAAAAATATGTTGCCGTTAAAATGCAGAATTATTATTTATTTATGTAATTTGCAATTTTTTTATAATAAAAGGTGAAGCAAACGACACCATTCCACCTGGTGGTAGCAGAAGTGGAGTCCAAATGCGAAGATAGCTAAGCGCGAGAGATACACCGTTGCGCTAGCCACCCTCACCCTGCCGACCTGCAAAGGTGCTTCTTCACACCTCTGAATGACCCAGGATTGTAGGAAGTAGAGAACTTATTTTTTATATTTTTTAATTCGCGTTGGAATAGCAGTCACGGTAAATCAGCACGCGTAGTCCTTAAAAGGAAGGGAGATGGTGGGATGGAAAAAAGCTCCTCAGAGCACTCGCCTTGGTACAGAGACGGTAGAACTGATGACGACGGTGAATCTGAATTACGGATTATCTGAATGAGTTCGTTGAAGTGGAAAGAATTGTATCAGTCTTGTAATAATAATTATTATTGCGTACAATATCTTGCGACAGTTGATTTTCTTACTGTCGCAAGATATTGAACGCAATGTTGATTGATAAATAACATTGCCTGAACCTACCGAGCATACAGTTATAAAGGATTTATCTAGTAAATGTAAGAACTGATACTATGAAAGCACTACCTTCATGGAATAAAAACAAGCTTTTGTCTTGGATAATATATTTTTCTTAAAAACTTCAAAAGTTCAAATATAATATACATATCTACATTAAAGAGTGTATTACGCAGATGTTTTTTTACGCAAATTTTTTTTTTTTATTTAATCTATCTTAGTATACTTTTTTTGTATTTTATATAATCATTAATAATAAAGACTCTGACACTTTATATGAGTTTAGAGTATAAACATGATGATTGATACTTTACGTCAATAGACCGATTACATTGAAATTAGGGATGTGAGTGACAACCCTCCTAAAGTCAGCAATGGTACAGCAGAAACTGTAGCCGGTGTCAATACGGTCGGGCTGCCAACGGAGCCAACTGAAGGCGTTGTTGTTGCGGCATCGGTCTGTGCAGAACTGGAGGCTGCGGGCTTCGGCCGCGGTGTAGTGCGGGTTGTTAATACTGATGAACGCCGTGCCGAGGCGACGGGATGCATCGTAAGCCACCTGAGTAGAAAAAATTAAGATTTGTATAATATTTAAATTGAAAACAATAATGGTCGTCTAATAGTAGCGCTGGCAACCCTAGTTCCATCTATCCCAAGAGCGCGAGTTTTTGTTTGAATGATTTATATACACTGGCCATTGAAATGGGCCACGACTTACGTCGGGCTCCGGACGCAGAGGTGGGTTATCAACTAAAGATATTCCGATGTGCTTACTAAGGAGTCAGTAACAGACGTCAGTGCTGGCGCGGAGAAATGACCACACCGTTTACACACAGTCAGTTAGCGGGAATATTAATCTCAGCGCTGGCACGATAGCGCTTTACTGACTCCAAATTAATTTAATCAGAGTCCCTTAGTCGCTGTTTACAACACCTAAGGGATTAAAAGGGGTAATTCCATACTAGACCAGGAACTACACGACTCTTCTTCTTCTGCGTTGCTATTTCCGCAACTCGATGACTTTGCGCCTCTTTTGCATTGGAGGGTGAGAGGCTGGATCACTCCAGCCAGCCCAACTCTTCCAGGAAGTCTGCTAACGCTTTGATGTCTCTGAAGACATCCTGAAGTGTTCGTGGATGACCCAGATAGCGAGCCCAATGTGTTACCACTGCGTTGCTTTCCATCATAACGTGAGCACTACACGACTCTTTAGGTAGAGGATGCGCCTGAGAACATAGACCAATCTCTGCGCTGAGGCTTTGTTGTGAGTATGCAGCACCCCATCACACTCATGCCCTCCGCAGAGCGAGTACACTACGTATCCTAACCACAACGGGTGAATATCACATTTTTTGGGAAAATTGTTACCTCCGCTGCTAACGCTACGCAATATTCATAAATTGAATTTGCACTCCGTAGGTTGGAGCATAATTTATAAAGCCTTTATATCGTTATTTTTTATTTAAAGTGTCCCTTTACGAGGGGCCGAATAAAGGTTAATAATGGGTCTAAAAGTAGGAAACTTCTGTTTTACGTGCCCTCTGCAAAAAACAATGTCACGTAACAACTCTCTTGTGTGCTTTTGCAGGCAATTTAATTTATTATGTAAACAGCTTGATATATTCCACCAGAGTCAACAGAGCAACGTATTTGTATGAACTAGAAAAACGCTTGGCAATATTCAACCACTTGGAACCCTCACAGTGTGACTTAGTATTATTCTTCAGCAGGGTAGAAGATCCTGCTCCCAATTTATTTGGGGTTGATGCTGTATAGTTTTAATAACGACAATAATGCTATAAGGTTTGTTTTTGGCATTTGATTTTACGGCTGACCGGCTGCCTGTCACCAACCCTCCTTGGGAACGACTGCTATCTTTTAACAGCAGCTGGGATCACCAGCTTACGAGCCTTCCGAATCACGGAGTCAAATCTATAAATATTTCAAGAGCAAATACGTCTATATGTATATATAACCGCTGAAGTGCCGGATTTACAAATTTGTCGTCAGTAGGCTGATAAATTTTTGCCGCCCCTACTTACTTCTGAACTTTGATGCCCTAGTTCCATCGAGCATATGCCTAGTTCACGATCATATTAATTACATTTGCAACTTTATCTGCTCTATCTTCTTCATTACATCAGCTTTTTTCCCTTTATTAAAAAATAATTTTGGGGCTCGTTTTCTCGAAATTTGGGCCAAATTTGCCGCCCCTAAAATCTGCCCCCATAGGCTCCAGCCTACTCAGCCTACTAGTAAATCCACCATTGAACCTCTAGGAAGTCTTTTCAAAAATCATTTTGTTGCTCAAGTATCACCCGAGTTCTTCTTTAAATCTCCTCCCTTCTCATCTTTTCGAAACATACTTTTTTTTTAAATCTTTTACAATTTTAGTATAGCATTTCTATTTACTCTCGACATTAGCTAAATGCGTAGCCATTAATTATGAATAAGATAAGATAAGTTTTGTTGCTCAGTGATAATCATAGATTTATAATTACTGACGTTTACAATAGAGTGAAAATCGTACGTGAAAAAATAATGATGTTGATTGAGTTTGTAAAAGAGAAAATTAATTTATAATTTTCATTACTTAGCTCGTATATTTTTTTACAATGTACGGAGAAGCTCTTGGTCTTCATCTCTCACTCTCGCCATCTTCAAGGCCAGAGGCCGATGATGGAATCGATCATCACCCGGAACCCTCAACACCGAGGGGCTGGTTATCTTTATCATTAATAAATAAATAAATAAATAAATATATTTTCACGCTCACACCAATTATCTAGCCCGAAGTAAGTATCATTAAGAACTTGTGTTACGGATACTAGATAACGGACATTTTTTTTTATATACATAATATATATTTTTTTAGATATTTTTATAAATAAACTTAAATAAATATATAAACAACCATGACTCGCAAACAAATATTCGTGTTCATCACACAAATATTTGCCGCTACCAGGATTCGAACCCGGACCGCTTGATGTGTAGGCAGCTATACTGACCACTCCACCACGACGGCGTTAACTGATGGAACACAATAATATGTTCCATCAGTTAACGATAAATACAAACATACTATAATCACGCTCATAATCTCAAAAGGGATTGAGCAGAGCTTTAGGTAAAGGTTACACATAAAGCCACATCTGGCTATACAGTGCCCCAAAATAGTGACAGGTTGCCAGCCTATCAGCTACTCAAAATGGGCACCAAACTCAAAAACAATTCTTCAGTAAACAAACAATCAAAGCCACAGAAGTTACACTCGAAATAATCTCAGCAACGCGGGTATATGCTATTAACTCTATTTATAAGGCGAGAGTCGTTGATAAGGTGGTATATAACCAGACGGACTTAAATAAAACAAGCCGGATCACCAACAAAAACCAAGTACAAAGTAGTAGTTTGTACTACCCTGATGAAGCAGTTTACAATTAACACAAATGTCTACTACTATTGTTTGACAAAGTTTAAATTATATCAAAATCAAAATCACATATACCTTATAGAAATACAATGGCACCGGCAGCTGTCGGTTTTGATGAAGGAAAATATTTTGAAGGCGGCCACTTGCATCACGGAGCTGAGTTACTCCAAACGTTCCAGTGTAAATAACAGTGTTGTACCCGGCTTGGCCGATTCTGGCACGCAGGTTCTAAAAAATACATAAAAAATTATAAATAATAAAACGTTTGCAGCTGCAAACCGGGCCAAAAGGACCATCCCTAAATATACAAAGCTTTTACACAATAACTCTCTTTCATTCAAATGTTGACTCCAAAAATGACAGAATAAAAATCAACTACATATTTAAGTTTTCTTTGTTAAGTAATTTTAAATCATCAAAAAACCTCTACTGTGACAACTATTATTACAAAAATCACACCTGTTCCAAAAAGTTCCAATTTCCAGCATTGAAAGGTTGCCATTGAGGAGCAGCGTTAATAAAGTAGAAAGTAGCTCGCTGGCCAGTCGCGAAGACATAGTCGCTTTTGGCTGCGAGGTGGCCACGTGCCAAGAACTGATGACTTGTCACGTACTTGTCAGCTAAAGCTTGGCCTACGATTCCAGCAATAGCCTGTTTCTGTTGCACTTGTGTGTATAAATTGTTGATAGAAACACCCGGGAAGAAACTGCCAGCTGTAAAATTAACAAAACTTCTCAATATAGTTCTGTATTTTTAATAGAAAATCAAGAAAAATATTGTAAGGAAACAAAGAACTCTACCTAGCCAACTTGGACGATCCACGCCAGTTTGATGAACTGTATTTGAGGCATCTTGATTGTACCAAACATACAGCACTTCTAGTCGAGTTTGGTCAAAACAAGATTGATACAGCGTGTGGAACACGTTGTCAACAATAAAGCCAACTCTGCAATAAGAAAAGAAAATATGAACTATATAAATTATTACCAACAGCGGGAGACGCAGCATTGGTAGGCCCTTATCAGGTGGACTGCCGATCTGGTAAATGTCGTGAGCCGTTGGATGCGGGCAGCGCCGGACCGATAGGATTGAAGATCATTGGGGAAGGCCTCTTTCCAACAGTAGGCGTAATCGAATCGGATAAAAAGAAAGGAAATATATACCTGATCACAATGTTGTTGTTAAAACATCTTCCTGTAGTGCCTTGGGCTTCATGATAAGAATGAGACGAGCAAGTTAGTCCCCCAAAGGTGCCTTGGCCGGACAGCCATCCAGGTCCAGATACAACATTGTTGTTAACACATGTGGCAGTCTAAAAAAAACATAGAATTTAATAATAGCAGTAAGAATAATAGGTTCGAACTTGTGTTTCACACAGCTGTATTTTCAAGACACGACCAAAACCATGAGAATCAAACTAGAATTGGGCATGATGATGATATAAAAGAAACTGCACTAAATGTGAGAAGACCTTCAGGGTTGTAGCACAAAAATGAGAACAAAACTGCCCGCATAAAAATAAACTATTCAATAAAATTAGATGATCAAAACTTACAGCGGCAGCGACATTTGACGCGATATTAGGATGCCTGATGGTACGCCCGGAACCTGGGCAAGCAATTCTGATCTGCTGACCAACATTCAAGTTAACCCGACCACTGTTGCCATTTGCACGCATGTAGTTGTTGTTAACCAAATATACTGGTTGAGGTTGGCCAAGGTCTCCATTGATGTTAAATGTGCAACCTGTAAAATTGTAAATTGATTTCATTCTTGGTACCATATGAAATTTTTAAACTAAAAATATCCAGAAAAAAAACGTTAAACGAGGCTATACTGAGCGAGTCATCGAAACCGAGTTCTTTCGTGATACTGGCGAATGCTCTTTCAAATGAGCATCACAGGAATCTAACAGGATGAGTTTGCTTCAACTATCGCTATGAGTACTGACTATGGTGACTGTTGGTGAAGATATACATGCACATTGCCTCTGCAAGCGTCAGTGCCGACCCTGAGCGCTACCGCACTCGCGTTTGTCAGAAAAACAAACCTTTCAATAGAAACAGTTTTTTCACGACTTCAATGTTGCAGATAGCTATCAAAGTTATGACATAAATTCCCAGCAGGGATTGAGGAAAATAGCTTCACTACCAACACCAACCTAAGCATTTGAATTATTCGACACTACCGCAAAGGTCTGCTCTACTATATGAAAAAAACAGCCTGCCGATGAAGGTCATTCCTGCAATAATCTTTTGATGATGATGATGCAATTGCGTATGCAAATAATATTTTATCTTACCACTTCGGACATCCGCCCTCGTAGAATTGTCTGCCCATCGCGCCTCTTCTACAGCAAGCCACGCATCCAAATAGTCTTCGAAATCGTCTTCATTGAGCAAGAACGCGAGTTCGCTGGGGTCTGGCCTCTCAGCTGGAAGGGCAGCTATCGCCACTACGATGGCAGCGAGTAACACAACCACGCGCATTTTGGACGCCACTGGACCTCACCGCTTCGAAGGAAGGAACTTGGAGCGATAGCCGACATCGCTGTAATCGCAATACGTTTTATATTAAACGTACTATCAGTTGCATGCAATTGCGTTATCATTTATTATAGAATTCTGTAGATTATTTTTCAACGATGTTTTTTATGAATTAATTTGAGAAATAAAAAAGATATATAGTTACCTTGCATTTTATTAGGTAGTCTTGACTTGAAATCTGTATCTCTGCAATCACAAGCCAATGAAATGCAAATTAATAGTATTCTTCAGTAAAATATCGCAAATATCACAACTTTATGGTTAGTTATTATTATAAACTATAATACATTGCCATTTTTATTTATTATTCCACTATATAAATCAAGTTTCGCAATAGTTTTATTAAATTTTACAGTGCCCTAAAATTAATCGTAATTCATGTTAAGATAAGTTGATTACGACTTAATCTTCCGATAACTGTTTATATGTTTTCATTTGCACATGTGTGATTTTTATAATCGCTAAAAATTCTACAACTCATTGTAGAAGAAATAGCATTATAATTTTACTTTTTTAAGAATAGAGATTTATAGCTGAACGGAACATAGCTGATTCAAGCTTGGTTTAACATACATAATCATAGGCTTGAGCAGAGCCTTAGATAATATTTGATTATGCCACATCTGGCAGTTTGGATCGTGCAGTTCCTCACAATTAATCCACACAATATTATTAATACATAACATTGCGGGGAGTCTTAGTGGACAATGTTAGATCAATAACGCAAGTAGTTCGAATATCCGAACCTTAAACACGAGGTTACCGATATATGACAAGTTACGTCCACTGAGATCATATCAGTAGTAGTCTCGACCAACGGCTTCATGTTTACTTGTCTTCGTCACCATCTGAAGAGGTTGGGACTATGTGACGGCCCAATAATTGCGAGGCTACAGGAAAAGTTATTGCTTGAAAACGCCAGAATTGCTTGTTGAGTCCTCTCTCTGTTGTCCTGACCCTCGGCCGTGTGGTCTCCTCCGCCGAGGAGCATCCTCCCTTCTTTCAGTTTGTCGAGGGACCAGTAAGAGATAATAATCATCTATACTATAACATCATTACATTACGATCGACCATTAAAGGTCGTGGGAAGTTGCTGGATGCAGGCAGGGCAGGACCGATCGGGTTAGGGGAGGCCTTTATCCAATAGTGGGCGTCTCTTGGCTGATATTATGATGATAACATCACAAGTGAACTAAACTCCGAAATAAAAAGAAGAAGAAAATACTCAAGGGTGATGATATGTCCATGTAATAATAGCCGCAATCCTGGAAATATGCTGAGCTGGGACAGTTTAAGACAAATTAAATTAATAGTTCACTAAAGTAAGTAGAAATCTTCCTCGACCTTACTGAAACTTACTTTTAATTATACATTAATAATTCACTCGCTGAAATCTTGTTAGTCTTGTGTCCTTGTTGTCAGCTACAGACGCAATTTTACAAACCATACGCCAAATTTGCAGAGACATGAGGTAGACTACGAGGTACACTACTTCCAAAGACTGTATTACTCCGTGACAACTTCACATATTATTACTAAATATAATCATGATTTTTAGACTTTAGACACTACGAAAATGGCAATCAAGCATGCACCATGGTTAAATAAAAACGCTTACAGCACCAGTACCCTTACGATGAGTTCACCAATTTTTACGTTTTACAATTTTGCAGAAAATAATATAAAAGTCAACTTAATTCATAGGAATGGGTTGTCTCATTTTTAAAATATTTACTTAAGTAAATGTTATTTTTTTTACGAAACTGTAAAGAGTAGGTATAACTTGGTGTAACCGGTCGTTAGTTTAAGTTTAATACCTACCTGGGGTCCACGTTCGGAAGCCTCCTCGTGGCGGACCCTGGTAACGTGGTGGGGAAACCTTCTCGGCGGGTGTGTGGCTTTTGATGTCAAGTGTGTCCCCTTCGCATTCGAAGTCAATGCCATCGTAGTTTTTGTTTTCCTACCACGGCTAGTTCCGGACGGCCCTTTTCAGGGCCACGACCGTGCCCGAAGTCCCCCAGGTGCGGTCCGATGGCTGCTCCCGGTGTCCTCGTCAGTAAGACACGCCAGGTTGAGCAGCCCTCGATGGAGGAGAGTCGGTAGCCCCTGTGGGCGGCTGGCACCAATTGGTGCAAGGAGTGCCTAGACGTGCAGCGTTGGGACGGTCTTGGTGTAGTTGCGCTCACGTCCGCAGATCCCGAGCCGTCCCGTAATAGCGCACTGAAGGTCAGGCCGGGGAGGATGTTTAGTGGGTATGGAGGGAACACCTTTACCTCGAGTCCTACATATCCCCTGCGGTTGGCACCACCCCGCAGGGACGATGCGTAAATGCAGTTGACCTCCCCGTCAAATAAAGGGCTGGAATTGGTTGAGAGCCGCAGAATGTCCACTTCGCAAAAGGTCCCTTTCGCAGAATGTATCTTTCGCAAAATATCCATTTCGCAATCTGTCAAGACCTTTTTCAATCAAGTTGAAATGAATATCAATGTAAATCCTGTTAAAAACGTTCCACATAAGTTCGTGTTAAAATATTTTTTTCTTAAGTTAAAATGACTAATTCATTTCATTCTAAGAAATTTCTAAACGTTACGCGTATTGCAAATAATCATTGCTATAGTTACCCCTCGCTGACCGATAACGCGCTAAGGAATAAGAAATAAGTACCATGGATGGAACTTTTTACTATTATTAATTACTTTTTCCTATTACCTACTTAATAACAGAATATCGAAATCACGTTGTTCACAATAAAAATTAAAACGTGATTTTTGGTCGACACACAAAGATTTACCTAAAATTAGGTGATTATCATTGGTTCCACATATTCATATTCATATTATAGGAAGAAATACGATATTTTAGAAAGAAACACGATCTGGTTGTGTAAAAATCTCGTCTCCACAGAATAAACATTCCTTTGTGGGCCAATGTATACGTTTTTACAATAAGCATCCGAAGAATATTAGAGATTTGCCTGATAACAATTTTTATAAAATTGAAACATCTAAATTATATTAAAAAATCTTATTACAAGATAATTGAATATTTAAATGATCCAAATGCGTGGGAGTAAAATCTGACCAAAATTTACCCATTCAAAATTGTAATTTATTACGCACCCAGGGCGCACCCACGTTCATATTTTTAGACAGTTTCGTTATAAAAAATACAGCTTTTTTTAAGCCCGCCTAGCAAAAACTGGACATGCTATCAAGTTTGTCACTATATGAATTGTGCTCTAGCAGTTAGTGATAAGATAGATCGTTACAGAGGGTTCTAGAAAGTCAATGAATAAAAAATCCAATTTTATCAAAGTCAAAATTACTTTAGTTATAACCACATTAGTTAGAGCCGTGTAGCAGTTCACTGTGTTTCGGATTAAAGGAAAAGGTAGCCAGTCTAATTACTGGACATGGAAGGCATATCATCTTAGGCCCAGGATGCCAACGCACTTGCAGTTATAAGTGATTTACCCTTAATATTACAAGTGTCTATAGGCGACGGTAACCATTTAACACTAGGTGGGTCGTTGCAATTTCGTAATATAAGAAAACACATATCAAATTACTAAATTTTATTTATACTTACTTAAAGGTATTGACTTTATAATTATAATTAGCTTAATCCTTTTCTATATATTAATTCCGTGTTGATTAAACAATACTTACATTTTTTATTTACCAGCAATAAATCAGCATTTAAACAACAGATAAGGTGGACTTACCTTCTAGTTGCTAAGCCGGTACACACCCATCTCACGCAACACACACGCCGTAGAAAAGGCCGTACGAATTATTTTATCAAAAGTTTGATAAACTTATATCAATAATTATAAAAGGTGAAACAACGCCACCAGTAATCTATATCTGAAACAAATTTCATACTTGACGGTGTTGTCTATGAGAGGGAGGGGAAGCGTGATTATCCACTAACCAGCCCCCTTCCCCCATGATACAAATTCATCGACATTACAAAGGACATTAGATTACAGTCGCGATTATCCTGTTGTCCAGTCTTGCGGCATCACGGTGTGCCAACAATCGGTCTCTCCTTCTGCGTCATCACCGCGGCACAGTTAGGTAGGTTTATAAGGCTTTGCAAGCTTGTCCCAAACTTCCGCCTCTCCTGAGGGTGGGGGCTGCTTATAGCCACTTTGGTACTAGGCATAAGGGGTCTTTAGTCGGTAAGAGTCCGACATAACCCTGGGGCCGAACGGGAAAGCAGCGAAGGGGGGTCCGGGGGGAAAAAAGTTCTAAACTGCAGTCTTGACAATAGCCGGCAGCTACAGCGACAGTACGAAGCGGCTTGTAGCTGTGACCAATATTGTCATCTGCTTAACCCAAATAGGGCAAATATCAAGTGTGTGTTGTGCCGTATTTCAGATGACGCTGTTATATTAATTACTGGGCATGGGGGGCATATCATCTTAGTCCCCAGGATGGTAAACGCACTTGCGGTGTTGAGTGATTTACACTTAATATTGCAAGTGTCTATAGGCGGCGGTGACCACTTAACATCAGGTGGGCCGCAAGCTTGTTTGCCATCTCGTAACATAAAAAAATATATATGTATTCCACAGGTACTTTCCAAAATACCCGTACGACGAGCACATCTCCATACAAACCGAGTAACATACAAACCCCTGTTTCTTAACCTATTTTTATGAAATATTAGAATGTTTTTAATAAAAAGAAAAAATTATGTCTGTGCGTTTCCTTTTTTCAAAGTTCGACATACATTTAAAGGTATTTTGACAAAATATTGAATTTTGAATATCATAAACATCAGATAAGAGATAGGAGTAGGAAAAAGTTTTCCCCGCTTGTATGCACATGGTGCCTACCGTACTATGATCTTAACAGCATACATTCGTCATTGAAAGAAACGCAATCGCAAAAATATAGTTTGCGACACAAGTCCGTAGTAGCCTTTCAGACGCCGCAAATTCTGCAGGGGCAGACCCTGTGATATTTCTATGAAATATCTTTCTTATTTTTATCGGGTTTTATTTACGTAATAGGTACAATAAAATTAACATTTGTTAAATTTCAAACGAATTTATTAGTTATTGGCCCTCGTATTTTTACCGCTACTGAATTTCTTTCTTCTTTTTCAGAAAACTAGCATGGTGTTCCCTTTACCTAAAATCAAATAAAAATTCGTATTTTGTAAAAATAGGTATTATGTTACAATAAATTACTTTAATAACACAAGATAAGCCAATCTCAATCAATTAGTTATAACGTTGTAGATATAAATGTTACGTGTGTATGAATTATAACACCGTAAATACGAAACAAAGAACAAAAAACGCGTGCGAAACATTAATTAGTGATTCGTCATATATCAGGAACAACTTCGCCTTACCTATTACCTGATTATAATTTAAAACTCTTTCGCAAATCACGCTTAATTCAAATTTATTTTTGAATGATTTTACTTACGTCAGTCAGTTTGCGTAAAAAAGGCTACAAGTAGGTACTCATTATTATACTAGGATGAGACTTCATTTTGAGTGTGAATGTACAACTTAATTCACCTACGATATTATTAGCTACAGTCTTCTTCTTGGGTGCGAGGCTAGGTCATTCTTGCCGCCCAATTCTTCTAGGAAGTCTCCCATTCATTAGAGAGTTATTTCAATCCACTTTTTATGAAAGCAGACAACGTATACCTCCTTTCGAATTGATTCCAATTTCATAAGACACAATTTTAAGTTACTTAACATAGAAAAATGCACAGAAAAAAATCGACTTGCCTCAGGCGGGACTCGAACCCGCATCTTCCGCAATCCGGGCCGCTGCGTTGACCAATTACGCCGCCGAGACTGGTGTCTCGGTTTTCTCTCTATCTCGGGTTCGAGTCCCGCCTGAGGCACCAGTCTCGGTGGCGTAATTGATCAACGCAGCCGCCCGGATTGCGGAAGATGCGGGTTCGAGTCCCGCGTGAGGCAAGTCGATTTTTTTCAGTGCATTTTTCTAGTATTAATATTTACGCGTTTGTAAACGCAAAAATATAATTATTCCATTACTTAACATACTTTACCAAAACTTCATCGGATATATCTTAGCAGACAAAGTGATCAAACACAGTTTTTGTTAAAAACATAAACGTTGATATTATTAAGTACGAGTACATACGTACTAGGCCGCCATAAACAACATTGGTACAGTGGCCATCAGATATATCGTAGCAGACAAGGTGGCTAAATAATTCTGAATAATTTAAATGTAACTTTAATAATTTTAATGCCACGTTTCTAAAACGTGTTGCCTATCACAGGTGGGTTGGAAGAGATTTCTTTTAGAAATAAGCCACACCTTTTGTACTTTTTATAATCTTATGTGTTCCTTTTCTGTAATTCTCGTGTACAATAAACTATTAAATAAATAAATAAATGTATTTGTCGCAGGCAGATAGTAAAACACGCCGTTTTACTTTACCGCGCGGCGGATTGTAGTCTGTGAGAGTGATGAGTGTCAAGAATTTCACTTCGTTTGGTCATAAAAAAAATAACCTAAGCCTACCAATAACATGCGATCTCTCCATTCGACGTACGGACTCATATTGATAGAATCTACTATGGGTTTATGAAATATTTTTTGCGTTTACAAACGCGTATATGGGTCATTGTCAAATTTTGCGCAGGTAAACTAGTCCCTCAACTGCGTAATTTTTTTTATTAGTAATAATCACATAACCGATAACAAGTTTTATATTAATAACAAAATACATCGCATTAATATACATTGATACCTAAAATAAAGACTTAGTTTTGATATTTTTTCATTTTCTTTAAAGTAACATTGTGGTCATTTCTGGTAACAGAATGGGTTTTCTAACAATCTCTATATGTCCCTGGTAGCACTCCGTTCTAATAATGATCCAATAATTTCATTTTCTGCTATATCAACCTACCTTAAATAAATTATTACCATTAAAAGAGTCTTATAAATAGTTATAAAATATTTCTTAAAAGCAGTTAGTATCAAAATGCAATTAATAAAAAATTTTTAAAACGTGGTCCCGCGTATTGTGTGAAACTGCCTGGAATATTATGTTACTGCAGAAATCGCGACGTAAAATAGAGATGGCGCTGCTTTTGACTTTTTACTAGCTTGGGCGGGATGTCTGCATTAATTGTGAATGATCACTAGATCGGAGGGAGGGATATACGAAGAGTCAGTGGACCGCGAGGTGTTGACCAGGCTGCGTGTTTTTATTGTGCGTCCACTTTGTTACCTACCTATTTATGTAAGTAAATCAACGTACTTTTCATTATTTTGCATTCCGTATGCTTTTGAAGAGGTAACTATTATAAATATGAAAGAAAAAGTGTAGTTTACGCAAACCTTTATGACATATCTTTTAGAATGTAAAATTTACTACTCTGTTATCCGCTCGTGTAACGGAGTTGTTAATAAAGTAACAGAAATGACTTTTCTATTTAATTTTGGACTGGTTTCGAACGATTTTTTTGTTCGAAACAACAATATATGGATTTTTTTTGAAGCGGGACAAGGTAAGGGTGCAGCAGATGGGATTGGCGGTTTTTTAAAACGTACTGCTGATCAACTTGTTGCACGTGGAAGTAACATATCTGATGCCACAAATTTCTATCTTGCTTTGAAAGACATGAGTAAAGTGAGGCTATATCTGATAACCAATGAGGATATTGAACAGAGTTCAAAATAGATCCCAGGGCATATCGTGCCATTTAGTACCATGAAAGTCCATCAAGTTTTCACTGGTGTTCTAAAGTATAGAAATTTGAGTTGTTTCTGTCAGCGAGGCTTTTACTCTTGCATGAATCGCAAGCACTAAGTTCCATTAAAAACTGCACAAGAACAATCAACTCCTTCCACTTGTGACAACAATTGTCTGTCCGATATTAGCAACCTTTGTAAAAAGCGAGCAAAAGGGTTTTACAGCATTGTCTACAGCTCAGACTACGATGAAGATGCCCCTCTAATGTCATTAAAAGAGATACCTTCAAGCAATTATTTGACAGAACATCCCAGTACATCAAAGCAAAATGAAGATGCTTTGATTGAGAAGGAAAATATTCACGTAATAAAACAAGGTGCTTGTGTCTGGGTTCAAATTTCCAGCTTAAAACAGAACTACATATATATGGATAAGGTCTTATCTGAAGTAGAAGAAGATGGTGAAGTTAAAAATAATGTTTTTTAAGTCAATAGAAAGTTAGTTGAGTGTGATTTATCTTATGTGCCTTTTGATAATTTACTTGCCATTGTTCCAGAACCTAAAAGAGTTTGTAAAGGTAAAAGAATATACTACCATTTTAATACTGCTTTACATTTTATATACTTAAGAAATAAGCAACTTTTACTTTCCAGTGACTCTTTCAAGAATATTTGATTTTTGTTTTATAAAGTCAATTATAAATTGTCTTAAAATTAAACATTATAAAAAGTCATTAAGTTTGTTATTTTAATATTAAAGTTAATATTTATGTTATTAAGATCTCAGGCTCAGCCGAGTGCAATTTATTCAAGTATATAGATATAAAAAGAACAACTATGTTACTGTGTTACAACTCTGTTATTTTTCTGTCCCAAAAATTAAATGACATACTAAAGATTTTTCTTAATATCTAGTTAATATAATATTGTAATAAAACAATAGGTTAATTTGTTAGATATTTCTACGGTCATATCTCATATTTAGCAGTTAATATATAAATATTTAGAGTACTTCGGTAGAATTTCCTTTCCCTCAAAATTCAAGAAGTAACAGAGTTGTTTGGAGTTTAAATTAATGATTGTTAAACTTAACAAAAATGTTGTGATTCTAAGTGTGATAATAAGATAAAAGACTGCAATTAACATTAATGCCAAAATATTTGGAATAGAATTGTTTAATTTCATAATAAACATTACAACGTTATGATAACAGAGTTGTATTTTTTTGCACCCTAACCCACAAAACCTGGAATAAATCATAAATCACTTATTAAACATCGCGGCCGACAGTAACAGACAAAAGTTTACTTGTTTTAACAGGCATGGACAATACGAAAAGTCATGTTTAAGGATTTTTATTTTTTTATAAGTTTGTCATTTATAGTCTCGGTTACCTGCACGAAATTTGACAATGACCCATATAGTTTTAAAACTTTTATTTATTTTATTATTTAACTACGGATTTATCAAGAAATGGTTTTATTTGGTTAACAATTCTCACACACTACAATCCGCCGCGCCGTTTAGTAAAACGGCGTGTTTTATAATCCGACTGCGACATATACATACATAACATTCTAATAAAAAATTGGTCTGTCCAATAATATTGTAAGATTATATCCAAAATTATTTGACAGACAACTTGAATATAACTTGCGAAAATACTTTAAAAAAATAAACTTAGTTTTGTATTATATTCAAAGCATGAACTCCGGATGAACTTTAATAACGATCCAAGCGAGCGGTCCTTTTGTAATAAATATTTCTATAACAGGCGATGTTAAAAGTTTCCATGTAATACCTTTCCACTTCTTTTGAACATTCCATTTTCCAAAAATATTCTGTTCTATTTCTCTTTGCTTTCATAATAATATGTAATAAACGTGTATTTTTGTAAGACGTGTAATACAATCTTCATTTCTAATAATAGCCGTTTGAAGATCATCTGCTCCTATATAGTTTATGAAAGGATCTGAATAACTTCCGCGGGTCTGATCGATTCGAAATTTGGTTTGTTGTAAATTTTATGATAATTAATGACGCTGCAGCATCATGCAGTCGGAGGCATAGAATTTTACTAAAAGTCAAATCATTCATAATGTCATGCCTCTGACTGCTATGTTGAACAAAAGTTCTAAGAACTACCATGAATATGTTTTAAGTTTACCTTTAATATTTCACCTTGTTTCCATATTTTCAGTTGATTAATTATCTATTCTTATGGCCGCGTGATGCCAGCATAGTAGAATAGCATCGCCCCATATCCTCCATTGGGTGTCGTAGAAGGCGACTAATGGATCAGGAAAGGGGTATTGATCACCTTATAGGTACTCCGTCCGCCAATCCGCATTGGGCAAGCGTGGTGGACTACTGCCTAAACCTCCTTCGATAGCAAGGAGAGGCATTGTGTCCCAGCAGTGGGTCGAATTATAAAGGCTGTTGTGATGAGTTGTATTTTAATGCAGACGAGTTTTTTAGATTTATTTTATCATAGACTAGGTGGTAGACACATAGGGTCATCTGGGTAGTAGGTACCACCGCCTTTCTTATTTATGCCGTGAAGCAGTTCGCTGTGTTTCGGATTAAAGGGAAAGGTAGCCAGAGTTATTACTGGGCATGTAAGGCATATCATATGGATAATTGTATGACCACAGGCAATTAATAGGATAATTTTGTTTATGTTATGATATTGTGTAAATAACTAATGTATTAGGTATTGGATTTTTTGGTATGCCACACATTGTATTCTTATAGATATATTTATTAACCAGAGGATCATAAATGTATGCTTAGCATCTAAATTGAGAGAAATCTATCTCACATTAACACAAAATGGTGGTGGGTATCAAGAGTTATATTAATTAGTTCATTAATGACATTAATTGAATTATATAGAAAAGCTTTTCCAACAAATTATTACTATAAATGAACTAAATGCGTGGGAGTAATACCTGCCCAAAATTTACGCATGTAAAACTGTAATTTTAATTATATTGTTATTATCTATTGAGCTGTAATGATGTTTTGAAATCATTACCAAATTTTAAGCTGTGGAGTTTCTTTCGCCATTTCTTCTCCATCTCAGCATAATAATAATTCAAAAATGTACTATACCTACTACCACAGAACAAATAAAAGAGAACCCCTCTTTTATCTGTTCTGTGCCCTACTACCTACCTATTTAAATGAATTTTGCCTTTGTGGAAGACGGATGGTCCGATAGTACCAGGCGTCTCTGCCCGTGAAATGATGTCGGCTGAAATGATGAGACATCTCAACAACATAATATATGTAAAAAATATAATTATATTTTATATTCATAAACTACCTAAATACCTACTCTAACTACATTGGTTTAGAAGTTTTATTTTTTTATATTAGGTGAACATTTTTTACACACTTGTAATATTTTACATTTTTAAATATTGTTATTTTATATTGCGCGACATACTAGTCCATAAAGTATTAAAAAAAATAAAAACGGAAATTATAACTTTATAGACCAGTCGTCGTTTTTTGACTTGCATTAAAAACTACTCGTAAAAAAAATTATGGTAGTAGGGTTTTGACGAAATGGTGGTAGGGTTTTGACGATTAAAAAGTACCTACTTATCAAAGTCCATTTAAATAAAGAGCTTTTTAATTTCATTTTCGTTTTCATTTCATTTCATCATCTTAGTCCCAAGGATGACAACGCACTTGGAGTGTTAAGTTATTTACCCTTAATATTGCAAGTGTCTAGGCGACGGTAACCACTTAGGTACCAGGTAGGCCATCTGGTAGTATAAAAAAACATATTTCGTATTCCTTATTTTCGGGTCATAATTATACACATGTGAAGATCAAAGCCAAATTTCTGACTGTAAGGAACTTTTATTTATGCTTAACAGGAATCTCCTGGCCTTTTTTTTACGATGGGGAACCAATTTACTGGCCATACCGCACGCTGGCTAGGCGTGCGACGTGTGCAGGGATCACCGACGCGGAACAGCGCCAGTACTTCCTGCTAAACCCCATCGGTACCCTCCTAAACCCTCATGGGGGCGCTTTGGGATCGACGCACTATACGTGCGCCATTTCACCAAAGCGTCCCCGGAGGAAGCTCTTGGCCTTCATCTCACGTGGTGGTAAGTGACGATAAGACCTAAGATAGAATCGAACTTCATCTGGAACCCTTAACCACAGAGTGACTTTCCATATTATCATTAATTGTCGGTACACAAATGTGCTCGATGGAACAAAATAATTATGTTGACAGTATACTCTTACCAGGCCCTGACTCTTACATATACCTACAGTAGAGTGAAACCTTTCAGGTAAGTATTTACGATCGAACAATACCACACTGACCAAATTATGTTGTTAGGTGGTTTGACACAATTGCGGTAACAACCGGAATCAACAACTAAAGGTGAAGGAAAATCGAGAGGTCAACGTACTTCAATGCGCCACCGACATCCTATTCCTGCTCTCTCATTTAAAAGGTTAGTTCGCAAAAACAGATTAGATATGATATGAAACGTTATAATTACATTATACAGTATCACATTTTAAATCCGTAATCAAAATCATTAAATTCATATTAATTTAGAGTCCGCAGAAAATAATTGTTTCTCAAAGTGGGAGGAAAGGAAAATAAGTTAGAAAACCTCTCTTTAGTAGAGTAGGTACACATTAGTGTTATGGTAATATATAGAAAATATAATGGAAAAGATTGTTTCTTCCAATCAAGACTAACTAGTCTTGCCATGCTTGCAATCATTTATCAGTTTCCTATTACATATATAGGCATATAAGTAATTAAAATATAACTAATGACGTCGTGCGCCTTTATCCAAATAGCTCTTTAATCAGATAAAATTAAAATGGTCAATCGTTGTGATCAAAATCTCAATACATTCGGATTAAATATTGAAACTGTTTAGATTGTAGTGATAAGCCGATATGATGTTTGAATAAAACTGACGTGATACCTGGCAGATTGCGTGATACGGTGTCTGCGAAATGGCTAGAATAGTACTCATAACGCTAGCATTGCTAGCTGTAGTCATAGCAAAAGACTTAAGAAATAATTTGCCTGAACCAGGAGAGCTGGCTCTTGACCTCAATGAAGAGGAATTCGAGGACTACCTTGACAAGTGGCTAGCATTCAGCCAAACAAATGCAGCATCCAAAAGTGGAATTCGCAGTGGTAAGTGTTTTATTGCATCTATTTGTTTGACATAAATATTTAAAAACAAACTGTTTCGCTTTTATTAATATTGAATCAAGTCCTGTGTTCAAAAAACGAATTAACTAAACAATGAGGATAGTGTATTTTTGACTATTGCATCGTTTGTAGCGAACTTGAGGAATTTGGTGGGGCACCCGTCCCATATTTAAGAAAGCGCGTATTAAATCCGCCGTCAGAAAATATGCACTGAAGACTTATTTCTTAACGACGCTATACATCATCTTTTTTCTGTTTTTAAAAATGCTATCTCTAATCAATTATTTATCTTCGTTCTACCACCTTCATGCAGATGATTTACAAATTTATTGTTAAGCGCAATCAGAGTAATACGTTTTTTCCAAGTAGGTAGACATTTATTTTCAAAATCGCTACCAAAATAGTAGTTGTTCAGTAACATGATTTAGTGGATTTGCCGTATTATATTTATTTATTCCATCCAGAATCAGAATACTAAAAATGAAAGTACCTATCAGTAAAGTTATCACACGGCGCCATCTGCTCCCAAACTAAGCAAAGCTATGCAATCATGAAATAACATTGCATAGAAATGCGACAGGGTGGATCTACAGTGCCTACCTATAAAACCAATGCACTCCTCTGGATAAAATCCGATTGATCCTGAATAGGTCCAATTCTTGGACAAGCTCTGGGACCATTTGCGGATAGTTCATCTCCAAAAGTTATAAATGAATGATCATCTATGAAAATATGAGTAGCACCAATTTCAGAACGTGTCAAACTCTCTTTATTTATGTATAAACTATGTATGAACACATAAACATATAAAATATTTTTTTTTAACAATTTTAAACAATTCACAGGAACAGGTTGCACTTTAAAGGTAAATGGAGATCTCGGACAACCTCAGCCGGTGTACCTTCATAACAATGACTACTTGGTCTCTACGGGCAACACCGGCCTCATACATCTTAACGCCGGGGAGCAAGTTACAATCTCTTGTAACAGATTCGGCAGTACCATCTTACATCCCAACATAGCTCAAACTACCTCCCATGCTGTGAGTACCGTCTTTATGTTGCACGACCGCTGTTCTGTTTACAAAAGCAAGCAAGCAAAATCCGTCATACATAATCACACTACAAATCTCAAAAGATGTTTCAAATTTATAGCAAATTAAATAGAAAATCGCCCAAATCAATAACGAAATTTTGACACCCGTATTCACAAACAATACTTATCATAGTAAAAAAAACAATGCTATGCAAAATAAGGCATTTCACAGTGCGTGCCATATGGCAATAATGTTCAAAGTTCAAATGAACGCACAGCTTGTAGCTAGCTAGCTATATTACACAACGCACAACGCACAGGTCGAGATGTCAAAAGCAGCGTCCAGATGTCAAAAGTTTGAAGTTTGAAGTAATAAAACATCAGTACATTGTACATTCAACGATGTGAACTAGGCAACAGAATCGAACCAATCACAGAGCTCTATTCAATACAATGCGTTTACTTATCCAAGAGTCTAGAAACCTCATAGTAATGTTTTTGAATACGGGTGTGAATCCCGTAACACTTTATCATAACAGCCTTTATAATTCGACACACACCTCTCCTTGTCCACAACACAAGGCCTCTCCTTGTCATCGGAGGAGGTTTAGGCAGTAGTCCACCACGCTTGCGCAATGCGAATTGGTGGACGGAGTATAAGGTGATCAATACCCTTTTGCTGATCCATTAGTCACCTACGACACCCATTGGAGGATATGGGGTGATGCTATTCTAATCTGCCGGCATCACGTAGCACATTTATCAACTCTTTTTTTTACCATTTGCGCTACGGATTAACTACGAAACATAGCACATCGTCTCTTTTTCATTGTAAAATGAGAGGAGGATAAACCCATGAAACTTTGAATTTAGGCACTTGATAAGTAATTGTTATAGCGTTTTTGAAATTTTGTTTGTATTCGGTTGGAAGGTCGTATAGAAGTCCAAACCAAATCCAAAAAATGCTGCCCAAATTTCACGCGGATGAATTCGCGGAGTTTTTTTAAGAAAAATTAATAGTAATTTAAAAATAAACTGCTTATGTCCTGCATAAAGATACATTTACTCTACGTTTATACCAAAATGTGGAAAAAAATTGTCCACCCGTTCGAAGCCGGGGCGTGTCGCATCACTAGTTTGGTATAAATAACAAACATTTTAAATAATGCCATACATATTTCAATAATCTCAAAAGAGTAGCAGACCTACAAAAAGCCTCATATGGAAACAGGGGACATACGGTGCCTGAAAATCTCTCAAAATAGTGACAGGTTGAAAGTTGTCGCTCTGTACGCCTGGGCATCAAACCCAAAAAGGAACTCTAACAGGTGTTACATTTTAAAACATCTCATTATTATTCGTGATTTTGTAGCTAACTACGAAACGACGGCACTGGGAGCTAAAACGATCTATGATGACTTTTGGCTAGTCACACTAGTCACTTCAATATGTTGGGAGTTGTATTCCTTTCCACTTTAAAGTCCGAGTTTGACAGCTGACAATGTATTGTACGTCCGCAATCCGCGCGTTCGTATGGAAAGGCGTACAACCCGTTCCGTCAACTAATGAATGCTTAATAACTAGATAACTAACGTGGCTACAAGAAATTAATAAATATTTGTGAGTGTAGCTGAAAGCACACAGATTGATGTAATTTTGTATCCTATAACAAAAATCCGATCTATCTAAAGTTGTTAAAAAATGTTAAATAGCCGCGCAACAAAATCCATAGTCGGTTCTGCAAAATGGGCTATCTTCCATAGCTCTTGATCATAATAACAAAAAAAACTCTCCTCTAACGATCTACAAAAATAGGCTTGGCTGATAACCTTGGTAGGAAGATTAGATAAAACCGCTTTGCAATCATTACCTATAACTGTACTTAGCGAAAACAAGAATGCACACTTGATCATGTTTACCTAAGTGAAGTCAGATTAGCATATAGAGTAACTCATGTTATTATTTGATTAAATCGTAAATTCATCACCGAACCATTTACTGATCCACTATGTACTACTTTACTATAGAACTATTGTGACCCTTAGACCATTTGATTGTCTAAGATTGTGACCCTTGTCCTGTAAGAACAGCAATGACGAAGTACCTAAATAGCTCGGTTATCACTTTCATGTGTCAAAAAAGTTAGCGAGTAGGTCGACTGTTAATGATTTTATGTTTAGTCTTGCCCAATTACACACTCTAAATTTCAAATGGTAGGTAGGCAATGGAGTTTTTTTAGAAATATTAAATAACGTTCGTATGGAAAATACAACTTTTTTGAAAATATTCATAAATATCCATTGAGATATAATTAGTACATTATATTCCAATGTAAAAATTGGAAGTTTTTCCTTACTAACTCTATTTTTTCAACTATAAATCCTAATATTACAAAATTTTAAAGGAAATAAGAGAATAACACTTGGTTATAGGTTTAAAAAAAATAATAATAACCTAAAGCAGCTAAAGAATTTGAGAAATACCAAATTTAGGTACAAGAACATAAAACGGCAATTTCATACTTTAACCTCTAATAAAAAACACATTTTCAGGTAGCAACATGTGTCAATGACACTCTGTTTTCTGGAGCGGGGTGGTTAAACGGGAACGGAGAATTTGGTGGGTTTACTTGTTCCGGCCATGCTTTCCACGAAGCTCAGCTTACCAACGAAAGGTGCTACAACAACAATGTAGTCATCAGGTTAGTAAATCGGCCTTTACAATTTCTCAGAATTATATCCTATCAAAGAAAATTATTTTATTCTTCAATTTTGCCGAAATCTTCCTCATCCCATCTTAAAAGTTTTGAGTGTAAACACACAAGCTAATAGTGTTTATAAATAAATCGGCAATTTCATAGGTAAACACCTTACTCCTATTATTATTTACCCTATAAGTTATATAATTCTGTTCCCATCCCATTTCAGGGTGGGATTCGTAATCCAAGAGACATTCTACCCGCTATTTCTGTCTTGCTTCGACCAAAGCCGCCTGGAGGTACTTTACGTGCAGTACGAACAGAATCCAGAAAATGCTATCCACCAATCGGGAGTTGCTCGTCCTAGCTGGCTAGGTAATATTATGCCATCCCTAAATTTCCTTTAATATTACAACATTAAATAATGGTCCCTAGTTGACAATCACTTAATTATGCGCGGATATTTCCCGCACAGACATATAGGTACATACATTGTTTCTCGTGGGTCCAGCATCAATATCCGAATGGAATACTACAGTGGTTTTTAATGCGTATGTCTGGTATATAAATAAAATTTAAATTATTTTTGCCAAGGATATCGAAGTTTAATAAATTAATTAAAATATTTTAACGATCCTTGAATAAATTTAAAAATGATGATCATTTCAGCCAGTACGTTCTACCCCGGCGTAGGCGTCAACACACAGTACACCCAGGTTCAACAAAAAGCGACAATAACATCCCTGGTTGGAGCAGAGCTTGCAGACAAGTACGTGACCAGCACGCAGTTTCTCGCTCGTGGACACTTGGCTGCTAAAACTGACTTCATATTCGCGACTGGCCAGAGGGCTACGTTCTACTTCATCAACGCAGCTCCGCAATGGCAGCCGTTCAACGCTGGCAACTGGAACTGGCTTGAACAGGTTATTATTAAGATAATAACAAGGGGTGAACAATAACTAGTCGCATTTAGGATTTAGTGACAAAAGTTTCCATGTTCACATCAATTCAGACGCCGTCGTGGTGGAGTGGTCAGTAACGCTGCCTATACATCAAGTGGTCCGGGTTCGAGTCCTGGTAGGAGCAAATGTTTGTGCGATGAACACGAACATTTGTTCACGAGTCATGGATGTTTATGTATTTATTTAAGCTTATTTATATTTATGAAAATATGTATACTATTATGTCCGTTATCTAGTATCCATAACACAAGTTCTTATTAATACTTAATTTGGGCTAGATAATTGGTGTGAACGTGGAAAAAAAAGTAATTGAGTTTCTTTCAGGAAATCACATAGGTATTATTATTATCAACAAACAAAACACTTTAATTATCTAGCTCATGTCAGGATTCCGAACTTGGGACCTCTCAGATTGTAAGCAGCACTAATTACCAATCCATCTAGACATGTCTACTTGACAAGATAAACGAAGTATTTCAGTTGTGGATTTGTTTAGTGATAAATTGTATGCAATTTCCAGCCATCTGGTGATAGTCATCAATTTATTATCTCTCCTATCATAAAATGGTTGGTTTCTAGGACTGAAGCATTTGCAAACATTAGCTCTTTAGCACGTGTCCATTTATGATTTGTAATATAACAATTAATTAAATACCTACAGGAAATAGTATTGGATGGACCAAATGCAGTCCCCGATAGTACTCCAAAAGTGCAAACTTAAGTGCTATTAAAATATACAGCAACTAGAATAAGAATAGTCTGTTGGTTAGATACTAACTATAAAAATAATAGTACAAATACATACTGAGTAAACCATTTAAATATCACTGCTATTAGAAACACCAACATTTTCAATTTTGAGGAAAAACGTTGAAACTGTATCAAAGGCTTTTTGCTAAATCAAGACCAAAAAAACTTTCCACCTTTGTGTAAATGAGATGTTATGACTATTGTGGCCTTGAGAATAGCTTCCCGGCTAAATATATTTGTTGAAAACATCCATATATCCTGCATATATCCTACTGTAATACACGTAATATTTTAGCGTCGGTGCTGTAGTGCGTAAGAGCGTTGTCTTCCACCCGGGAGGCACCGGTTCGAACCCCGCCACGTTCGAATGTATTTTCAAATTTTGAATTTATATATACGTTTAACCGACGCTTTTACGGTGAAAGAAAACATCGTGAGGTAACCTGCACACAACCTATGAATAAATTCTTAGGTTGTGTGTGAGTGAAGTCGACTAACCCGCACTTGACCAGCGTGGTTGACTAAGGCCTAATCAACCCTAATGTGGGGTAGTCTCGAGTCCGTCAGTGGGGACATTATATGAGCTGTTGATGATGATGATTGATGAATACTCGTAATAATGTTTATTTATATAATTGAATGTCCTTAGAATCTACGTGCGCGCATTGGTCAAGCCGGCTATAAAACTACTGTCTACACTGGCACCTTCGGAGTAACCCAACTACGTAACCAGAGCGATGCATTCGTTGACATCTACCTGTACAGGGATGCGAACAACAATCCTCAATTGCCTGTTCCTCTATACTTTTACAAGGTATTACTTATTATTTAAGGTAGTAATGTTTAGAATAATGTATTCTTAACTTTACAAAGCAAACCCCGAAACAAATCAATATTAAAAGGATATTACAAATATCCAAACGGATCCTCAATTTTAAGATTAATTGACTACGAGACCAGGTTTCACTGATCTGTGTGCAAGTATTCTGGAAGCCTATACCTATGAGTCCGCGCCACCAGTGAAATCTAATAGACGCGGAGCTAGTTTCACGTAATAAATGCTGCCAGCAAATTATGTGCCTAATTATCTCTTTGTAGGTTACCATCACAGATATATCAATCTAAATCTGTGGTTACCATCGTACAGTTGATAGGTATCATGGAATATCAAATGATCGTGCGAATATTAAAGTTTATTCTTTTGCAATACGAGACTCGGGGAATTTAGTTCCAGTGTATGTCCGCAGTAACTACTTGAGTGGTGGCGGGTACTCTTATTAATCATTAAGAAAGTGCATTGTTTGCTTCATCCACAAATACACTACACGGCTAGAACAATGTCTGCTAGGCTTAACTAATAAGGTACAAATCTTAGGTGTAGGTATTGACAATTCATAGTAGGTAATAGAGTAGTGAGTAGAGACTAAAATGTGTAGGTACTCATTATGAGCACCCTCACAATCTTTATAGTAGAGCTTGGAAGAATTTTAAGATATTTGAAGCGCTTTACCTGAAATCGACACACACATATGCGCTTAAGAGTCAATTTTAAGAATCTACATACACACGCACAGTCGCTCAGTCTGTACACCTCTTAATCATATCGGAATAATAATAACCTAATCTTGATAATTTAAGCAGTTTAATCGAATAACTTATCTTAATCGTTCAATCAAGCTATTTAGTTTTCGCGTATTTTTTTTTATCTTGATCGATTAGAAATAGGTGTTTGAAAATCAGCTTTGATTAAACTTAATAGGTACATAGTAATTAGTAGGTATGAACTTGCAATACTATAAAACCTATCAGGCAACTACGAAAATTTATAGGGATGAGATGAACAATCATTGATAGGCTCAAATATATTTGAGCTAGCTTTGAAAATTACATTAACAGAATTTTGTCATACCTCCACGTTTATGGGGTAGAGCGATAGCTAATTCACAAAAATAAACTGAGATTAGATAGGTACTTAGTGTTTTGTGAGCTACTGGCTCGAAAGCTCTGGAGTTCCTAAGCGACGGTGTGACACACGGATTAGAAAGCCTCCAGTGGCAAAGTACATTCCGTATAATTTAAGCCTACATAACTTATTTCGTTTTCTAAGCCACAGCTGAACATCAAGGATTTTAAATTTTCAGGTCGTCTACGATGCTTCTCGTCGCCTCGGAACAGCTTTCGTCAGTATTAACAACCCGTACTACACCGCGGCCGAAGCCCGCAGCCTCCAGTTCTGCACAGACCGCTGTCGCAACAACAACGCCTTCAACTGGATCGGCTGGCAACCCGATCGCATTGACATCGGCTACAGCTTTTGTTGTACAGTGGCCGATTTTAGAAGAGTCATCCCACATTTACCTGACTTCGATGTTATAGGTCTTCTCACATAAAAGTACACCGCAAGATTTTGTCATAATAAACAATCGTTTTATGAACACAAATATTTTGTTAACAGATAATTTCAGGGGCCTTATCACGCTATTTACAACGTTTTTACCAAAACCAAATCATTATCGTTTTCATTCAGCTGTCAAAACGTATGAAAACGATGACGATTTGGTTTTGGCAAAAACGTTGTTCGATCGGGGGGCAGGTCAGGCTATCTAAAGCTACTTTTCTTCGGTACATTATCAACCCTATAATTCTTACTCGAATTAATGTACCACGAAATCACCCACGAATCAATTCGCCACAACTGCCATTATTTATGTATTTTTGATTGCCTACATACGAGTATCAACACCAGAATACCAGAAGTCCCCACTGTACAGGCCTTAACTATGGATGGGATCAGGGTGGTCCTTATGTGTTAGCAAAAAAAAATATTCTTGAATTCCACGAGACAACACATAATTTGGACACGTATTTAAACTATATCAGTTATTTTATTTTATTTTTAAATGACATTTAAGCGATGCTACCAAGGTTTGAATTTTAAATAAAAACTCTAAATCTCTACATTGGATTTCTACTAGTTGGATTCTTTTAATCATAAGTCAGGACCTCTTTCTGTATTCTGTGGTCAGGTCGTAAGAAATATATAATTATTATTGTTATGTTACTGCACATTTAGAGACATTTATAAACATTTGAATCAATTATATTTAAGACACAATGGACAAGGGTTGACTTGTTAGTATATACTTTTTCCTATACCTACCTACTATTTCACCATACTGCTCAACTGCTGCAACTAATGAAGAATAAAAGCAGATATTGCTTTTGTTCTTCATAAACTGTAAGCTAGCAGCTTTTTGTTAAAGTTTGACAGCTGATAGCGACCTTAATCGTATATAAAAATTTAAAAGAAAAATTCTGATCCATATTTCATCATAACAGCCTTGTCATCGAAGGAGGTTCAGGCAGTAATCCACCACGCTTGCCCAATGCGAATTGGTGGATAAAGTATGAGGTGATCAATACCCCTTTTCTGATCCATTAGTCGCCTTCTACGACACCCATTGGAGAGGAGGTCCAGCAGGGGAGGCCCGCCCCGAGCGGCGCATTTGCGGCAAAATTTCACAATAAATAAAAAAAAATTAATCCATTTCATACTTTTATTGCAACTACCAATTCGGACCAACAGAAAAGAGTATGGAATTTTTCATTAGTTATTCTGTGACGAATTCGAGGAATCCCCTTTCCTTGAATGATATTTTGTAGCAACTGCTGGCAACACTGTCTATTCTGACTTGCGGCGATTGCCGGAATTGTATATTGTGTTCAGAGGAATATTTTGTGCTTAGATTTTGTGCTTTAATTGTTTATGTATGACTAATAATCAGCGATAATGACTTTGACTATTCAAAGAAAGTTTTATACTTAAGTTTATTACTTAATGATAAGGCAAACCCAAGAGATAAATTTATATACCTCATGAGTTACGTATTGATTGTTGCTTAGCGCTCATTGGCGAGAACACGCACCGATACCGATAACATACGCGCACTTTTTGTCAATGGCAGTCAAATTGAATAACAAAATGAAATTGAAATTGTTTTTAAGACAAGAAAAAATACACTGAAAAAATCGACCTGTCCCAGGCGGGAATCGAACCCAGCATCCTCCGCAATCCGGGCGGCTGCGTTAACCACTACGCTACCAGGGCCTGCTTTCGCCGTTGAAATTTGTCAGTGCTTGGTGCTTATGTTTTTATGGTAAAAATTGTTTCATCAAATCCACAGATATATCAATCTAAGGAGATCGGTCGAATCGCCGAGTTCATAGGAAGACCGAGTGTCGCGAACAGCGGCCGTACTACATAACATGGTTCTAGTTGAGCATGCCGTAATATACACTATTCATTGCGCGCGTCTTAAGGACTGCGAAGCGATGAAAGTTAAGCACAGCCGCAAAGGAGATCGGTCGAATCGCTGAGTTACGTATTCACTTGACTTTATCGGAAGGCGAAGTGGCGGAAATGTATGCCCACAGCGCATACACTTGTCACAAGTTAAACGCCGGCTTGGCCTATCTCCTTGTATTATTAAATCTGTGATCAAATCATTGAAATTTGCACTTATAAGATCCGAACGAAATATTTTTTCAAGTATTTGACGTCCACTTAAGATGAAACTACCTTATAGTGTGGAATAATTTTTTGCATTTACAAACGGTTTTTTTACTAAAAAAAATACACTCTGAGACTAAAAAAATACACTGAAAAAAATCGACCTGCCATTTTTTCAGACAGGCGGAGGGGTTTCTAGTGTTGAAAATATTTACCCAAAAAAATATTCCATATGAAATTGTTTTAATAAGAAAAATGTATTTTCGAATGAAATGACACGTTTTTCTCTAACAGCGATAATGTAATGTACCTACACTATTTAAAACACAACAAGGCATTCGTACGGTAACTTAAAGCGTTGCAATGAAGTGCAGTCGACCAGCCCAAAATGCGAGAGCTTTTGATTCTTTTTTCATTAGTTCTAAACTGAATGTAAATCCGGCAATTGCCTGACTTTTTCGTTGTTATTTTTCGAGCTAGTGCAACGCATATACTTTTTAAACTTCATATAAGAGGGCGGCAAAATTCACGCTACGCCACTGGCTATTGATGATAGATAACATCGACTGCATTGATTTGTAAAATAAAATGGCTAGGTAATTTTTTTTTATTTTTAGAATCGAACCAACTAGGTTCGATTCCCAGTTCGGGTAAGCTTTTTGAGAATTCTGTGAATGCAGTTATATTTCTTTTTAAAAATAAAGGAATGTTTCCTTTCAGTGAATAGAGCTATTTTAAAGATTTAAGGTACTTCCCCTCCAGGGCCCATATTATTTTTCCACACTGTATTACTATACTGTCCTACTCCTACTGGAGTAAGAACACTAATTCAACATATCGGTGAATTTCTACCGATTTCATCTTCTCTATCCGATTCTGCGTTTGAGCACAACCGGCCAGTGTGTGTATTCTTAATTTATAATGGTATAAGTACCTATTTAATTGTTATGAAGTAGGTATAAAGTATATTACGTTAAATTGTTATTATTATTTTATTTTATATACTTCGCTCGCCTTGCATGAACACCGAAACACGATATGATATAGGTAGCCGATATGATATAGTATGATATAGGTAGCTATTTAAATTATTGGGAAATCCGATTGCTAAAAGTTTATTAAATTCCCTATCTATTGATATAAAACAGATTTCTGAAATGTATTCTATAGTGGTATTTTTTAAAGTCAAATTTTGCTGCTCTCCCCTAACTGTAGTGGGTCTATAGATAGGAAACTGTAAATGGGCAATGTGAAAGAGAAATAGCATACTTACGCGTACATTAGAGCGAGATTGATACACAAGACCATTAAACGCAGGCGGCCTAAATCGGCCTATCAGTCACATTTTTTTTTGGCGGGTAGCCAAATGCATTTACGCATCGTCCCTGCGGGGTGGTGTCAACCGCAGGGGATATGTGGGACTCAAGGTAAAGGCGTTCCCTCCATACCCACTAAACATCCTCCCCGGCCTGACCTCCAGTGCGCTATTGCGGGACGGCTCGGGATCTGCGCACGTGAACGCAACTACACCGAGACCGTCCCAACGCTACCCATCTAGGCTCTCCTTGTGCACCAATTAGTGGCCAGCAGCCTACAGGGGCTACCAACTAACGCCAGCCCCAGTGGGCCGCTGGCCGACGCCGGCCTTACAGGCCACCTCCTCACCGACGGCCTGGCGCGTCTTCCTGACGAGGACACCGGGAGCAGCCATCGGACCGCACCCAGGGGATTTCGGGCGCAGTTGTGGCTCTGAAAAGGGCCGTCCGGAACTAGCTGTGGTGGGAAAACAAAAACAACTCGACGATTGCATGTGACTTCGAATGCCAAGCGGACATACTTGACGTCAAAAGCCACACACCCGCCGAGAAAGTTTCCCCACCACGTTACCAGGATCCGCCATGAGTAGGCTTCCGGACGTGGACTCCGGACTATCAGTCACATAGAAAAGACAGCAAATGTCAGACTGCAGTACTATTTTTCTCGCGCACAAGCACATTACTCGCACGTTGGTGTATTTTTTTGTCCTCGCCCTAGGCGTTCATTGCCAATCTTTTTTTTTTTTTTGACTACTATTGCAGATTGTCTCTGATGACATTTTCTGCGTCACCGGGTTTTAAGAAGGCGAAGACCTTGGGGGGGGTCCTCAAGCCTGTAGGTCGGACGTTCCTAGGGGATTACTGGGCGACCGAGCATCTCCCCCGTGGGGAGTCTCTCGATCGCCTAGCGTCCCTAGGGCGTCCGTGTCGGTAGGGAGCGACATGCCCGAGGGTGCCTCTAAAGGCTCGGACCTCGCACATCGTGTCGTGGTGGAGGCGGGGAAAAGCGCCCCGGTACATGTCTGTACCGGGTATAGCGCGTCGTATGTAGACCGGGTCTACGCACCCTTGTTCGACGAGTGCGGTGTATGACAAAAGTGTGTCTAGTGCTTGAGTGTGCACTGTTTGACTGAGAGTTACTCGAACGGATTGGAGTGAACGGAGCGTTTGCGCTCGAAATTGGATCGTCTGGGTCCAAGATAATGTTTTTCGGACGGCGTTGTTTACGTGCGACATTCCTACTAGCGCAGTAATCGGAAGCTGATTGCCAATCTATTAATGTTAGTAATGTTCTCTTAGATTAATATCACAGAAATAAATCTTGATTTATTTCTGTGATTAATATTACTTAATACTTGATCAGGTCACTATTTAACAAACTTGTTAATGAGTATGGACTTGTTTTATGTTAGTTCCAAGTAAGTTTATGAGCTGTCGCGACAGACAGTCGCGAAATCTCACCTAGGTAAATATATTAATATTACTGGCAACACTGAAAGAACGCTTTGCGCCAATTTATCTGTCAAAAGTAAAATTCACTTGTCAATCGAACTTTAACATAACTTTAGCTTAATTAAATAAAGTGCATCTCGTCGTCCTGCCGTCAGCTGTGTGCCTGTTGCCACTGCGAGAGAGATTCTATGTCAGCTAAGTATTCTAGGCTAATTAATATTCTAATTTGGTGACTATGACGATTACAATATTACCTTAGAGATAACTTGTTCAGATATGTAACTAGCAACGTGCCGGGCCCGGGACTATGGTATTGATTCTCGTTGAGTATGTGAGCTCACTAATTTATATACCCAATGAGCGCTAAAGGGTTGCGCGGGGGACCTGGCTTGTTGGTACCAACCGGGCTCCCCATGACAGGCTTGCGTTGAGGGCACAAGCCGGGTCGTTACTTACATGCTTACTTAATGTGTTGTGTCTGATAGCTTCAGGCCGTGGGACAGAATCTAGGAGTAGATACACTGTCATATAAGGGGACCTTGAGAACCCCACTGTTATCCATGTCATATAAGGGGACCTTGAGAACCCCACTGCTATCCGTAACTGTCATATAAGGGGACCTTGAGAACCCCACTGTTATCCATGTCATATAAGGGGACCTTGAGAACCCCACTGCTAACCGTCACTGTCATATAAGGGGACCTTGAGAACCCCACTGTTAACCATGTCATATAAGGGGACCTTGAGAACCCCACTGCTAACCGTCACTGTCATATAAGGGGACCTTGAGAACCCCACTGTTATCCATGTCATATAAGGGGACCTTGAGAACCCCACTGCTAACCCCACTGCTAACCGTCACTGTCATATAAGGGGACCTTGAGAACCCCACTGTTATCAATGTCATATAAGGGGACCTTGAGAACCCCACTGCTAACCGTCACTGCTAACCGTCACTGTCATATAAGGGGACCTTGAGAACCCCACTGTTATCCATGTCATATAAGGGGACCTTGAGAACCCCACTGCTAACCGTCACTGTCATATAAGGGGACCTTGAGAACCCCACTGTTATCCATGTCATATAAGGGGACCTTGAGAACCCCACTGCTAACCGTCACTGTCATATAAGGGGACCTTGAGAACCCCACTGTTATCAATGTCATATAAGGGGACCTTGAGAACCCCACTGTTATCCATGTAATGACATAATTAGGTAGAACATTGTCATTGTCCTTGTCACAGAGCAAGGAGTATAAGCATCGATTCAATGTCATGATATATATGTAGATATTTCCTAGAATGCTTAGTGACTCAAGGCTAATGAGTACTTTAACATTACAGGTGGGAGCAGAGAAAAGGCAACTCAGAGAGGGAGAGACTTGATACACTACTATTCAAGGATGGGAATAAGGGACATGGGAGCATTGGGTGTATGTTCCACTATTCGTCCTGCCGTGGGTATCAGATGCGAAGCAGATTAAATTAATCAGAGACTAAAGCCAAATTACAATGAATATAATTGTTATGGAATTTACATAGTTATTATTTACTCACATTAATTGGTAACACAGAATATATTATATAGTTTCTTTATACGACACACGGCATGGCGACATGGTGGAGGTGCTGGGATATATGTCCTGAGAATCCAAGTCCCTGATCCTGTATGAAAAGTAATAATAAACCTACTTTTACATTTAACAAAACTTGAGTTGCATTTTCTCTGCTTGATGAATTAGTACGACATCTTCTCCATAGAGGGCGTAAGCATGCACTTTCTTAGCTAAAAGGAATAAAGACAATTTATTTCTGATTCAAATAATTGTGTGAATAAATACATTATTTGGTAATGAGTTTTATTCAACCTGTTGTGTTCTGTTTTCTATTTATGTGACATTCGGTGATAAAACCCTTTATTAAGTCGTCGCTTGATTTATTTTCAAGCAGCATAACCGGAGGTTCTTTTCTGAGTTATGAATTTGATAAAACTAATAAATGGATATATTTACAAACGCAAAAAATTTAATAGTATGATTATTTTTTAACAATCAAACCTGTTTATTTTATGATAAAAGTTAAAATTTTGATTAATGACAGTTGCTTTGACTTCGCAACTTCCACCGGCCGGAGATGACGAATCCTTGACATAGTGATGTTACTCGAGTAAACTACTTACACTCTTACAAATCGATTAAAGATTCATCGCTAGACTTGTTTCGATTAATATATATAAAGATTCTAAATACCTTTATTTAATTAGTAATATTTGTGATATGGATTAAAATACAAAGTACCTCTCATGTACCTTATTTTTCATCAACCAACATGAACATTAAAATGACTTGTTACAACTAATTAGGTTGCCGAGTAAAAATAAATAAACTACAAATAATAAGTTATCAGTTTTAATGTTCAAAATGAACTTTATTGTAATAAAGTTCATGACATCTTTCGCTTGCCGAATCTGCTCTTCGCACCGAGTTGACTCGTTAACTCGTTTAACAAGTTCACTCGAGTGGGGAACGACCCTAGTCACATCACTACCTTGACCTGTCTCTTGACTATTAAGTATGGAGAAAGAAAACGCCATTTTGAGCGGTAAACAAATGTTTTCCTTTTTTAAGAATTGTTTGAAGACCAATTCACGAGTTTCTTGTAGAAAACTGGATAACATACAAATAGATAAACAGTAATTACTTCACCGAGCACAATTGGTAAGTTTATTAAAACGATTTTAAGTACTGTTGGACGCAGATATAATTTACAAATAAGTTTGTGGTTGTTTGATAAGGCGAAACATCGTGAATCTAACTTGTTGTTTTATGTGTGTGTATGTTTTCATGAAATACATAAATAAAAGAGTCTACAATAAACATTCATACTTAAATTCAATTTTAATATCAGATTTGTAGGTAACTATCAAAGCGAATATTAGTAATTAAATGTACATACTTACCTACCTACGTATTTTAAGAAAATTGATGGTTTTCAGAACGTTTATATATAAATTACCTTTCGAGGACTTGGAAGGTAGCCGCCTCGCAACTACCTCTTCTGATAATATTGGAAAATTAAGTATGTAAGTACAATAAAACATTTACAAACAGTCAAAGCTTTATAACAAACTTTAACTCCTAATCTATCATGTTTAGGAATCTAACCATAAAAGTAAGAGCTACTGCTGTACTAGAATGTCCTGGGTTCGATTCCCATATAGGATACATTTGATTCACTACTGTTTCACTGTGAGTTGTTTCCAAGTTTGGTTAAAAAATTTAAACTACCTAAGCTAAGCCTCACAGCTATGCAAGTTGTTAGGCTTAGGTAATTCTTGCATCTTTTAGTTTATAACATACATAGTATGCCTTACTACTTCTAATAATGCTAAGAATGTCGACAACCATAACATGGTTATAGGAGGGATGTAAGGCAAATGTGTTTAGAGTTATGTACATTCTACCTTGCTAACTGATAAGGTAACTCTTTCTTCAATAATTTAATAAGAATTCACTTGCACTTAACATGCATTATATCCTTGTTAATTAACAAACCTGTTATTTTTCATTTGATAGACACAGTTATTGTTATAATTTAGTGTTAAAATTTCTCACTACCTGATTACTACTTGACATGTTACTCACAATCATGGTGACATTACTATTTTAAATCATAATAACTTTCACCTGAAAGGGTTGTCAAGGTAATGAACAACAATATCACTTAAAGTTTTATTCTTGTCTAGTTTGTACAGAAAACCAATGTAAAACATTAATAAAACCAACATAAGACAGAATAGAAATATATCCTTTGAAGATTTCAAAGGAGTTTCAGGGTCATGAATCGGTTGGGTTGACCGTACATTGAAGTGAAAACAGAACATAACATGATATGAATGATAAATAAATAACCATTGTTAGTACATGCCATGTACTATTTCAAAGGAAGGTGAACTAAATACAAAGAAATAAAAGTTTTACTTTGTTGTTTAATAAAGTTATGTTAAAGTTTGACTTACCTACCATAATTTTTAAACTTACACCAAGCATGGTTCTTCTAGGTAACCTATGGGTATAAAGAAGAAAATACAAATTAAATAAATAAAAGTGTGCTACTCATGATAAACCTTTATTTATGTGAAATTAAATGAGAAGGAATTTAAGTCATGAGTTTTGACTTAAATTAATTAATGTATTCTAATGTCAAATGAATTGCTTTACATGAAGTAAAGACTAAGTTGACAAATGACCATGCATTCAATGCATAGAAATTATTTTGCAAAATTTAATATTATTCTCATATTTTTAGATACTTTGTACCTTTGTGAAGTATGGCGTTGGTTTACTTGAGACATATACAGCCTAGTTGTTTGTAAAATTTGAATTTTACATATGGTCCAATATGTACTAATGGAATTGCATATATCATGTGAGGCATAGTGGTACAGTTAACATATAGCAACTTCTGAGTTATATACATATTTTGTACACTCACTACTGGTCATAGTGAGACCTACGTATTTACTTCTGAATTTCTGACGTTGTATGAAACTGAAGCCTTTAACACACAGGCACATGATTACTTTCGAGTTTCTAACACTTGTAAAAAACATGAAGCTGACTTAAGTAAATAATACATATGCAGTTAACTGTACTCTTGTACAAGCATCATCTTTCGTAATCTCTGTATCTGTATTTGGGTGTACAAAAAATGTATAAATAAATAATAAATGAGACCAAGTTTGTTGGTTAAATAAGTGTTTACCTTGCCACTTCCAGATTCAATCACCATAAAGGGAGTTATGTTGCAGAGGTTACAGCTCATCATATCAAAATTAGAGGAGTTGACTACTGAAGCTCTCAAATTCATTGATCAACTTGACAATTTAAAGGAGGCAGAGGTTATAGTTAAAAAACTGCAGATTTCCATAAGTCGGTTCGACACAGAACTGAATAATTACTTCCGTATGAGCGTGGATCCATCAACGGATGATGTTTCATCATTTAGCGAAAGCCAATTTGTTGGTGCGGATAGTAAACTTATTGGTTACTTGACACAACAGAAACTTTTAAATATTTTATTTAAATATTTTTGATGTATTCTCTGTCTGATTTATGTTTTTCAAATAAATAACACTAAAAGTTTTACATTGAATATTATTTATCGAGATTATTATGTTTTAACACAATTTAAGGGCTGAAGACGTACTAGCCGAGTTGTCTATTAAGCTACAAGCAGCTAAAACCGATAACTCGCAAACTTTGAAGAACGTTACTCTATCCTGCAAGTTATCCAAGTTAAATCTTCCTGAATTCGGGGGTGACATCCTTGAGTGGTATCAGTTTTGGGATCAGTTCAATTCAAACATAGGAAGTAGGAATCTGTCTGATGTGGATAAACTTTTATACTTGAAATCTTCACTTAAAGGAAATGCAAAAAGGGCTATTGAAGGTTTGGAGACCACTAACAACAATTATCAGATAGCTATCCGCACATTACATGATAGATATGGTAGACAAAACCATATAATTGATGCTCACTATGCTGCTCTATACAAAGTCAGAAAGGGAAATAATACAACAGAAGCGAGAAGTGTATCACAATAATGACTTGTAGTCTCATGTGTGGAGTATCATTTGTGGAGTGTCATAATCTCATGTGAGGAGTCTCATCTGTGGATTCACATGTTTGGAGTCTCGTGTGTAGTGTCACATGTGTAGAGTCTCTTGTGTAGAGTCTCCTATGTAGTCTCCTGTGTAGCGGCTCGTGTGTAGAGTCCTGTGTAGTCTCCAATGTAGTCTCCTGCGTAGAGGCTCGTGTGTAGAGGCTCGTGTGTAGAGGCTCGTGTGTAGAGGCTCGTGTAGAGGCTCGTGTGAAGAGTCTCGTCTGTAGAGTCTCGTGTGTATAGTCTCGGGTGTGGAGTCTCGTGTGTATAGTCTCGGGTGTGGAGTCTCGTGCGTTGAGTCTCATCTTTGGAGTCTCTTGTGAGCGAATAAGTTGTTATGTGGACTCGAGTAGTGCTCTAATGGTCGTACATGCGCAGGGCGTGTTTAGCTCTGACGGAGGTCATGGTCTATCGGGCAGTGTGTAGTCAGTGGGTGATAATAGCGTGCTTAGTTCGACGGTGTCGGAAGTGCGTGAGTGTGAGCGATTGAGGGGTAATTATTCAAGCATGTGAGAAAATTGCTGAATGGACTCTCCATCTACTGGCTGTACGATAACCAATTTTATTCTTTCGCCGCCGGGAGTGTCGTGGAGTTCCACAAATTGCAAATTTCCGGTCAGTAATTATTATATGTTCAGTAGTAAAATTATATTTATGAAATGGCAGCACTGTAATATAGTTTCGTTATCTATGATAATAGTTTTCGTTATCTGTGGTCGGCTCAGTCAGGCACAGTTCGAGCGGTAAAATGGCGTGAGCAAGTCGAGTGTGCGGGTAGGACGGACGAACCGTGAGTAGCGGTGTAACAAGGTTCCTGTGGCTGAAGGATATTACTAAACCAGTCACTGAAGACAATCTTATACACCTAAGATTTTGTAGAGTTCCGTTTGGAATTATATCTAGTCCGTTTCTGCTCAATGCTACTTTAAAACATCATCTGTTCAACTCAAATATGGAGATTTTGAAACAAATTGTGAACGACATATATGTAGACAACCTTGTGACTGGAACAGAGTCCATTAAAGAAGCAACTACGTTGTACAAAACTTCCAAGAAAGCTTTCGAAGAGATTTCCATGAACTTAAGAGAATGGAGTTCAAACTCCAAACGATTCATGGAGAATATTCCAGAAACAGATCAATACAAAGAAACTAGTATAAAGGTTCTTGGACTTAATTGGTACTTAGAAGAGGACACTTTACACTTGAAATTGAAGAAATTAAATGATGCGAATACCAAAAGAGAAACATTGAAGATTATCGCTTCAATCTACGATCCGTGTGGCTATGCTGTACCTGAGTTATTAGCAGCTAAAGTCTTTCTACAAAAACTGTGGATAGAAAAGTTTAAATGGGACACACCATTACCTACTGACTTAAAGGAGGAATGGTTAGAAATTTCCAAGAATCTGGAAAGCATTAGAGATATTGTTGTACCACGTTATTACTTCCAGAATAATGACATTAAAGATATTCAACTACACTGCTTCACAGATGCTTCCAGTAAGGCTTATGCAGCTGTGGTCTACGTGACATGTAACAAAAGGACAAGCTTTGTAATAGGCAAGTCGCGCCTTGTACCCATTAAAGACCAAGAAAACCTATCAATTCCACGCTTAGAACTTTTAGGAGTATTAATTGGCAGTCGTCTACTCAAATATGTCATAAGGTATCTTGATCTCAACTTAACACAAATAACTCTATGGACAGATAGTCAAATAGTTATTGATTGGTATCACACCAAAAAGCTCTTGCCACCATTCGTCGCTAGAAGAATAGAAGAAATAAGACGAAACGTGTCATTAAACATGAGGTATGTTCCAACAGAATTAAATCCAGCTGATATAGCTACAAGACCTACTACCCAAAAGGAGGAAAGATGGAAATGGCTGTCTGGACCAAATTTCTTGGCAGACGATCCCAAGAGTTGGCCATCGAGTCGTAGGAGCCAACATTCCTTTTTGATTGGGGAGGGTCTCACAAGCGAGCAAGATATATCACCTTTGAGAAAACAAATTCCAGTAGAAATGGAGCAAGAGATAGAAAATGACAATTATACTAAAGATGATAACATAAATATACAAGAAGTTAAAAGAATACAAGAACAATACTTTCCAGAAGAAGTGAAAGGTAAAGAAACTAGCCTCAGTCGAAACCTTGGGTTATTTATAGACATTGATTGCATACTGCGATGCAAGGGCAGATTAAGAAATGCCAATTGGTCTTTTGATAAAAGATACCCAATACTAATTCCTAAAGACTGCGAATTCACGGAAAGTTTAATCCGAACAACACATGAGAAAAATTATCACGTAGGCGTTAACCACACTCTAAGCATCATACGTCAAACATACTGGATTCCCCATGGTAGAGGCCAGGTGCAGAAAGTTATAAGGAAATGCACAAACTGCATTAAACATGGAGGTGGACCTTACAAATTACCGCCTACACCTGCACTACCACAGGAGAGAGTGAATTATAGCTCACCTTTCACATACACAGGTATTGATTACCTCGGACCAGTCTATGTGAAAAATGACAATAAAGAAGAAAAAAGATGGATATGTCTTTATACATGTTTGGCAGTACGTGCCATATTCCTAGAGATAGTCAAAGATTTATCGGCAGAAGAGTGCCTCCTCGCAATGAGGAGATTTATCGCTTCGAGAGGTGTACCACACACCATCCTTTCAGACAATGCGACACAATTCAAACTAACTGCTGAAGTAATGTCTAATAACTATTGCATTATTAACAAGATCAAATGGAAGTTCATACCCCAGTTGGCCCCATGGCACGGGGGTTTCTATGAACGCTTAGTAGCATTAGTGAAACATTGTATGAAAAGAACTCTTACTAAACAGATATTGAATGATAGTCAACTTAGCACTGTCATGAAAGAAATCGAAGCTGTTCTGAACACAAGACCATTGACGAACGTCAGCTCTGATCTAGAAGATGTTCTGACACCTTCAAGCTTTTTAACTCTGGGTAAATGTCTGGTCACAGAACCAATGGATCAAAACATACTTACAGATGGTACGACTACTAAGCAAATTCTTATTGATGGATGGAAACGTGGGCAAAGAATATTAAAGGATTTCAAAACCATGTTTGTTAATCAGTACTTACCAAGTTTAAGAGAAAGATATCGACACTCACATAAAGAGCCAAGAATAGTGAAGCTAAAGGAACCTGAAGTAGGTGATGTAGTCCAGATTAAGAGTGATAATAAGAACCGAGAGAGCTGGAAGGTCGGTAAAATCACGTCCGTACTTAAAGGTGCCGACGGTCTATGTAGAGTGGCGAGAGTTACTGTCAATGGTAACGAGTTTACTCGCTCCATAGGTCATCTTTACCCGTTAGAAATAGATTCTGTACCTGAAATGAAAGGAGGAATTAATACTAAAAGAGATAAAACTCGAATAATGGACTTACCTGTTGATGACCTCTCTTATGAAGCAAATCACCCACTACCTGTGGAAAACTCTGCAGACGAAAATAACTCCGTAGTCATGGTAGAACCCGGAAATTCTTCTGAGATAATATCTGAGCATACCGAAGTTGTAGAACCCGTAGAAACACTCGATGGTCCTCTAACAGAACCGCCACAAGTTGAAATGACACCTGAGAGCGCCAGAAATAAAAATGAAGTTTCAAGTCCTGAAAAAAGAGAAGTGAGAGACGCGTCCCTAAGAGCTCGAGAGAAGATTAAGGAGTGGACGCGTGATCTGATGGATCGATTGTAACTTGTCGCCCTCGGGAGTGTCGCGACAGACAGTCGCGAAATCTCACCTAGGTAAATATATTAATATTACTGGCAACACTGAAAGAACGCTTTGCGCCAATTTATCTGTCAAAAGTAAAATTCACTTGTCAATCGAACTTTAACATAACTTTAGCTTAATTAAATAAAGTGCATCTCGTCGTGCTGCCGTCAGCTGTGTGCCTGTTGCCACTGCGAGAGAGATTCTATGTCAGCTAAGTATTCTAGGCTAATTAATATTCTAATTTGGTGACTATGACGATTACAATATTACCTTAGAGATAACTTGTTCAGATATGTAACTAGCAACGTGCCGGGCCCGGGACTATGGTATTGATTCTCGTTGAGTATGTGAGCTCACTAATTTATATACCCAATGAGCGCTAAAGGGTTGCGCGGGGGACCTGGCTTGTTGGTACCAACCGGGCTCCCCATGACAGGCTTGCGTTGAGGGCACAAGCCGGGTCGTTACTTACATGCTTACTTAATGTGTTGTGTCTGATAGCTTCAGGCCGTGGGACAGAATCTAGGAGTAGATACACTGTCATATAAGGGGACCTTGAGAACCCCACTGTTATCCATGTCATATAAGGGGACCTTGAGAACCCCACTGCTATCCGTAACTGTCATATAAGGGGACCTTGAGAACCCCACTGTTATCCATGTCATATAAGGGGACCTTGAGAACCCCACTGCTAACCGTCACTGTCATATAAGGGGACCTTGAGAACCCCACTGTTAACCATGTCATATAAGGGGACCTTGAGAACCCCACTGCTAACCGTCACTGCTAACCGTCACTGTCATATAAGGGGACCTTGAGAACCCCACTGCTAACCCCACTGCTAACCGTCACTGTCATATAAGGGGACCTTGAGAACCCCACTGTTATCAATGTCATATAAGGGGACCTTGAGAACCCCACTGCTAACCGTCACTGCTAACCGTCACTGTCATATAAGGGGACCTTGAGAACCCCACTGTTATCCATGTCATATAAGGGGACCTTGAGAACCCCACTGCTAACCGTCACTGTCATATAAGGGGACCTTGAGAACCCCACTGTTATCCATGTCATATAAGGGGACCTTGAGAACCCCACTGCTAACCGTTACTGTCATATAAGGGGACCTTGAGAACCCCACTGTTATCAATGTCATATAAGGGGACCTTGAGAACCCCACTGTTATCCATGTAATGACATAATTAGGTAGAACATTGTCATTGTCCTTGTCACAGAGCAAGGAGTATAAGCATCGATTCAATGTCATGATATATATGTAGATATTTCCTAGAATGCTTAGTGACTCAAGGCTAATGAGTACTTTAACATTACAGGTGGGAGCAGAGAAAAGGCAACTCAGAGAGGGAGAGACTTGATACACTACTATTCAAGGATGGGAATAAGGGACATGGGAGCATTGGGTGTGTTGTATTTTAATAAAACATTTATTAATTTTCATAAGATCGACTTTAATCAATTAGCACAGGAACCAAGAGAGAGAATGTATTTCTTTTTAACAAACATCTTGAATCACAAGGCAAACGTATCTAGTCATACAGCCATATACAATATGCAACATCTCCCCTCTTTTCAGTATTTATAAACATGACATAGATTTTCAAAGATAATTTGTTACATAACAATAACTCAAACTCAAAACAGAACACTTACAAAACATATTCATTTTTAAACAATATTAATTATTTAATTAATCAGTTACAATATAATTTTAAGTATTAGCAAGCTACACTAACAATAATCAGCTAAATGTTGTGGTCTTCTAATTTCTCTACCACTTCTAGTTGTGTACTTACTATTTGATTCTATAGTTTCAGAATTATTTTGAACATTTGAATTATTTTGACAACTTATATTATTTGATACAATCACATTCTTCTCAAAATTATTATTATTAATTACATTATTATCCTGACTTTCCTCATAATTCCTACTTTTATCATAATATTTTCCATTTGGTACCAAATCTCTTCTATTTCTTACAATTAATCCTCCTTCTTCAGTTTTTACAATATAAGACCTTGGAGCTTGTCCTTGTCCTACCACTATACCACTCTTATGTGGGCCTGAATTGTTCTCACCCTTAATTTTAACAACTTTCCCACTATCTATATATGGTAATTTTCTTGTATGTTTATTATAATATTCCTCTTGTACAATTTGTTTCCTTTGCAATTCTTGTCTATAGTTACTATTATTATTTTGAAATATATTACTTTCAATTTTAGGTAATGTACTAGTTACAATTCTATTAAACAATAGTTCAGCAGGAGATTTTCCTTGATCTGATACCGGAGTATTCCTATATATCAATAAACCCATATAAATGTCTTTGTTTTCATCAATTAATTTTTTCAAAATTCTTTTAATTGTTTGTATGTGCCTTTCTGCTAATCCATTACTTTGATGGTGTTTGGGACTTGTTATCTTATGTATAAAACACCACTTATTTACAAAATGTTTAAATTCAAAACTAGAAAATTGAGAACCTGAATCACTATATAATATTTGAGGAATGCCATGTCTTGCAAATATTTCTTTCAAACTATTAATTGTACATTTTGCTGTTAGATCATATAATTTTTTAATTTCTACATATTTACTGTAAGAATCAACAACTAGTATATAAGGATTTCCTCTTAAAAAAAATATATCACAAGCTAAAATTTGCCAAGCCTTGTCGGGAATTTCTTTACAAATCATAGGTTCACTTCGATTTTTACACTGATATTTCTTACAAGTATCACAATTCAAAATCAAATCTTCGATTTCTTTGTTCATGTTTGGCCAATAAACTGATTCTCGAGCAAGTCCTTTACACTTTGCTATACCTAAGTGAGCATAATGAATTCTTGATAACATATCTGATCTTAACGCTTTGGGTATTACAATTTGAGTTCCCTTTAAAATGATACCATTATATTCACTTAAGTCCTCTTTATAAGAAAAATAACACTTTGCCATTGTATCTACTTCAAATTTATTACTTGGCCAACCATTTTGAATGTAATATAATACTGACTTTAATTCTGTATCCTTCTTAGTTTCTTCTATAATTAATTTCATTTTATGATCACTCACATCAAACTTAGTAAAAATCATTGCTACATAAGCTTCAATTTCTTTCTCATAGTCATTACAAATATTATTACTGAGATAAGACCTACTTAAATGATCAGCTATTAGTAATTCTTTTCCTGGTTTGTACACAACTTTAAAATCATATGAATGTAAAGCTAGTTTTAGTCTTTGCAACCTAGGGGGACACTTATTCATAGGTTTCATAAAAATGGAAACAAGAGGTTTATGGTCTGATTCAACTGTAAAAGTTTGACCGTACAAATATTGATAAAACTTTTTACACCCAAATAGTATAGCTAGACTTTCCTTCTCAATTTGACTATATAATTGTTCTGTTTGTGTCAACGACCTTGAAGCATATGCAATTGGTTTATTTTCTTGCAGTAATACAGCACCTAAGCCATCCTTAGAAGCATCTACACTAAGTACAATAGGTTTGTTTACATCAAAGTATGATAACACCGGGGGTTCACTTAAGACTTGTTTCAACTTATTATAAGTATTTTGATGTTCTTTATTCCACATAAAAGATACATCCTTTTTTAGTAACTGCCTTAACGGTGATGTAATATTTGAATAATTATTTATAAATTTTGACACATAGTTGGTCATACCTAGAAATCTCATTAACTCTTTTTTATCCTGAGGTTCTTTTAATTTCTTAATAGTCTCTATTCTATCTGAATCAACTTCTATACCTTTTCCTGATATTATATGTCCTAAATACCTAACTTTATCTACTTTTATTTGACACTTTTCCTTATTTAATTTTATGTTATATTCTCTGGCTCTATCAAGTACTCTTTTTAATATTCTATCATGCTTTTCAGCTGTATCTGAATATAATAAAATGTCATCGATAAAAATAACAACTCCATCTATGTCTGAAAAGATCTGAGTGAATAATTTATGAAAAACTTCAGCACTAGAGTTTAAACCGTAAGGTAAACGATTAAACATGTACCTTCCATAAGGTGTATTAAATGTTGTGAGCTCTCTAGACTCTGAACTTAGAACCACATGCCAAAAACCTTTATGGGCATCTAACGTACTGAATATTTTAGCATCTTTTAATTTATAAGTAATTTCTTCTAATTTAGGAAGCATATAATGTTCTCTTAAAATTTGTTTATTTAAATGTTGAGGGTCGAGACATACCCTAATGTCACCATTTGGCTTTGCCGCTATAACTAATGAATTTACATACTCTGTAGGCTCTACTACTTTACTGATAATATCATTCTTTTCCATTAACTCAAGTTCCTTTTTTAACTTGGGCATTAATTTAAATGGGACATGTCGACACGGTTCAACTTTACCTTCAGCATCATTTTTTAATTTAATTTTATATTCATGATCTTTTATCTTGCCAAATCCACTAAATAAATCTTTATACTGTGATAAAATATTGTTTTCTATATTAATTTTTGAAATTTTACTTATTAAATTTAATTCTATAATTGTTGGCAACCCTAAAACTGATTCACAATCATTTTCACATATTTGATATTCAATATCAACAATTCTGTTACCAATTTGACATTTCTCATTAATTTTACCAATTGTTTTTATAATAGAACCATCATAATTACTTAATTTTAATTTAGATTGTAAAATATTATTTATTCTTAAATTTTTACATATCTTCGCCGACATAACATTGCACTGAGCACCAGTATCAAGTTTTACTAAAATTGTTTTATTTATATTTATGAATTTTACATTTTCTTGCCACATATATTTTTGAGAAACACTATCAATTTTTACAAGACCCATGGACATTTTATCTAAATTTAAACTATCATTATTTTCTACACAATCAACATTTATATTTTTAATGTCCTTTTGTTTACTTTTACACATAGATTGAAAATGACCATACCTGCTACACTTAATGCACTTCTTATTATATGCTGGGCACTTCATTTTGGGATGCTGGCCACCACACCTTGAACATGTGAATGTCGTACCTCTTCGGTATTCATGTTGATTTTTATTATTATTGCTCCTTCTTTCTGGTTCCACTTTTTGTGGCAAACTTTTCTTGTACACAGGATGAACTCCAACTGATTCGGATATCTGGAATCTTTGTGTTTGCTCACTTACTATCTCAGCTGATTTGCAAATCATGATACATTTTTCTAATGTTAAATCCGTTTCTCTTAGTAATCTATCTCGGAGTCTGCTGTCCACGATCCCTGCTACCATTCGGTCTCTTATTAATCGATTCTTTATTTCACCAAAATTACACTCTGAAGCCAACTTCTTTAGTTCAGTAACATATGAGTCAATTTTTTCTCCATCTTGTTGATTTCTTGTAAAGAAAATATGAGAATTGAAACATTCATTCTGAATTGGTATGAAGTATTTGTTAAATTGCTCGATAACTTTTTCATATTTATTTTCTTCACCTTCTATGAAATTAAATGTGTTGTATATTTCCACACACTGCTCGCCCATACAATGTAACAAAACAGCTACTTGGGTTTCCTCATCTTTTCTGTATCCACCAGAAGCCTTATGGTATAACTGGAACAATTGTAGCCATTTTTTATACCCTTCTGCCGACAATGTTGTTAGGGGTTGTGGGGGTTTCAATCCAACAACACCACTGTTTTCCATTTTGCTTTTCTTTCCACAACAGGTTTCTCTACAATATTTAGTAGTTTCCACGCAGCGCCATGTTGTATTTTAATAAAACATTTATTAATTTTCATAAGATCGACTTTAATCAATTAGCACAGGAACCAAGAGAGAGAATGTATTTCTTTTTAACAAACATCTTGAATCACAAGGCAAACGTATCTAGTCATACAGCCATATACAATATGCAACAGGGTGTATGTTCCACTATTCGTCCTGCCGTGGGTATCAGATGCGAAGCAGATTAAATTAATCAGAGACTAAAGCCAAATTACAATGAATATAATTGTTATGGAATTTACATAGTTATTATTTACTCACATTAATTGGTAACACAGAATATATTATATAGTTTCTTTATACGACACACGGCATGGCGACATGAGCAGTTTATGAATAAAACTAAATATAAATCGGTGTTCATCTAAGTTTATACACTTGAACAAAGATATTAATCTTGCCTCGCTCGTCATCGAGTCGATTTATTTGTGAATTGACAATCACTTGACAATTGACATTCACAATTTGACAGTATAATGTTAGTAATTATAAATCTATGGGTGGGTCCCACCAAATCTATGGGTCCCACTGGCCCACGGGCCCACGTGCTCACCAATACTCGCCATAGTGGTGCGAGCCATGTGCGAGCGAAATGCGTCTGTTGTTATTTTGATGTTTATGCATCCGGTTTGACGAGGGTTTGACGAACAGTTAAGAGGAATCATTGAAATAAAGGTTTTATGGTGTGTATGACGTTGAGTGTTTTATAGTGGAATTTCATCCCATCAGTCACCATCATAAGGTCTGTAGCCATACATTTCTTACTAAGTAGTTAAGTACTCCCTATATGATTGAAATGTGTGACACCCACATCACCCCACATTTTAACGCGAAAATAAAAAAAGAAGATAGATAATTGTTAAGGCTGTATGGGCTAGACTCTTTGCTGTCCCGTAATAGGAAAATAAAATTAAAAAGCTATCACTGTCAAATTGTGAATGTCAATTGTCAAGTGATTGTCAATTCACAAATAAATCGACTCGATGACGAGCGAGGCAAGATTAATATCTTTATTCAAGTGTATAAACTTAGATGAACACCGATTTATATTTAGTTTTATTCATAAACTGCTCATAAACATACGTGGAACTAACATAAAACAAGTCCATACTCATTAACAAGTTTGTTAAATAGTGACCTGATCTAAGTATTAACAATGGCAGAAGAACCGAAACCTGTAAATGAAAACGATCTTAAAGAGCTTAAAGAAAGGATGAACTTAATCGCGAGTGCAGATCCAATACAATACCATAATGATTTCTCATTACGAAGATATCTACGAGCATTTAAAACCGTTGACCAAGCCTTCCAGGTAAATTTCATAATCTGGTTCTATATATCTTGTTATCTGTTATTGATTTTATATCAACGTCTTGCTACACTTAAAATATCACAATATTACCCACTCGAATGATGCTGAACTTTGATAAACACACATTAATATTATTTCCATTCATAATGTATAAGGGTCGATCAACTTTTAAGTGTCCCGTTTGTGATATTTTGTACATTTTTGTTAATATTTAAATTTCACTCGGAATTTTATGTAAGATTGTAGATTATTTATTAAATTTTTTATTCCGATATCGAGCAGCGCACTTTTTCATATTCTTTGTACAGTTTTGATCGAATATGTCCAAACCGGCAAGAAAAATGCGTCCCTTGGACAACCACTTTCGAATTTTTTTTGATGGAGTAAATATTGATGAAAATTGAACTAGCTCACTTCACATCAGTGAACATATCAAAAACCACATTTGGCTTTTTATAAATTACTACTTTATGTAATATGTCAGCAGATATTTCTATTAAAAGGGTCTCTTGGACAACCATTGTCCTAAAACTTAGAGAAAAGTAAATTAAAACCGCAAGTTTAGGTTCCTGTCAGTAAAAAAACACTTGGATTTGAATATACTTACGTAATAATAGTTGACTATTTGAATAAAATAATATTATTCGATCATTCCTTGACAAAACAGCGATCTTAAGTTTTCAAATATAGGGGACAATGCAGTTGTCCAACAGACAATTTGGTTGTCCAAAAGACACGACACACCTTCAACTTCTAATTTTTAGTCCGGTTTTAAGGCTCATTACTAATGATTAAATAAGGAAAAGACCGTATTTGTTGAAAACACATATATTATAGTGTAGTGATAATTTTTATAACCCAAAACAAACCTAAAAAAAGTAATAAACTTAAAAACAAACAATACATTAAAATCAAACTCTTTCAAAATTTTAGTATATAGGTAACATTTAAACATTATAATCAATAGTATCTAAAAATGGAAACATATAAACTTTGTATTGAATTATAATCAATTCTTTGGATACTTTCACTTCATCATCATCATCATCATCTAAAGCCTTCCTCAACCAATTTGGTGTAGGCCTCCTTCAACCCCCTCCACTTTCCTCTATTTTGAACTGTCAGTATTCAATTTTGGCCCGCTACTTTTCTGATGTCATCTTTCCATCTCATTTGCGGTGTGCCAACTGGTCTTTCAAAGCCCCACGGCCTCCATTTTATTAAATCCTTGCACCACGAATCTGTTTTACGGGCTATATGACCTGCCCGTTGCCACTTCGGTTTGGCTATTCGCTTCACAATATCTGAAACTTTTCTCTGTTTTCTCAGCCACTTGTTAGTCCTGCGGTCTTTTAAAGTTACTCCTACTAGCCTACGTTCCATCGCTCTTTGAGTGACAATGAGCCTCTAGAGAATCGCTTTGGTATTCACCTAAGTCTCAGATCCGATAACACTCTGGCATTATGGGTCAGCAGATTGGGATGGTATGCGCGACTACTTGGCGTCTATTCCTTAAAAGCAACGGTGCTTCAGTGAGGACTATACATCAGCCAGAGGAGATTGTATTGGGTATGGAATACTACATTCCCCATCCAAATCTCATCAGCAAGGGCAGACGTGACCTTTGGTTTAACCGCGATTGTGCCGATGCTGTCTCAAATAAAAACAGGCGGCGTAATCGCCCTTGGATCAGAGGTCGGGCTCTTAAAGCTCCTGATATTAAGTCACTGAAAGCAGCCTACAATAAGGCTTCCAAGTCCTGTAAGAAGGCTTAAATAAGAGCAGATGCCCAGCACGTAGCACGCGTTGGCCATGAATTGGTGACGCATCCCACGGGCTCCCGTGGTTTCTGCCGTCTGGCCAAAGCTGTGCAAAGTAATTTCTGCCAGCCAACGCTGCCACCCCTGAGATCGCTCAATGTGTCACTTGCTCACAAGCCGCAGAAGAAAGCCGATTTTCTGGCAAGACTCTTTGCGGCTAATTCCCTAGTCGATGATTGCAACGCACAACCATCATCACTACCTCATAGTGGCTCCACGATGCCTGACATTAAAATTAGGCAGCGTGAAGTTCGTGCGGAACTGCAATCACTCGACGTCCGGAAAGCTAGTGGTCCTGATCATCCTGGGGGTTGTTCTTTAAAAAATGCAGCGGGGTGGTCTCCCGTACTTACGCGCCTATACCTTAACCGGAGGCTTGGCGAGAGGCTAATGTGCAGCCTGTACCCAAAAACGACGCCGCTGTAATTGTCCCGTTTGCACGCTATAAAATTGTTTCTCATACACAATTATGTTGGTAAAAACAACAAAGAAAGAAAAATAGTACCCTTAACAACTTTATTAGCCTGGTTTTATACTTAACTGTCCATTGGGCAACCAATACTGTCCCTTAGACAACCGTTTTAGTTGTCCAAGTGACTGGTTGTCCCAAAGACATTTAATGAGTTTTGAGTTCTTTTGTTAAAAAGACTGTCCTTATTTCACAATAGCAAATATGGAAACTAAAACCAAGATCAAAAGCATTCTTAAGAAATATAATTTTTAATTAAATAACAATTTACTTACATTTTTGCTGCGGTCGTTCAGCGGACACACAATAAAGCCACCCACTCTCACGGCGGGATCTCGGATGACTGACGGCGTGAATATCGTTAAAACAAATTGTCGGTTTGTTCGGTTTGGCGGCAAGGGCCATCATCTTGATTGTCTAATAACTTCTAGCGTCATCTATGTATATAATTCAAAATTCTGAGCGGTTGTCCAAGTGACTTAAACTTATCGCATTTTATGGGGACAACTTTAACAAGCAAAAAAATTATTGAAAATATTTAAACAAAAAATATTTCACTGCGTTTTTTTAAAACTAGATATATAATACTGCTTATATATGTATTATTAATGATCATCACCATATAAAGTTTTTTCGTAACTTACGATTTACATAAAGACTTTTGCTGGGGGACAACCTTCATTGCTATGAAAAGACTTGGACGTCGATTGGACAACCATTTTAATATTATTAAAAAACATAAATTTATTATTTCTTTTTAGCACTGAAGTGCGACTGAAAGTATTAAGTATAAGCCTTGCTAGCTTTTATTAGTTAAAAGATTTTAATTTTCGAGCTTTCTTTATTTTATTTATAGGGACAAGGTAGGGAGTTAGAGGGACAACTAAAAGTTGATCGACCCATAAACATTATTGTAACTTCCCTTATGAATAATAGAGGTACTTAATATAATAAAAGATAGTCATAATAATAGGTACTGGTGTGAACATCTTGCTGTTAATTTATTTTACTTTATGAACAAAAACATAGTGCTTATAATATGTTTTCAGGGAATTTTAAAGACCAACAAGTGGCGTGCAGAATATGGCGTGACTGAATTACATAATGATAAAGAACTCATAGAAAAATATTCTAGCAAAGCGAGGGTGCTAAGACACCGTGATATCGTTGGCAGACCTATTATATACATCCCAGCTAAAAACCACAGCACCAATGACAGAAATATTGATGAACTCACAAAATTTATTGTTTACTGTTTGGTAAAGTTCTTTTAATGATTATATGCCTTGTATGCTTTAAGTTAACTATTATTTGAAGAAAATATTTCATAAATTCAAAACTCATGATATACTTGCCACTTATCACGCCATAATTATTTTTCCAGGAAGATGCAAGCAAAAAATGTTTTGAGGAAGTTATTGATAATTTATGCATTGTTTTTGACTTAAATGGTTTCACATTATCATGTATGGACTACCAAGTCTTGAAAAATCTTATATGGTTGTTAAGCAGACACTATCCCGAAAGACTTGGTGTCTGCCTGATTATCAATGCTCCAACATTTTTTTCTGGCTGCTGGACAGTTATTAAGGGATGGTATGTTTATTTGTTTCTTTTTTCTTATAAATATTTTTTTTGATTAATTTTTAAATATGATAGCTATGAAAAAAAAATATGATTACCTAATCTTTTACAAGCCTGCCTGCCTAGCATGACCACCGAAACATTTATCGCTATCACCTGTCAAGAATCATTGGATATAACCGCCAAATTGAAATTTTATCGAATAAAATTTCAAGTTGGCCGTCAGATCCAAAGTTTTTGACAGCTCAAAGTGATTAATGGCTATATCATATCGTGTTTCGGTGGTCATGCTAGGTGGGCTGAATTGCAAAAGTTAGCCAAAGTAAGATCATCTAGAGATATGTAGGTATAGAATATTTTTATACCAAATGTATAGTGTATCAACTAATCATTTCGTTTTATATCTTTTACACTTACACTTTAACATCTTTCCAGTTAGTGGATTGATAGAGAATGCAGTTTACTCCAACAGTTACAACAAATTGTCAAAGTAATGAAAATAATTTTGAGACATTTGACAGTTTGTAGTACCCTAACATGCTGTTTTGTATCTATTTCTGGTATTTTTATAAAATTTGCGACTTTTATTAAAAAATCTGGATTCTCATGATCTGTTAATTTATTTTGTTTAATTATTGTTTTCAGGCTTGATGAAAATACAGCGGGAAAAGTGACTTTTGTTAGTTCAGAAATGGATCTCTGTCAGTACCTGATACCTGATATATTGCCCGTTGATATATAAAACGAGAGTAGATAACATTGATAATGAATGTAGCATTTTAGATAATCTTTGTGAATTTATTATCAGTGATAACAAGGAAATGTTTCAAAATGTTCTACATAGCAGTTGCCAGCTTTTTTAAACATTTTCTACATAACTTCAACTTTATAAGTACAAACTTATTATGTATTAGCTATTGTAATGTACAGTTATTAATTTACTTATGCAACGTCAATATACTACAAATCTTATTGTCACTGTGATATTAAGAAACTGTTGTTGCCATACAATTAATATATCTTATGATGTTTAATATTTACTTTACTATGCTAAAACTCCAAACAGTCAATTAATAGTGACACAATTTTTTTTCCAAAATGCTAAATATTCACGGTGCTTTTTTCTTAATTTAAAAGTGCTTATTTTTATATTTCAATGCATTATGAAAATCTTTGACTATTTCTCAGATATTATTTTATAAAATTACATTTTATAGAAACCACTGAAATTAAAGAAATATGAAATAATAGCACTGAAAACTTACTTTCAAAATCATGTTAACGGGTTTAGTGTTAATGGGTATATTAAGTAAAATAGATAGAATTTCTACTTCACTATAGTGTAAGCTAATGTTTACTAAATTAATCTGTTATGTTTACTTTTAATTTTAATGAAAATCTTTGTCCATACTAACTGAAACTATACTATGTTTCTAGTCTGGAAAGGTGCACATTTAGGTTTCTATGTATGTTAGTTATGTGGTAGTACTTGGATGAAAGTGTGTAATAATGCCAAATATTACTTTCTGCATTGCTTGTCTAACTCGAATATAAATGAAGAATTAAGGTGTAGTCTGCATCAGATAGATCAAAGTGTCTAAAGCAGCTCCAATTATCCAATAAGCTTTTATTTATCTAATACGGGTGACTGACTGGACATAGGCATCCTTATAAAATTTTCCCAATCGATTTAGCACTTTATGGCAAACACATTTAGTCTGAAAATCATTAGGAGATAATTGACAGTGCTTACCCCGATAATATATTATAGTTACGTTTACGCTCAACATTACAACACTCAACGTCACAACGTTATAACGTCACAAAACATAAAAAAAAATATGATCCGAAATGCTGTAGCAACACACATGTACACTTCTATTATTTTACTTACATTTGACTACATTAGCAAACATTGAAAAGGGATGGCATAAATAACCCAATAGGAACAAAAACGACAGCTAGTGTTCGTCATTGCGTTTGTGTCCTTATCATTCAAGTAGCAGGACGTATATGTTTGTCCTATTCTTTGCTGTGGCATTAAACATGGCGTCATGTATTTGTATAAAGCCAAATTAATTAATATCATTTCGGCTTACTTACTTATGATACGTGACTCAAGTGAGCTTTATTTAATTTGCTTGCATAATTAGGGCATTTTGGCATGTCACAAGACGTCATTTTATTGCATAAACACGGTTGGCGGCTGGAAGCTGGAAGGCACACGTTAACTGTCTACTGTTTCAAGAGCGACTAAGGCTAACCAGGCAACACGTGTTGTCTGTTTTGAGTTGCTATTTCGGCGCGCTTATGACGTATCTACCTCTTTTTATATAATAATATTATTGGCTTACCCCAAATACAGACGCTAATGAAATGACCTATAACACTGCTGTTCCATACATTTTGATTGCATAGGTATTGCACTTTTGTCAAGAACAGTTGCATTTTAGGTACTTACATTAATTTGCCTCGTGTTTGCGGCCTTATTTTACAAGGATGCCATCTTCCTCGTCACTCTGTATATTATAGCCATCATCTTATCAAAGTACAGGCTTGAACCATACTATGAATAGTAAATTATGTTCTGACCGACCAACATCCCACCATCACTGCTATGATTACCAGTCCGGCTGATCATCACTTAAAATCAGCTGAGATGCAAACCAAGAACTTCGTCAAAATAAAATGTAGGCCGTCAAAATGATCATTTAATGCACTAGTAGTAACAACATAACTTATCAATTTGATCAATACTATATCAGGTCAGAATCTTTATTTGTATTAATTAGACAAAGTTCAATTATATCTACGCTGGGATAGCCATTTACTTGTGATCAGGGTGCCCTGTGTCCCAGGTTGTGTGGGTCCACATATTTATAATCGTGAAAAATTAGGAGCCGTCATGTAATTGATTTATTTATAAAGAACAGATCTATCTGACGCTGATTGTTATGACTTGGCTATTAATTCACAGTTATTGATTTAATTAAGTAAGTACTTGCAATGCCAATCATACTCTATTATTTACTAATTTATATTATTCCAATGTAGACTTAAGAAATATTGTTAGATATGTACAGTATAGGTTATCATATAAATTTAATTTTAAATCCTGCGGTTTGGTCATAAGGTTAAAAGTAAGCTTTCACTTTTAACCTGTCTTATCTGTCTACTTACCTGTGCTTCTGTTATGTGAGTTATGACATTCATCAAATTTATTATTTCAGTATACATAGAGTAAATAAGATGGAAATATAAATTATATCTCAAACCCACAACCTTAGCTAACTCTTAAATAACTCTAGCATAATCATCATTGTCACACTCCATTTATTTTAGGCGCATTTCATTGGTCATTAGAGCTCTTAGTCCGGGTACGGGAGATTTCAGTCATGCCACAGGACCCACATTCGTTAACCGTTTTTATTAGTCAATGAATGTACCCAGGTATGCTACTTGTTACATTCCATAAAAATGGGTGGTTTCGATACGTACCTTTCTACCAATTTAAGCGTCTGTAAATCTTCATCAATTTCTATATAATAATATTCGAAGACGAAATTAGACCGCGTACGAACGGACGCATGCGGCAACGAAATCCATCAGTTGTATATCGCGCTGGCGCTGAAGCATGCGGGATGATGCACTTTCAATAGTCTTTATTCTGTATTCGGTGCATCTCCGACAATGTAAGAATTATGAAAAAAATGCCTTTATTGTATCATACACTGTCGATAGACTTGCTCATTTCATTCATGACGATTATCTCACTCATCTTCATACTGAGCAAATCTACAGGGTATATAGTATGTTGTCTTTCTAATGTACCTGTTGTTTAAACTGACACTAGCCTATTTATCAATGTGTGTGTATTATATGCAGGTTCGCATATTAAAACTTATTGGAACAACATTGGACCAACAAAGCTGTTTCCATCCCTCCCATTAGTTTCCACTAGGAGATTGTCGTAGTGATGTATCCTAAACAATTAAACAATCAATAAAAGACCTTTCTGGTCTGACCTTTCTGGTCTGACCTTTCTGGTCTGACCTTTCTGGTCTGACCTTTCTCTAAAAGAGATTTCTGGTTACTGTACCTGCATACCTGAGTTATTATTACCTATTTCTGTTGCATGTTTTATTTCGTTTTAGGAACAAATTGTAGGCATTTAACACTTAACTTATTTTGTCCCTTTATGTACATAGAGACAATAGCAGGTCAGGTTTTGCCAATCTGTCAAATTTAATCAATCGATTTTCAACCTAAACCTGTTTGATGTAAAGTGCAAAAATCGATTAGGAAAAGTTGACAGTGTTTAACTGTCTGGCTGTTGTCTTATGTAAAATCTATTAAAAATAGAGCATTATACCATACTTATAGATTACATGTCTAAAATTTGTGTTAGTCACATTCATTAAGCACGATAGTAGGCCTACCTACATTTAATTGTTATTGTTTCATATTAAACTGATAGGTACCTATATTAGTTATTTATACAGTGAGTATATTATATTTTGATGTAATGCCTATAGAAATATTAATAACAATGATGTTAAAAAGCTTTGATAGTTTTATTTATTACACTGCCCCAGGCCGAAATCCCACATGAAAGTACCTACTTCAACAACACTTTAGTACAGTCAGCTTCATAAATATCTGAGTGTCAAGACTGATCAAAATTATCTAACAGACAAAAAATCAATATTATATGCGCTGCTAGAGAATCTTATTGTTGTAACCATCCAGAGTACTCAATATTATCTTAACAACACAATTCCAATATTATGTAGTGTGTTAAGATGACCAATAATATATTCGCGAATAACTATTCAATGGTATCTAAGCACTCAAAGTTATCAAAAATATCTTGGTAGTAAAGAAAAGTAAACGCTACTCCAGGGTACTACGGTCCATATACTCCCTTCCTGTAAACAAAGGTAAACTAACCAGAGCTGTCATATGCTTATGTCATATGACAAATGCAGGGGCTCTAAATCTAAGGTATTAATTTTATTGAATTCTACAAATCATTATATTTATTAATATAAATTAATTGCTAAAATGCTGAAATTAAATGCTGATTAAAATATTAATCAATGAAAAGAAAATATTTACAGATTTAAATGCAATTTTCTATTGCAACTTAGATATGTTTTTGGATGAAAGGCTGCAATTTTAATCGAATTTAGTATGTCATGGGTCATGAATAAATCATCATCAACAGCTCATATAATGTCACCACCGAGGGTCTCGAGCCTACCCTACATTAGGGGCGATTAGACATTAGTCAACCACGCTGGCCAAGCGCGGGATGGTCGTTTGCGTTCCCGTCGAAGGTCCACATTGGAATTTTAAGCTTTTGAATGCTTCAGCCTATAGTAAAAGTTCTCAAACAATTGTAAATTCAACCTTTCATTTGTAAAAGAAGACACTCAAAATTAAAACCGGTTGAAGGTGGTTCCTCAATCATGACTGACAGGTATCCATATCTTATAATCTAGGTACTTATTTCAAATATTTTTGTGGTTCCCACTTAATGTGAACTTATGGCGTTCTATCTACAGACCACCTTCTGCATGCTACTTCTTTTTATTCAGTGAACAGGAAGGTGTGATATTTAATACAATTATTTTTACTAATGTATTACTAAGAGTAGTCCTTTATAGAAGTTGTAAATTTTACCTAGATTATAAGATATGGATACCTGTCAGTCACACCTTTAACCGATTATAACTTTTGAGTATAGTAAGGAAGGTAGACCTTATACAAATGAAAGGTTGAATTTACAATTGTTTGAGAACTTTTATTATAGGCTTAGTTTATTTTATTATTCTGTATGTTAAATCATCAATGCAATTACTACATAAATTTATTCCTCTCTTTCTTTTTGCTCACAATAATTCAATCACCTTCTATGACACTGCTGAGAGTCTCAATTAAAATATTATTTCTCTCCTCTAGTTTAAACTATTTAAAATAATATTGATGATCTTTTTTATTTCTGTTGTGTTATATTTTGTTACCTTGGGTTATCAATGTCTGATAACATAAATTCAAAATCGTTTAGGGAGTTCGTCCACTAGCGACAATCGCTGAGCTATTTTGTTCTAGAATATAAAATAATCAGAGTTCAATACTTAGAGTGCGTTCCAAAACCAGGTGAAGCCAAGGAGACATCGTAAGAAAGCTTTCTAATTGGTGTAAAATAACTATAGTTTAACAAAACTAACCAATGTTGAAAGCGCTTCTTAATAACGACCAATAATGAGCTATAATTTACTCTACCCCGAGTAAATTGAAATCGTTTTGGAATGCACCCTTAAACGCCTAGTTGCTAAAAAAGGTGCTCATCATTAAAGTCGGTCTGTATCCCGGGCGAAGCGATTGTCGCTTTAAAAAGGAACGAGCGGAAATTAACTTGCTAACAAAATTGCTAACAAAATCGCTGACAGAAGTTATCATAAAAATTCGTTGTTACCGTGGGCAAGTTCCCATGGCAAATATTCCGTCTGAAAATTGTAACTAAATTAAAACATAACAAATCGCAAAAATACCAATTTAAAGAAAAATCTGCGAAGGCCCTTAATGTCTAACTTTCAATCTATTGAAAATGGAATAATTTATGTAAGTGAGGATATTTATGAGTACTCTGAACGCTTAGATACCAATGAACAGTTACGATGCGTACATATAAAAGATCATATTAATCGTATATATGTAATTGGAGATTTATGATATGAAGATATATAAGACTGGTTGTTTGTGTACAATATTTTGATAACTTTGAATGCAAAGATATTATTGAAACTGTGCTCCTAACATGTTTTTGACCACCTTGGCGCATCATATCATTATGAAGCTGACTGTACCTACAACGCGCGTGATCTGACTATAGTCGTGGCATGAGGTGAGGCGCAAAATACCTCTTCCAGCTGTCAACAAACGTTGCCTCTCACATGCCTACAAGATAATGCTGACTTCGATGTATTTCGTACGTGACTACGCGTATCGATTGCCGCTTGCTTTACTCTATTCTATTCTATTAATGGCGTCGCGATACATTCAACGTACGCATTTTGCCAATGTCAAGTGAAAATGTAAATAAAGTTACAAAAATTGTACGGTTGATTTGAGTTAAAAATGGAGTCTCTCTCAACACGTATTTTTACAACAAAAACTCTTCCACGAAGCGCACATGAGCATGTTTGAGTAATGCTCATGTGTGCTTAAAAAATAGTACTGCAGTATGACAGTTGCTGTCTTTTCTACGTGACTGACAGGCCGACGACGTAGGCCGCCTGCGTGTACGTGAAATGGACTCGTCTATCTATCGCGTTCTAATATACGTTTTAGTATGATCTTTCTCTTTCACATTGCTATCTAAAGATTCCTATATTTACGAGTTAAATTGATTTGTCACGAGTTTTCAAGTCTTTTATTGTAGACACCCCAGAAAGATGTCATCGTATTTTTATCGTTTCTGAATATAATAAAATATTAATGAAAACTAGATATAGGGCCAGCAAACGGATTGTCTTGATTATTGCCGGCCATGTGTGTAGCCACGCTTAGTGGGCGCAGGCACACATGCCAAAGTGTTACTACCTACCAGAATGGTAGTGGCCGGCAGCGAGCCGGTGATCACTTTCAGTGCAAATTAACTTTAAACTTCATCTACATAATATTTAAAAGACCAGGTATCGCTTATAAAGCTCGCACCGCTGCGGGCGACGCCTCCGAGCACCCTTGAAAAAAAACTTTCAATCAGATTACTCACTATCTATATATTATTAAAATTATTGAAAGGATAATAACAATAGAAACTCCAGCGTGTTATCAATTATTTTATTACTTGGCTTAATAGTTTTATAAAACAGTTATACAAATTAATAGTCGCTGTACAATTCCAAAGCAAGTTCATTATTCAAACAAGGTGTTGTTGTTTTAAGACTGTATTCAATTACATAGTACTATTATATTTATAATTTGCTTTTATAGTTTTTACAATTACATTAGCAATCTAAACTTCACCCTAATAAATACAACTAAAATACTCAGTGCTGTTACTAAGCACTTCAAGATATATCACAATAAAACTTATTTCGATATAAATGAAATAGAGATAATCTAATACCGTTTTCGTTAATTTGATATTTTCAGTCCTAATGTTTGACGCATCTAAAATAAATTTTATTGGAAAAATTGGCACATTTTAGTGTCACAAGTACCCAGTGTGTTTTTCGTATAAATGTATACAACATGTAAACTAAATTGAATACAGGTGGTTGTATGTACCTGTATTCAGGTGTTGGTTATTTAGTTTACATGTTGTATAAGTACGGTGATTAACGCCCCTAGCGGAAAGAAGCGCAAATCACGTTTCCTAGACAAATTGAGCTCATAACGCAACTGAAAGAGTTACGTTTTTTATAAGAAAAAACTTACACAGTTGCACCGAAATTACGTTTTACAATTTTGAAAAAAAAAAACAAAATTCAACTTATTTCGTAGGAATGGGTTGTTCCTTTTAGTATATTCATTTTTTAGGAAATTGTATAAAGTATAAATTGGTGCAACCAGTCGTAAGAGGGTCTCAAGTAAACTTCGCTCCGACCCTCCGAATCATCGCTTAAAAAACAAACAGGACACCAGACAGGCCTTATTGGAGCGATATTTACGGGGCCTTATGAAGATCAATAATACACACGTGACCATGATCTATCAATAGTACTTGTACAAAACATCTTTACCTCTAGGGTACTCAGTATAACTTAACGATAGTTGGGGTACTTTACGCCGATTACAATGTCGCTCTCTAAATGTTTGAGCATAATAATATCTATAACTAAATACATATGACTAGCTCTTAAAAAAGGAATGAACATACATGATATACAGACAATCCGAGTAAAAATATATATTGAAATTTAAAATTAATTGTGCGGACTTCAAATAAATGGTTAATTAATAAAAGCAGTGCCTTTGTTGTATATTGTTTATCAAAAAAGAACTATATGTTGTGCGTAGTTATTGAAATGCATGTACAAATTACTTATTCTAACATATTAAATAACTACTGTATTTTGTATGTACATAAATAAACCACTATTTCTAGGTGTAATGTAATGATATGATGAAGTTTGATGAGTAATATCACCATACAAGTATCTCAGATAAATGTGCGTACTAAGAATGAACTTTAACATAATTAGTTTATGTGTATCCATCTTCGAACTAATGATAAAATATACTTCGGATTCGACTAATTTTATCATCAAATCAAGAACAGCTACACAAAAAGCAGCCAGTAGTAGCGGCCAATAAAAACTAAGACAGACTGATGAAAAGCGACATTCTATGGGATTATAATGGCAGTGCTATTATTAAAATAACTTTTACAGTAAAATGTACTTCATTTTTAGACAGCCCTTTCAATTCCATTTCATTTTAATTAACATTCACAATATTTTATTTGTACATTTTCGATGTTGGGATACGATAATAATAGTATTAAATAACATAAGCAATAAAAAAAACACTAAAAGATACTTAGGTTTTTTTTATTTAAATAATATGTCTTAATATTTTTTTTAATGAATTTGATATGAAAATCAAGCCACAATCAGTACCTTCATAAAGATAAACTTATAAGATGGTGTTAAAATACGGAACATTTTATGTATCCATAATGGGTTTTGGGATGGCCCGAAATTACACCCTTATATTACAATTTCTGATAAAATTTGGGGTCTTTTAAAAATGATATTAAATAATCTGAAATATACTATAATTTCGCTACATAACATTTTCAACATTAATTTAGACATCGTTTTACACATTCATAAATATTTTCCAACGATATAAGTCGATACATCTCCTTGACTGTTGTGACTTAATCACATAGTCTTGTAATCAAATCAATCATTACATTAACAACTGCCAAGTACTTTTATAACTAACCGCCGACTACGTGACCACAATATGAAAATTCTTTCAAATTCGTTTAATATTCAACCCTAATATATAATGTATCCGTCCTAATATAATAATTCGTATTATCAATCTTTAGAATTTCTATCAATTGAAATTAATTGTCTTTTAGAACTTACTGATATGGCATACTGAATTGGCGATTTGTAAAATGGTTTTGTATCATATTTGAAATAACCCTGTTACAATATTTAATGTATTTATAGCATTTAAAATTAAAATACCTAAGCAAATGTAATGAAAGAGCACTATATAAAATCAAATTGCTATTTGAGTAGTTCATTTATTTTATGATATCAATATTGTGTCATTTAAAGATATCCAAATTATGGGATTGGACGGTACTAAACAGCAGACGTGCAGAAAAGTGCAACTGAAAATTTTCAACCTTTAGATACTTCGTATGGTATATGTAACCATGCAAAAGATTTGCGTTTGGCTGAACTACTTACTCTGCTACAAAAATTAAGTTAGTCATGCTGTCTGACTGACGATACATTTACCGACGGATTTTATACCAATATTTTGATGCTAACATAACTCTCCTTCTAGTTCTGAGATCAGTAGTTGCGTCTCGCTATTAACGAAATGCTAATACTTTGCTACATTCATTTCTTATTTAAATATTTTTCTCCTTATTGCGAAGACCTAAGGTACAAAATCGCTTTTCAAAAAAGAAGTTACTTCTCCAAGTGCTGGCTTGTCTAACCCTATCCTTATAAGACTGTCATGTAAAAGTGGGTACACAAAACCATCAAAAGTAGTTCCTTAACCTAAATATGTCTCGAAAACTGTACAAAAACGACAAATGTCTCAGTTTTAGTGTCTCCATTTCACCCTGTTCGCATATTTACACCGAATCAACAATACCTAATTTTAGAAAAGTTTTATTTCCTTCAATTGTTATGATTGTTATTTTATTTTGAGACATAAGCCCAAAACGGAGTTTAAAGTTTTGGTAAAAGTTACTCGAAAATAACGAGTGTGCAGGAAAAACTGGTGAGGAGCGCGTTAATACAATCAAACAGTTTTGCACTAGTATGTAGAGTTGTAAGACGTTGACTCTTTTACAACTTTAAAACCTTTATAGTCTTCAAACTGACTAATAACATCTGTAACGCAAGTAAAACATCTATTATTATCTATGAGGTTGCCTTACAAGAGTGTGAGTACGGACCGCGAGACAACCTGAGACGCCCTAACGGATGCCAGCAACTAACAACACGTCCAGATTATAACAAATTATTTTAATTTATTAATTTCATCGATGTGTACGTTAAATTCTTACATTGGTCAATGTTGTTATATATCTATAACATTGTGGAAATGTACGCCCCACAATAGGCCTTAAGCGTCGTCCTAATTCACATCGATCGTACGTAAACACTCATCATCGTTGACCTCATCGTGCGATGAGAACGCATCGTATCACAATCGTTTGCCAATTAGGACGACGCCTTAGAGCTTGTCCAGATGAAGCGATTTACGCGCGAGTAGACAAATACTAGAGGTTCATACGTTTCGTCCACATGCAGTCGCGTGTTTAATTTCGCGCGAGCGGCAAAACGCGTGACGACATTTGGACGGAATATACGGAATAGACGCTTCATCTGGACAAGCTCTTAGGGTTTAGGGTCTAAGTACATAAATAGCAATGGTGGCACATATTATTAAAATTGGTTTTCCGAAAAACCCAAAAATCATAGACAAGACCGTAAAATTTGTTATTTAAATCATTTGATTGGCATTGGTAATAGACATGGAAAATACAAGTTAAGATTATAGCTAAATATTGTGATACATACCTACCTCACAATAACATACGGCGCCGCCACTGAACATAAATGTACATTGTATATAGACCCTTAGCCCCGATTTCCATGCGCAAAACAGAGTTAGAAGGCGCGGAGATGTCTCGTAAATAACCAATACGAACACATAAGTATTAATGAGCTTTGTCAATAGCATCTTTGGCACACCCGCTGTCTTTTCCAATAACCTTATTTTCGGCATTGAATAAGGGTTTTGAGTTTTAAAACTAGGATCTATTGGTTTCCTATGATACATTTCTTTTCTACTTCAGTTTGTCCGTTGCCGCAATTACAGTTTGAAAAATATTGTTTACAAAAAGTTAACAAACCCGCCCACTGCGACTGTTGAGTTATAATTGTTTTAGCAAATCCTTTGAGAAGCACAATTACGAAAAACTTCATATTTTGAGCGCGAACACGAATCTCACTTCACAAGGACGCGAATCCATCCACTTTGGCAAACAGCTAACACTTCTACAAACAGCTATGTCACGCCCCAATTAGTGAAGCCACGCCCTCAATTGATGAACACACGCCACCAAATAATAAGACATGTTCCTGATTAGCAAATCACATCTTTGTCCGTCAAATTCTGAACTCAAAAAACAGATTTGACCGGCGAAGCAACAGGTCTTCCAATTAAACAAATTCACGCTTTTCTCCCAATAGGCTTCCATTTTCAAAGTAGACCCGCTAGAACAGAACAAACGCGACAAATGCTTACACTCTTCAATTGATGCTTGTTTGTCCACTAAATCCAGGAGCAGCGGCGGCAAAAGACCGTGTGACGTGTATAAAGCATGTTAAGCCACGCCCCCAGTTAGATCACGCCTCTAATTGGTCAGATGCGTTAACTTTGTGTATGAACTTTTTCGGCACACGTCACGAAGTCTTTTGCTGCCGCTGCGTATTCATACTATGATGGCGTGGCAAATAATTACAGCATACCCCTAACTGCACTGCTCAAGACACGTTGCCAGGCGACACAAGTACTTTCCTAGGTGATGTCGCGAAATTATATGTTAGCGTTTCGTGTTTGTTCAGGCAGTGAGCTAAGACGCGAGCGCGGCAAACTGTTATGACACGCCCCCATCAGGCCATTTATTAAACGGTCCTAAGTAGGCGACAGTAGTGTTACCCAGGCGGAGTCTATATCGGCGAGGCAGCGAGCGCGGAAAATAATGACGACATGTCCCCCAACAGCTCCATTGATCAGCGGCAAAAAGTTACGTTACTCCCATCATCCCCTTAACGAAACACGTCATTGATCAGGCTATGGTCCTAACTAGTTAGAGACTCGTGTTTGCCCAGGTAGTGTGTGAAACTGGCGCGGCGACGTGAATGGAGTGCGGCAAATTATAACGACACACCCCTAACAAGTCATTTGGCAACGGCGCACGTTATAGATCAGGCAATCTATCGTGAACGCGACGAGTAATTACGGCACGCCCCCAACAGCCCAATTGCCAACGACGCACGACATGGATCACGTAGTTTCACGGCATTCATCTGTCTGGAGCGCGAAGATAATAACAGCTGCATTGATCAGGCTACGTTCCCACAAGCAGTGTACATCTACCTTGAGCGCTGCTAATGATGACACGCCCCCAACAGACCAGTTGTCAAACGTTCCTAGTGAAGCGACAATCGTGTCCGAAGTCTATACTGCCGAGGAAGCGGGTATCTATCTTGAGTGCGGATAAAGACAGCACGCCCCCAACGGGTACATCATGCCACGTTTCTAGGGAGGCGACACTCGAGCGCAGCAAACAACAGTCCAGTTGTCAAACGTTCCTAAGTAGTGTACACTCGTGTTCCCAGCGTAGTCTATACCGGCGAGGCATCGTGCATCTATCTTGAGCGCGGCGAAAAACTGCACGCCCCCAACAGTCTAGTCGTCAACCCTTCCTAAGTACTCGTGTTATCTTGACGGAGTTTCGACTTTCAACGTGCCATTTGTTAGTGAAACACGTCGATGATCAGGCTATAGAGACTCGTGTTTGCTCAGTCAGTGTGTGCTTAAACTGGCGAGGCGACGTGAATGGAGTGCGGCAAATAATAATGATACACCCCCCAACAACACATTTCTCAACGACGCACTTCATAGATCAGAAAATCTATCGTGAGCCAAACGAGTAGACGGCACGGCTCTACTCATGTCCGTAGTCTATACCAGCGAGGCAGCGTGCGTCTATCTTGAGCGCGGCGAGAGTCCAGTTGTGAAACGTTGCCAGTAGTGTACACTTGTGTTACCAGGTAGTCTATACGGGCGAGGCAGCGTGCATCTATCTTGAGCGCGGCGACAGTCCAGTGTTCAAACGTTCCTAGTAGTGCAGAGTGGTGTTACCGGCTATACAGGCGAGGCAGCATGCATCTATCTTGAGCGCGGCGACAGTCCAGTGTTCAAACGTTCCTAGTAGTGCAGAGTAGTGTTACCGGCTAGGTCTACACGGGCGAGGCAGCGTGCATCCATCTTGAGCGCGGCAACAGTCCAGTGGTCAAACGTTCCTAGTAGTGTAGAGTGGTGTTACCGGCTAGTCTATACGGGCGAGGCAGCGTGCATCTATCTTCAGTCCAGTTGTGAAACGTTCCCAGTAGTGTACACTTGTGTTACCGGCTAGTCTATACGGGCGAGGCAACGTGCATCTATCTTGAGCGCGGCGACAGTCCAGTGTTCAAACGTTCCTAGTAGTGCAGAGTGGTGTTACCGGCTAGTCTATACGGGCGAGGCGGCGTGCATCCGCCGTGAGCGCGGCAGCGTGGTGGGCGCGGGCGGCGGCGCGGCGGGCCGCAGCAGGTGCAGCAGCAGGCGCAGTCAATCGGCCAGCACGCTCTGCGCCACGCCCGCCAGCTCCTCCTTCAGCACGCGGAACGACGGCCGCTCGTCGGGCAAGTGCCGCCAGCACGCCAGCATTACCTGCACACAACGAGCACATAACCAATAGGGGAGAAATGTCACCTATTTTGTTCTAAAATAATTCCGCCAAACAATTGAAACTACGTGTCATACTAGAAATGGGGATACACAGGTATACATACTTTATTATCTTTTTATCGATATCGTTACCTAGCTATGAAAATAAATACTTAATAAAACAAAAATACTAAATTAAAACAAACTTATTTATTATCTTTATAAATTTTACAGTAAATCTAAATTAATTAAAATCTTATCAGATAAAAAGTACCAGAACGCGACCTTGACAAAAAATACAAAGTAAAGAATTGATGACAAACAAAGTTTTAAATTGTCAGTCAAATAAGTAAACATAAAATTAGAAAATCGTAGCTAGCTATAGTATAAAATAATACAGAAAGTAACACATATAAAATCAGTGAAAAGTGGTAAAGTATCAGTGGCAGTGCTAAAAAGTGAATTAGTTACATAAAACGCGAATTAAGTTCAAACAGTTTTCATAATATTTTTTACAAAGAAATGTTACTTACGACGAAAAAATAAATCTATTTCTAAGGGATAGCGTGTTATTGAACTACAAATATAGATACAAGTATAGATATATGTTATTGCAGCATGTTGCAACACTATACTGTTTTAGGTGAGATTGACAGTATGATGTTAGCGCAAAAGCGCTAACCTGTTTCAGAGACGGAGGGCGCGTTTGACACTCTATTGGTTATGTGCTCGATGCCTGCACACAACCAACATTTGAGTGTTTGGCGGGAAACCCTGGCGTCTCGATGTCGATCTTTATTTCGATAATTCAAAATTGCTTCGGAATTAATTTTGTGCAGTGAAAGTGGTGTCGTTTCGATGCATAAGCATCCAGTGTTGACAAACAGTTATGAGGAATCATTGAAATAAAGGTTTTGTGTATATGACGTTGAGAATTGTATAGTGGTTGGAAATCCCACTATACAATTCTCTTCAGTCACCATCATGAGGTCTGTACCATGCGTTTCTCGCCAAGCACTCCCTAGAAGCATTAAAATGTGTGGCACCCACATTTTATTGCAAAAATCAAGAAAGAAGATATGAAGCTGAAGACTTGGCTGTATGGGCTAGATCCCTTTGCCGTCCCGTAACAGAGAAAATTTGGGAAAAAAATACAACCAACATTCATCACATTCAACGACAAATCATCATCATCATTTCAGCCAAGAGACATCCACTGTTGGACATGGGCCTCCCCCAAGGATCTCCAAACCGGTCGGTCCTGCGCTGCCCGCATCCAGCGAATTCCCGCGACCTTTACCAGATCGTCAGTCCACCTTGTGGGGGGCCTACCAACGCTTCGCTTCCCGGTACATGGTCGCCACTCGAGGACCACGGACTAATACCCACATGAAAATGAGCTCGAAGGTTGCCAGGTTTTATACGGGTTAAAGTACAGTTAAATGGAGGTCAAAATTTACATTGCTATTCGATGTTAAATCCTATCACGTGTGACGTTTATAAAGACAGTAAACGTCTTAAGTTTAATCGGCGCTTATGGTCGACTACGATTAGACGTTTAGAACGTTTATACGAGGTAAAATGAATGGTAATATGACATGATGATTATGACACTTACATTATATATTTCATTTAAGCATCCCTTAGGTTTTTCTAAAACTTGTCCTTTCTGCACCATCTCCACAACTTCTGCATTCTTCAGTCGACCGTACGGCACTTTGCCACATGTGAACACTTCCCACATCAGTACACCTGTAAAAGAGAGCAGAAAAACGGTAAGCATAATGTTTATTCCTCAAACCCGCTTTTTTTCTCTTGACAGGAAAGCTCTTGGCCTTATCTTACCTGATGGTGACGATAAGGCCGAAGATGTAATCGAGTTTCACCAGTAGGCCTATTCGCTATTTTTTTTTTTGACAGTTGTATTGATCATCACTGCATGAATTATATATCCATTGCTGTTTTACACGACACGCTATTATGGCACTCGTCGTGTAAAAACAGCAATGGATATGTAATTCACGCAGTGATGATCAAATCAACTGTCAAAAAAAAATAGCGAATAGGCCTACTGGTGAAGCTCGATTACATCTTCGGCCTTATCGTCACCATCAGGTAAGATAAGGCCAAGAGCTTTTCTGTCCCGTTTTATGTTGGAACCCTCAACCAGAGAGGGACTGGTTGTCTTATCATTAATTGTCCGAAAACAATAATGCTGTTAGCATTATTATTATTGCGACAGATTTTGATAAGATGTAGCTAGCCAGGCAGACTTAAAAAAACGTCCTACCACCAACCAAACAGACTACAAATTTGTACTCCCCTGGGGATCGAATACGGAACCTCTGGATCTAATTCCAATGGGCGAACCATTAGACCACGGAGTCAGTTAAAAAATAATTAATTATTGAAGCTAAGAACAGAAATCATGTCCTTTGGTTTTTTTTCTAGTTCTTGTTCGGCTTAAGAGTGTCGAGAAATAGTATCATAATTGAAGCACTGGAAGAAATTGTTTTTTTGTCATTTTAATAATAATATTTTGAGAATAATATAATAATAATAACATTAATTGGCAAAACGATCATAATAAACCTAATTGTTTTTGCACAATGAGCTAAATTACAGATAAATGTTCAATTCCTTGTCGTCTAACAAGATACACATCGAAAATACGTTAACATCCGAACTAGAGAATAAGAATTCACTGTATTTCGGTTGCCAGCGCTCACACCTCAAGTACTAGTCTTCACTACTGTTTACAATTAATATATAAATTTAGTATTACTTTATACAGGAAGATTTAAAATGGGCTTATAACTTCTCGAGACTGTACAATCAAGTAAAGTGTATTATTGTTATTAAAAAATCGGGACTGGTCTCCCCTTGACTTTCTCGTACACCGGAAACAACTAAAAAATTGATAGAAACCTTATATTTTGATGTCATACATGCATGTTAAATTTGGTTGCAATAAGTTAAAGAATACTCGAGTGATCGTGCTAACGCACAGACACACATTATTATTTATTACACACAGTATTTTTGGACGCAGGGGGGTTCAAAACGTGTAAATCCGTCAAAATATCGAGGTCGAATTTTTGGACGATTATAAGACTATACTACGTACATAAGAAAGTTAAAATACTACTTACCAAACGCCCACACATCAGACTTGGATGAAAACCTTGTGTAGTTTAGCACTTCAGGGGGCGCCCATTTGATGGGGAACTTGGTACCGCCAGAACTTGTGTACTGGTCGTCAAGTACGTACCGCGCCAGACCGAAGTCTGCCACCTGGTAACATAAACAAATATAATTCAATAATATATTTACACGGCCATACCAGTTATCTTATTTAATTTAAGAATAAATTAAATATAATTGAGAAACTATTCATTACATACAAACATTATCCAACTAATATTATAAACACGAAAGTTTGTATGTGTGGATGTTTCTTACTCTTTCACGTAAAAACTACTAAATGGATTTTACTGAAACTTTACAATATTATAGCTCATACATCAGAATAAAATATAAGCTATAATTTATACTAATCCTGCGCAGACGGAGTCGCATGCATAAGCTGGTATATTTATAAATAGAGTCTATGATTGTTTGTGAACGATGTCAACATCATCCCTAAATCCCTATTATCTCATTAGGTTTCTCTTTTTGAGAGATAGTTCATAAAATACTAACAATTTAACTGCCAGATAAGTCCTAATATCTGTCAAATAAACGCTTACTTGGAACCTGTGAATTAGACTTATACATATATAAAATTTATACATGTATGTATTTATATTATAAATACATATATCAACATAGAGAAAATGCGTTATTATTGTACAGATAAAATTTGTTATTATTTGTCACATTTTATAATTTATAATATTTTTTATCTAATAGATAAAAATCTTGTGTCATAGCGTTTGTGGTCGCACTCCCCCGAAATGGCTCATATTTTTTTGGGTATATTTGGTAGGTATGAGAATAGGTCGTTACGTAATGTATATTTCATAACCCTAAAAAGAAAATGGCAGAACACACGTTTACCGGGTCAGCTAGTATAATAATAAAAATGAACCAACCTTTACAACATTTTCGTCACCAACTAAACAATTTCTAGCAGCTAAATCTCGATGAATGTAGTTGTGCCTTTCTAAATACGCCATGCCTTTGCAAACCTGTAATTTAAATTTGACCATTAAAAAGTTAATCATTTTATAAAAATAAATTAGAAGATATAAATAATTTCATTAAAAAATAAATCATATAGGTACACTTACGTGCAACAAAATCGACTCACCTCGTAGGTGTCGATTCTTAATATATCGGTATATAAAAATAAGATTAGATAAACAAAACCTGTAAATACTCTACTCTACTCTAAACATCAATAAACGAAGTATTGGTGACAATAGGGATTTCTTCGAAAACCATGGTTTCTCATTTTTACGTCATACGCCATTTCTGTGACTATGCAGAGTGTTCAGAGTTAATTGAATCATTGTTGCTTAATCTTACAGATTTATTGATCCTTAAAATTCAGCTAATTTTTTTTTTTTTTCTGAGGGTAGTTGGAAAGCGTGTATCATAAAAATTTGCTCTGTGTTTGAAAATATTTTAATAATATATTTACATAACTTTTAACACCTTTTATGATTAAAAGTAAATGGTAGTATAACCAGCTCACCCGCTTATCGTTATCTCCGTTAACACTCACAACAAAATTAGTTACCAAAAATGGATCATATGCAAGAGTCACTAGTAAATCTTCAGGAATTGTTCACTATAAGAATGGCCAAATTTGAAGCTGAACTGAAGTCTCAAGCCGGTTCCACTAGCACCACATCATCACTCAGTGCCGAATTCGCAACATTCAAGATATTTGTTCTTGAGTCATTGAGCAGCCTCCAAAGACAGTCAGAACTATTGGCACAAACTGTAGATCGTTTGGAAATGCAGGGACGTCGAAAGATTCTTCTTATCCATGGCGTTCCTGAGCTTAAGGCTGAGGACACTTCCATTGCTGTTACAGATGTTATGAGAGACAAGCTAAAAATGCCTGACTTCAATCGCGATCAAATCAAGCGGTGCCATAGAATGGGGCGTACAGCAGATGCTACCAAGCCACGGCCTATTCTTGTGAAGTTTGCTGATACTGAGGTGCGGGACACAGTGTGGTCAGCAAAGACCCGACTCAAAGGTACTGCAATAACACTGTCAGAGTTCTTGACACAGGCCCGTCATCAGGCTTTCATGGCATGTCGGGAACGGTTTGGCATCAACAAGTGCTGGACCAGGTACGGATGTGTCTACGTTATTGCGCCTGATGGTTCACGACATCGCGTTATAAGTCTTAGTGATGTGCACAAGATCGAGATTGAAACACCAAAACCAGCTGCAGTATCGAAGCCTCCTGCGAAGACTAAAAGGGCAGTTGTATCCAAGAAGTGAGAGTTTACTTTGTTTTTCTTTTCTCTCAAAAATTAGTTTGCATAGCATAGCATCCAAAATACTTTCACATTCACATTCATTGTAGGTTTTGACGGTAGCAAGCAAACTACTTTGTTGTTCTCCATTTTTTTTTTTTTTTGTTGTGCACTAATAATTCTTTAGATCTAATAATAATTCTTTTTCGTGTTAACCTCTAAAATTATCAATATTTTTGAGCTTCAAAATGATATTGTTTGTCAAATTTGTCAATGTCAAATGTTTTTTTTTGTTGTTGTTGTTGTTTTAAAATCTCCCTTGTCAGGTAAAGGAGTTTGGTCCGTACAGCCATTTTTATTTTTAAAACTGCGTTCTAAGTGTGTAATATTTTAAAATTATATTGTCTAGTGACTTCTTAGTGTGTTAAAATTGTTGTGATTTTATGCTGTTTGATTAATATTTTTTGGCAATTGGCGGGTGAACAGTAGTTACCGTAGTATTTAAATTTTTGAATTAGTATTTTATTTAGTTGTATTTTGTGTTTATATATTTATTTTATTACATTTATTTAATTTATTTATATTAAATTACTATATTTATTTAGTATTATGAATTTAAGTAATGATACAGATGATTTTCAGTCATTAAGTGACAGTAGTATTGATAGTTTTGCCAGTATGCCGACATTGCGAGATACTCTTGAGGTTCAATTTTCCGATATTCCTGGTAATTTTAACGCCGTTCATATTAATGCCCAAAGCATCCCGGCTCACTTTCCAGATTTATTGACCAATTTTGACTGTAAGAATATCCATGCGATCCTTATATCCGAGTCCTGGCTTAAACCCATGCTTCCTTCTGCTACCTATTCCATTCCTGGTTACTCTCTAATAAGAAATGATCGCGCGGTTGGCGGTGGTGGTGGTGTTGCCATATACCTACGATCATTTATTCCCTACACAGTTGTAAGTATGTCTCCACAGCCTCCACCGTCAAATGCCGGTGAGCATCTCTTTTTAGAAGTAACACTCCATCGCTCCAAAATCCTTTTAGGTGTCTATTATTCCCCTTCTAATCGTATAGACTTCTTTCCCTCCTTAGAAACAATCCTAGAAAACCTTATTCCCTCTTACAGTCATACAATTATCATGGGTGACTTTAACACCTGTCTCCTCAAAAATGATACTCGCTCTCTCTCTCTTCTCTCTGTTTTACACTCCACTAACTTAGTCATTCCTCCTTTAAACGCCACGCATCATTTCCCAAATTGCACTCCATCACTTCTCGACCTTATTTTCGTTTCCTCACTTAGTCATGTTGCCTGTCATGGTCAGTTCCCTGCCGATTCCTTCTCTTACCATGACGCAATATTCCTCTCTTACAAAATCCGCCCACCTAAGTCTAAACCTAAGATCCTGCTATTGCGCAATTTTGGTGGTATGGATATTGAGAGTCTTCGTGAGGATGCCGGTAAAATAGACTGGACCACACTATACTCCTGTGACACAGTGGATTCAAAAGTAGAACAGTTTAACGTTAATATAATGAAATTGTACGACGACCATGCTCCTATTCGGAAAGTAAAATTGAAGCATTTTCCCTCACCATGGCTACAGGATGACATCAAACAATTAATTACCAAAAAAGCTGCTTGTAAAACAAAGTACAATCGTCGACCCACTACTTATAATTGGGACAAGTATATAGCCATCCGCAATCACTGTAATAAGGTGTGTAGAAACGCACAACGCCATTACTTTCACAGTTCCGTAGAAAACGGTGACCCAGCCAAAGTTTGGAAATTTCTTCGTACAATGGGGATCGGGAAGTCACGAACAGCTGAGGTGTCTAATAATTTAGATATCAATTCCTTAAATACTCATTTCACAACCACTTCTAATTTTGACTCCAATACGAAAAGTAGTACTTTAAACTACTTATCTTCACTTCCATCCCCCGATCATCCTTCATTTTTCTTTAGTCGATTTACGGATTGTGATGTTAAGAAGAGTATTTTATCCATAACATCGAATGCGGTGGGCTGTGATGCAGTTAGCCGGAAAATGATACATCCCATCCTAGAAGAAATTTTGCCAATCCTCTCCCATATCCTCAACCACTCAGTTGCTAGTAGCGCTTTCCCCAAGTCGTGGAAAGATGCACATTTAATACCCATACCTAAAACACGTAATCCAGAGTCCTTTTCTGAATATCGTCCCATCTCCATCCTCCCGTTTTTGTCCAAGGTTCTGGAGCGTCTTGTCTATGAACAACTTAATCTTTTCCTGTACAAAAACCATCTCCTGAATCCCTTCCAGTCAGGTTTCCGGCCCGGTCACAGTACCACAACTGCGCTTATTAAAGTAACGGATGATATCCGACTAGGATTAGAGAACAGTTGCATTACTATACTATCTTTGCTGGACTTTAGCAATGCATTTAATACAGTTGATTTTGATCTGCTCCTAGCGACATTATGCTCTATTAACATATCTCCAACGGCAATCGACTGGTTTCGAAGTTACCTGTTTGGGCGTCGACAGCGGATTTGCATCGATGATTCATTTTCATCATGGTGTGATACATCTGTCGGTGTTCCACAGGGTGGCGTTTTATCTCCTTTACTTTTCTCAATATTTATAAATTCAATCTCTGGTCTTAAGTTATCTTCGTCCTACCACCTTTATGCAGATGATTTGCAAATTTACCTGCAGACGTCTTTAGAACGGCTAGCTGCATCCGTGAATACGGTAAACAGTGACTTAGCAAACATATGTAAATGGAGCTATTCATTTGGGCTTAAAGTCAATCCATTGAAGACACAAGTCATACTCATCGGGAGCCAAAGGATGATGTCGAAAATTAAATGGCCAGAGGTGCCACAGATTATATTTGATGGAAGTTGCATACCATTGTAGCATTGTTTATTTATCAATTTGTCAAAGTCAACATCGTCATCTGACAAGTGACATTACGTTCCGTTTCGCATTAAGTTTGACATTTAGGCAAAGTGATAAATTCTATACCCAGCGACTTATAAAAAAAAAAAAAAAAAAAAAAAAAGAAATAGTTCAGACGAAAGTTTCTTGTCTTAATAAGTTGTATCATGTTTCAGTTCGATATTAGACCTTGGGGGTCTCTGTATAGAATTTTTGCACTTTGTTTTTGAATTGGGGCGCGTTAGAGCGTTTTCTATAGTCTCGTCATTATTTAGGTGACGTTAGGCTTACGGGGATCATATTAGTTGTTCAAAATTCATTCAAAGTAGTTATTCGCAAAGATTCGTATTGACAAGAATTTTTCGTTCATTCGGATGTATGGACTCACTTTCCTTTGCCTCAGACGTTAAAAAAACCATAGGTAGGCCGACCAATCAGGGACGTTTGTTTTTGCTTGTCAGATTATTCATTCGCATTTCGAATTTCAAATTCAAGGCTGAATTTATTTTTGAGGAACATTAAACATCTTCGTGATAATAACATATGCGAGGATTATATTAACGAAGGAGAACTATTTTCTAATTTGGAAGGAAGATAATTCCGTATTTTCATAATATCCTGGAACGGAAAAATAACCGTTAAGGAGTTAATAATTCACCCGAAAGGTAACTATAAAACTCTTATCGTTTTTCAATTATTCTGAAAGTTAAAGGTAAATTCTGTGATTGCCTTGATTTTGTGTTACAGTAAATTAGTAAATTCGGTTGTAAAAAACCGCCTCATCTTGTAAAAATTGCCTGACTACCTACTAAGGTAATTATATTTTGTCAGGTTCGAAATTTTAGGCAATGAATGATCTATTTGTTTAAATTATGAATAATTCACATCTCGAGAGATCATATTCTAAGTACTGTTGGTCGGGTTTCGTAATTGCTCAAAGATTTGCCGTTGTTTTATATTAGTTTTTGGACAAGTTGTGGTTCCAACTCCCTCTTGGGGTTTTATAATGAGTAGTGTAACATTTATTGATGTTGTTTTATTATGACACATCTTCAGGGTCGTCGGTACGGGTTTAGAGACCCAAATTTCCATTACAAATATAGTCGCCTGGTAGAGAGACCTGCGCAAAACCAGAGTTTGGAGGTGTGAGATCAATTTGGAAAAGTGACCGGTGAACTACAATATATAGAGAGAGCTAACTAGTGGCTGATCTATCAGAGCCAAGACACAACGCACTGATCCAGGTACACTACACTAACCAAACGGTAGCGGCTGACTGTCGAAGAGTTCTACAAATACTCTGCAGAAGGTTGTCTCATAACGCGTTTACTAATAATTTATACATAGTAATACCCAAATTCCACTCGTTAACGATCAGAGCAGACTCCAGGACCCTACCTTGCATTATTTTTATGGTTGTATTTTACTATTAGATATATAAGTTAGAAGGTCTAAATTGTGTAAAATCTAACTTGTGTAAACTAGGTATTTTCAAGGAAGAGAATTCTCACAAAGGTATATTATTTGGAATATGTAAATTGTAAGTAAATAACTTTTCTAGTGCAACAAACAGAATATTGTCCACCCTAAATAAACATTGTACTGCCAAACCATCAAATTGTTGTTTCACTTCATATATACCCCTTTAGGAAAGGAAAATACAACCAGTTGAAATCTAGTATTACATGGCGCCCGAACATTAGGAGAGGAGGTTCTGTTATTTTTTTTAATTCTTGATCTGGTCATATTCGCTCAGAGGAGGCTGATCGTTGACGGTGTGAGTTTGAGGTTTTTTTTTCTTGTTTTAATTTGTGCCAAAGGTGGCAATATATAAACTTTAATATTGTTTGTTCTCCAGTTAACTATTGTATATTTAGGTATTTTTGCATTCATGTACATGGAGTTATGTAAGCTTTGATCGATTTTGGAGTGGTTTTTTTTAATTTTATGGGTTTTTTTTACATTTTTGAATGCTAATAAGCTAATATTTTCATACCACTCACAAAGTGTTTGAAAATATAAATATAAGTAAATTTGCAGTTTATTTTTTGAGCTTGAACCAAATATTACACTTATTTTTTATTTTATAACTCTAATCTTTGCAAATACATACCTATATCATTTTTTATTCTCCAAATTACTACATTACATACATTAGGTAACATAAACCTTCTCTTACTACACATTTTTAGGAAAATTCATACTACCTATTTGTTTTCATAAAGTTGAAACATGGAACAACGACCTATTACATTTAATTTACTACTTAAAGATGAACTTGAATATGAAGTTAGAATTAGGGGTGCAAAACCTGCAGATACAGTAACTGCTTTGAAGGCACAGATTCGTTCTCTCAATAAGGACTTACCCTCTGATGAGATATTGGAGTGTGATTTGGATGTAGTTTCTGAGCTAAGAATTGTTCATAAAAAATTTGAGGATTTGGACAGACTTATTTCAACATCTTCATCAAAGGCAGGTTCCCTCAAGTCTTTGAATAGAATTCAGACATTGGCTCACCACTTGTTTCACAGAATTGGTCGGCTTGATGTAGAGGAGGAAGTTGACAGCGACTTCTCCACTATGCTTGATACCTACCAAAAGCGTTTGGAAAGCGTTTTGGTAAGGATTGATAATATAATGCACACATTCAAAAGTAGCTTAGCACAGGAGAAAGTTGGAGAACATTCCATTAGCAAGCCACAAGATATTGCTAGCCAAAACTTGGTAGGGGACGCGGCAGTCCATAAGCTTGGTTTGAAATTCGATGGCAAATCATGCGTTAAGGCTTTCTTACAACGCTTGGAAGAGCTTTGTTTATCTAGGGGTGTATCGGAAACTGTACTTTTTATATCAGCTTCAGAGTTGTTTTCGAATGAAGCGTTGTGTTGGTATCGTGGTGTTAAGTCAGATGTTCATGATTGGTTAGGATTAAAGTCTTTGTTACTAGAGGAATACTTACCTTATGATTATGATAATAGATTGATGCAGGAAATTCGTTCTAGAACGCAAGGTTCTGATGAAAATATTATAAATTATCTCAGTATTATGCAAAATTATTTTAGTCGTTTATCTAAGCCTTTATCTGAAGATGAAAGGTTGAATATTGTTTTATTTAATATAAGGCCATTTTACACAGCCCAGTTAGCTTTGACTCCTGTAGACTCATGGGCAGAATTGAAAAGGAAGTGTAGATTACTGGAGGGGGCACAGGAGAGGTGTAGACTCTTTAGGGAACCTAATAATACCCCATATTCATTAGCCCCTGATTTGTGTTATAGGGGTAAGCAAAAAGTTACACAACAGCAGGTCGCTTCAGTTCAGCCTGTACAGAATGATTTCTGTGTCCGTTGTAGGATAAATGGTCACAGTTTAAGTAATTGTAAGGCACCTTTTGTTGTGATTTGCTATAGATGTGGTACAAAGGAGTTTACTGCTAAGAACTGTCCTAGTTGTAACTCTAAGAAAAATTTGCCAAATATGCAGTCTAAGATAATTCATTCTAACAAAAGACAAGAGTATAAAATTAATACAATAAAGTCTACATGTGTTTCAAAGTCAATTCAGCCTATTCATAGTGATGTACGCCCTTATTTAAAAGTAAATATTTATGATTCGGAATTCAGAGGATTATTAGACTCCGGCTCTGAAATATCAATAATTGGAGGGGATTCAGTAAATCATTTTATTAATTTTACCAATTTACATACTTCACATAACCTACAATTTATTAAAACTGCGAATGGTTCCTTATCTCCCGTAACTGGATATATGTATTTGCCGGTAACAGTTGATGAGAAAACTCGTTTGATTAGATTCTTTGTCGTTCCTGGTATCACAGAGTTTATCTTCGGCATTAATTTATGGAAGCAATTTAAGATTGCTCCCGATGTTTTAGCGTTATTGAAAGGTGGCAGGTTGTTATCTGAAAAAGAAAAGGTGGACACTGTTGTGGCGGCAGATGGGGCTTTGCATGAGCGTGACTCGCTGTCCGAGGAAGAGCATAGCCAGGCTAAGAGAGTCATCTCTCATTTTGAAAACATTCCGGCTGAAAAGAAGAGGTTATGCTCTAGTTTTGACATAAGCGAAACATTTACACAGTCCATAGATAATATACGACTTCCCATAGTCTATGGGAATCGTTCATTGACAGCCTTGGCTCGTTGGGGTTGCAAGCTACCACTTTTATTAGTATTTTTATTGTTATTTTCCCTTGCAATTCCAGTGGCACCCATACACATGATCTCCAATAATTATTCTTGGCATAATAATAGTATAAAAAGTTGTACGGATAGGCCACGAGCGTGTCCAAGTTTTCATAATATGATGGATGGTAGATTAATACGTTTCACGAAAAGCATTTTTAAACTCTGTGATGATACCCAATGGAACGAGGTACGAGTACCGTTAGAATTTAGGGAATATGAACTTTTACAAAATAATTCTATACTTACTGTTGCACACGGTAGTGTGACAACAACCTTACATTTAAAGTTACTTTATTTTTTTATCCCGGTGTGTATAAAGATACCGTGTAGTTTACTGAGATATTGTAATATGAAACACCCGGCTGTATGGGTGAATATCATTTTCTTTATTCTAACTTTTAACTTTTATTTTAATTAATGGTTTAGTTGCTTTATTTTCCATCACCGTGGGTTGACGGTCGAAGAATATCCACCCCGCCGTACTTCCTGGCGTGTCGTAGAAGCCGACTGTAGGGTTTGCTCTATTAAGATCAGATGGGGCCGGTGGTGCCTGCCTGTTGCCTCAGTTTTTCGTTTTTTCCCTTTCTCCTTAGTTTGACGTTTGTAGCGATGATGTGCTTGGTAAAACTAAAGTAATGGAGTTTAGTTTACTTAAGCATATAATATTATTTAAATCTGATCATTTATTTAAATACAAAGGGAAAAATTTAAGAGGGGCTGAGGTATTAGGGCAGGCATTGTCGTAATTGAGTGTGAAATGTTGGTAAGCTAACAACACCATCTAGTAAGCGCATTTCATTCATCACTATCGGAGCAGGGGGAAAGGTTATTGGGTAGCTATTGCCATCTAGCGACATAGTTACACATTTTATTGTGCCAAGAAGCATTGAGTAGATAGATAGCACATTATCTTTTTTTTTTTCTATTTTTTTTACTTTGATGATTTTACTTAAGTGAAGATGCTTAATTTTTTTGTTTTAAGGTACTTTTTTTTATTTAAACTAGAGCATAACTTGATTAAACTCAATTAAAAGTAGGTTTAATTTTTTTTAATAAAATCAAGAATCTATACGTGTCTATGATTTTGTTTTTTTGATAACTGTGAAAGCAAAGAAGTTTCACGGTTGCATCCATGATGTCCCATTAGACTTGATATATTTTTTCACTAACACGAAATACCTTGAGTTAGTTATTTCAATAAAATAGGAAGGAATTGTGCGTTGGAAGATCTTTCTTTATATTTGTTTTAATTTAGTATTTTGTGTGGTTTGGTTTGGTCAGTTGTCTGAGTAGGTATAGTGTTGGGTGTTGACGTGGGCGTCAAACGCGAATTCACTACGTGAATTCTTACCCGGGTAGGGGGATATTGTAGCATTGTTTATTTATCAATTTGTCAAAGTCAACATCGTCATCTGACAAGTGACATTACGTTCCGTTTCGCATTAAGTTTGACATTTAGGCAAAGTGATAAATTCTATACCCAGCGACTTATAAAAAAAAAAAAAAAAAAAAAAAAAGAAATAGTTCAGACGAAAGTTTCTTGTCTTAATAAGTTGTATCATGTTTCAGTTCGATATTAGACCTTGGGGGTCTCTGTATAGAATTTTTGCACTTTGTTTTTGAATTGGGGCGCGTTAGAGCGTTTTCTATAGTCTCGTCATTATTTAGGTGACGTTAGGCTTACGGGGATCATATTAGTTGTTCAAAATTCATTCAAAGTAGTTATTCGCAAAGATTCGTATTGACAAGAATTTTTCGTTCATTCGGATGTATGGACTCACTTTCCTTTGCCTCAGACGTTAAAAAAACCATAGGTAGGCCGACCAATCAGGGACGTTTGTTTTTGCTTGTCAGATTATTCATTCGCATTTCGAATTTCAAATTCAAGGCTGAATTTATTTTTGAGGAACATTAAACATCTTCGTGATAATAACATATGCGAGGATTATATTAACGAAGGAGAACTATTTTCTAATTTGGAAGGAAGATAATTCCGTATTTTCATAATATCCTGGAACGGAAAAATAACCGTTAAGGAGTTAATAATTCACCCGAAAGGTAACTATAAAACTCTTATCGTTTTTCAATTATTCTGAAAGTTAAAGGTAAATTCTGTGATTGCCTTGATTTTGTGTTACAGTAAATTAGTAAATTCGGTTGTAAAAAACCGCCTCATCTTGTAAAAATTGCCTGACTACCTACTAAGGTAATTATATTTTGTCAGGTTCGAAATTTTAGGCAATGAATGATCTATTTGTTTAAATTATGAATAATTCACATCTCGAGAGATCATATTCTAAGTACTGTTGGTCGGGTTTCGTAATTGCTCAAAGATTTGCCGTTGTTTTATATTAGTTTTTGGACAAGTTGTGGTTCCAACTCCCTCTTGGGGTTTTATAATGAGTAGTGTAACATTTATTGATGTTGTTTTATTATGACACATCTTCAGGGTCGTCGGTACGGGTTTAGAGACCCAAATTTCCATTACAAATATAGTCGCCTGGTAGAGAGACCTGCGCAAAACCAGAGTTTGGAGGTGTGAGATCAATTTGGAAAAGTGACCGGTGAACTACAATATATAGAGAGAGCTAACTAGTGGCTGATCTATCAGAGCCAAGACACAACGCACTGATCCAGGTACACTACACTAACCAAACGGTAGCGGCTGACTGTCGAAGAGTTCTACAAATACTCTGCAGAAGGTTGTCTCATAACGCGTTTACTAATAATTTATACATAGTAATACCCAAATTCCACTCGTTAACGATCAGAGCAGACTCCAGGACCCTACCTTGCATTATTTTTATGGTTGTATTTTACTATTAGATATATAAGTTAGAAGGTCTAAATTGTGTAAAATCTAACTTGTGTAAACTAGGTATTTTCAAGGAAGAGAATTCTCACAAAGGTATATTATTTGGAATATGTAAATTGTAAGTAAATAACTTTTCTAGTGCAACAAACAGAATATTGTCCACCCTAAATAAACATTGTACTGCCAAACCATCAAATTGTTGTTTCACTTCATATATACCCCTTTAGGAAAGGAAAATACAACCAGTTGAAATCTAGTATTACATGGCGCCCGAACATTAGGAGAGGAGGTTCTGTTATTTTTTTTAATTCTTGATCTGGTCATATTCGCTCAGAGGAGGCTGATCGTTGACGGTGTGAGTTTGAGGTTTTTTTTTCTTGTTTTAATTTGTGCCAAAGGTGGCAATATATAAACTTTAATATTGTTTGTTCTCCAGTTAACTATTGTATATTTAGGTATTTTTGCATTCATGTACATGGAGTTATGTAAGCTTTGATCGATTTTGGAGTGGTTTTTTTTAATTTTATGGGTTTTTTTTACATTTTTGAATGCTAATAAGCTAATATTTTCATACCACTCACAAAGTGTTTGAAAATATAAATATAAGTAAATTTGCAGTTTATTTTTTGAGCTTGAACCAAATATTACACTTATTTTTTATTTTATAACTCTAATCTTTGCAAATACATACCTATATCATTTTTTATTCTCCAAATTACTACATTACATACATTAGGTAACATAAACCTTCTCTTACTACACATTTTTAGGAAAATTCATACTACCTATTTGTTTTCATAAAGTTGAAACATGGAACAACGACCTATTACATTTAATTTACTACTTAAAGATGAACTTGAATATGAAGTTAGAATTAGGGGTGCAAAACCTGCAGATACAGTAACTGCTTTGAAGGCACAGATTCGTTCTCTCAATAAGGACTTACCCTCTGATGAGATATTGGAGTGTGATTTGGATGTAGTTTCTGAGCTAAGAATTGTTCATAAAAAATTTGAGGATTTGGACAGACTTATTTCAACATCTTCATCAAAGGCAGGTTCCCTCAAGTCTTTGAATAGAATTCAGACATTGGCTCACCACTTGTTTCACAGAATTGGTCGGCTTGATGTAGAGGAGGAAGTTGACAGCGACTTCTCCACTATGCTTGATACCTACCAAAAGCGTTTGGAAAGCGTTTTGGTAAGGATTGATAATATAATGCACACATTCAAAAGTAGCTTAGCACAGGAGAAAGTTGGAGAACATTCCATTAGCAAGCCACAAGATATTGCTAGCCAAAACTTGGTAGGGGACGCGGCAGTCCATAAGCTTGGTTTGAAATTCGATGGCAAATCATGCGTTAAGGCTTTCTTACAACGCTTGGAAGAGCTTTGTTTATCTAGGGGTGTATCGGAAACTGTACTTTTTATATCAGCTTCAGAGTTGTTTTCGAATGAAGCGTTGTGTTGGTATCGTGGTGTTAAGTCAGATGTTCATGATTGGTTAGGATTAAAGTCTTTGTTACTAGAGGAATACTTACCTTATGATTATGATAATAGATTGATGCAGGAAATTCGTTCTAGAACGCAAGGTTCTGATGAAAATATTATAAATTATCTCAGTATTATGCAAAATTATTTTAGTCGTTTATCTAAGCCTTTATCTGAAGATGAAAGGTTGAATATTGTTTTATTTAATATAAGGCCATTTTACACAGCCCAGTTAGCTTTGACTCCTGTAGACTCATGGGCAGAATTGAAAAGGAAGTGTAGATTACTGGAGGGGGCACAGGAGAGGTGTAGACTCTTTAGGGAACCTAATAATACCCCATATTCATTAGCCCCTGATTTGTGTTATAGGGGTAAGCAAAAAGTTACACAACAGCAGGTCGCTTCAGTTCAGCCTGTACAGAATGATTTCTGTGTCCGTTGTAGGATAAATGGTCACAGTTTAAGTAATTGTAAGGCACCTTTTGTTGTGATTTGCTATAGATGTGGTACAAAGGAGTTTACTGCTAAGAACTGTCCTAGTTGTAACTCTAAGAAAAATTTGCCAAATATGCAGTCTAAGATAATTCATTCTAACAAAAGACAAGAGTATAAAATTAATACAATAAAGTCTACATGTGTTTCAAAGTCAATTCAGCCTATTCATAGTGATGTACGCCCTTATTTAAAAGTAAATATTTATGATTCGGAATTCAGAGGATTATTAGACTCCGGCTCTGAAATATCAATAATTGGAGGGGATTCAGTAAATCATTTTATTAATTTTACCAATTTACATACTTCACATAACCTACAATTTATTAAAACTGCGAATGGTTCCTTATCTCCCGTAACTGGATATATGTATTTGCCGGTAACAGTTGATGAGAAAACTCGTTTGATTAGATTCTTTGTCGTTCCTGGTATCACAGAGTTTATCTTCGGCATTAATTTATGGAAGCAATTTAAGATTGCTCCCGATGTTTTAGCGTTATTGAAAGGTGGCAGGTTGTTATCTGAAAAAGAAAAGGTGGACACTGTTGTGGCGGCAGATGGGGCTTTGCATGAGCGTGACTCGCTGTCCGAGGAAGAGCATAGCCAGGCTAAGAGAGTCATCTCTCATTTTGAAAACATTCCGGCTGAAAAGAAGAGGTTATGCTCTAGTTTTGACATAAGCGAAACATTTACACAGTCCATAGATAATATACGACTTCCCATAGTCTATGGGAATCGTTCATTGACAGCCTTGGCTCGTTGGGGTTGCAAGCTACCACTTTTATTAGTATTTTTATTGTTATTTTCCCTTGCAATTCCAGTGGCACCCATACACATGATCTCCAATAATTATTCTTGGCATAATAATAGTATAAAAAGTTGTACGGATAGGCCACGAGCGTGTCCAAGTTTTCATAATATGATGGATGGTAGATTAATACGTTTCACGAAAAGCATTTTTAAACTCTGTGATGATACCCAATGGAACGAGGTACGAGTACCGTTAGAATTTAGGGAATATGAACTTTTACAAAATAATTCTATACTTACTGTTGCACACGGTAGTGTGACAACAACCTTACATTTAAAGTTACTTTATTTTTTTATCCCGGTGTGTATAAAGATACCGTGTAGTTTACTGAGATATTGTAATATGAAACACCCGGCTGTATGGGTGAATATCATTTTCTTTATTCTAACTTTTAACTTTTATTTTAATTAATGGTTTAGTTGCTTTATTTTCCATCACCGTGGGTTGACGGTCGAAGAATATCCACCCCGCCGTACTTCCTGGCGTGTCGTAGAAGCCGACTGTAGGGTTTGCTCTATTAAGATCAGATGGGGCCGGTGGTGCCTGCCTGTTGCCTCAGTTTTTCGTTTTTTCCCTTTCTCCTTAGTTTGACGTTTGTAGCGATGATGTGCTTGGTAAAACTAAAGTAATGGAGTTTAGTTTACTTAAGCATATAATATTATTTAAATCTGATCATTTATTTAAATACAAAGGGAAAAATTTAAGAGGGGCTGAGGTATTAGGGCAGGCATTGTCGTAATTGAGTGTGAAATGTTGGTAAGCTAACAACACCATCTAGTAAGCGCATTTCATTCATCACTATCGGAGCAGGGGGAAAGGTTATTGGGTAGCTATTGCCATCTAGCGACATAGTTACACATTTTATTGTGCCAAGAAGCATTGAGTAGATAGATAGCACATTATCTTTTTTTTTTTCTATTTTTTTTACTTTGATGATTTTACTTAAGTGAAGATGCTTAATTTTTTTGTTTTAAGGTACTTTTTTTTATTTAAACTAGAGCATAACTTGATTAAACTCAATTAAAAGTAGGTTTAATTTTTTTTAATAAAATCAAGAATCTATACGTGTCTATGATTTTGTTTTTTTGATAACTGTGAAAGCAAAGAAGTTTCACGGTTGCATCCATGATGTCCCATTAGACTTGATATATTTTTTCACTAACACGAAATACCTTGAGTTAGTTATTTCAATAAAATAGGAAGGAATTGTGCGTTGGAAGATCTTTCTTTATATTTGTTTTAATTTAGTATTTTGTGTGGTTTGGTTTGGTCAGTTGTCTGAGTAGGTATAGTGTTGGGTGTTGACGTGGGCGTCAAACGCGAATTCACTACGTGAATTCTTACCCGGGTAGGGGGATATTGTAGCATTGTTTATTTATCAATTTGTCAAAGTCAACATCGTCATCTGACAAGTGACATTACGTTCCGTTTCGCATTAAGTTTGACATTTAGGCAAAGTGATAAATTCTATACCCAGCGACTTATAAAAAAAAAAAAAAAAAAAAAAAAAGAAATAGTTCAGACGAAAGTTTCTTGTCTTAATAAGTTGTATCATGTTTCAGTTCGATATTAGACCTTGGGGGTCTCTGTATAGAATTTTTGCACTTTGTTTTTGAATTGGGGCGCGTTAGAGCGTTTTCTATAGTCTCGTCATTATTTAGGTGACGTTAGGCTTACGGGGATCATATTAGTTGTTCAAAATTCATTCAAAGTAGTTATTCGCAAAGATTCGTATTGACAAGAATTTTTCGTTCATTCGGATGTATGGACTCACTTTCCTTTGCCTCAGACGTTAAAAAAACCATAGGTAGGCCGACCAATCAGGGACGTTTGTTTTTGCTTGTCAGATTATTCATTCGCATTTCGAATTTCAAATTCAAGGCTGAATTTATTTTTGAGGAACATTAAACATCTTCGTGATAATAACATATGCGAGGATTATATTAACGAAGGAGAACTATTTTCTAATTTGGAAGGAAGATAATTCCGTATTTTCATAATATCCTGGAACGGAAAAATAACCGTTAAGGAGTTAATAATTCACCCGAAAGGTAACTATAAAACTCTTATCGTTTTTCAATTATTCTGAAAGTTAAAGGTAAATTCTGTGATTGCCTTGATTTTGTGTTACAGTAAATTAGTAAATTCGGTTGTAAAAAACCGCCTCATCTTGTAAAAATTGCCTGACTACCTACTAAGGTAATTATATTTTGTCAGGTTCGAAATTTTAGGCAATGAATGATCTATTTGTTTAAATTATGAATAATTCACATCTCGAGAGATCATATTCTAAGTACTGTTGGTCGGGTTTCGTAATTGCTCAAAGATTTGCCGTTGTTTTATATTAGTTTTTGGACAAGTTGTGGTTCCAACTCCCTCTTGGGGTTTTATAATGAGTAGTGTAACATTTATTGATGTTGTTTTATTATGACACATCTTCAGGGTCGTCGGTACGGGTTTAGAGACCCAAATTTCCATTACAAATATAGTCGCCTGGTAGAGAGACCTGCGCAAAACCAGAGTTTGGAGGTGTGAGATCAATTTGGAAAAGTGACCGGTGAACTACAATATATAGAGAGAGCTAACTAGTGGCTGATCTATCAGAGCCAAGACACAACGCACTGATCCAGGTACACTACACTAACCAAACGGTAGCGGCTGACTGTCGAAGAGTTCTACAAATACTCTGCAGAAGGTTGTCTCATAACGCGTTTACTAATAATTTATACATAGTAATACCCAAATTCCACTCGTTAACGATCAGAGCAGACTCCAGGACCCTACCTTGCATTATTTTTATGGTTGTATTTTACTATTAGATATATAAGTTAGAAGGTCTAAATTGTGTAAAATCTAACTTGTGTAAACTAGGTATTTTCAAGGAAGAGAATTCTCACAAAGGTATATTATTTGGAATATGTAAATTGTAAGTAAATAACTTTTCTAGTGCAACAAACAGAATATTGTCCACCCTAAATAAACATTGTACTGCCAAACCATCAAATTGTTGTTTCACTTCATATATACCCCTTTAGGAAAGGAAAATACAACCAGTTGAAATCTAGTATTACACCATACAGCCAGACCGTTAAAAACCTTGGTGTACTGTTTCATACACACTTATCTTGGGGTCCTCAATTACAAGAAGTCAGCAGGAAACTATTTGCATCTGCTGGATCTCTACGAAGAATTCGTAACTTCCTCCCCACTGCTACCAAAATTGCGCTAGCACAGTCCCTTCTTCTTCCTATCCTTGATGATGCCGATTCCTGCTATCCTGACCTTACTGAAGAGCAACTAAATAAGCTTGAGCGCCTCCAAAACGTCTGTATTAGATTCATCTTTGGTTTACGTAAATTTGATCATGTCTCCGAATTTCGCTTAAAACTCAAGTGGTTGCCAATTCGTCTTCGCCGGGATGCTCACATTCTTTCCCTCCTATATGCCATTCTTTTCCACCCAAACACCCCTTTCTATCTTAAAGACCAATTTAAATACCGTCATGACACCCATTCACGTGTACTAAGGTCTTCGGAAAATCTAAGCTTAGCAGCGCCAGTACATTTCACGAAATTTTACAGGAATTCGTTTTCTGCTAAAGCTGTGCGATTGTGGAATGCTTTGCCACTGGTAATCAGACAGGCACAATCACTCAATGTTTTCGGGAGGCTGGTAAAGGAGTACTATCTAACACTGTAACCTATTATTACCTATTGATAAGTAGTGTATCAAATACTTATATGTATATTTATATTTTATATATATATATATATATATATTATAAAAGTATCTTATATTGTATATTATTTTTGATATATATTATATTTATTTATTTATTTACCATAAACCTTAGATATTTGTATTATATATTTAGTGTATGTATTATTTTTTTTTTATTATATGTACCTATGTTAAATAATTACGAGCGATTTATTTAGTTGTTGCATCGCCATCTTCCCTTTGCTTTTTGTTTTAATCCTGTCCATCCAAAGGTTGCCTGGAAGAGATCGCTCTTAGCGATAAGGCCGCCCATTGTGCATTGTAATGGAAATTATTGTCATGTATGTAATCTTTAATATTTGTGTCGATGTGCAATAAAGTTTAATTCTATTCTATTCTATTCTATTCTAATTTCCCCAAAAATTTTAGCTCTTTTAAGTTTGTATTTGGTTTTCAATTTGTATAATCAATAAACCAAAATCTTTCACAGTAAAAACTGGTCTAATGTAAGTTTGGGTTCTTGTTAAACACACGGGGTTAAAAATTATTATTTACTAATTGTAGATTTTGATTAGGGAATTCTGAACCAAAGCGTACCGGTGAGTCGATTTCATTGCACGTAAGTGTAGTTAAATGGAATAAACAACAAATATGCAATTAGGAATACACAAAAAGTTATTCGCTCATCCAATAATTCTACAGTAATTATATGCAAATAAAAATATAGAAGAGATTATAAAAAGTCCGCGTAATAGGACCGATATTAACTTCCTGTATTACATAAAAAATATTATTATTTATACCTGTATACACATATCTAGTAAGACGGCAGGACCGAGTTGATCTGGGGGCGTACGTCGTAGGTAATTGAAGAGAGAACCATGCCTCATGTATTCCGTTACTATGTATATTGGCCGGTGCTTAGAGCACACGCCATAGAGTTGGACGAGGTTCTGGTGTTGGAGTTTACTGTAAATATAAAAAATAAATATATGTAGTTTATTTACTTTGGGTTTCAAACGCCTTTAATTTAAGAGCTGTAGGATTATGTCTCTTAATTAATATTGTAAACACATGATCGCAATAAAGCATTTGAATTTAATAATGTTTGAAGAAGCTTACATCCACTAAATAATAACCGCGTAAGTAAGTTATTGAACTACCTATTATTAAGATTATTAGCAAAGATGACACAAGTAAAGTTAAGTTAATATTACAAGTAACGTCATCAGCACTTATTGATACTTTAAGAAAGATCCTTTAGTAGTTACCACAAATGTTATTGCCAGACAAAATTTCGGGTAAAATTTTAAGTCAATAATATTTATGAAAAAGTTATAATTTAACTTCAGACGGAGCTTATGCCAAGCTCTAGCTACATTGTAAAATTTATGGAATATTTTCACAAATAATTATCTCAACACACTCAAGCTATGTATCCGGCTCGAAGGACCAATGGTCCTTTCAAGTCGGAGCTTGAGAGTTAAATTAAAGAACGTAAAGGAGCATATTTGTAATGGTCCTTCGAGCCGAATACATAGCTTGAAAGTTAAATTAAAGAACATTTAAAGGACCATTAATGTTATGGTCCTTCGTCTCGGAACTTCAGAGTTAAAGAGCTCGTAGGAGCATTAATGTAATGGTCCTTCGAGACAGATACATATAGCTTGAAAGTAAACTTAAAGAGCTAGAAGGACCATTAATGTAATGGTCTTCCGAGTCGGAGCTTGAGTTGAGAGTTAAATTATTCTCGAAGGACCAATAATGTAATGGTACCTCGAGCCGGATATATAGCTTGTATTATACCGAAATAACTATACAATACTAGTCTCAATATACTAACGTCATAACTTTCGCCTCGTCGATAAAGTCGTCTTCAGACATAGTTCCTTCTTTCATCATTTTGACGGCGGTATCGATTCGGCCTCGCCAGCGACCTCTCCGTACCACACCAAACTGGCCGGCGCCCACTTCGTCCAGAAGTACTAACTCTGATGGATCAATCTCCCATTTGTCTGTAAGTCAAATTAATGTTCATTATACAATTGAATAAGCTAAAATCAGTCTTGAGAGCCCACATACTAAAGATGGTTTGGTAAGGAAGTTTTCAGCGAATGTTAAAATTAGATTATGTGGTAATATGCTAACCTTTTCGCAATAAACGGGAAAAGATAGATTGTATGACAATACAGAGTATAGAACTAGATTTTCGTATTTCTTCAAATACAAAGAAAATGAGTTATGGAGTATACCAGAATCCAGAATCTTTCGTAGATATAACTTTTACTATAAGTAATTCACCCGAATGAAAAAGGTACCCCATAATCATTAATGATATTGAATGGAATGTAAAACTAATAATAACCATAATCAGGATTTTAAAATTTTCAAAATACTTTGGGCATACTAGTCCTCTACGGTAGAGTCACAATATAGATAACGATACAGTACTTTGACTCTTTACTCTACTTTTGCCGTTTTACCGGCTTTGCCGTTCAGAGCATGCTTTTCGGCCGTGTACACGACGTTTGTATGTGTGCGTGCGCCGATTCGTCACTATATATGGAGTCAAAGTCCTGTATCGTTCTCTATATTGTGGTAGAGTGGGCTTTCTCAAAGTCGAGAAAGTAATATTATTTACTCGGCAGCTCGAGGTAGTCATTAGAATAGAGTCGTTTTAAATTGCGAAACGTAGAGAAAATCGGTCGTCGTGAAAGTTTTGACATTTTAAATTATTTCAAGAATTAATCTTTATGGAGGTTCTCATTCTCCTATCAACTAGATCTTTAGCCAAAAAAAAAGAACCTTAAGATATTCAAAGGCCTCATGCTTCGCGGGCAGGCCTGGATGTGTTAAAACGACAAAGAAGCAGCTATAAAATTATCGTTATGTAAAATGAAAGTCTGTTTGTTAGTGCACCATGAATGCCCTCAAAATACCTAATGTTTACGATACTGTCCATTCATTGGTTTGAAAGAGATCATAGTGATAAGACCGCCAATTATACCACTTTTGTTGTAGTAGTATTAAGTTCATTTTGTGTTTTTTTTCTACTTTGGTGTGCAATAAAGAGTATATCTATCTAGAATAAGTACTTACCATGCGAAAGCCCAGCTGTGGGCGGCGCTGGGCGGTCGCAAGGCGTCGCTTTAAGTCGCGAACACAACCCCCCGCTGTTGTGTTTGTGGTAGTTAATAAGTTCCGGGATACTAGGACAACAGTGCTTGTCTGACAGGTAGAACTCCCCGCGGCTGTTCTGTTTTATGTGGTAGTGCTTCGTTTGGGCGTGATTACTGGAAACGAAGTGGAAGATTTACTACGGAACATTCGCTTATCATAATAAAGTTTTTATGTATTTCTAAAAAATAATATCAAACATTCAACGTTGCTGGTTCAGAACAATAACGAAGTATTTTTGGTCGATGTAGGGCATAGCGGACTAACTACTCGAATTTGGAGCAGCCCAAACTAAACAAAAGGCATGGAACATTTCTTGAATAGCATGTGAAAAATCATATGAAGTTATTTTCATTCGTTAGACCAGCTACTTCTTTTCATATCCACTGCCATAATTCATACACTGCGAAATAGCAGATCAAACCATTGTTAAAGTTCGTTGTTTTAAAAAGTATACAATACAACACATATCACAAGTACGTTGATCGAAAATAAAACGACTAATAAGTTACATTTCAATTCATATCATACGTCATAATTCATTATATAAAGCAAACACTCGCAAATGTGATTTTATTTTGCAGTCGCCTACTGCGAAATAAAATCATTGCCTGTGAAATTTCACATGTAAATCATATGAAAAAAATCATAATTTCATTAAATGAAAATGAACAAAAAGTAGCAATAATTTCCCTGCCTAGCCCAAACTGGGGTAGTACCGCCAACTTACAGAAGACCAGTCGTATAGTGGTACATTTTTGTAGTGTTGTTTTGTTGGTGGGTAAAATCGCACGGAGTAGGGGAGGGGACTAGGGTTGGCAGCGCATGTCACGTTGCAAGCGTCTATAGGCTACGGTAGCTGCTTACCACCAGAGGCCTTAGTATGAGTTTTGATAGTTTTCGAGCTCGATCAAACGTATCGTCTCTTTTCATACATTGCCCACTGTTTCTGATAGTTTACGCTAGGGGCGCTAGTGGGCAATGTATGAAAAGAGACGATACGTTTGATCGAGCTCGAAAACTAACAAACTCGTACTAAGGCCTCTGGCAAACCGTATGCTTGTCTGCCCACTACTAAAAAAAATATATACCACAAATGGGGAGTGGGGGGTGTAGTGAGATATGTGTTTATTTTTTCGTTGAACCGACAAAAATGGTTAAAAAGTTGCTAAAAATATCACGTGATTAACGGGCGGCACTTACTGTAAGGTTTTTGGTGCATTACTTTAATTTATATGGGAAACTAGATTAGCAACCCTATCGGAAAGAAGCGCAAATCAAAAGGATGTTGATGACTTATAAATTTCTTGATGGATACCGTCCACTGACAACACCGAATTCAATACATATTTATTTCCTGATAGAATTGAATCCGGACTTCTGGGATGATTTTGATCTATCCATGAAAGCGCATCACTCCTTTTCGTTTTTGATAATCAAATTTAGATAAAATAATACTCACACTTTGGTAAATAGCGAGAGCGTGTACATGCCCTTCGTAGAAGAGTTGCGTACGACGAAACAGCCTTCCTTGTCCTCTTGTTTGAGAAGCGATTCGGCGCGTTGCCGAGACATTTCCCCAACGTACCATCTGAAATACATTATTTCTGTTATCCAAAAGTTCAAATTAAAAATTTAACAAAAAAAGAGAATGGCCAAAAAATTATTGAATATTTTTTTAAATGGCGGGGAAGGTAGAAGCGAGATACACCGGTAATTCACAACCACTCAGATACTGGTATCTTTTCACGAACTATCGTTAGTAATACCACACTCTCTATGTATGAAGGCTTTGTCAAACAGAACGAGTATTTAGAACGCTAAGCTGACGCCGCGCTATTGACGTCAAGATATGTTGTACTACGATGGTAATACACCGTCAAACAGAACGCATGCGCCGGCGGTATGCTACGCTCTATCGCGGCGCTAGGACGCTTTGACGCGGCGCTAAGTACGCGTTATGTTTAACAAAGCCTTTGCTTCTTACAGCCAGCCAACGACCATGTCTGAACAAGTGTGAAAAGTGCATCTAAGCGGATGATTGCTTCTTTTTTTAATAAAACTGGACAAGTGATTACTGTTGCTTTTAGAATCGTCATACCGTGAATAGTGACTGGTACACGAACATTTGTTCGCCAGAAATGATTGACGAAATCCGTAAAAATAACCGTAAACGCCGTATCATCTTGCACCACGACAATTCCAGACACACGGCCAGACAGACAAACGAATTTTTGAAGGTGAAAAAGGTAGAACTTATGAGCCATCCTGCATACAGTCCCGACCTGGCACCTTGTGACTTTTAAAATTATGAACCAATTACGGGGTCATTGATTTTCATCACCAGAAGAGGCTGTCGAGCAGTATAAAAAAACACGTTTCTGAGGTCACCACGGAAGAGTGGCACAAAAGTTTTTAAAATTGGTTTAATCGAATAAAAAGTGCATTTACGCAAAGGGAGAATATTTTGAGAAACAATAAATTTTTGACCTTTAACCCCTTAAGTGTCAGGCAGACATAATATGTCTGACAGTTTATATCACGCGTGTGGCACGCAGACATATTATGTCTGCCTGTTAGTTGCATTTTCCATTCTACCCTCGGAGGGGCCCGCCACTCAACGCCATTTTGGTGTTTTATTTTTGTGCCACTTGTCTGATTAATAGTATTTTCTTTTATTCATTCCGGAAACTTTTAGTGCGCCTTCCTTTTTATATCAGCTTATAGATGGTTAAATCCACACTTGTTGGTATATTATTATAAGATAGTGACTTGGCAGCTATATAGTCAAGTGGACTTAAAAAATACCCACAAACCACACCGAACACGAATTTTTACTTCTCTGGGAATCGAATATTGCGAATCACTAGATCTATTCATTATTCAACATTAGCAATAATAATAATTATTCATGTTATTAATTCTCGTGGGAGTTTAGGTAAAAGTAGGTGTCATTAAAATATTGCAAGTTTATTCCGTACAAAAACGACTAATGCAAATGATAACATTAATATTATTTTCGTAACGTTATTTAACAATTCTAATGCAATAATTTAACGTGTCAATATTAAAATTTCACTCTTAGGATAGATAAAAACTAGTCAGACGCTGACCGCTATTTGCGATGCGATTATAAGTATTACAAAAAAGTCAACCCACGTAAAGTTGAACAAGTGATCTGAGGATAAAAGTTTTTTGAATATTATACAATATTTTTGTGATTAAGGGGGCGGTAAGTGCTAAGCGATTTTCGAAGAACGCGTTCACAAAAAGATTAAAATTTTAAAAAATATACGTTTGAAACTAGACTACTTATACGACAAATCAGTATGAGAACATTTAAAACATTTGTACAATCTACATTCTAGCGTGTTAAAAAAAAATCATTTTTATTTTATTTCATCTTCAAAATCAATATTATATATTTGATTTGATTTGAACACTGAAGTTTTGTTCTAGATTGTTATCCTACTTTATGTCATACAACACATCAATTTTTATTACGTAATTTGATAGTAAAGACTTGATTACAAATGAAGTTAGTATCTTGTCAGTATTTCATTTTATACGGGGCAATGCAGTTGATTTACAGATATTATATACATACTGCCAGAAATGGCTTTTTAAGTAACCAAATGTTACCTGAAGCTTTTAATTTATGGACATAATTGTAAAATTACTTACTCATATTTCTGCAAGCCAATCGTTTCCTTCTCTTTGACGTAGTTGCTAGGAATGTACCCGACTAACCTAAAAGGAAATGCGAATGACATGAAATTATTATTAAGTAAGACCTACTTCGTTAATTAAAATATAGATTTAAATTATTACTAGTTAGGTAAAAGTATATTAGCGTTACTTACACCCGTATTCACAAACATTACTATGAGATTACTCTACACTTGGATAAGAAACGAACCAATCACAGAGCTCTATTCAAGGCGATTGCGTTGAATAGAGCTCTGTGATTGGTTCGTTTCTTATCCAAGTGTCGAGTGATCTCAAAGTAATGTTTTTGAATACAGGTGTGAGTGTCAATACGAGATTTAGCGAATAAAAATAACTGTTTAGAATATTTTGTTTCAATAAATGTTTGGTTTAAAACATTATATTTCCATTTACATACCCATTCTCATCTTTGACCTTCCACCAATGTTCTTGGGCATCATCAATGACCTCATATTCAGCTCCCTGTAATTAGTTTTCGAAACCTAAGTATTGCTTGAAAATTTTACATACAGTACTTACGTATGATAATACTATCGGGGACAAACGTGCTTAAGCACCAGTAAGATCAAAATTGCTTGCGCACTCGTAGCAAAACTTGGTAAAATAGTATAGTAAATCAGTTTATGCGTCAAAGAAAACTCGTTTTGAATTGCTTAATAGGGAAGTCCGCCACCGTACGTCACCAACTATAACAAATAGGGATGATGACTGGTAAAAGATAATAATTCTATTAAGTCCGTGAGATGAATGAATGACATGAATGACTTTTCGATCATTTGTTGGTATACGATTTACGTTTAGTTTTAATGACAACACGTGCTTAGCTAAGTGACGTCATTAAAAATCAAATATGGCGGACGGCCAAGATGGCAGACTAGTCATTTTGGGCACTACCACAATATGGGTATCAAATGAATGGATTTGCTGAGAAGAATACGAATAAAATAACTAAAAACTAAAATTTCTCAAAAAAAATATTTAAAAAAATCTTTTATTTAATATGCTCTAAAAAAAGAATATTTTTTTTTGTATGACCAGGCAGAGTGCAATTTTTGGCTCAATGAGAATTTTCGGTCTTTGAGCGAATTTATGGTTTGTATGTTAACAAACCATAAATTCAAATGAATGGCAATATAATAAAATGTCAATGTGCTAAAATCAACTGCGTGTATTATTTACACCTATAGTGAATTTCTTCAATAGACATAGAACGTTATAATTTAAAGAATGATCTGCAGTGGTCTGTACTAAAAGGCATTTTAATCATCATCATAACAGCCTTTATAGTTCGACCCACTGCTGAGACACAAGGCCTGCGGATTGGTGGACAGTGTACAAGGTGGCCAATACCCCTTTGCTGATCCATTAGTCGCCTTCTACGACACCCATTGGAGGATAGGGGGTGATGCTTTTCTATTCTGCCGGCATCAAATGACTGGCCGGCACAAAGGCATTTTAATATGTTACTTAAATTAAATAGTGTCTACAAAAAATAAATGTACAAAAATTATAAAAAAAGAACTTGAATCACACTATGGTATTTAGAAACTTATTCCAGTGTTTCGAGATATCTAGGATATTAAACATGTGTTATTACTTAAGTAAAAGAACCACGACGGTGTGAAAAATATAGAGTAAAAAAATATTTCCATATACTTTACCTTTTCTAATGAAAGATCGCCGGTTTCTATCGCTTTGAATGGGTACAGTGCTACTACTACTTTCACTCTCTTCTCCTGAAAAGTTGGTAACATTGAATTTATATTGCTTTCAGTAAGTGATATACAGATTTATTTCTCAAAAAAAGGAATGCTGCTTTTACAGTTAGAGCTTATGAATCACAAAAGTTTGTGAAAGCAGGAATGTTTTACTCAAACAAACAGTTGGAATTCACAATTTGCAAATACCATCATGAGAATTATATTTACCTTGGGTTTCGCTGACGGTGTTCCGGGAGGACCACCCCCTCCCCCAGGCATCGTGACCGCCGCTGTGACCGCTAAACCAAAAAGTAAAAACAATTTAATCTTTTTAATCTACATTGTATACAGTATTTATACCCCACAAAAACGGGTGAGCCATGATTGTGCACATTGTTTTAAAAAAAAAACTCCATATTAAAAAAGGGGATCTAGCCCATAAAACCATGTCTTCTGTGTTTTCTTCATTAATGCATCTAGGGTGTAGGTACTTAGCGAGAAGTGTAGCTATAGCAACAGATCTCATGACGGCGACTGATGAGATGGAAATTCCACTATAATATACTCAACATCATACACCGCAAAACCTTCATTTCAATGATTCCACATATCTGTTCGTCAACACAGGTGCTTGTACTTCAAAATAACACGACTTTCACTGCACAAAACATACTCCGAAACAAATTTTAATTATCGAAACAAAAATCCTCCCGATGCCATTCTTCCGCGCAAACCCCTCATTCTCTCTATTTGCGTCAGTGTGGTAGTACTGGTAGTACTCAATCATGTGCCGGCACTGACTCAACAGAGACAAGACAATGTTCATGCATGTTTTGGTCATGACGCAAACAATTAGAGCTCACCAGCGTTCGTGAGATAAAAATACTAGAAGAGAAAATTATCAATTAAAAAATATAAAATACCAGAAGAGAAAATTATCAATTAAAAAATATAATTTTCCTCTTTTTTTCTCGTCATAGAAAATCTTGTATAAGTAATATAAAACTAGTTACACAGACTTTTTTTATTGCTATAATAATTACTTTTTCGTTTTTATATCACTATTATAGCCTATAGAACATGTTTTGAAAATGGTTTTAGTCATTAACATAACGGTATTTAAAAGGTACTTCAATCATAAACTAATTACTGACCACAAATAAATCTTAACCTATGGAATTATTTTCTGTTGTCTTGTATTTGATCAAGGTAATGTTAGATAAGAATTAATAATGTAAAATTATTGTGTTGTTTTAAGCAAATATGTAGTTCTAAATATTTTCAGATCCTCCTTTCATATCGAATTAGTTACAAATATACTTAACACAAAGGCTTTGCATATGAAATGATTTATTCACTATTTATAGCGGCGGGCACTGTGACGTATTATTTTGATATTAGTGAAAGCATAATTCTCATCCTCACCACTAACGGTCAAAAAGTGTAGAGAATGGGTCACAGTAGCCATGATATTCTGTAATGAAATTATGTGATGTGACTATAGTATGAACAGTGCAACCACCAAGTTAGAATATACACTTTTATACTATACACTTTATAGGGAATCATAAAAATCTAAATGGCAATAGTCATATGAAGTTTGCTATTAGCACAAAAGTAGAATATAATTAGGGTTAGATTATTGGTGTGACTGTGACTTTTTTTTAAATAATGAAATTGTCACATAATGCAATTATTTTTTTAAATTTTTAATACAATATTATTAAGTACAAAACATTTTCTCGATAGTAGAGTAAAAGAAGAGGTATCATTTCTTGATGATACCTATAGTCATTACTTTTCAGCACGGAATACTAGTCTTTGCTTTTAAGAAAAAATAGTTTTTGTCAACACAAACGACATAGGAGCTTTCGAAGTTGTGTATTTGTGTAATAGACCTCCCAACATCGGAAGGGTTTCTTAATATTGTGTAATGTGGAAATTTAAAAGTTATTTGGTTTGTAAGCCCACGGTTAATGACAAAACCTATTAAATAGATAGCACTATTCTTATTACAATCGCAATTGACTGTTTTGGGTCTTACAATAACATCATTATTAAATACATATATTTTTATTCGAAAGAATTATTTCCTTCGAAAATTGACACCCCTAATGATGTTGTTAACTACCTTAACTACAACTCATCAACTATTTCACGTGGTAAAAGTGATTACTGTAAACAAAAACAGCAATAAACGAATTTATAGAGGTATTGTTTTTGTGGGTATATTTTTCTACCACTAATTTGGAATCTTGGTTAGTTTAGTAAATAAAAAACTTGCCATAGTAGTGCCCATATTGGTACTTTTTTTTACACCGCGTTAAGTAAAAGTGAACCAAAAGTAATTTTAAAGATTTTTAAAACGACCCGAATACCGTTCATTAACCCTACGTCAGCCCTTCATTAACCGTTAGGATTTAAAAATATTATTTTTAGTTAGATCATGACAGTGCAAAATAAGCGTACCTACGGCTTGCCTCTTTGTAAAGAAAAGTTCTGTAAAAAAATAAATAATGCTGCATACACTTACTTATTTCAGGTAAAAATATTATAAGCAAAAAACTGAACTAAAGTATCCTAGTAGTAAAGTCATAGACTAGGAGACTTTACGAAACATTGGATTACAGACAAATAAAATATTCAAACAAAATTTAAGGAAATTAAACGAATATAATTTGACGTCATTAACATTCTTCGTAATCAATTCCAAGTGTTAAGTACCTACCCATGCAAATATGAACAGATGTTCAAACATTTTCCAAATTATTTCAAAAGTTAAATGGCTTATATTTGATTAATAGTATCTGTTACATTTTACGTAGAAAACAAATAAACGTATATGTACTTAGTTGTAAGACTAATATTATTAGTAATTACAACAAATCGAGCCAATATCACTTGTGCATTTACAAACTCCTCTCTTAGTACCAATGTAAATAAAGTTGAAATATCAATAGCGGTTTATGTCGAAATTATTGCACACTGTTAGTCAATGCTAAACCGCCAAATGATATGATGGAAGTGCTTTGAAATCACATCGTTAAGAAAATTACACAAAAAAATATCATCACAAAAAGAAACCAAAACTAATGCCGTGAATTCTTAATTGTTATAGAACACTAAGAAATACGTAAACTTGAAAACTCAAGCAGACTATAGCTAATTGTTAATGTTGTTATTGTGCATGAAGATGACGTAGGACGTAGATTTTGTAAGCCAGTTAGCCACCGTATTAGATATACATTTTCACATGAAAAGCACTGCACAAAATCACTTGCTGACACTACTCGAACGTATTACACGACACCTGACCAAGGAAAGTTGCAGCGAGACGAGTGAACGCAACCGGTAGCAGCGAGGCCACGAATAGAGGTCATCTCAAAATTACTGACCCTCTAGTGCCGGGAGGAACGACGATAGAGACAGGCATGGTATCTTGGATTTCTTCTTGGTCACCATTGGCTCGTCTTCGGACTTGCTCTGCAACATGGGAACGATATATGCCGGACGTCCGCGCGCGACACCTAGCACCGACTGCCGACTAACGTGTCAATGTACCGCTCGTGGTCTAAAGCGAAGTGCATAGTGGTGTCGACTCAAGACCGTCATAACATAGCGCTATATTTTTTGTTTGATTTTTTGTACGTCACTCACTCGAAGCGATCGGAACGTAATTACCCACACCTTGGTGAAATAGCACTACAAATATACATAGTGAACTAGATATAAAACAAGATATCAATTGTCTGGTAGACGGAATACAACATTGACGTTCATAGATAAATAAAACTAATACCAAGACAACGACGGAGACTGTTTTAAAGTTTCGTCGCATTGTTGATTCATTTGAAATAAGATAAATCTAATCTAAGAATAGGTTTCCTAAGTTAGGTGTACCCAGTAGCACGCACATCGTATCTACAAGTAAACACTGCCCGCTAACCCTAGACAAATAAAATACCGGTCCTAAAGCTTAAGGTAATAATTGATTACATATAAAACCATATCTGACAGAATCAGACATCAAATGAGGTAAAAGTCACTTCAAGGTACCGAAACCGTGCTGAATTAGGTACTGTTTTTTTTAACACTACTAGCATTGCATACCCTACCCGAAATCTCTTTGCACGACCCTGGGTCTACCTTGAATTAAGAAGTCATATTAGAAGTTCCGAAAAACTTAACCGTATCAACAGAAAGTCGAATTAAACATTTCGTTTGTTCACAGTTGGTCAAATAATATTTGACACATTATGTTACCATGGGGACAAGGCTTTACGCTTGTCGAGACGAGGTGGCGAGGGCTTCAAAGATGGTCGCACGCGGCCTACATTCACCATTCGATGCGCGCGCGCAGGCGGAATGACGATCTCCCTTTCACTATATCAATTGACTAAAGGTGTGAAAGAGATAGTTGATTTACGTCACTAATAACAAATGGACTCGCGTGTATACAACTATAGAACGTACGCAAGAACCTTCCATGGAAACCTATCGCTGGTTGGACCAGCCAGACGCTTATTTTTTGTCCCGTATTTCTTGATGGGCACGTAGAGCAGGAAATATAAACTGAATAATCTTCCTTGGGGTATACCCAAAAATATTTGCATCTAACTTATAAATTTGGAAATTAAATCTTGATTCGTAATAGAAAATTTATGAGAATAAGCTTAATTAACCCCTGGGATTAGACAATCAACTCAATTTACTAAGCAGTTCGGGAAAGGTAAACTTGGCGGAGCACTTTATGAAGAACTTATAAGTCGCAAGCGCTTAGAGAACTTGTGGAGACGAGAACTAACATAAAACAATATTAGGTACTTCACTGAGGCACAAACTTAACCATTAACAATTTAGCAACTGTTAGAACATCTTAATACTTACCTTTCCATTATGAAATCATAGTACGGAAATTTCTATAAATAACTTTTCCTGAGAATCTTTAAGCTTTAAGAACACAAAGGAAAACAAGCCCCTAATATAAATTTAGGTGAAAAACATCGCTAGTACAACTTTGCCACGAGAGAAACGGTTAAGTTTTCGGAGTTGTCAGTTTTAACATTCATCCTACAAAATTTTAGAGACCTTTTATTCAAATAGTACCCATATTGAAAGTAATTATAATTGAAACTAATGCTACTAACTAATAGCAAAAAAAACTCGTTAGAAAGTTATTCTAAAAATTTCAACTTCAATTCGTCATTTAATGCAATCGCCTGTTCGCAAATGTAATAGCGCGAAAATGGGACTAGCGCTTGTTGATTTTCTTTTCTTTTCATTAAAATTGAAAAGAAGAAAGAAATTCTTGTTTTGTGACGGGGACCGAACTTATAATCCTGAGCACGCAAATGCTTCAACCGCTAAACCACGCCGGAATAGAGGGAAACTATCGTCATTATTGTTATTTTCCGTTCGGAGAATTATCATATTAATGCATTTAAAACGTCGAAAATTACAATCATAATGTTATAGATTGAGGTATTTTTGAATTAAAGGGCATGTCCATTTCTGGTCATTTGTGAACACAGTTATAAACAAAAAGTAATTTTATCAATAATTTTATTTTAATTTATGAGAGTATAACGTAATGTAAGTTAGTGTAAATGTGAACATCTACAATATGTTTTTTAAAAAGAATTTTATTTGGATTACACTTTCTTCGCCATTAAATTTCCTACTAGTGTTGTAATATAATTGTAAAAGCAAGACTTTATGGATTATTTGACAAAATTTTAATCCCCACAGGGGTCATAATTTCAAAAATCCTACAACAAATATTTCTTTCTTTCTTATTAAGTGCCTAATTTCAAAGTTTCATAGTTTTATCTTGAATATTGAGGACTCCTATTTCAACTGTCATCCCTTATTTCAACCCCTTTTTGCTCTTTTTACAAAAAAATATAGCTTATGTATGTCCTATCTCAAGAGCTAGTCTATTTTTATACCAAATTTAATTAAGGTCGGTACGGCTGTTAAGCGTGAAAGCGTGACTTTATTAGGACTTCTTTACGACCTTTCATTCCCTATTCCATCTCCACTTGCGTCAAATTTTCAAAAACGCTAGAACAGATATTTATTTACTTCTTATCAAGTGTCTAAATACAAAATTTCATGGTTTTATCTTCAATATTGAGGAATCGCATACAAACTTCCATCCCTTATTTCAACCCCTTTATGCCCTCTTTTATAACAAAAGGTAGCTTATGAGGGCTTATCTCAAGGGCTAGTCTATTTTTGTGCCGAATTTCATCAAAATCAGTTCAAGTGTTAAGCGCGAAAGCGTGACTTTGCTTGGACTAACTTACGTACTTTTATCCCCTATTTCATCCCCACATGGATAAATATTTCAAAAACGCTAGAACAAATATTTATTAATTTCTCATCAAGTGCCTAAATTCAAAGTTTCGTGGTTTTATCTTTAACATTGACGAACTCCCATACAAACTTTCATCCCCACACAGCTCAAAATTTCAAAAATCCTAGACCAAATATTTCTTTCTGTCTTATTAAGTGCCTAAATTCAAAGTTTCATGGTTCTATCTTCAAAAATGACGAACTTCCATACAAACTTTCATCCCCTATTTAACCCTTTTTTCGATAAAAAGTAGCCTATGTCCTTCCCCGAGCTCTGGTCTATATTTGTACCAAATTTCAACAAAATTGGTTCAGTGGTTTAGACGTGAAAGCTTAACAGACAGACAGAGTTACTTTCGCATTTATAATGTTAGTAGGGATTATATTTGTTTTGTTTCCGTTCCGCAAATTTCCGCATTTTCGAATTTCTGTTATTTTTTGATTTTTACATTTTATTTGTTTAGGATTTAATTTTTGGTGTTTTATATTCGATTGGCCACGTGAATTAACGACGGCTTAAGCCAATCCTATTTTCTTATCGAACTTCGTATCATTTAGATTTGTTACTTTGGCTACGGGCCCAGAAATATCTTTCTTAACTTGACTCTTATGTAGATTTCACTAACGTTACTAAAATTTTACGGGTCCCATGTGTTTAAGGGACACATAAGTATTGATTGGCGCCTAGCCATATCCCTAATCATATGTACATCATCCGTATGATGTTACCGTATGCTTACATAGGTACTTTTGTTTATCTACTCACAGCCAGCGTGAGAACGGAAGCTCAAATTAATATGCTCAAGCGGTCGCAGCGTTAGCGAGTACCCTTGTCGAAGCGAGTGCCGAGGGCTACAATGTAGCTTCGACAAGGGTCCATTGGCGCATTTTAACAATTTTCCAACAAAATTTGTAATCTTATATTCATTCAGTACATAATTTTTGATTAACAGCAAATTAAAATCATACAAGCTCCCTCAAGTAAAAGGCTACATTGATTTTTGTTAGTACTATTCCAGTGTGGTGAAAAAAGTTTTGTATGGGCACTCAAAAATGTGAACATCTCTAAATAAATATCGGCAAACTCTATCCAAACTCTTTTGAATTGTGAAAATTCCTATCACAAGAGAAGGCAGCAATGGATAACAAGAGACCCGAAATCATTTATCCTTATGGGTTTTTATATACCGTCAAATAACCTTTAAAAGGACAATTATCCGATCTCCTGAAACAATTCGAGGAGACTCAAAAATGGGATATTAATTTTACCGTCACTTTGACGGTCTAAAAAATAAAGGCCAATACTCACGTACGACGTCGTTGAGTGGCTTCTCCTGGGTAACGACGATTTCTAGCTGAGGTTCGGGCACCGGCCAAAAGGAGGCGAGCTGACAGCCGGGTGCTGACCGCCGCTCAGCGTCACAGCAAGCCCAACGACGAGCACACCACGAACCCGAATGGTACCGTGGCCGACGTACGTTGCACACGCACACTAACGAAATAGGAATGTGGCATAAGTATTAGGTACTGGTGTTTCACATGCTGAATTGGTAGAGATAGTTCAGGCCATCTTATCTACTAGAGGAAGAGCACAGGGGTTTATCAGTCGATTTTGGAGCACTCGTTTGGAGCGGGGAACTCATCTGGTTCTGTAAGATGGAAACTTCCCCGTAATCATACTGATGTAAGTGAGTATTTTTTTTCCCCCTTCACAGTGTCCCTGATGGAGTAGGCTTCCTGAACATTACGCCGGAGGTGCACCGCGCCGCCAAATTACAAGATAAAGTTATCGTTGAAATGAACTGTGATCGTTGCTTCAGGATTTCATTTCACTGCGCTGCACTTGAGGTTCCGATGCAGCGCAGTCTAAGCTTTGGTGCGGCTGCGGCATCATAGCATATCATATAGGTTATATCATATATGAGCCTTTAGGGGTGACCGTTTTTTTTATACTTGACAGGAATCTCTTGGGTCTTGGCCTCTATCTCACCTGATAATAAATGTTGATAAGGTCGAAGGTGAATCGAGCTTCACCCGGAACCCTCAACAACAGGGACAGGCTATCTTATCACTAACGTCGGAACACTATAAAGTACCTTTATATAAATCGTGTGGTAAAATATTAGGTACCTACCTTTCAAAAAGTACCAAGTGACGATGCACCGAGCGGATAAACCATTAAATAAACAATGTTTAATAATATTTGCTCAATATAATATTGTTGTATTGATTCAATAATGTAGGTACCTAAGTGAAGCACATACTACAAAGAATTTGTGAGTTATTCACACTCCTCTACATGACTACCTCTATTAAGTTAAGAAAAGCCCAAAATTAGTACCTACAGTATTTGATCAATACTATATAGCTATTCATTCACAGTAAATTGGGGTAGTGCCTCATCAATGATGGCAGAATAAGAATAAGTCACGTAAAAACGCGAGGGGCAGCACTAAACCCATTATTATAGTTATAGCTATCATTGGAGGATGCCTACGTTAAACAGTGCGTCATTTGGCTGAAATGATTATGATCATAATGCATCCAAGAGAGACTTGTTTTGTAAAATTTTCTTGTATGTAATTATCTTGTTTGAATTCTTTTCTACGCTTAACGTCCGTTGCGGGCGATGATAAACGCTAGTCTTTTGTTTTAGCGTGAAGGCCAAGAAATATGACTTGAATATTATATCAGGGAGTCAAAGATGATATCTCGAAATGAAATTTTACGAAAATAGATGTAAAACACGGAGTACCTACTAAGCCTAAATACCTACTCTTTGCAGTAAAAGGACAATGCTTACAAATGCATGAAAAAAAATCCAAGGCCGCAGCAAATAAAATGTAAGTATCTTATTAGATTTTAGATATCCATAATGTGAAAAAATATTCATTACCGGGGGGCGTTGTTGAAATCTTTTTCCAAGTGTCATAAATTGTTACTTGATTTTTGAGAGTTAAAAAACGGGGAATTCTTTCTCTCTTTCTTTCTCATATATGTTCTAAATAGACATTTAGGCATCTATTTTGATGACGCCACCTACATAATCTTACTTGTAAGGGTAAATACAACCGGTTTAGTTTGGTGCCTCTGCGCCCCGCAGCAGCCACTAGGAATGAATCAGTGCTTAGCGGAATATGTAAAGAAAAAGAGATATTTAATTATTCTCTCCTGCTTCCTGCTAAAATTACTCAAAAATGAAAATACATATCAAAATATTTTTGAAAATAAATCAGATGAAGATGAAGAATTAGGGAAATCTTACTAAAAAAACGAATTTTGACTTTGTTTTATTTTTTTTGTATGAAATTACTCTTCATTGCTAAGAATTTGATATAAACAGTGCCACAAACTTAACTGACCCGGTGGCAAAAATTAGAACCACATTATTTACCCATAGACATTTTCACATTTCTATTTTTTTATACGACGAGATGGCGAGCAAGCTTGCGGCCCACCTGGTGTTGAGTGGTTACCGTCGCCCATTGAAAATTGCAATACTTATTATGGGTAAATCACTCAACACTGCAAGTGAGTTGCGATCCTGGGGACTAAGTTTATATGCCCTCCATGCCCAGTAATTACACTGGCTAACTTTCCCTTCAATCCGAAATACAGCGAACTGCTTCACGTCAGAAATAAGAAAGACGGTGGTACCTACCCAGACGACCCGACGCATGGGTCTACCACCTAGTAAATTCTATGAACACATTTGTTCACCACTAGTGTCGCCACCACCGGGTCAGATAAGTTTGTGGCACTGTACAGTTAGCGCCGTGCCTAGATTTTTTTAGCATTGTCCTTTCCTCGTATTCATTAAATATTAACTCAAATTAGCTGAATGACCTGAACTAACAATTTGGGAATTAAAAAACTAGGTTCCAAAAGTTTATAGTAAAATTAATAAAAAAAGAAACCTAAGGAGCGTTGCACATCGCACGCGGTGCGGGGCGAATTTTGTATGCATATCCTTTTAAAATAAAACTATTGAAGGATATAGTGCTTATTCCAAATATGAGGCAAATCAATTGTCATAAAAAATCAGATGTTCCATACATTTTTGGTTTTGGTTGCATAGGTGTTGCACTTTTGAATGGAACAGCTGATTATTTAGGTCAATCGATGTGTCTCATATTTGGGGTAAGCAAGCACTATGAATAGTCTTATTTTAAAATGATGCCAATATCTTCCGTGTATAGGTATGAACATTAGCTGCATTTAGACACGCTCTATCGCGCGTTCTCGGGAGCGTACATGGGGCTTAGACAAGTGGCAGTCGTTTCATAAGATATCGAAATTCGCCATCATAGGCCATTTTACTTAGTTATCTGCAGCGTCTTAGCTTTCGCTGTCAACTTACTTGAGGTACGTTTTTTTTAGGTTTTCATTTGTTTTTTGGGTTTCATACTGTTGTATTAACATTAAGCTACTTAAGTCTAATAACTAACTTAATTAGCCCAACTGTTGCGGCTTGCACGAGTGTCAGGGCTATTTACTACAACATACGTAGACCGCATCGATCGTGCGTCGCTCGTCGCAACGCTGCCTTAAAAGGCCCGTTCCATTAAATCTATGCATTGAATCGCACCGCATTCGCGCCGCTCTGCCGCCGTCGCTCCGCTCGTCTCTGACTTAAGGTCTCGCCACACAGCCGGCGTGATGCGACGTCGGCGCGACGCTAGCGGGACGCGAGTGTTTGTAATATATTGAACTGTATGAGAGAGGTCACACAGAGCGGCGTGGCGTGACATGCCGAGCGCGACGTCGCGTCACGCCGGCTGTGTGGCGAGACCTTTAGAGTCCGCGGCCTTAGACAAGAGGCAATCGTTTCATAGCGATATGATATCGAAATTCGCCATCATAGGTCATATTGCTTGGTTATCTACAACGTCTTAGCTTTTTAACAACTTGACTTAGAGCTACGATTGGTCACGTAATTTAACGACGGCCTAAGTCAATCCCATACATATTGTTCTTATCGAACTTCGTTATCGTTTCTATTTGTTACTTTGTCTACGGGCCCAGGATTGCACATGGGGAAGCCTGCACGCTCAATCACGCGCGATAATGTTTTACCAGTTTGTTTAAGCAGACATTCTTTCGCTCGCGAATAAATGTGTTCAAAAGAGCGGCACTCTAAAGGCAAATCGCACGCGAATCTGGCGCGTATCGGAGTGTGTGAATTTCCCATGCACGGCATTTTTACTTTCCCTTCTAACATCTTTAAGTCGCCGCTAGACGTTCCTATCCTATCCGATCTGTCGGAAATCCTAAATCGGACGCGTTCCCTCCACATTTTCCAAGTGATTGTGATTTCCAAGTGACCCAGTGTAGGTACCTAGACTTGTATCGTGTTTGTCATTTTTATTTATTTATTTATGGCTAGCAATATTAACTTGTGCGTTTTTGCGCTGATAAGTGTGAAGTTCAAGAAGACAATTTCACACATCGTCCGATTTAGGATCCTATTTTAGGAACGGTCGGACTTCCGATTTAGTAAAAGTTAGGACTTTAGTCAAACACATTATCCGATTTCATCCGATATTAGGATAGGATATGAAGGGTTAGCGGTGGCTTTAACACACACGTTTTTTCGCGTTCGAGTTGCGCGATAGAACGTAGGTACGTGTAAAGGCCACTATTGAGTCTGTGTGCGTCAGTGGAGCACTCAGTACTGGCAGCGACGCATACCGAAATTTGCATGTGTACAGTCAACAGCACATCAGGTTACCACATACTCAATAGATTTCGCTTTTATAATACACACGTTTAAAGTTGAAAATCAATTGGAGAAAAACAGTTTTGATAGTCTGATCTGCTGTCGTCTGTACATTAGGGTTAGGTTGGTTTTCAAAAACATATACGTACAGTTCCTTAACGTGTGTATCCACTGAAGCCGTGCGCCCGAGTCGCTGACTATTAAGTATAACGTGTAGTCGGTGTTCTGCTCAGTGTAACCCACCTGCGCATATTCTGCCATATTATGAACATGCATATAAAAATTACATATAATGAGTCACAACAACGTTTTTTATTATCGGCATATCTAAAAAGTAGGTTACTCGAGAAAAAAGAATCTGTTTTTATTTTTTTTTCTATCTTCAAATCTGACTGAGATATTAAACGTTAAAGTACGGCTTCCGCGGCAAACTTCGACTCCGCGCCAGCGCGTGACGTCACGGCGCAACAAAAATGTGAAAAAAAATTTTTTCTTGGTCTTACAACATAGTATCTAAAATAGTAGTATTTAAGATACTATGTTGTTTTAAAGAAATTGATCCTTATGAATGACTCTTTCGGTTGGTATCATAAAATACAGAATGTGTTTTTTTTTTCACATTTCACCGGTGATGTTGTCACAATCGGACATGGCTGTCGCACCGTGACGTCATCTTACGAGCGCGCGAAGGACGGCAAATTTAATAAACTGGTGAAACTTTACAACGCTGTAACTTTGGAAATCCTCGCCCGATTTCGATGAATCAAAAACTATTATTATTGGCACGAGTACGCGCATTAAATGCAGTAACATTTATAGTAAACTTTTGATGTGTTGGTGTGACTCATTAACTAACATAGAAGAGGTAAATTAACAAATTCTATAAGTAAAAGGGAAAATTCAAAAAGCTCTTGTGACGTAAGTAGGTATTAATGAATAAATGAATTTATTTCTTTCAGAGTCATAGTCCATAAAATTTATTGGTATAGTTGTAAGTCACAATATTCATTTAAAATTAAAAATGAGTATTGTTTATTTTGTGCCAGCTGTCTACGAGTACACAAAAATACAATCAATACAAAAAAATCAAAATGTCACGTACCTAATTAAAACTAAAAACAGCAATATTAATAGATAAGAAATAAGTATTTTATTCCAGTTATTGTCATCGATTCATAAAGGAAATACATACGTAACGTATAATACAATATGTAATTAAAATACCCGGTAATTAAATTAGATAATTTTATTTAAACGTCATACATAAAGCACGCTAATGTGGCTTGCCACTAGCGATCGAGCGAGCCGGGTGAGCATCGATCGAGATAATTAAGCTACCTCTGTACTGTAGGCTCGCTCGCTTGCTAGCTGGGGTGGTGTGGCCTGCGCTTTATAGAGAATCTAAACGTCAATGGAATAGAGCTCGTTCAGACGACACGCGCCCTCTAAGCGCACGTGAAGCGTCTGCACCCGCGTCTAAAGCGAGTCAAACACTGCGCAGATACGATAATATTTTATCTGCATATAAAAATGTGATTATCTAAAAAAGTATTACACACTAAGACGATACAACTAGCGTATCGTCTTAGTGTGTAATTGTACTGTATGTAGGGTCGTCTGGGTAGGTACCACCTCCTTTCCTATTTCAGCCGTGAAACAGTTTAATGTGTTCCAGATTAAAGGGAACGGTAGCCAGTGTAATTACCGGGCATGGAAGGCATTTCATCTTAGGCCTCGGGATGACAACGCACCTGCAATACCAAGGGATTTTTTCCTTGTTATTGCAGGTGTTTATAGGCGACGGTATCCACTTACCACCAGGGGGCAGCTTGTTTGTCATCTAGTTGCATAAAAAACGAATATACAACGCATTCACTCGAAATCCTTCAAACTTAATAGAACTGTTTTTGGTGCGGATTGTATATAGTGTTACAATGAGTTGACTGTTGTTTCTCGATTTACTAGACAGTTCATCAGAAGAGGATTCTGATTTTGAATTTGATTTTTACTTGTGGCGTAAAGACAACACACGCTGGTCTGACACTATACGGAACTCAGACCAATGATTATAATTGGTCTGAGATACGGAATATATTATTCCCAATACGGAATCATGACTAATAAGTGTGAATATGTGGGGGGTGGATGCCTGGGCTCGTGGAAGTAATTTACACCTCAGTTAATAGATCTACTAGTAATTCTTACCGACTGGCGAATTTTAGCATTCGTTCAAATCGTGAAAGAAACGGCTATATGTGCTATCTTTATCGTCACTTAAATTAATCATGCATCGTAGATGTGCTGTGTGAGTTGTGTGACGTGCTATTGTGTGCGTTGAGTATTACCACAAAGATAGGGAGTAGAATCGTGCATGCAGATATAGCTATTGAAGTGGTACTGGGCCTTTGACTGTGCATTAGTAAATAGGGTGCGTGTTTGTGTATGTGTGTATTGTGAGTGTGGATCATATCGTATCTGCGTAGTGTGTAACTCGCTTAATTCAGTTGGTCGCATATCATTTGAGTCTTACGACATTTTAATACACATCTAATTGCATTTATTAAACTTGTCGCACACATTACGCGCATATCAGACGGTCGCCCCGCGACACCCCCTACTCACCCTGCACACGCGCTGCACTTCCGGCCCGCATACGCCTTGCGCCCGCGCTTCGGCTACTATACATATAGTGTGCAATCCACAGACATAGATAGTAACTTTTTTGACAACTAGAAGCCACTGGGTCCAGTGAACGAACTTGTGCAATCACTAGTTGTTTATGCGGGTGCGATGCGTGCGCTGAATTTGCGCGTGGCGAGCGCGTGGTGTAATGCGGGCACAATGCGTGTGCAGGTCCTTGCGTGGTCGGAGCGGGTCGTCTGAACATGCCTTTACTGGAATTCAAACGGTTATTAAGTAACAATTTAAGTGAACCTACCTGAAAAGAATATTTGTACTGAGCGTTCTCCCCAACTCCTTCGGGAAGCTGTTTAGTGAGCTCGCCCAGCTGTGCTTGTTCGACGGTGTGGATCGACTCTGTCGCGATCCTGCCGCGCTCTCTACGCCTCTACAAAATACTTTGAATTAACATTTGTGGCAACTAAAATTGTGACTAAGTTACCCTATGGAAGATTTTAATGATTAAGATAGATTAAACTAGATTAAAATTTAATGGAATACATTTTGTATTCTAAATCGACGAAAACCAAAAGCTAAACTTATATTTGTCACACATCCGAGTACCGACCGCGCACTTGGTTGCTTAACTTTCGTGATCGACGTCTCAAAAGTTGATAGAAACCTTATATTGTGATATTATACATGCATGTTAAATTTGGTTGCAATAAGTTAAAGCATACTCGAGTTATCGTGCTAACGCACAGACACACAGACATACACACACAGACATAATTCCAAAAACGGTATTTTTTTACTCAGGGAGGTCCAAAACGTAAATCCGTCAAAATCTCGAGGTCGAATTTTTTGACGATTACAAGACTTCCTCTATACTACGTATATGAGAAAGTAAAAAGAGGGGATGCGCTACGGTCCGTAGCCGTTTCGTAGGCGCTGTTCCGTAGCGTTCTTAGTAAAAAAAAAAGAGGCGTTCCCTTTCCGAGTTGATGTGTACACGGCCTTTAGTTTGATAGTAAAAGACAAAAGTATTTTAAAATGTAATAGTGAACTTAAAAGAGATGCCAGCTAGTATTTCATTTTATACGCCCACGAATTTAGTAAGCGCAAATTATATTAGGTTGGGGAAAAAGTCTTTTCGCATTATAGTATGTATAAACTTGTAATAAAATCTCTTTGGCTATACTATTTGTATCTGGCTGGTTTTGGTATCATTGAAAGTTTAAATTTTAAAGAACATAATTCCAAATTCAAATTAGGAAAATGTGTGATTTTCATTTGTTTTTCGTACCGCCAAGATGAGTGAATCTAATGAAGAAATTCGATACATTTTAAAATTTTACTACAAAAAAGGTAAAAATGCAACGCAAGCCGCGAAAAAAATTTGCGATGTTTATGGACCTAGTGCAGTGTCTGTGAGAGTAGCACAAATTTGGTTTAAGCGTTTTCAATCCGGAAATTTTGATGTCAAAAATGCACGTCGCTCTGGTCGCCCTATTACAGATAAAATGGATGCCATTTTTGAAAAAGTGGAGCAACATCGGCATGTCAGTAGTTACGACGTAGCTGAAGAACTGGGAATTGACCACAAAACAGTTTTGGCGCATTTGAAAAAAACTGGGTACACAAAAAAGCTCGACATTTGGGTACCTCACGAGCTCACTGAAAGAAACCTAATGAACCGTGTACTCATTTGTGATTCTTTATTACGACGTAATGAAACCGAACCATTTTTGAAGAAGCTGATAACTGGTGATGAAAAGTGGATCACTTACGACAAGAACGTGCGAAAAAGGTCGTGGTCAAAGGCCGGTCAGGCTTCACAGACTGTGGCCAAAACCCGGGTTAACTCGCAACAAGGTGATGCTGTGTGTGTGGTGGGATTGGAAGGGCATTATTCATTATGAGCTGTTACCACCAGGCAGGACCATCGATTCTGAACTCTACTGCAAACAACTGATGAGATTAAAGCAAGAAGTTGAGAGAAAGCGGCCGGAATTAATCAACAGAAGGGGTGTGGTTTTTCATCATGATAACGCTAGACCTCACACATCCATAGCCACTCAGCAAAAATTAAGAGAGTTTGGCTGGGAGGTGTTAATGCATCCGCCGTATAGTCCTGACCTTGCACCTTCAGATTTCCACCTGTTTCGGTCTCTTCAGAATTCTTTAGGCAATGTCAGGTTAACATCACGAGAGGACTGCCAAAACCACTTGTCGCGGTATTTTGACCAGAAGTCCCAAAATTTCTATAGCAATGGGATCATGTCCCTACTTACAAGATGGCAAAAAGTTATCGAACAAAATGGTACCTACATACTTTAGTTAAATGTAAATAAACTATATTAAAAAATGTTTTGAATTTTCTTAAAAAATGCGAAGAAACTTTTTCCCCAACCTATTATTTAATTAATTCCGTGTATGGATGGACCAGTCACAATAGAGCCAAAGTGCACCGTGAAGAAACGCATGGTCCCACGATATGATACTAAAATTAATAGTTACTATAGTCTGTTTTTTTTTAACAAACGTGTACTGAGTACGTCTATCGCATATTTCCGATATTAACAGAGTGAGATGGGTCATAATTAGGGGCGGGGCCAACGCCTTTGTTCAAAACAATATTTGATATAGTATTAATATTTTATGCAATAGAACTTATAAATCAAATAATTATTATATAATTCTTGTGACCTTAAAAAGTATCGTCGTCACTTTCTTCTGATGAACTTTCTGCAGACACGTGAATAATAAAACTGCTCTAACAATATTTGTTCATGCCACATTTAACATACAAGTCGGTCTTTTATGGGTTTTGTGTGAAACGGACTTTATGTTGATTACGTCGACCAATAGCAACGCAGCCAAAATTTTCCGGTACTCGTTTCATAAAAAAAATGGACTATAGACTTAAAGAAATATGTGCCACCATGGCTGTTGAAGAAATACCAAGATTTTTACTCAGAAACTTGTGTATAGTATTGTCTAGTAACCATAACCAATCCACCAAGACGCGGTCAATCCCTCAGTGGATGAAGACAGTCAGAAGGCCAAGAGTTTTCCCATAACAAAAAGATACTTATATTGAATAATTATAATGTTGTGTCTATTGCTAAGACTATCGTAATATATAAAAAAATACATTATTGCACTAAAACCCAATAACTGTGAATTAAATAAAAGTTGGAAAATTCCCACCACACAGAATCAGCAAATCTCAGTAGTTTAATAATGATCCACGATAAAAAGTTCCATAAGGGAATTGTAGTTCACGCTACGATTCCCGGCAATTGAATTCTGTGAACCTGAATTCAGAGAGTCAGCAAACGGCTATGAAGCTTGCAAATACAATGCGACAGTCCAAAAATGCTGATGCATGAAAATGACTAGATTTCCATTTTAATTGAATTAAAATCAAAGTTGGCTGTGGCTTTAATATAACTGTCCTTTTTACCTATTACTGTCCATGCAATGTCTGTCTGGTCCAGATGGGTAGTGGAGGTGGGTGTCTGGTATTCTTTAATATAATAAAAGTACCTTCTTCAACTTACTGAGACTAAGTGGAGAGCAGAACAGTAAGGGCGCAAGCTATTAAGAAAAATATCCCATAAGAAAAGAAATAAGGTCAAGATAGACAAGACACAGTGAGTTAGCTGTCAGATAATCGCATCCTGGAGAAGTAGTCTTCTCTAGCGCAAAAAAAGAGCAAACAAATCATAGCCTCTTTTCGTAATATTATTTGAATATGCAAGATTATTTACCTTCAGACGGATCGAGCACATAAAATACAAGGAAATATTATTTTACATAATAACTAATTTAAGTATATAAAAGAAAAAAGATACTAGATGTTCTCAGATGCAATTTAAGCCTATGATGTGAGCCAAGCCCAGCTTCACACAAAAAATAATTGGAACTTCAACATCCGAGGAATTCGAATGAATCACAATATTGGAATGTCTGTATGCATGCATATAATTTTAATGTGGTGGCGGAAATAATTACATTTTTGAGGATAACTAACGGTATAACAAACAATAATCAAAACTGTCTAGGCAAAAGTCCAAGTAGGCAATCGCCGGGTGCTGCTGTGCAGTCACGAAGAGTAGTAGGTCATACCATAGTTTACATTATCTGTGGTAATAGGTACTAATTTCACATGACCAAGATTTTGCAGAATCCAGGTGATGTTTCAACATCAGCAGTACAAATAAAATTATCATATCATAGCCATGTGATGCCGACAGAGTATAATAGCATCACCCCATATCCTCCAATGGGTGTTGTAGAAGGCGACTAATGCATCCGCAAATGAGTATTGATCACCTTATATCTCCTTCCACCAATCTGCATTGGGCAAGCATGGTGAACTACTGCCTCATATAAACCTCCTTTGAGGAGAGGCTTTGAGTCCCAGCAGTGGGTTGTATTATAAAGGCTGTTATGAAATATGGAATCGATAAAAACGAGTAGTGACCATTAGGTAGAGCTAGAGCACATCTGTAAGAAGAATCATATGCAGATATGTATATTAAACTAGTTGCCTATATACCTGTCCGCTAAGTTAAGCATTCTCTCCCAGTCTCTTCAGAAACATTTTGGAAATTTTGTTTAATCGGTTCAAATAAAACTTTATTAGCATAGCCCGGAAGGGAACAAAAATTTTTTGTCATCGGGCACAGAAAATGTATCCATTAATAAAACAGATGTAGAATTATGTCCATGTTACTGAGGACGTGGAGCAGATAAAGATAGCTTTAGGGTGGATTGAACTTATACTCGTCCTCGCAGCCAATCAGCCAAATTTCTTTGGACTAATTATAGCAGCCGATAGCCGTAGGTATTTGAATTTGCACACCAGAGGAATGGATCGGACGAAGAGTGCCTGGCCTTGGAATGAACTCTTATTAAAGTAAATGACTGCATTTCTGTCGGGTTTAACTTCAATTCTACTCTTTTGAAACGAAGCGACTTAGGGTGTTAGCTGCGGCCTAGAGTTTACAGAGCAATATAGTCGCGTATTCGGTAGGTAGGAGTACTTACCTAGATAGTAGGTAGAGACTAGAGGCACCAGGAAGCACGAGTTAAGTGCCCTATTTATTCGTAATATCGTAAAAATAATAAAAGACTAAATGGGAGAGCATGGAGCCTTGCGGGACTTCGACTAGAATGGACCGCGGCAGCGAGTGCAAACACCTCTGAACGTTGATTTTCTTTATTATCATTTGAATCATCATTTTTAAGGTAGCTCAGAAAATTTCAGTCATCCTATTTCTAATGCATTTACGTGAAAACGTATTAATAGTTACTATAATTGTATAAGAATTTCATTATTTTTTTTCATTATTTCTACTGTCAAGTTATTCGTTTAAAGCAATTTTGACAACCTTTATTTAGTTAAATAGTTATCTTGCTTCAAAAATCAAATAGGTATCAGTTTATTTTTAATGTTAGTGAAAGCAAATTATGGACAATGTAACCGCAAGTATTTGTCTAAAAATTGTATTCGAGTTAAATGAGATGTCATGAACAATTAATCAAGAGATATTTCAAAAAATAATACCCTGCGTTCGACGGAAAGCAATATCCAAGCTACAATTTAGACAAAAAGCATCCTATCCGCAAATGGAGCATCGGCAGGTGGGCTTTAAAAATGAAGCAACACGGGTAACCGAGACGCGGTGGAGTGAGCCTTTTTCAAACAATTAGCACGAGCCTCCGTCGCAAAGGGCTCTCCATTAAAATTGCTCACATAGCGAGGGAGTAGGGACCACAACTGCATGACTACACATACATTAGGGGCTGCTCGCCCTCGCATTTTTAACGGGATTGCGGAGGGCAAAATACAAGAAGAACGAACACTTGAAATTATTCCTTCAAACTGTTTTATTTTAAGAACAAACGAGATTATAACAATATCTCAAGCTCATCACTTTTTGGCTTCTGAAGCTATTTAGAGATTTGAGACCGGTTATTGATTACTTTAATTTAATTTGCCTAAATGGGAAACCGGCGAAAAATTTTAAATGCTATAAGTACTTACCTGTTTATTGATTGTTAGACGATAAGATCATTAAAAACGTATTTAAAAATGTTCCTTTACTAATTGTAACCAATCACACATATCTACTCAACCTACAGTTTGTACAAATACGCAAACATGAAACAAAACATATTGCTCGCAGATTCTTTGAAAAGAAGAATGGACGGGCACAAAATCGAATCTCAAACGTACCTAATAGCCTTTTTTAGCCTTTTATCAAAGTTGTCCTGCGTAGGTGGTTACTGAAAATGGAAGGCGCACATACACCGAGCCAATTTGACCAATATAGCGCCTTAAAAACTCCACTGTGTTGGGAGGAAGCGGCCGAGGTAGACAGAGCATTATTGGAGAAGTTTTATGTGAGACTTGAGGTGAGATAAAATGATAATTACCTAGAGAGATCTCCGAGCACAGGTGCGTAGGGACGGCGACCGTCGGCGGTGCGGAACTGTCGGTATCACTGGGCGCACCGGGCGGCAGACACACCCAGCTAGCGCATGCGCGCTCACCACCCACCCTCTCCTACCACCCTACACCCTATTAATCAAAGCAGAGTCTACCGCTACTTGTTAGCTTGGCCGCTATCGTTAGACGCTAGATTGATATCAGTTGAGGAAACAACAAACATCTGTATCTTAATGGCTACCACATAATTAACTTACAAATTTACCGATTTTTCCTAGGCACATTAAGAATCAATTATGTTATAGCTACTATCGTTACTCCTATCATTGAAGTCGTAATGAAGTCTATTTAAATACATTACGTTTAAAGAATCAAAAAACAGGAACTTTGCTGGTAGCATGTAAGGTGTTACTAGAAATTTTTGCTTTAACAATTCAAAATTCATGAGCTATTTGCATGCAATGTGAATTAATAAATTATTAGCTTGGTAACGTGAATCTTTTAATATTAATTAAATTTAATATCTACCAATACGAAAAGCAATATTTACATAAGTACCTACTTGTAGAACTTCGTAAAGTGGTCAGATGTTTCATATCGTAAGAAAAACACCACGAATAAAACTGTATAAATATGAGCCCCCTATTCTTATTCCAGCTGACTGGGCACCGCCAAACAATTAGATACTATCATTAACTTATCATGGCTTTATTGTTTTCGAAACAGGATACCGTGGGAGTTCCAACTTTTAAATAGATATACATTGAAATATATCAAGGAGGTGTCAAGGTTATAGCATTTTGATGTTTGATTAACGCTACATATAGAACAGACAAAAAACAAACAAAACGTTGTCTACTTCGACTTGCGTCCGCCTAAAACTATATTTAAGGAACTTCATTTTAAAGATGATATCGAAATTATTGTTTTAGAATCACTAATAATAATCACGGAGCACTTATTCGGCATAGAATCCGAAATTAGTAATATAAGAGCAGATAAATATTGATTGATTCAATTCTTCGGACACGTGGCCAGACGAAATGAAAGTTTAAAAAAACGTATGATGCTGGAAGAGGGGGTAAAGAGAGGTAGGGGTAGAGCACCTTTTAGGTGGATAGACGTCCAAACGCCCTGAGGAAAGCACAAAACAGAACCACCTAGAGAACTAGTGAGTGTCTGTGGTGATCACGTCCCTCAAGTAATCAGGTGTCGACTAAGGAAACATTGATAAAAAATATCTCAATTTTGTTTGACTGTTTCTAAGATATTATCTACCTAAGATATTCTTAATATATATTGACTTGTGTTATTTGGACTCAAATGGATAACCCGCTCAAAAATTTATGATTTGGTAGGTACCGTAGTCACAATGTCCAATCATCACAGATTCTTTATAAATTTACCTAGGTACCTGGATAATTAGTTTGAATGACTGTAACAGTAAACTCTGAAAAATGCTTTAAGCATTAAGAAGGAAGGAGAAAGATACATTTTAATACCGAATATAACGATACTATAGAATAATGTAAACCAAATTATTGTAAGAACTATGTTATAATGAGCGAATAAGTATTGCGGTTTACCTCCGCTAATTGCAAATTATAGGTATGAGATAAACGTTTAAGGATAACAGTCTAGTCTAGATCTAAGAAGGCTTAAACCGCCTTAGGAATATGCCAACGTTTAACGGGGACGAGATGGGGGTTAAGCCCAATCGCTCTTTGGCTCTACACCACCATTGTCAGGCCGTCAATAATTTACGCCTGTCCGGTATGGGGCTCAAAAGCACTGCAAGTAACTGCGATCAAAAAACTGATAGGCTTGCAGCGCACTGCGTGCCTCACGGCAACGGGTGCCATTCGATCAACTCCAGCCATAGCCCAAAATGCACTTCCCAGCCTCCCACCTCTCCACCTCTATATTGAGGAAGAGATGAAGGCTGGCATTTACAGGCCTTACGCTGGCATAAAACACTGGAAATCTCAAACAATGAGGTCTTTACACCAAAAAGTGTTTGAAAGTCCACCACTCGCAATGACATCAGATGTCTGGCCTCCAGAGTTTAACTTCTACAAGAAGTTTACCGTGGAATTGACTAAAAGGGAGGACTGGAGCACAACGCCTTAATAGTGATCCCTTAGACGTCGGAAGCCAGTGTGGTTCACTGATAGCTTCAAAATGGGCTCTAACGTAGGATGTGGCATATATGCTGCCAAGCCCAAGGTTAGCAGAAGCATAAACCTTGGTAAATATGCCACTATTTTCTATTCCGAAATGAGTACAAGCCAACCGCCAGCGAAACTACGTTAACTAAAAATTAGTTTATTAGGTTGGGGAAAAAGTCTTTTCGCATTATAGTATGTATAAACTTGTAATAAAATCTCTTTGGCTATACTATTTGTATCTGGCTGGTTTTGGTAAAATTGAAAGTTTAAATGTTAAAGAACATAATTCCTAATTCAATTTAGGAAAATGTGTGATGATTTTCATTTGTTTTTCGTACCGCTAAGATGAGTGAATCTAATGAAGAAATTCGATACATTTTAAAATTTTACTACAAAAAAGGTAAAAATGCAACGCAAGCCGCGAAAAAAATTTGCGATGTTTATGGACCTAGTGACCTAGTAGACCTATAGACAAATTTGGTTTAAGCGTTTTCAATCCGGAAATTTTGATGTCAAAGATGCACGTCGCTCTGGTCGCCCTATTACAGATAAAATGGATGCCATTTTTGAAAAAGTGGAGCAACATCGGCATGTCAGTAGTTACGACGTAGCTGAAGAACTGGGAATTGACCACAAAACAGTTTTGGCGCATTTGAAAAAAACTGGGTACACAAAAAAGCTAGACATTTGGGTACCTCACGAGCTCACTGAAAGAAACCTAATGAACCGTGTACTCATTTGTGATTCTTTATTATGACGTAATGAAACCGAACCATTTTTGAAGAAGCTGATAACTGGTGATGAAAAGTGGATCACGTACGACAAGAACGTGCGAAAAAGGTCGTGGTCAAAGGCCGGTCAGGCTTCACAGACTGTGGCGAAACCCGGGTTAACTCGCAACAAGGTGATGCTGTGTGTGTGGTGGGATTGGAAGGGCATTATTCATTATGAGCTGTTACCACCAGGCAGGACCATCGATTCTGAACTCTACTGCGAACAACTGATGAGATTAAAGCAAGAAGTTGAGAGAAAGCGGCCGGAATTAATCAACAGAAGGGGTGTGGTTTTTCATCATGATAACGCTAGACCTCACACATCTTTAGCCACTCAGCAAAAATTAAGAGAGTTTGGCTGGGAGGTGTTAATGCATCCGCCGTATAGTCCTGACCTTGCACCTTCAGATTTCCACCTGTTTCGGTCTCTTCAGAATTCTTTAGGCAGTGTCAGGTTAACATCACGAGAGGACTGCCAAAACCACTTGTCGCGGTATTTTGACCAGAAGTCCCAAAATTTCTATAGCAATGGGATCATGTCCCTACCTACAAGATGGCAAAAAGTTATCGAACAAAATGGTACCTACATACTTTAGTTAGATGTAAATAAACTATATTAAAAAATGTTTTGAATTTTCTTAAAAAATGCGAAGAAACTTTTTCCCCAACGTATTATTCAGACATGCTCTTGTGAATGTCTCATTTACAAAAGAAGCCGACATTTGGGAAGACACATTCTCGACCCAGACGATATCAAAACAATCCAAGCTAGGAATATCTTATCATTTCTAGGTAGTGCCCAGCTAAAGGAATACATGTAAGGCCTCAATAGGACTTGGGCTAGTCATAATAGATCTTTATAGGTCGCAGTGACGCAAAAAGCCCCGAATGGTCTAAATAATAAATAGCCTCTAGATCGTAGCTACAAGAGCCCTCATCATGAGGGTCTCATGTCTGGGCTAGGCATGAACTAGGCAAAAAATAGGAATTGTCTCATAATACATCTGCGTAGCTACTAAATTATGAAAATTTGACAGGGAAGCTTTTGGCCTTCATCTCATCTTCGAGCTTCACCTGGAACCCTAAGTCACTAGGGGACAGACGGGATATTATCATCAACAATAATGTTGTTAATACTATTATTATGGCGGCAGACTTTGATAGGATGATGGTAGCCAGCCAGGCGGACATCAAAAAGCCTTACCAACCGATATTCTTGGACAGTCAACAGCACATCAGGTAAAAAAAATGCCTACGCCGCAAAACTACTTTGAAGGATTACTCCTAAACAGCTAGTGGCAAAATTACTAATATTTAAAACGCCTACAAAGCAAAATGCCTCAAATCAATATCTCTAAAGCGGTTTGCCTAATTTGCAATACGTCTGCATTCTTTCTTGTCTAGGCAGCATAACGTCTCAAAAATTAAAATGACTTTTAAAAGTGTTGTTGTAGTCACATTATATGAGGTATCCTCCGTGTTCGTAATATAACAAGGGCCGGTACAGGAGGACAGAATTTGAACTGCAACCCAACGCAAAATGGCAGTTCGGGTGCAGTTACGAGGCAATTAAAGAAAGTGAAATGCCATTTTGCAGTTGAGTTGCAGTTCAAATTCTGTCCTCCTGTACCGGCCCTTGTTTTTGTTGACGGGGAGGTTAAATGCGCTTACGCATCGCCCCTGCAGGGTGGTGCCAATCGCAGGGGATATGTGGGACTCGAGGTAAAGGCGTTCCCTCCATATCCACTAAACATCCTCCCCAGCCTGACCTTCAGTGCGCTATTACGGGATGGATCGGGATCTGCGCACGTGAGCGCAACTATCACCGAGACCGTCCCAACAACGCTGCCCGTCTAGGTACTCCTTGCACCAATTAGTGGCCAGCAGCCACTCCTCCGCCGACGGGGCTGCTCGACATGGCACGTCCTCCTGACGAGGACACCGGGAGCAGCCATCGGACCGCACCCGGGGGATTTCGGGCGCGGTCGTGGCCCTGAAAAGAGCCGTCCGAAACTAGCCGTGGTGGAAAAACAAAAACAATTCGACGATGGCATGTGACTTTGAATGCCAAGGAGACACACTTAACATCAAAAGCCAGACACCCGCCAAAGTTTCCTCATCACGTTACCAGAGTCCATCAGGAAGAGGCTTCCAGACGCGGATCCCCTCCTGTACCAGCCCTAGATGATCTGACCTAATACTAAACAATTCGTGACGGACCATTAACTATGCTTGTATTTATACCTCGTTTTTGTTTGATTTCTTGTAATTTGGAGCATTTTGGTATTCAGGTCATAAAACTACTGAGTTGTTTTGCATATGAGGTATTTTGCATCCCGAGGCATCTTCGTATCCAGGCATTTTACAACAGATCTACGTTTTGCATTTGAGTCTTATTAAGTTCATAGTCATTCTAATGTTTAGAAATTTTACTACTAAAGTCCTTTTGCATTAGAAGTAAAGTAATAATAAATTGTTTTAATTTATTTAATAGTCGTTTTACATGTTAGTTATTTTTCTCCGTAGTCATTAGCTGTTTGGGAGTAATCCTTCAAAGTAGTTTTGCGGATTGTGATCAACAAGGAAAAATTCCGCTCTTATACTCAGATCAATAGAAAAGTTCTTATACCGAAAGGAGTACGAAACCTTTTGAAGTAATTTACTTTTCGAAGAAATTTATTTCTTATATTTTTACCAGATTGGTTATAGCATAGGTATCCTATTATAAATATGCATTTATCTGATGTTTCAGCTTTAGAAAACGTAACTTCTTCGCTACGCGTTTGCCACTATGCCGTGTGTTGCCGGCAGAGTAGAATAGCATCACCCCATATCCTCCAATGGGTGTCGTAGAAGGCGACTAATGGATCAGCAAAGGGGTTTATATTGATCACTTTATACTCCGTCCACCAATTCGCATTAGGCAAGTGTGGTGGACTACTGCCTAAACCTACTTCGATGACAAGGACAGGCCTTGTCCCAGCAGTGAGTCGAATTATAAAGGCCGTTATGGAGTGCCTAAAGTGTTTAATATTTATACTGTGATCGTTTATGAATCCGCGTGAGGTCGACGGTGCCACGGTTAGAAACAATAACAAAAGCTACCAAGTGAGCGGTCGGTAAAAGTAATTGGATGGGTGAGCGAATATTTTCAACTCGTTTTCCTCCATAATTCGGAAGACAAGTTAAGCTGTTGGTCCCGGCTGCTCTCGAAAGATAACAGATTGCCAAGGAAGGTTGGTGTCAGGCATGCGGCCGGCCGTAACAATCGCTACATAGACGCCTATTCGTCACTACGCTTGATGCTTGCAGTGCAGCTTACATACGCATGTGGTTCATGGAAGGTTAAAAGAAAGATAAAAGGCATATTCAATGTCATTAAAATATGTTATGCCACACCTGAACAGATAATCGCATTTTCCCTAATTAATAAAAGTGCTATTTTCATTATTTAATTGAATATTAAATGCGTAAGGAAGATAATCCAAGGAAACTTACCTTTACAATTATTCTGAGGCCTAAGCAGCGTGAAAATAAGATTTTAATGAAATCAATACAGACTACTTAAATAAAATAAGTTAAATAAGTAAGAGTTTGTAACTGTCATATAATAGGGGTTATTAAAACACGAGCAGACATTTAAAAAACGAGTCTTGGCAAGTTTTGTAATAGTATCCGTAAGTGTTTTAATATCAAGTTATGTGCAGTTACATACTTTATCTACATTCATTCATTAATTAAAATAAAACAAAAAAAAAGCTAATAAGTATTAAGTTTTCCAACACAAATGCCTTTTTCTCATTTTCCCATTTCTATGCATGGAGAGATATGTGTTTGCAACACAAAATGAACAATATGCTTAAATATTAACTTATATATTTAAAATATAAAACATCAGTTCATGCAGAAACCAAATTGCGCGCCCGTCATTGGGATAATGACACCTACAGTCAAAACTACACTATGTTTTTAGTGCTGTGCTCCCCAGCAGTTAGAGTTAGCAGCACAATTTAGTTGAGGAATAGTCAAATATCATAGATAACAATCACAATGTGTGTCGAAAAATGTTACAGGATAATAATTTGAGACACAGAGGTATCCAATATAAAGATTTTTAAGTTTGTTTGATGGTGTCTGAGACAACTACACCTTAAATTGCTGAAGATTTGAATGGATATGATATACCTAACTCTTTCTTCTTTTTTACTTTTCAGGTGTGAAATCCGCACTTGATAAAGGATATTGAGTTACTGGAAAAAGTACAATGCAATGTTGCTTTTGGCTTTGGTCTAGAGCGGCGAAATGGCTAGGGCCCTCGCGGTATTTACAATGTTTTTACCAAAACAAAACTATTATCGTTTTTATATGTTTTGAGAGCTGACATCTGTCAAAATGTATGAAAACAATAACGATTTGCTTTCGGTAAAAATGTTGTAAATACCGCAATAAGGGGTCAGGTAACATTAGTTGATTCAACTGCCAACAATAATATTTTTTTTTCTACATTCAAAAAATTATAAAAACTACAACTAACAACAAATCGCTTTAAATGATTTCCCACATATAAACATTATTTTGAAACTAAGTAGAAATGATAACATTAGATCACACTTTCATAAAAAATACTTCAATGTTAACTAAAACATTTACGTTAAAATACTGAGTGATAAAATTAAAACCTGTTGGGTAATGTCATAGTAAGTATGAAGCTTCCTCCAAGGCCCATAGAAAACAATAATTATGAAAGGTATTATAAAATTAACGATTTTTAAAATTAGTAGTAGGTACATACAAACAAAATTAAACTTACCTCACTATCAGAATCATAATAGGTAAGTGTTCGACGTTTTAAAACCACCCAACGCTCCTTGAAGTTAATGGGACTGAACAACTTCTTGTTCTGTGATCTCTTTACCATAAAAGATTCTAATATAACCTCGTCTTCATCTTTTCCAGCCATGTTATCTGAAAACTTTGATGCGCTACTAAAATAACATTCCAGAAAACAAAATAACAAACATCATAACAAAACCGGCAAGGAAGTTCACCTGCATTAGAGAAATCACTCATTCATTTAGAACGACTTATACAGGAATTGTAATAAATATTAGAATAACACACTTTTGAAATTTTTAACGTAGAATTTGAATTTTCATGTTCAAGTTCTTCGAATATTAGTCATCATTCGATAACTTGCACCAGAAATTTAATTTTTGTTGACTTGACAACTGACTGAACTTGACTTGACTTGGAGTGCGTTCCAAAACCAGGTGAAGCCAAGTAGACAGCGTAAGAAAGCTTTCTAATTGGTGTAAATTAACTATAGTTTAACAAAACTAACCAATGGTGAAAGCGCTTCTTAATAACGACCAATAGTGAGCTACCGTTTACTCTACCCCGAGTAAATTGAGATCGTTTTGGAACGCACCCCTAATTGACATTAGGGATGTGAAAAAATAATCTATTATGGAAATAATCGATTTTTTAGAAGACAGAATCGATTTTAAAACTGTTTTATTTTTATAAATAATCGATTAGTAATCGATTTTTATATAATAATTCAATTAATTACTATCGATTTTTCATGTGCAACCCAGGGGGTTGTAGACCAAACTTAATGTAAGTACCATTAAAGGTGCGTTCCAAAACGATCTCAATTTACTCGGGGTAGAGTAAATGGTAGCTCACTATTGGTCGTTATTAAGAAGCGCTTTCACCATTGGTTAGTTTTGTTAAACTATAGTTAATTTACACGAATTAGAAAGCTATCTTACGCTGTCTACTTGGATTCACCTGGTTTTGGAACGCACTCTAGGTTTGGTTTTTTGACCCGGAGCCTGGAACGCAAACTGTGACATACATTGTCTTTGAGTGAATTTATATTGTCAGTGTCGATATGAGTGGTACATAATTATATCTGTAATTTTTAGTAAATTACAGCCAATATTCTTGTGGCAATTCTTTTCCTTTGTATCAATTTAATTACAAAATGTCCGAAAAAAATTCTGCCGACAACAGTTCAACTACTGGTTAGCTGCGCCTCTAATAGGTTTAAAAGCCTTTAGAATCTTGGAGAAGCTATGAGGGAGTTTATCTCCAACTCACACAGTTGGCGTGTAAGCACCTATTGGTAACGGCTTCTTCGGCTCCAGCAAACAGATTATTTACGAAAGCTGGCACCTTATCAACAAAGACCAGGAGCCGAATATTATCCAAACGCTTACCTTAGCTATTATTCCTGCCCGCCTAGCATGACCACCGATACACGATATGATATAGCCATTTATCGCTTTGAACTGTCAATAATCATTGGATGTAACCGCAATCTTGAAATTTTAGTGATACTACGAACATGTTTAAGCCATAAACATGCTCGCAGTTTCGATAAAATTTTAAATAGGCGGTTACATCTAATGATTTTAAACAGTTTTAAACGATAAATGGCTATATCATATCGTATTTCGGTGGTCATGCTGGGCGGGCATCTAGGCAGGTTGAACTCGTTGCCTTGATGTTGCCGTTGATTTCTAATTTTGAATAATTTTAGTTGTAGATTATTGTGAAAAAAATAATAATTTGGACCTTTTATAATTTGATTTTTCTAAGACTTCATTTTTTGTTGATTATGTATATAAAAACTTACTATTTCTGTTGTTTATTTTTATGGCGTTTATTTTGAAATTAATGGACAAATTAGGAAAAAACGATTAACTACAAATTGATTATTTTCTAAAGAAAAATCGATTATTTATTAATCGATTTTACATGCTACGATTAAAAACCAATTAATTAAAAATCGATTTTTTACGTACAATGTTACATCCCTAATTGACATATTTGACCACTAATTAGAAAAAACCGGCCAAGTGCGAGTCGGACTCGCACACCGAGGGTTCCGCCGTACAAACGTAGCTGTTTACAATTTATGACGTATTAAATCAAATTACTTACTAGTATAAACTGCTGTATCTTTTGATCGCGTTAACTTAGAAGTTTGATTTTTTCACTGCTTAAAGGGACAATAGACTTAGGTATTTGGTATAAATTTCAATTTGATACCTTTATTCGTTCGTGAGAAATAAGGTAGTAAGTTTCATTTTATTAAAATATTTTTATTATATTATATAACTAAAAAAATGAGATTTTCGCAATTTTTCCTATATTTGCATTATATGACAATGCTTCATGCCAAATTTCAAGATTCTCAGTTTACGGGAAGTATCCTGTAGGTTTTGATTCCTTTGCGAGTGTCGGAAATTTGTTGAAAATATCGACATAATCGGCTGTATCTTTTGATTGGCTTGGCTTACAAGTTTGATATTTTCATAGCCTAAAGGGACAATAGACCTGAGTATTTCATGTGAATTTCAGCTTGATACGTCCACGCGTTCTTGAGATAAAGGGTCTTGACAGACAGACAGACAGACAGACGGACAACAAAGTGATCCTATAAGGGTTCCGTTTTTTCCTTTTGAGGTACGGAACCCTAAAAATATGTTTAATGCGCCCTCCACACTCTCGCCGAGAACACCCGAGAAGCGAGAGTGTGATTAGTTTCTCGCGTTCTCGTTTTAGGGCTCGCCTGTTCTCGGCTCGGTGTCGGTTTTTGACGTGACAGACAACGTCTTATAATTCGATAGAGCCGGCTGCACGCACGAAAAAACATGACGTCATGCGGCGTTACCTCGCTCTGAATCTAATTCTCTAATTTGAATTTGGAATTATGTTCTTTAAAATTTAAACTTTCAATGATACCAAAACCAGCCAGATACAAATAGTATAGCCAAAGAGATTTTATTACAAGTTTATTCATACTTTAATGCGAAATCTATTAAACAAATGAAATTAAATTTTTCTTTTGAAAAATGCTACCATTCCATCAGTATTTTCTTAAGACGTTGTCACGTTCATTGTCGTCAGTAAACCGACTTTACAGACAACCAATTTTTTTTGCTCAGAGGTTTTTTGGCCCGCTTCAAAGGGTTTCTCGGGCGAGAAAAGAGAACCGTATCACACTCTCGTTTGTTCTCGTTCGGCCTTACTGCGACGTAGGAAGTGATTTCCATCACCTGTGTGTGCTTTGCATTTATTATTTTATTAATATGAGCTTTGAAACAGGGCTTGTTTAAATAATTAATTTTATCTACACTCATGCTTAGTTTAAATCTTCTTTTTAAAACATTGATTTTGCTTCTAATTTTTATTTTTGGTATTTAGTTAAGAACGAAATTCATAGCAATTCGTTCAGGTTTAAGTCCCGTCTCAGCACTTATCCATTCCATCCCAGGTTTTTTTCTATTCTATTTAATTTGGTATCCTCTATAAAAAATTCTAAAACAGCTCATTGCTAACATTAAAACAACCAATATCCTAGTAAAAACGGATGATATAATTATAATGTTAGGTTGTACTAATTTTTATAATATCACTCCTTCGCTTTGTCGATCCTACAAACTGCTGTGGTTTACTGTAAATACCAAAGCCGCTGCACTGTCAGTCGTCCATTTCGCATGACGGTCGAGAACGCAAGTGAGAAGGTCGCGTGAGTGTGGATACCTTCTCGTTTCTCGGGTCAAGTCTCGGCGAGACTTCTTGCCGAGACTTCTCGCGTGAGTCTGGAGGGCCTATAATAGGCCCTCCCTCAGGCCCTCCCAGACCAATGTAGGAAGTAACGTAGGAAGAATTCCTACGTCATTGCTCCAGACTCACGCGAGAAGTCTCGCCGAGACTTGACCCGAGAAACGAGAAGGTATCCACACCTTCTCACTTGCGTTCTCGACCGTCATGCGAAATGGATGACTGACAGTGCAGCGGCTTTGGTATTTACAGTAAACTACAGCAGTTTGTAGGATCGAAAAAGCGAAGGAGTGATATTATAAAAATTAGTACAACCTAACATTATAATTATATCATCCGTTAATACTAGGATATTGGTTGTTTTAATGTTGGCAATGAGTTGTTTTAGAATATTTTATAGAATATACCAAATTAAATAGAATAGAGAAAAACCTGGGATGGAATGGATAAGTGCTGAGACGGGACTTAAACCTGAACGAATTGCTATGAATTTCGATCAACAAAAAAAAAATTAGAAGCAAAATCAATGTTTTAAATAGAATATTTAAAGCGTGAGTGTAGATAAAATTAATTATTTAGACAGGCCCTGTTTCAAAGCTGAGATTAATAAAATAATAAATGCAAAGTACACACATGCGATATAAATCACTTCCTACGTCGCAGTGAGGCCGAACGAGAACAAACGAGAATGTGATACGGTTCTCTTTTCTCGCCCGAGAAACCCTTTGAAGCGGGCCAAAAAACCGACACCGAGCCGAGAACAGGCGAGCCCGAGAACGAGAGAAACTAATCACATTCTCGCTTCTCGGGTGTTCTCGGCGAGTGTGGAGGGCGCATAAAGCAGAAGCAGGTATTTGGTGCCTTGGTGCCTCAGACCAATGATAATCATTGGTCTGAGCTTGGTGCCATGGATGTTTACAGATTATTAATAAATTGAAATAGATAAGATATTGAAATGCTTTTGACATCATTCGATGCGGTTATTAATCTACATTCATAAAAACACAACTTAACCGTATCCTTTTACAAATCCAGATGTATTGTAAAGTTTTTTTTTGCGGCCTGCCCGCACTGTCTGTCGGGGTCATAATTCACTCTTTTTTACGGCGCGCGCGCGGGGCACTCACGGACTTGTGAGCGGTTAAGTGAAACAGTAGTTTATTTGAATAGAAAATTACTTCCGTGTGATAAGCAACTCCGTTTTAAGATAACTTTAATGTTTCTGGTTGTCGTTTACAAGAAAACACTCCGCAACCAATAATTTTTACGAGGTTCGCTTAGCGACAGATGAACTAGTTTTTATAAACTAACATGAACTTTGTTCATGTACTTTGGCAGAGGGGAGGCGTCCCGTATTAAATTGTCTAAGTTTGAGTTCATACCTACTTCTCTTCTATTTTTTAGTTGTGAGTGTGGTCTCCAGTTTTACCTGTAAGCTTCTTGCCGTAGACAGCGGCCAGTGCCTTCATTCAATCAAATTCAGACATACACTCTCTCTCTCGTAGACAGAGAAGTGTATAGACAAATGCATATTTTCCTTCTCATTCACACAAAAAAGAGAATTACTTATGCACACCTACTGTGAAAAACAAGGATAAAACATATGAATTTTTTGTTTCACTAGCGTGGCCGACATTTTCAAGGCCAGCACAACTATGTGCTAAACAAAGTTGACAGTTTGTTCCTGATTATTCTAAGTGATTGTGAAAAATATTATTAAAAAGTGTTAAATCTGCTCACAAGCATAATTTAAAGTAAAAATATATTAGACACCATAGTTTTTCTTTAAAATTACATCGGAAAAATGGTTTGATGTTGTGTTATTACATGCAAAACTGATAGCGAACGTATACTTGATGGCATAACTTTCTACTCGTAAGTATAGTATACTTTTGTATAGTTTGTGTTCTTGAAATTTATTTTATGTCATACATGAATAGAAATGCGCATTATGTAGATTAAACAATAATGATTAATAGTCATAATAGTAAAATTAAATTATTCATAACCTAAAAATTATTTCGTATCGTGTTACCAACATTACCCATAGAAGTTCCCTAAAAACCTTGCACTATTATTTCGAATTGCAGTTAACTTCTATTGCATTATTTTAGTTCATATTTTTACAGAATGGTATTTTTATATACTTATCTGATTTTTTATAAATAAATAGTCCGGCCTGTGACAGAGTATTGGTCTTCTTTTAAATATGCCTGTAATTTAGTAATTAAGTTAGATAGAAGATTATAGTTACCTACTATTCTGATTCTTTATAAATGAAATTGTACTGTTATCTTGTAGCTATTTTCAGCTACACCAGAGCCTTTAGACAACATGCATTTCGACAATCGCTCTCGCTATCGCTAAGTAAAAAAATGTATGGGATTGACATAAGCAATCGATCACTTTTCGATTGCTTATGTCAATCCCATACATTTTTTTACTTAGCGATAGCGAGAGCGATTGCCGAAATGCATGTTGTCTAAAGGCTCAAATTATAAATAGATCTTAGTTAGTAATAATGTGGAAATAATTAATATTTAAAAAAAAAAATACAATTATACTGACTTATTTTAAACAGAATTTACAAAACCTTGTAATATTAATTGTGCTTCTATAAAATGATCTCTGAATATTTTGTCATTTTGTTATAGTTTTCCATCAAACAATGATATAAGGAAGCAATGGATTGAAGCCACCGGTCGAATAAATTGGCAACCAAAACTAACATCATCATTTCTCATGCCTAACGCCGTTCCTCAGCTGGTAACAACACAGCATTTTTGAAATATCCATAGTAAACTTGTGTTGTTTAAGGGACAATAAAGAAATTTAATTATGATTGAAACTTGCCAAACAAAAATAAAAATAATATTTCAATAAAGAAATTTGTTTAATTTTGTTGTTTTTTATTTTATAATATTTTTCTTTGTATTATTGTATAGGTATCTTCAATTTATAGTTAGTTCTTCTTTATTCTGTGGCACTTCTTAGGGTGCGTTCCAAAACAATTTCAATTTACTCAGGGTAGAGTGAATTTTACTCTAAGCCGTTCCAAAACAAACCCGAGTGAAACCGAAGGTAAACAAACATTTACTCTGACAGTTGCTCTAGTATTTTGGAATGACTTGGGGGAGAATAAAATTTACCCCGCGGGGGCGATTTTTATCGGTGTCTGAAGATCGGCAAAATTTACCTGATACTGATACTTAGCTGTCAATCTGTTGAGCATCATTTATGTTTTCATATTCATGACCAAATTTTTGAATTATTATTTTTGTAACTACACAAAAACGATGGTTACTGTCAAATAGTATTTTATTTACATAAAGTTCAAAGTTAATTTATTAAATTCGTGCGCAGTGTTGTCCAATATATGATAATAAACAAATTAAAATGGCGACATGTCACGTTTTCATATTTTTACTCGAGATTTCCTCGTTAGCGTTCTAAAACAATGTTTTTTTCTCTTTCGAGCGTCAAGCTCTGACTATTCACGAAGTAAATTTTACCCTGGCGTCACTGGTTTTGGAACGCACCCTTAATAGATTCTGTAGTGCGATTTTCTTAAGTGATTCGAGATTCTGTAATCGACAACAAGCAGGAATTTTTCATAGAAAATATCGTTTCAACTTACGCCAAGCTCGACATAGTGCGCTAGTTTTTATGAAAAATTACAGGCTCGTCGATTTAAGAGATTCGCAGTACGGTAGGTACTTCTTCGGCATTTTAGTCAAAAAGTAATAAAACCCCATACGAAGTCCGTTCAATAAGTCAGTTTACTATGGTAAGTATTATATAAAATTATTGAAAATTACTACAGAACCATACATTGAATGACATTATAATAGAAAGCATTTCAAAACTAGTAATAATGTACACAGAATGTTATTCAAATATTTTAAATAGTATACTGACATACCTAACGAAACTATTATCTTTGGCATTTCGTATTAAACTCAAAAAATGGGAAAATATTTTATTATGGTAACACTTCATATCTATCAGTCTATCTCACAAGCGGCACGCTATCTAATCGTCTATACACTTCTCTGTCTACGCTCTCTCTAATCTATGATTCATTCATTCATTCGTTCTTTCTTTACGTGGTGTGTGCATTGCTTTTGTGAATTTGATTATTTTCCAAAAAATATAATTCGTAGAGATTCCATTAAATCTTTCACATTATTTATTTTTTTGTTTGATATTTACTACTTTTTTAAATTAAACCATCAGTAATGTCGACTGATAATATAGAAAAACTTTATCAAAACTACGGCATATTGGCCGACGCCAAAGATGACATTTCAAAAGTAACCTCTATTTATGTCGAAATTATTACAAACTCTTTCCTCAATTGAAGTAAGTTCTAATTAAATAATTTAATTTTAGCATGAGAAGGAATACTTAGAAATATTAGCAGCAGTAAAGGGATCCGAGAAAGAGAAACGGTTGGCATCACAATTCATTGCAAAATTCTTCCATTGCTTTCCTAATTTTGCAGAACAAGCCATTGAAGCTCAATTTGATCTCTGTGAAGACGACGATGTTGCAGTGAGTACACTGGAATATTTTTATATTAAAAAAAACCAAATCATACCATAGTTTGCTTATTTGCCTCCACTTCTTATGGTACAAGGAAACTATTATGCTAAATGCAACATAAAATGTAAATCAACTTATCTATTATTAAAACTTAATTTATTTTAGATAAGAAAACAAGCTATCAAAGACTTGCCTGTTCTCTGCAAAGAAAATAAGGAACACACTCAAAGAATAGCCGATATCTTAGCACAGCTGCTACAATCTGATGATACAACAGAAATAAATATTGTTACAAACTCACTACTGGCTATATTAAAGAGTGACCCCAAGGGAGCTCTCACTGGAATATTCTCACAGATACATCAAAGTGCTGACAGTGAAGTCACAAATGAGATTGTAAGAGAAAGATGTATTAAATTTTTAGCATCTAAAATCAAGCAACTTGGAAGAGAAGTCATCAACAAGGAAGCAGAAGATCTCATTGTTGCTGAATGCAAGAAAATATTGGAGGTTAGTGGTTAATGGGTTGCAAGCAAAAAAAACTACAACACCAATTTAGATTTAAATATTAGTCTTTTATTCTCATACCCACATCTTTCAGAATTTCTAATGGCGTTTACAAATTTTAATATCATATGTTGTAAAGCTATTCTCCTATCTACTGTACAATTTTTAAGTATATCATCACTACTTTTACTTGACATTATACAGTGTTAGGGTACCAGTGTCCGAGCTTTTTAAACCTTTGTATGCTCTACTATGTACATGAGTTCATATCATGAAATTACCACTGATGCCTGCACTTTGTTAACAGAAAATTTAAAATAGGTGCCATTTTTCTAAGTTCAATTAAAACATACTTAATGTGCGGGACCGCTATGGCTATGGGTATAGTCCCTAGTGCACCTATAGTGCTGGATTGCCGTGAAGAGTTGAGGACCGTGGGGTGCTTGATTGAAAGAAGATTCTTGTTGTCCGTGGCTATTTCGATGCCGTTGTGAAGTGGAATGAGCGTGATGTATGGTGGTGTTTTTTAGTTAAGTACTTTTTTGTGATGTCGCAACTAGCGACCTATCTAACGAGGGGATTTTTACCCTTGTGTAAGGTGTGTGTGTAGTGTTTTCCCTACGCCACGCATTTATTTATTATCAAAAACTTATTCTAACTACATTAATATATTTTAAACAATTCAAAACAATTTCAAAAGGTAAGTAAACAAACTATCGACTATCTATGCTTATTAACTAACTTATTCTAGGGTAATAAAAAACACACTAATAAAACTTTTAATTAAAAACTGATTAGGTACATAACAATAATTACTTAACTAATCAAATATATTAATTTTCAGTCGTCCGGAACATTCTCCCGCCGTGCGCTCGTGATGTGCAGCGTTACGACGCACTCTCCGTCGTTCGGGCGACTGTTGCAGCGTCGAGGATGACCAGCTTCTTCGTAGGCCTCCTCAGAGTGCCTCCTTTGGTCTTGACGTCGACGGTGCGTACTACGCCGTCGGGACCGGGGTATACAGCTTCGATTCTCCCCAGCGGCCATGTGTTTCGAGGCAGCGTATTGTCGACTATCAGGACTAGGTCACCGAGTTGTGCGGTGGGACCTCTTCCGTAGGGCTCCCGTCGTTCTTGTAGGCCGGGTAGGTACTCTCGTAGCCATCTTCTCCAGAATTCGTCGGCCAGGCCTTGTGATGTCTTCCAGTGTTTCTTGTTGACCAGCTCTCTCTCGGTGCACTCGCCCATGTGAGGTTCGTGGGCCGGGCCTAGCATAATGAAGTGATTTGGTGTCAGGGCCTCTGGGTCTTCAGGGTCTACGGAGACATGTGTGAGGGGTCGGCTGTTGACGGTCATCTCCACCTCGGCGAGCAGGGTGACGAGGATTTCTTCGGATATCGGCCTGTCGTTGAGTACGGTTGATAGGGCTGTCTTCACAGACCGCACTAGGCGTTCCCATGCCCCACCCATGAAAGGGGCGCTCGGGGGGATGAAGCGCCAGTGGATTCTTCTGCGGCTCGCCTGTTCCTGTGTTGCACTATCGATGGCCTTCCTCAGCTCCTTATCGGCTCCGTGTAAGTTGGTGCCGTTGTCGGACCAAATTTCCTTCGGGCAACCTCTTCTTGCTATGAATCTTCTGAGCGCCATGACCGCCGAGTCCGTCGATAATGTGTTAGCCATTTCTAAGTGTACGGCTCGCGTAGTTAGACACGTGAATAGTGCTACGTAGGTTTTTCTCGTTGCTCTGCCGAACGTTGTTGTTAGTGGGCCGAAGTAGTCTATACCCGTATGAGTGAACGGGCGCTGATGGTGAGCGAGACGGGCGATGGGGTGGTCCCCGGTGGGCGGTGCTGATGGTATCGCCTTTCTCTTTCTACACGGTATGCAGCGATGTATTATCTGTCGTGCTACCGAGCGAATTCCGATGATGTGAAAGCGCAGCCGACATTGGTTGATGGTGGCCTCCACTCCCTGATGGTGTACGGACTGATGAGTGTGTTCTATGTAAAGCTTGCTTATGTGGTTTCGTCCGTCTAGTACCGGGGGCGTCTTCGCTATGTCTTCTATCTCTGTCGCTCTATCTATTCTTGATTTGATAACGATAACGTTATCAACTAACTCGACGGCGATTTTTCTTAGCTTGCTACGACTGTTGATTGGATGTTTCTTCTGTAGGCATCCGATGTCTTCACTGAAGCTTTGTTCTTGAGCCGTTTTCACTATTAATTTTTCAGCTGCGATTAGAAGTCTTGAGGGGATAATTTTGTAGGTTTTCTCTATAGCTTTGTGCGTTTTGTTGTTGACGACGATCTCCTTTCTCTTTCTTCCCCATGTGGGGTCTCTTTCTTTGTTCGCTATTGTTCTTGAGTAGGTAGTTTTCTCAGCTGTTTTTCGACGCGTTTCTTCTATGAATTGAAGTACTCTCGCTGTAGATCGTACGAGCCTTTCCCATTTTGAGAATCTGACGGGGTCAGGGATGGCGTACGTAGTTTGCGTTTTCTCGACTATTGTGAGGGTTTTTTCTTCACCGGTGTTCAAGGCGGCGGTGTTTGTTTCTTGAGGCCATTCTTCGGGTTTTTCATGAAGAAAACTGGGGCCGGTGAACCACCTGTGGTTTTCGTTGAAGTTCTTCGGTACTTCCCTCGTGCTGTCGTCGGCTACGTTCGCCTTCGTGGGGACCCATCTCCATTCATGTGTTTTCGTACTTTCTTCTAGCTCGGCGATTCTGTGTGCGACGAAGGGTTTGTATGACCTTGAGCCGGTGCGTAGCCACGTCAGGACTGTCTTGCTGTCTGTCCAGAAGAATCGGCGTTCAGGCTGCCGGTCGTGTTCTTCTATCACGTTGTTTGCGATTCGGCTGCCCATGACTGCTGCTTGTAATTCCAGGCGAGGTATGGACGTGACCTTGAGTGGGGCCACCCTTGCTTTGGCTATGATGAGTGACACGTGAGCGTTGCCTTCTTCGTCTTCAGCCCGCCAATATAATGCGGCGGAATAGGCGACCTCGCTCGCGTCCACGAACACGTGCAGCTGTAGGTTTCGGCCTGCGCTATACCAGGGGTGTGCGCGCGGTATGGCGATTTTCTTCAATTCTTCTAAGTGTCGTGTCCACTTCGTCCATTCTGTTGCCAGGTCTTCTTCTAGTGGTTCGTCCCAGCCCTTGCTCCGTTTCCATATTTGTTGAAGTAATTGTTTCGCCTTCATAGTGACTGGAGACACGAAGCCTAGTGGGTCGAACAGTGACATGACCACTCGCAGTACTTGTCGTTTCGTAGGTCTTCGTTGTAGCACGTCCTCAGGTAGTCTGGAGAAGTCTAGGTTGTACTTCAGGGTGTCTGTCGTGGTCTGCCAAACCATGCCGAGTACTTTTTCGATGCGATCTCCCGCCGTTATTTCGGTTTCTTCTGTCCACTTCTCTGCGCCTAGCTCTTGTAGCACCCTTGTCGAGTTCGATGCCCATTTGCGTAGTTCGAAGTGTGCTTGACTGTGTATGAGGCGGACTTGTCGCGCTGTTTCTATGGCGATGTCTTCATTTTCGAAACTTTGAATGTAGTCGTCCATGTAGTGGTTTCTTTTGATCGCGTCGACTGCGGCCGGGTATTCTTGAATGTAGTCTTCTGCATTTTTATTCTTCACGAATATTGCTGTGGCTGGCGAAGAGGTGGCACCAAATATGAGTGACGTCATTCTGTATTTCTTCACTGTTGCGTTCGCGTCGCCGTCTCTCCATAGGTATCGCAGTGCATCGCGGTCTTCAGTTGCTATTTTGATTTGTAGAAACATCTCTGCTATGTCGGCTGAAACGGCGATATCGTGCTGTCTCATTCTCATCAATGTGCCCGGCAGCGATTGTAGCAAGTCCGGGCCGGTGAGTAGAGTTTTGTTGAGCGATATTCCCTTGTAGACGGCAGCGGCGTCGTGGACCATTCGTACTTTCTCCGGTTTCAGTGGGTTTACGACCGGAAAGCAAGGTAGGTACCACGTTCTTCCTTCTCTTTCTTGCTCGGGTGCGAGTTCAGCGTAGCCCTTGTTAACGAGTGCTCTCATTTCTTCTATGACCTTCTGTTTCAGTACGGGGTTCTTGGCTATCTTCTTTTCTGTTGCTTCGAGCCTCTTGATAGCGTATTCTTCGTTCTTTGGTAGTTTGACGTCTTCGTTCTTCCATAACAGCGTTGTTTGAAAACGCCCTTCTTGTGTTCTGACGGTGTTGCGTTCTAATATTTTCATAGCTTGCACTTCGGGGTCGTTCTGTGGTTGTTTCGGTGTTATGGTGAGAGCTTCGAGTGAGAAGAATTGCTTCAGTTTCGTGTCTATGTCTTCTGTTTCTTCATTTTGTTGAACGAAGTGAACTCTGTTGCCCGTTGTTCTGTTGCAGGCCCCGTGTAACACCCAGCCCAAAGGTGTTAGCGACGCTACCGGCTGCGATATGTTGCCGATTTTCGTGTCTTCTGCTAGCAGTAACGGCCAGTTGTCTTGCCCTATTAGTACTCGTGGCCTCGCTTCGATGTATTTTATGTTTTCTATGATGTCTTCGAGGTGTCTGCAGCCCTTCAAGTCTTCGTCTTCTATAGTTTGGGGTGACAGCTTGAGGTTTGAGATCGATCGTGCGTTGATTCTATGGCGTTTTCCCCCTCCCTTGAGGGTGATGTTCAGCTTTCTTGACGAAGCGGTGTCTATTTGTGTGTTGCCGATGCCTTCTATACGCAGTGGTTCTTCTGAGCCCCGTAGCCCTGCTCGTTGTGCTATTTCTTCGTCTATGAGGGTGATGGTGGAGCCATCGTCGAGCAGTGCGTACGTGTCTATGTTTTTCTTCGGGCCTTCCACTCGTACCGGTACTATTTTGAGAAATGCTTGAGACTTCTTTGCCGTCCATGTGGAGCTTACTATTTCGCTGTTTTCGTTCTTGCTAAAATGTAGCATTCTGTGGTGTTTTCTTTCGCAGCCTTCGTGGCCGCATACTATGGGGCGGCAGCTGTGCGTTTTGTTTCTGAAGCGTAGACAGCGGAAGCAGAGTTTTTTTTCTTTTGCCAGGTCCCATTTTGTTTGAGTGTCGGCTTTCTTGAATTCTTCGCATTTTACGGCGGTATGACCGGGCTGGTCACATACTAGGCAGTTGGCGGCGATGTATGGCTTGCGTTCGAAATTCTTCTGTGTTGTTTCGCGCGTGTTGTATGTTCTGCCGGGAGCTTTGAATTCTTCTGGTTGGGCGTATGGTCCGCATCTGTCGGCTTCTCTTCGTAAGAAGTTGGCGAGCTTCAATAGGTCAGGCTCTTCTGTGTTCTGTTCGGCTGCGTAGTCGAACCATCTGTAGCGCATAGCGGGTGACAGCTTCTCGATGGTGATTTTTGTGACTTCTGGGTTGTATAGGTAGTACGTCTTCTCTAGGGTTCGCAGTGTGGTGACTATGTTGAAGACTCTTGTGGCGAATACGCAGAGTTCTCTTGGTGAGTCGGTCGGTCTTGATAAACTCTTCAAACGGTTGAGTTCTGCTAGTGCTATGGCGTCGGGTCGGCCGAATCTTGATTCTAGTGTGTGTATTATTTCTTCTGTTTTCGCGTTGTATATGAGGAGGTTTTCTACTGCTTCTCTTGCGTTTCCCTTCAGGCTTCGACGTAGACGTGCCAGGTTTTCTATCTCGCTGTACAGGCCGGCTGTTTCTTTGTAGGCTGCTCTGAACATCAGCCACTCTTGGTAGGCCCCGCTGTATATTGGTAGTTCTTGTGGTGTGCGAAGAGTCATCTGTGGCGCCGATTTCGCAGCTAACGCTATGGCCGATGCTAGTTGCGAAATGTCTATTTGTTGGTTTGGTGTTTCAGGCGTCACGACTTGCGATACGTGTGGTTGGCTTGCATGTACTTCTATTTTCGTTGTGTTTTCTTCGTGCGGTTGCTCCGTGATTGCTAGTACTTGTTTCTGGCTGGTTTCCAGCCACTCTGTGACTTTTCTTGTTGTGTCTCTGTTCGTGGTCACGGAGTACGCTTCGTCGACCTCTTCTTCTGTATCGCTTTCTTCTTCTTCGCGTAGTCTTGCTATTCGTGCCTCTTCTAATTTCACACGTAGTTTCAGAAGATCTTCTTGTGCTTTCAGCAGCTGCTTTGCCCGCTTCGATCTTCTCGATGTTTTTGACAATGACTTCTTGCTATTTCTATCAGTTTCTTCATTTTGACGCTCCGTTGTTCGTTCTGTGGTGGGTGTCAACGTTGTGTCGGAGTTTTCTTTGCTTCTATTTTCATTTTCTATGGATGACGTAGCTTCTATTGGTTGCCGTTGCTCGTCGTTTTCTTCTATTTGGCGTTCTTCTATTTGGCGTTCTTTTCCAGTTCTTGATCGTGTTACAGGCATCTTGATGGCTTTGAATCTTCTTTCTTGCTATTTCTTCACGTAATCCGGCTTCTCGAAGGACCAAAATGTGCGGGACCGCTATGGCTATGGGTATAGTCCCTAGTGCACCTATAGTGCTGGATTGCCGTGAAGAGTTGAGGACCGTGGGGTGCTTGATTGAAAGAAGATTCTTGTTGTCCGTGGCTATTTCGATGCCGTTGTGAAGTGGAATGAGCGTGATGTATGGTGGTGTTTTTTAGTTAAGTACTTTTTTGTGATGTCGCAACTAGCGACCTATCTAACGAGGGGATTTTTACCCTTGTGTAAGGTGTGTGTGTAGTGTTTTCCCTACGCCACGCATTTATTTATTATCAAAAACTTATTCTAACTACATTAATATATTTTAAACAATTCAAAACAATTTCAAAAGGTAAGTAAACAAACTATCGACTATCTATGCTTATTAACTAACTTATTCTAGGGTAATAAAAAACACACTAATAAAACTTTTAATTAAAAACTGATTAGGTACATAACAATAATTACTTAACTAATCAAATATATTAATTTTCAGTCGTCCGGAACACTTAAAATGGGTAAATTGGTGATAAAATTGTTTGAACCTTACAAAACTAAAAGCTCTGACATCTAACACACTATAAATAGATAATTTCATGAAGCCATTTATTATGTAAGCTTAATTGGCTTTGAGGAATTACAGAACATAAATACAATAATCCATAAAAATAAAAATCTCCAAATGTGTTGCTAAGCACAAAACTCGAGAATAACTTCCAATTTGTTTTTTTTTCTTTTCATGTTTTCTTATTGTAGAAGGAAGATCATAGATGAGAAGAGAAGGGAGAACATAACATATTAATAATTATATTTCTTTTAAAGGATGTGGTGGCTGAGGAGTTTGAGCATATTATGGAGTTACTCACATGGTCTAGACTTGGCAAGACACCAGCGGGCAAGAAGGAATTAGTTACACTTGTGGCAGCTCTTGCATTTACACCTGATGATTGGCACCCAGAAGACCCAGAATATGTTGATAGGATCATACAGTGTTCACAGCATGCTCTACCATTATTCTCTGTGAGTTTATACTAACTACATGTACCTAAATTCTACTTATACCTCAGTAACCTTAGGTCCTTCACAAAGCATATTTAATTTGCGAAGACAGCATGCATTCTAATGGACATTAATGGCGCTATGAAGATGCAGAAAGCTTTTTGCATTTGGTAAGATAGCTAGTCCCTCAAAGCAACACTGTGGGGTCTGGTTGAAGCCAGCTTCCATAAACTAAAAATGTATGGAAAAGCCATATGGAAGTGCTATATATCTATGTTATTGTTTGAATGAATACCAACACCAATTGACAGTACCACGAAATGAATGAATGAAATAATTTGAATGTGTGTAGCATATTACTGGGTGTGACTAAATTATATAGGGTGCATTTTTCAAGTGGGCCTTCAGGGCCAAATCCTATAAGGAATATCGAAAAATGCTCAAAGGAGTTGCCAGCCCGATTTTGATGAAAACAAAAACTGCATCATTAGATTTTTGAAACAATAATGATTATCCATTCAACCAAGGTGGAACAAGAAATATTTTATTAAAATTTATCATTTTCCATTAGTTTCCCTATCCCGAATATCTTTACTTCCCTTATTAAATCGATCCTTATTAACAACACTATCAAATGGTGTAATAATACAGGCTGTGTTTTTTTTCAAAATCATTGGATTCAATTCCTGGCTAGGATTATTGATTTTTCAAAAATCCAATGATGAAGTTTTTGTTTTCATCAAATCAGGCTCGCGACTCCTTTGAGCATTTTTAGATATTACTTATAGTTTAGGATTTGGCCCTGAAGACCCACTTGAAAAATTCAGCCTGTATAGTTGAGGTACTGGAATAGCCACTCGAATTTGGAGTGCCCAAACTGGGGTACCTCACCTTACAGGAGAACAAAGTCAAATAACATTACTATTTTGTGGTGTTGTGTTTCTATTGCTACGGCCGCACACATCGCGATAACATTCGTGCAATAATCTTCGCCTTCGGCCTACCGCGAATATGCATGGCCACACATTGCGCGCTGTAAAGTCTGTTGCGATGTGATCGCGATGTTACGCAAGAAACAAAATGGACGCCGCGGTCGGCCTATATTTTAGGGCAATTATTTTTTAATCTGTCAGGAATTATTGTTTAAGAAAAAAGCAAGGCTAAACAATATTGACTCACACTCCTAATTGCTAATAAGATCTAAAATCCTGTCGTTATTCCAATCCATGGTAGAAAACTAATTTAAAACAATACGTCCGATGCGCACGATGTCTGTGCGCCGACTGAAGACCACGAAGTGTGGCCACGCAAGCTAAGGACATCGCGATAAAAACGCTTTGATGTGCGCCAGTTTACCGACAACGGCGCGATGTCCTTGCGACTTCGCACGAAGTGCCGAAATATTCGCGAATACTTGGCTAGACACATCGCGATAACGCGAATATTCGCGACATCGCGATGTATGCGGCCGCAGCATATTGGTGATTAAGTTTGCCAGAGTTCCACAGGGTAGGGAAGGGACCAGTCTTGGCAGCGCAAAACAAAAGGTTGCACCACCAGGCAGGTTTGCTTGTCTGGCAACCAAATAACATAAAAAATGTTAAAACCATGTTTAAAAAAATAATGTGTGTGTGTATAGGCTCATGAAGTTTAATATTTGAAAATCTAATGCTTCCTCAAATATCTTAGAACTTATTTTGTGACATAGAAAAGGTCTACTAATCAAATTGTTTTATTTGCAGTCTCTGGTGGACTCTACACAGTTTGTCAAATTCTTCTGTGATCATGTTCTGGTGCGCTGGGATGACATAATTATAACAGAAGGTGGTGCTGATACAAAACTGGAACTAATCAAGATATTTGCTGAAATCACAGAACATTGTGGCGAACTTGAAAACATACAAGAAAAGATAAACACAGTTTATGATGTACTTATGGTAAGTTCAAAATGAGGCTGAGAAGGTTATGAAAGACATTGAAAGGTCATTAGTCAGATCTATTTGAGTACATACTTCAAAACCAACTAGGTTTAAATCTTACATACTATATTGAACTATGTGTGTTTCTACATCCTATAATTTTCTATGTTTTTTTTAATATCTATTGTTTACTACCCAATTACTACCTATAATACAGGCTAAGCATGATCAAGGCCAAGGTGATGAATTAATATTAACAACACAGATAATGTTAATCTCTGTATTAAGTACTTATAACTAAATTTCTTATTTTAAATAAAATATTTGGAGCTTTTTAATTTCATTCAAAAGGCTAACAATAATTGTCATATTGTTACATTAATAGCTAACCTATCTATAGCTAAAGATTCATATCATCTACATTTAAATTAAGGCCTAGGATTTTATAGATTATTTTATACATAAATTATAAGAGCTAACATATAAATTATTATGTCTAATAGAAATATTTACCTGAGGCACCACTGGAAAAGGAAGATAACAGTGAAGAAAAATCGGAAACCAAAACAGATGACACTTCAACAGTACCATCACTTCAGTTTTCCCATGTGGAATGTGCTTTATTTGCATTCCATTCTTTATGCCGTAAGTCCCCGGAAGCTGTAAGTGCTGATGCTGGAAGACTGAAGGCTCTCCGTCTACGACTGCAATATACAGCAAGATTGACGCAAGGGTATATTAAAAAACTAAAGGAAGTCACTCAGGTAATATCTTTGTTCATTGTATTATTACTGTTCACATTGATTTATGTTTTTATTTGTAAACCAGGAAATCACATTGACACTCTCACATGATGTTAAGTGAAGATACAATGAACTACAATGTTACATGATAGAAGTAGCCTATTCACTCTCGCTTTGAAGGCACCCAAATTATAATTTAGAGGGAACACATCAGCAGGCAACAAGTTCCACTCCTTAGCTGTCCGCATTAAATACGAGTTAGCAATCAACAATATGAAGGTGGTAATTTAGCAACTGTTGCACACTCTCTAAGTGTATCGTATAGAAAACCGGTAGACTGGCTACTATTTACAGTATTTTTATCTCAAAGCGTGGGTGAGCCATGATTGTGTGTATAGATAGATAGATATACGTGTCTCTATGTACGTCAAAGCAGGGCCGCTCATTGCCAGTGTCGCCAACTGCGCCGTAATTACAGTAGACCTACCGTAATATTCTTAAATCTTTAATTCCTACTGCATATATCATTACAGTACCACATTCTACAATAATTTCATTAGCAGCGGGAATAAAAAAACAATTAAGATTATTCTAATAATTACTAATAATATCAATTTTACAAGAGGAAAATAATATTTCATACAAAGAAAAGTTGACGAATGTTTACCCTACCAACAAATCGCAATAGATTTTTTTTCGATTTTTTGTGAAAGTCCAAAATTAGGCAGATATGACCAAAAAAAATCCACCATCTTTTTTTTTAATTGAAGAATTTTGAAATCTGCTGTATTTTTGGACTGCAACACCGTAATTTTTACACATTGAGTTGGACACACTGGTCAGTGTTAATGCACACGGATACAATATCCATGACCATAATATATCTACATGAATAGTCTATTTGTTAACCTGGTGATAAAATACTATGTAAATAATATTATACAAGTAGTAATAGTATTAACCGGTTGATTTCTTTTCTAGGGTAAGAAAGGAGAAGATGCCAATACAGAAGAGAACAAACTAAAAATTGCCGCTTTAAAGACTACGTCCAACATCAACACACTAATTAGAGACATATTTCGAACTCCACCCAGCTTTAAGAGCAAAGTACAGCTCTCATTCACATCAGTCAAAAAGCCTGAGAAAGAGGTCAGTATACTATGTTCAGAAATTATTAAATACTAGCTTATCCCGGCTACGCGTTGCTGTGGTAATTTCATACTACTGTCCTAATAAAATTGAATTTGCAGTAAAAAAAATGAGGACTACTTATCACGATTAAAACTATCCTATCTCTCAAGTTGGAACAAAACACACATTTAAAAAAAAGTTAAAATTGGATGGTTAATTTCAGGAGTTCATCCCAGACAAATTGTGAAACAGGAATTATATGTATAATAAATTAGTTTATGCATTTTTAAAATGTTGATTCCGTTTCAGTCATATAATAGTAAATAAATAAATCCTGAATTGCTTTCTTACAAAATAAGAAAGCAATTCAGGATTTATTTATTTACTATTTTATATCTTACCTGAACCAAATTTTTAGTACCCAGTAAAGAGTTTGCTAGTTTATTACGGGCTGATTTCAATCCTTAGATATTTTCTGTGCGTCCAATAGCGTACTATACAGTCATTATCAGTTGTCATTCAAGTTAATAACTTTTATCTCATTGAAAAATCAGCCCAAAGACATGTGTAGTGACGCGTTTAATGGTTATGGTTATTTTTTATGACAAAAATAACTATGAGTAAGATACATGGATATTTCAATTATTTTTGGGTCAATTTTTTTTTCATAACGATTCAGAAGCCTGTTCCAAGCAAACTACTATGAGGGTGTGCATTATTTCGGTTACATATTGTATAACAGTCATTATGTATGAAACAAAAATTCTAATGTTGACCCTTAATTGTTACAGGAAAAAAAATCCACCAGCACACCGGAAGACAAAGACAAACAGGTTGCCGGACAAAAACGCCACCAGCCAATCACATTTGACAATGGCGATGAAAAGTCACCAGAGAAACGGTCACGCAGCGGTGACAGAAACATGAAAATGTACACACCACCTTCGGGCAAATACAGCTCAAGACTAAACAATACGGGGAGGTTTTCTGGGCCAAGTTCGGGCCGGGGTCGAGGGGGGTACGGTAGACGGGACTTCAGAAACAACGGCGCGCCCTTCAGGCGCCGTAGTAATTACTAAATTTAAAAAACAAAAATACAAGAAATAGCCATTACATTTTTATTTGCCCATGATACTGTCTGAAATAGACAAAACTATGACTTTTCATTTGCTAAAGATACCCGGGCATATTAAGATAACGTACGAAATATAAAACGTACGAGTGTGACATTTTAATAATTTTATTTCTAAAGTAAATAAGTATTATATTTTGTTATATTAGAGGACATCTTCAATACTAAATTGGATTCTTGGAGACAATTTCTATAAAAAAATCTATTTGACTTGTTCCAAGAAATGGGATGATGATTGAAAGTATTTTTAATAGTATTTGAAGTTTAGTTGGTATTTTTCGCTCACAGGCGCAGCCGTCACGTTTGCATGATCGTAAAATCTTTTTCAGCTTCTGGCTGCGTGTGCACATCTCACTGGTAAGACACTCTTTAGGTAGCAAAACCAAAACCTGTTAAAGTGCAGCATATAACTGTAGCCTGCAATTTACGTAAGTATTAGTACTAATGATTAGAAGTACTATAGAAGAAAGCAGGCCATGTATGATTTCATAAATTACTTCAGTTTATATATGGTAAGTGTAGTCACTAACATGAAATATGTTCTCGATTTCACGATTGGACAACAGCATTATTGAACCAGCAAGCAATAAGTAGTAAGTACTTAGCAGAGAACGTGAAGCGGTGTCCAGTTTCAGGTTTATTACTTTTTTGGCTTCATTTCAGGCTGTGAAAGCAACGTGATTTTGTCGATTGCTGAAATGTAAGGTCTAACACCATAAACAATAAAAACAGATTCACAATTAATTGTTTTATTTCCAAAATGGTTCACTTCCTTACATTTCTAGTTTAAAGAACAACTAGATTAGAGATTTGCTAGCAATCTTGTTTCCCAATAGCACTTTTAGACACATTTTAATAATCGTATGAACCACCTGGTGGCGGGTTAAGTGGGAATAAATCGCGCGTATCTAGACTAGAATAACGTATAGGTGGGTATACCTACCATAGATTTATACTTACTGACGTTTGTAGATTGGCAATGAATCGACTAGCGAGACCAAACACCATCGAGCACCAAACACTCACCATAGTTTGAGTAATACATGCGCATGTGTGCGTGAAAAATAATACTGCTGTACTTTTCTACGTGACTGACAGGCCGACCTAAGCCGCCTGCGTGTACAGTCAGCTTCATAATAATATGAGGTGCCAAGGTGGTCAAAAACATGTTAGGAGCAAAGTTTCAATAATATCTTTGCATTTAAAGTTATCAAAATATTGTGCACAAACAAACAGTCTTATATATCTTCATACCATAAATCTCCAATTACATATTCACGATTAAAATGATCTTTTATATGTACGCATCGTAACTGTTCATTGGTATCTAAGCGTTCAGATACTCATAAATATCTTCACTTACAAAGATTATTCCATTTTCAATAGATTGAAAGTTAGACATTAAGGATCTTCACAGATTTTTCTTTAAATTGGCATTTTTGCGATTTGTTATGTTTTATTTAGTTACAATTTTAAATTTTTATGACAACTTCTGTCAGTGATTTTGTGAGCAATTTTGTTAGCAAGTTAATTTCCGCTCGTTCCTTTTTACAGCGACAATCGCTTCACCCGGGATACAGACCGACTTTAATGATGAACAACTTTTTGTAGCAACTAGGCGTTTCACTATTGAACTCTGATTATTTTATATTCTATAACAAAATAGCTCAGCGATTGTCGCTAGTGGACGAACTCCCTAAACGATTTTGAATTATTGTTATCAGAGATTGATAACCCAAGGTAACAAAATATACCGCAACTGAAATAAAAAAGATCATCAATATTATTTTAAATAGTTTAAACTAGAGGAGATAAATAATATTTTATTTGAGACTCAGCAGTATCATAGCAGATGATTGCATTATTGTGAGCAATATATCATAAAAGAAGAGGAAAAAATGTATGTAGTATTTAATTGCATTGATCATTTAACAAACAGAATAATAAAATAAACTAAGCCTTTAGTAAAAGTTCTCAAACAATTGTAAATTCAACCTTTCATTTGTAAAAGAATATACTCAAAAGTTATAATCGGTTAAAGGTGGTCCCTTAATCGTGACTGACAGGTATCTTATAATCTAGGTAAAATTTGCAACTTCTATAAATGACTACTCTAAGTAAAACATTAGTAAAAATAATTATATTAAATATCACACCTTCCTGTTCACTGAATAAAAAGAAGTAGCATGCAGAAGGTGGTCTCTAGATCGAACGCCATAAGTACATATGACCTGTTGATGATGATTTATTCATGACCCATGACATACTAAATTCGATTATATATGCAGCCTTTTATCAAAAAACATGTCTAAGTTACAATAGAAAATTGCATTTAAATCTGTAAATATTTTCTTTTCATTGATTGATATTTTAATCAGCATTTAATTTAAGCATTTTAGCAATTAATTTTTATTAATAACTATAATGATTTGTAGAATTTGGTAAAATTAATACCTTAGATTTAGAGCCCCTGCATTTGTCATATGACATATGCATATGACAGCTCTGGTTAGTTTACCTTTGTTTACAGGAAGGGAGTATATGGACCGTAATACCCCACATTAGCGTTTACTTTTCTTTGCTACCAAGATATTTTTGATAACTTTGCGTGCTTAGATACCATTGAATAGTTATTCGCGAATATATTATTGGTCATCTTAACACATCACATAATATTGGAATTGTGTTGTTTAGATAATATTGACTACTCTGGATGGTTACAACAATAAGATACTCTAGCAGCGCATATTATATTGATTTTTTGTCTGTTAGATAATTTTGATCAGTCTTGACACTCAGATATTTATGAAGCTGACTGTACGTGAAATGATTTCATCTATCTATCTTTTTTCTAATATCCGTGTTAGTATGCTCTTTCTCTTTCACATTGCCCATGTACTGTTTCCCTTACTTGCTTACTTAAAGCACGCCGCCACAGGTACCTAAACATTTAGATCCCAAAATCTATGGATCCGAAGCTATTGGCAAGTGGCGTAATATGCATCACTCGCGCTTCGCGCTGGGGTTCGATATTTAACGCCGTCGTCGTGGTGGCTAAAGCAAATACCCACATCTTTATATTTGGCCACCATTTGTGTGATGAACACTAGTATTTGTTGAGAAGTCATGGTTGTATCTAAGATATCTATTAATTATTTATAAAAATATCTAAAAATATTATGTATATTAAAAATGGCTGTTATCTAAGTATCCATAACACATACTTTGGGCTAGATAATTGATGTGTGTGTGGAAATATATATTCTTATTATTATAATATAAGTCTTTCTAAGTCAGCAGTTAAAGGTTAATTTAGGTTAAAGAGAAAATGCATTAGAAATTTTACTTAATTAATATTAGAAAAAACTTTTAATTATTAATAAAAAAAAATACAGATTCCTACTAAATCCATTATTTAACATTGCATTTATCTTATGTTATCCACAACACTACACATGATTCTGTCAAGTTCATAGCAGGGGTCAACGTTGGAACTATCGCTAGAGCTGCAGTCCATTTGTTCCAGCATTTCAATGGGAACTTTAAAGTTTGAATCAACTTCATTCTGGTCGGGCAAACTTTGAAGTGCATTCTGTAGAATATCTTGTACTTTATCCAAATGCTTTTTGAACCTGAAAAAAAAAATTACAAATGAAGTATGTATTGCATTTACATAAGTCCTAAAAAAATTAAATAATATGATCAATATCAAAATCATAATCTTACAGATTGATTGGACATTTAATTAAAGATTTCTGACCATTTTTTATTGTGTGGAATGCCTACATCCATTCATTGTTAACAAGACATCACCAAACAATACGTCTAGCGGTGCGGTTGCCAAAAAGGATTTGTTGATGACGACACTAATGAATATGTTATTGCCGTGATATTTTATTTGTATAACAATATAAATATGTATCTAAAAATATATGTATATAAAATAGGTTCTAAAAATAACCTTTTAACTTCATTAAAAGAACCTATTCATATTTTTAAGATGAACTTCGCCACATCGGGGACTGCTAATCCATACTTTAGCATTATCAATATTCTTTTTATTTGAATTTTGGTTTCATTTTAGTTACTATGGTCCGTTAGCTGAAAAGGCCAAAGTAAAATAAACAAATGTTGGCCCCTACCAAGAATCAAACCCAGACTGCTTGATGTGTATGTGAAATAGTTTAGGGAAAAAACTAATTCTTTTAGATTCAGAAACCAACTTAGTTTAGATCAGAAATAAGCATGAATACACAAAAATTTTGATACCTTGTGGCTGTTTCAACACGCTGGCGTTTCTGTAACTCCATCATTACTCTTAATGTTTCTCTTGCTTGATGAGGACGAAATTCATTTAAAAGATGATGGATGTGTATAAACAACAAACTGAGATCCTCTACCTTTTCAGCTCGTTTAGGGGAATCTGGACAGTGTACTAATAAATCTAATAGATCCAAAAAGTTAACAAGCAATGAGTGGTTGAGCTTTTTAAGTTCCCTTCTTCTTTCAAAATGTACTGGGTAAAGTCGCCGAAATCCCTAAAATCATATAGAATTTCAATATTTGCATAAACTTAACTAGTAAAGCAACCAACAGGAATATTATTTGACTTACTTGACTCTCAAGAGATCGAATTATTGTATCATCTGCATTAAACGGATGTCCAAACATAGAATACGAATCGTGTATGGGGCGAGGAGGTAATGGCGCTCTATTTCTTCGTACATTTTCATCTGTGTAAAAATTTATATATTGCATAGGAGGCAATGGCAATGAGCTTACTTGAGTTGTTTCAGATGACATGATGGCAATATGCGTCAAGAATACTCTCAAATTAATAGAAATAAGTGTTATTGAAACGACAAAACAAATTAAAATAAAGTTTTCATAAATTACATTACAATAATCATTCGCAAACAATATGTAAGTCAATACAAATTACAAATATTTTTTATACATTTCAAGTACTAGGTAGGTACGATACGAACTTGTTTGACTTGACAGACTAAACGTAATGTCATTCTTTTCATTTCAATTCGTCAGTGACAGTGACAATAGTGATGCCCGGCACGTATCGATACAAAGCAGTGTGATAGTTTTGATATTTCGTTATTCAATTCGATACTCGGCTTTTTCCAATCGTTCTGCCGGAGTATGGTTATGTTATCGCATCAAACTTAAGCATTTAGCCAATGTCGAGTGAAAATAGTTATGTTACAGTATTTGTACGGTAGATTAAATTAACAATGGAGTATCTTAACACGTGTTTTTAGAAAAAAATTCGGGAGAAACTCTGCATCAAACTTATCGGTAGTGTCATCAGACGTTCCTAAGTGACGTCAGATCTATAAAATTAGCTTAAATAAAAAAAACAACACAAACAATTAAATTAATATTTTATTATTGTTATGTTAAACAAAAGTTGGTCAAATGTACTATTATTGAAACCTTATGGTCCCGTGTGGGGTCCAAACACCATAAGTGTGGGTCCAAGAATTAAGGCACCGATTATGTAACTATATTTATTATTTGTAAATAATAAAATATATAATGACGTTCACAATCCCAAAAGGGAGCGAGCAGAGCTTCAAGTAACGTTCGGTTATACAGAAAGTGTTAACGCCATCTGGTATAGACTAGGTGAACCTACGCCTCATGCATTCCCGCGAGTTTCTTCCGAGTTCTTGTTGCAAAAACACATGTTGAGAGACTCCATTTTAAACTCAATCTACCGTACAATTGTCGGTTACTTTAAGTACATTTTCACTTGATATTGACGCAATGCGTAATCTTTATGTGTCGCGATCGCCATTCATATAAAAGAAGAAGATACATTCCCGCCTCCATTATATCCTCGATGAGCGCACCTGTGCTTTAATTACACCTTTTTCGCGCCATTCAGTATTACACGTGATCCGATACGCCTCGGTCGCGAACAACCTATTCCCTTGAGTATTTGGTGATTCCATCTGTCCTTGTGCTTGTGAATCGTCTCAAGGATTCCACCCGTATGTGAATTGACACATACGTGCATAAAGTGACATTGTGTTCCGTCTAACTTATCCATAATCAGGAGATACAAGGAGAAAAGGCCGGCCGGCGAAGAAAAAGTGAAGTTGCGTCACCTTGAACTTTCCTATAAGGCGAGAAAACTGCACAGCAAGGTGTTCAAGTTCAGTGCGCGCACCCTTCCTCCCACCGCCACCTTACATAAATTTTTCTACCTAGCCTCGTCCAGTCACGGTTCATTTAAAAACATCTCCCGGCCATATATAAATTTAAAATATTATTCCAAATAAAATTTGTAAAGTAATCACAATTATGATGTAGAAATTCGTATTTTTATTGTTATTATTATTGGGTAGGTATCTGAATTGTTAATTTCACAAAATATTAGTAATTTTATTTCATATTATGAAAAGTAGTTCGATTTAATTAATATGGCGTATTCTTATATTTTATTGAATGTTGTGCACAATTGTTATCGGTTGCAAATTTGATTGTAATTTAATATTGATATTTTCGTGTGTGATGGTTTGTAAGCTGTAATTGTGTCATAAATAAATAAATAAAACTTGAAACAAAATTCAAAGTGCTTTGTTTGTAAAACGTAAAAAACTGAAAATAAGATATTTTTGGTTTTACTTTGTAAATACAATCCAATGTTTTGTAATAATATAATTTGTACTGGACTACGAAAAAATATTCATTTTTCTAACAATCAAATCACATTACGATACATACGATTACCTATTTTCTTGCGTACGATATATCGATACTTACCTAAAAACATATCGGACATCCCTGAGTCCACAGATTAAATATTATTTTTATTATCGTGTCGTCGTTATATTATCGTGGATAAAAAAATTATTTTACAGGTAAATTTAACTTTGTGTACATTTCCTAAAATAAAACCACAGAACATAGATACCTCTTATATCTATGTTCTGTGAATAAAACTTTAATCACTACTTTATAAATACGAAAGTAACTCTGTCTGTCTGTCAAGCTTTCTTGTCTCTAAACCACTGAACTGATTTTGATCAAATTTGTTTCAAATATAGAATAGAGCTCGGGGAAGGACATAGGCTACTTTTTAACGCGAAAAATATGCTTGAAGGGGTTGAAATAGGGGATGAAAGTTTGTATTTTTGAAGTTCGTCATTGTTGAAGATAAAACCATGAAACTGAATTTAGGCACTTAGTAAGTAAGAAAGAAAGAAATATTTGTTGTAGGATTTTCATATTTTTACCTCTGTAGGGGTGAAATAGGGGATGAAAGTTCGTCATTGTTAAAGATAAAACCAGGAAAATTTGAATTTAGGCACTTGATAAGAAACAAATAAATATTTTTTCTAGCGTTTCTGAAATATTATCAATGTGGGGATGAAATAGAGGATGAAAGGTCGTACCTACCTAAGGAAGTCAAAACAAAGTTACGCTTTCGCGCCTAACACTTGAACTGATTTTGATGAATGTGACGAAAATAGACTAATATTAAATTTTTTTGTAAAAGAGAGCATAAGGCGGTTGAGATAAGGGATGAAAATTTGTATGCGATTCCTCAATATCGAAGATAAAACCATAAAACATTGTATAAGCACTACATAAAAAGTAAAAAAATGTATGTTTTAGCGTTTTTGAAATTTTGACGCATGTGGGGATGTAATAGGGGATGAAAGGTGGTAAAGAAGTCCAAACGAAGTCACGCTTTCACGCCTCACATCCGAACCGATTTTTATGAAATTTGGTACAAAAATAGATAGATAATCCCTTGAGAAAGCTTAGGACATAAGCTGCATTTTTTGTAAAAAGGGCGTGAAGGGGTTGTAATAAGAGATGAAAGTATGTATGGGATTCCTCATTTCGAAGATAAATCCACGAAACTTAAAACGTATTTAGACACTTGGCAAAAAGTAAATATATATGTTCTAGCTTTTTTGAAATTTTGTCCCGTGTGGGGATGGAATAGGGTATGAAAGGTCGTATGGAAGTTAGCAAAGGATGGAAAAACAAAAAACGTAGTTTATAAAAACATTTTGGCCTCAGGGAGGTCCAAAACGTGTAAATCCGTCAAAATCTCGAGGTCGAATTTTTCGACGATTACAAGACTTCCTCTATAGTACGTATCTATACGAGGAAGTAATAATAAAAAATAAAAATGTAAGTAACTATTACCAACTATTCCACACAGACGAAGACGCGGGCAAAAGCTAGCTCCTTATATTTTATTTTTAAAGACTAATACAGATTGATCAAATATTAATGAATGTATTTGTTTTTACTTTTTGAGAACTTTAATTTGTGGAGTAGTAATATAGTTAGGCTTGCCATAGGTAGGTAATATTTTAAAGTGAAGTCCGGACGTATAAAAACGACGCGAAAAATTTACAGCCATATTGGTAAAGATTATGTTCGAGCCACAAGCTGAACATTGGACTCTGCGGTTGCGTGGTCAGCAGCGAGGCAACAAACACCTTTCCACGGGTCAGCAGCTACGTGCACCGTCGGTCCGTCGGCTACTTACACCTATGAGAGACATACAAAAACCTTTCAATGTGTACATACCAACAATGTAGTTTATAACAACAAACATTTACCACAATAAACAGATCTCAACCGTCCTTGTTGGGTCTCACTACCTCCCCGCTGCTGCCTGCCAGGGCTACTCCCTGGGGCAGTTCCTTTACCGTCATGCTGCCTGCCAGCTAGGGCTAGGTACTCCCTGGGGCAGCTCCTACCTATCACCAAATCCTTGCTGGCCAGTCTTACACCCTGGCTCAGCATCCTGTTCTAACTATTTGTATTTGTGGGAAGTGGCGACTTACAACCGTCGCGACCTGCTCGTACAGATTAGATATTATATAAAATGTGCAAACCTGTTCTATTTCATATGCCACTAGTCTACCTACATTAAAATGCCAAAAAGTTGGACCTAAAATCAAAATGGCTGGCTTAGAGAGGCGTGCAGCTTGGCCCGAGTATCAGCTTTTAACATAATGTAATCCGGCGCCATCCTCTTTTTCTGACAGTACATAAATCCATAACTTAGACGAAACTGCTACCACTAGGTACTGTTTAGAAGACCCAATGGATTATGGCACCAAAGTAACCAGCGGCGAAAAAGGGGCACTGTCCCTAGGTACCGGCAACATCATAAGCGCTGGGGGGCAGGCTATTCCACCAGTCATTAACTTTTGAAGAAAAAATATTAACCCTCGCAATTTCGCTCGAATTTTTATTTATTCCTGTTCGGATTTTCTTTGATCTACTGTAGGCTGGGGCTGATCCACTTTGAACGTATACTGGGTGTAAAAGACATGAACAGTCAAACGAGAACCATGTATTCTATACATCAAAATAAGACATATTTCAAAAAAAATATTGCTGGGAAATGATTTTTAATTTTTGGTGTTAAAAAAAATTGCAAATTGTACCGCGCAATGTAAAGGGCTCAACTCGCACGCAACTCGCAAAACCGTGATAATTTTGCCAGACGGCGGCCCCGTTCGTTAGTGTCCGTGCGCATCGAGTGAGCTACATTGAACGCTAACATTTTGAAGCCATTATTTGTTATGAAATACTAAAAAAAATTATAATGTTTCTTTGGACAATAATTAAGAAATAATGTTTAGAATGCGTTTTCATAAAAAAATTAAAAAAAAATTATGACTTTGACCTTCAATAAAATCGTAACTATCAATTTCCCAGGTATAGTCTAAAGGAAAAAAAATGTTATGATGGTGAGCAGAATACATGGTTCTCGTTTGACTGTTCATGTCTTTTACACCCTGTATGTATTAGATCCCAACAAAAAAATATAAGATCGTTATTGAAAACTAAATTTTGAAATGGTTATTTTAATTAAGCTTCTTCCAAATTGTTGGATATTTCTGACGCCCAGATTAGAAATTACAGCGTTTGAAAAATTAAAGATCCACTGTTGACCATGTTACCCTGCCCCTTTTGCTGATCCATTAGTCGCCATTTGCGATACCCATTGGAGGATATGGGGTAATGCTATTCTGATTTGGTAGAAGAAATGAAGATAAAATACTTATTGTAAAACAAGATAAGAAAAGATATCTATACTAATAATACTAATAATAAAGCTGAAGAGTTTGTTTGTTTGTTTGTTTGTTTGTTTGTTTGTTTGTTTGTTTGTTTGTTTGTTTGGTTGAACCCTAAGATCTCAGCAACTACTGACTCAAATTGAAAAATTCTTTTTTCGTTGGATAGTCCATTTATCTAGGAAGGCTATAGGCTATATAACATCAAGGTACGTCCAATAGGAGCTGAGCATTAATGAAGAATGTTGCAAAAACGGGAGAAAAATATTTCTTTTCAAAGCTTTCCCTGCGTGCGCTGCGTAAACGGTTAAAGTTACGGAAAAATTATGTATGACAGAATTATTCTCCATTAAATTTTCTAAAAAAAAGTCCGCGATAGCATATGTTTATCTTTTATGGTTAGCTCACTATAACCTTTCTTTTTGGTAATAAAATTTGTTTTAAAATAATGCTTTATCTGCGATGGTGTTTTTGTATGTATGATATCATTCCTTATCAAAATAAATACATTATTTATCACAAGCATTTAATTTTGAACAAAATTCTTAATGACTTCATTTGATTTCAATGAATATCTTAAGAGATATCATAGTTTGAAATAAACGGAAAATAATAAATTTTGATTTTCAAGGCTTTTGTTGCGTGCGCTGGGTAAACGGTTAAAGTTACGTAAAAATTATGTACAACGGAATTATTCTCCTTTAAAAGTTCTAAAAAAAAGTTCCAAACAGCATTTATCTATCTCTTAAGGTTGACTCGCTATAACCTATTTTAGTTAATAAAATTTGTTCGAAAATAATGCATTAGATGCGAAGGTATTTTTGTAAAAATCATATTATTCCTTATCAAAATTTATACTTTATTCATCACAAGTATTTAATTTTGTACAAAATTGTTCTTTACATAATTAGATTTCAATGAATATCTCCAGAGATATTACAGTTTTAACATAACTCCGCAGCTAAATAATGATCAAGTACTACGCACGCATCTATACTGAGTTGTTTTTTTTGTTTAGTTGATCGCGCTTATCTTAGGAACTACTGATCCCGTCAGATTCGGACGCATTAGAGACTAATAGGTTCAGAGACACCTCCGAGGGAGATGCTCACCGGTCAGGAATCCTCTTTGGAGTGATTCGACCTTAAAGCTTGAGGACCCATCGAGGTCCTCTACTTTACTAAAAGCCCTGGTGACTTCAAGAAGGTCATCAAAGATAGCCTGCAAAAAAAACCGCCTAGAAGGAGTCGAACGCGCGAACGAAGGGTTCCATGCCATAGATTTTATCAAAAATCTCCAAAAATTATTTGAAATTTAAATTAAATATTATGTTAATATTTCAAGTTTCTACCTGTTATCGTTAATAAGACCGAGAAATAAAACACGTTTGTTGTTGAGCCCCCTGAAATATTAATTTCATTTTGATTTAATTACTTATTTTAAAAGTGAATAATATAACTAAATATTCTGTGAATACTTCAAGCGTCTATCTGTTGCCTTTATCAAAATCGACCAAAAAAAGTCACGCTTATTTTATGGGAGCCCCTTCAATATTTATTTTATTCAATTTATTAGTATTTGTTGTTACAGCGGCACCAGAACAGCCGGACAGCAGAGTCTTAGTAATAGGATCCCGTTTTACCCTTTGGGTACAGAATCCTACAAAGGGGAACTACTGATTCAAATTGAAAAATTCTATGATTGTCTATTTATCGAGGAACACTATAGGCCAGAGCTTCCCAAACTTATTTTCATAGTGACGCCCTTAGGAATTTTCCAATTTTTACGAGCCCTCCCCCTGTTATAGTAACAGCTAAGTTAAGTACATACCTACAAAAACAAAAACATAGCTTTTTTGGAATTATTTAGGCGTTAACGAATGCGCAAATATTTTAAAATTAGAAAGACTGAAAAAAAATTACCATAAAAACATAAAGTAGCACCGACAAATTTCGACGGCGAAAGCAATGTCCCGGTAAACATGCTTATTCGATTTTTTCGCCCGCGCTGGACGGTCGATTTTTTTCAGTGTATTTTCTTATTTTAAAAACAGAGCATCTCAAAACCGGGTTCAAGTTTAGAAATCGCGACTTACATTTCTTTGTCTACATTTATTTTCGTTCGACTATCTCGCTAAGCTAGCTAGACAGCCATTCTATGTGGATCGTCTCACGACGCCCGCCCCCGGGATAGAACCGTGACACCCCAGAGCGTCGCGACGCACAGTTTAGGAAACCGTGATATAGGCTTATAGACCTCCATAACATCACTCTACGACTAATAGGAGTTGAGCATCAATGAAAAATGTTGCAAAAACGGGAAATCCACGCGGACGAAGTCGCGCGGGCACAGCTAGTCTATTAAAAAACAAAGTCCTCCGCCGCGTCTGCCTGTTTGGTCTGTTCGCAATAAACTTATTATGATAGGTCATAAGATAAGCTACCTTTTTTTTTGGAAAAACCGAGAATGGTCTCCGCTTGACTTTCTCGTATACCGGAAACGACTCAAAAGTTGATAGAAACCTTATATTTTGATGTCATAGGTATATCCTTTATACTACGTATACGAGAAAGTAAAAATGACATAGCTCGGAAACTACTTACTGTAGTTAAACTTCGTGAAACTTCCATAGAAACCTTATATTTTGATGACATACATGCATGTTAAATTTGGTTGCAATAAGTGAAAGCATACTCGAGTTATCGTGCTAACGCACAGACACACACAAAGACATAATTTTAAAACGGTATTTTTGGATTCAGGGAGGTCCAAAACGTGTAAATCCGTCAAAATCTCGAGGCAGAATTTTTTGATGATTACAAGACTTCCTCTATACTATGTAGGTATACGAGAAAGTAAAAAGGGGCATGAAATCAGGGATAAAAGTTTTTGTATGTTTCATCATCATCATAACAGCCTTTATAATTCGACCCACTGCTGGGACACAAGGCCTCTCACTGAATAGAAACATTCTGTGAGAGGCCTTGTGTCCCAGCATTGTTCATGTGTTGGGATTTCTAATCCATCCTCATTAGGTAAGTACTCAACTTGGGTTCAGATTTTCTGTAGATTTCTAAAGAACTTTTTTTCATTCGTGTTATATACTTACTCTGTTTCAGTGAACGCTGCTCTGATTTCATTTTCAACCGACTTCAAAAAAGGAGGAGGTTCTCTATTCGACTGTATGATTTTTTTTATGGAATAATTTTATTTTTGCGTTTACAAACGCGTAAATATAATACTAGAAAAATGCACTGAAAAAAATCGACTTAGGCAAGTCGATTTTTTTCAGTGCATTTTTCTAGTATGATTTTTTTTTTTTTTGCTGTATCTTCCGCGTTTACTCCGTCACTTATGAATCGATTTTGATGATTCTTTTTTCGTTAGAAAGGTCATAATTCAAAGGTGGTCCCGTATAAATTTTACCGAAATTGGTTCATTACTTTTTTGTTGAAATGATAATTTCATTGGGGATGAAATAATGATATAGTCCACGAACACAAAAATAATGACATTTTTTTTTTAACTTGCCATTACCTTCCTACCAAATTTTGGTTAGTAGGTCCAATAGTCAACACATAAACTATGACAAATTATTTTATGAACTTAAGTTAAATAACAAGGTTCATAGTACATTAACTTACCATTAATTTTGAATGAATGGCAGGCATTTGTAATGAGCTATAGTTCTGAGACGTGATATTATTTGTTAACCGACTTAAAAAAAGAGGAAGTTCTCTATCCGACTGTTTTTTTGTGTTTGTTACCTGATTACTCCGTCAATTATGAGTATTACGACTAGATTTTAATGATTCTTTTTTTAGGTACGTCAAGATCAGAGATGGCCCGTATAAATTGTATCGATATAAATTCGACCCTTTTTGAACAAATCAGTAATTTCAAACAGTTTTTTCAATTTTTTTTTGCGGTTGCTTTGATATACGAGGGTGGATTGAAAAGTTCTCGGCCTAGTCAATAAAATAAAGTACAATCCATACAAATTTATTTTTATTTTTCGACGTAATCTCCATCTAACTCAATGCATTTCTTCCATATGTTTTCTAAAGCGTCTATACCTGTTTTAAAAAAATATTCCTGAAGCTCCTCCAAATATTGACTAACTGCAGCTTTGACCTCTTCATTTGATGAAAATTTCTGGCGACCGAGGTGTTTTTTTTAGGTTTCGAAACAGGTGAAAGTCCGAGGGAGCCAAACCAAGTGAATAAGCCGAGTGGGGCAACAATTCAAAACCACAATCGTGAATTGGAACCATAGTCTCAACAGACGTGTGAACGTGAGCATTGTCCTGATGAAACAACACTGTTTTGCTCAGTTATCCTGGGCGTTTTTCTTTAATTTCTTCACGTAAACGGCGTAAAAGAGTGCAGTAGCATGCTGACTTAATGATTTCCCCATTCGGGAGGTAGTCCACCACGATGAAGCCATTCGCATCCCAAAAGACGGATGCCATCACTTTTTCAGCTGAAAAAATTGCTTTCGCTTTTTTTTGGGGTCGGTTCACCAGATTTTTCCATTGTTTGGATTGTTGTTTCGATTCTGGAGTATAGTGGTGAACCCAGGTTTCATCCATTGTTACAAACCTATTCAAAAAATCTTCCCGATCAGTCTCAAACATCTCCAAGCAGTCGCGAGAAATCGTGAGTCGAATTCGCTTTTGTTCAACTGAAAGCAACCTGGGGACCCACCTAGCAGAAACCTTAGAAAATCCAAGTTCGTGCACAATGATGTTTTGTGTTCGTTCATATGAGATGCCCAAAGTCTCAGCAATATCCCTGATAGTCAATCTGCGGTTTTCCAATATGAAATCACACACTACCGATGTTTTCTCTAGTCGTAGACGTCAAAGGCTGGCCGGAGCGAGGGTCATCTTCGATGCTTTCTCGACCACGTTTGAATTCCGCAACCCACTTTTTCACAGTGCTATACGACGGGGCAAATTCCCCTAATGTTGTTGTCATGTCAATATGGATCTCTTGTGGTGTTAATTTTTTTTACACAAATATTTAATGACCACGCTTTGTTAAATTTTCTACATTTTCCAAAAACGTTGCGCTTCGTCTCTCTCAACTCGCTCTTACTCAAAAACTACGAAACCCACAAAGAAGAAATTCACCATCGTGATAGCCAAAAAACAAACGAATTCAAAGAGGCTAGTATCATATAAATACCATCACTATTTATATGTCAGGCCGAGAACTTTTCAATCCACCCTCGTATCTTAGACACATTAATGCAGAAACTAGAACTTAGTTTATCGTCTTAAAAGTTACAAGAAGGCTGAACAGAGAATAAAATATTTTTAGCAAAAAAATAGGACAACAGACATCAATGCGTACAAATTTAAACTAAAAAGTAAGAAATGAATAATATTTTTATGAAGTAGTTGAAAAGAGCGTCATAGAAAACCAAGGAAAGTATTGATACGCATTTATAATTATTTATTTATAATTCATACTCCGATATATTTGGAGTCGGTGCCAGCCTAAGCAAATTAAACTTACCTGATAGATACGAACTTAATTAATACATTAACTATACATAGGTAATAATGAATGATGAAGATGAGAAATAATCCGCCGCTCCGTGAAGTTCGAAAATTGCAAACACTTTTCTCCTTGGCTAGCTGGCACCGGCTCCAAATATATCGGAGTATGAATTATAAATAAAGAATTATAAATGTGTATCAATACTTTCCTTGGTTTTCTATGACGCTCTTTTCAACTACTTCATAAAAATATTATTTATTTCTTACTTTTTAGTTTAAATTTGTACGTATTGAAGTCGGTTGTCCTATCTTTTTGCTAAAAATATTTTATTCTCTGTTCAGCCTTCTTGTAACTTTTAAGACGATAAACTAAGTTCTTAGTTTCTGCATTAATGTGTCTAAGATATATCAAAGCAACGCAAAAAAAAATATTGAAAAAACTGTTTTTTAAATAAAATCAATTCTAACTCTCTCAAAATGTGTGAGACTTACTTTCCAAGGTACCTACATCTAACAACCTTGAGCTCCTTTGCATGAAGTTCACAGCCAACCTTAACTTTGGCGAAGCCATTTTTTCAAAAGGTCAACTCATCACTGCGGCTAAAAAACTGGGTATTCTCAACATGGTTAAACGAAGCTTCACGCCACAACAACTTTTGATCACGTACAAATTATGCACAGGTTCACAGGTTTGATCTTGCATGTAGTATTTTTGCCATCTTTGGGACGGTTCAGCAAAATATTAAGTTGCCGCTCTTGACTCGGTTCATCGCAGAGCCCGTAAACTTATAGGTGATGTAGAGCCGTGTCGTAGTACGACCACAAACAGCGTGACATGAGATTTTTAATAAGTATTAGATAGATAATATAGATCGATTTATTGTAGATAAATAGCGTGCTTTTAATACATCTAGCTAGGTACAGTCGACCAAATTGAATCATGACCCACCTTAAGATCATTTTCCTACAGTCACTCTATACAAAGTAGGATGAAATTCGCTTGAACGTACATTTCCAAGTAACGAACCTGTTATCAATTTGTTAGACACTGACAGTGTCTAATAAATATGGCTTTTTAAAATTTGTTTAGACTACTACTTGACAGCTGACACATAACGTCATTTTATTTTTAAAAATATAATAGTTATTCCATTTTCTCAGTAGTGAAAAGAGTTTAGATTATGAACGACATCTTATTTAAAATTCCAATTGAGACTTTAGTGCAGTGATAAGAAAGATTAAAATTGCATAGATCTCTGACCCGTAATGACGCATTTTTATTCATATTTAAAACGTACTAAGTGCAACACGCATGATAGCGAAGAAAACCTAACTAAATTTATGATTCTAAAGGAATGATCGGCCAAGTGGGTCATGATTCAGTTGGTTTGACTGTACATCGGGAATTAATTGTAAATAACATTTTACAAACTTTACTGACAATCTGAGGTCCATGTTATTTTTTTTGTCATAAAAACATAAGTAGGTATTAATTCCATGCTATTTAGTATTTCACAAGAGCTATTTATGAAACCAAATAAGTACCTAAGTAGGTAGGTATGGACTTTTCGGAGAAGAATAATTCGGTGAACCACACTAATCTCTAAATAAATAGTATGATTATGACACGTGAAAAAATGTTTAATGTTCGATTTCGGTAATTGCTTTTGTCTTTCTATTACTAAAACTGTGTGAATTTGGTTTGTCCCGTCACCCTATGAATGGTTGGATGAATATTGCTGAAATTTGGCACAGATTGTAGTCTGGAATAGCACTTTTGGCCCGAAAAATAACATCACCACTCTTGATTGCGAACAAAATAACACATAGAAGTGCATGCCCTTAAATCATATTCCACAAAGGCCCAAAATATTAATATATTTTGGCATAGTTATTGCTTATTTATTTCACATAAACCTAAAATAAGTTTGATAAAATCCATTTAGGTATTAGGTGCTTACCTACCTAATATCTAAATGGATTTTATCAAATTTAATAGGTAGTTAGGTACTTATAAGTAGGTAGGTAAGGCTTAGGTTTATAGGTTTATGCGAAAAAAAAAAAACTATGCCGACAAAATTAGGTCTGAAATGGTCTGAAAATCCACAAAATGTGGATTTTCAGACCTAATTTTGAACCAATAGGAACAGAGACTTTGCAAAGAATTTATTATATTATTAATGTACTGTAGCGGTTTTAATCAAGAATTAATGTAAGTACATTAATTAGAATTTTTTTTTCTAATAGAAAATACTAGGTACTATTGTTAATCGCTTTAGAGCCTATGAGAGATAACATATTATAAAGAGATACTTAACCAATAAAAATTATAAATCGGTAAATTTTAATGACGATTTTTACAATGTACCTATTTGAAATTAAATTTATACTTACTTATTAAATTAAAATACATATAATTCTAGACATAACGATGATATTATAATATTGTTAAATGTAGTGTAGGTCGGTACTCACATATTTTAATAATTATTTGAAAAATATCAGTTCGCGGCCATATCTACCCTACATAGGTACCTAGCTATAACTTAAATTATTAAAGCTAATAAATAGGTAGATAATTACAGAATAATAATAATATTTTTAATTATTACTTAATTATAGAGATAGTTTTACTATAAAATCTCGTTAAACTTAGATATAAAAATACAGCAAGAGTTAATTTATTCAATATTTATTTAGTTTGCGTTTAAAATAATTGCCAGATAAATTTTATTGAGTACAACCTTATTACCTGCAAAAACGCACGAGAACGGACTATATTATGACGATGTTCATTATTTTTGTCGTAATTAGGCAAATTAAATGTGAGCGCGGTACGGAGGGCCGAGAGCCGACGAGGGGCGGGGTACCTGCACCGGCCCTGTACACCGAACTACTATTGGTCGGCCCCGAATCCGCCCCTCGTATCTCGGCGACCTCCTCCCGTTCGTAGCCGAAGGCGCTCGAATCGTTTACCTCGCTCAGTCGCAAACGCTACGGTCTGTGGAGTGTGTCTCGTAAGGACGACAGTGTTGTGAAGGCGAGTGAATGTGAGATGCTCGGACGGTGATCGAAGCATGGTGAATTACGTCAATCCGCTCGCCATGTACCAAGGCAAGAGCGGCCAGTACGGTGGAGGCTGGTACGGTTGGCAGCACCAGAACTTTGAGGAGCAGCAGTGGTGTGCTTGGAATGGTGCGCCGGCGGGCGGAGAATGGGCACCAGACCCACATCATTTTCCTAAACGGGAGCCTGGTGACAGGGGAGAAATTACGGACATTCCTTCTCCAGCGAGGGGTGATTTGGCCAGCCCTAGTGAAGGCTCTCCAGGATCAAGACCAGCGCAGCCGCCGGCGCCACCGCGGTCCCCATACGAGTGGATGAAAAAACCCAATTACCAAACACAACCTAATCCAGGTGCGAATCTACGTAATTTTTATTAATTTTATTTATAATTCACCAACATTGTCATTTTTGTCCGTTTGCTTTCTTTATCACGGTAACGTCGTTTATCATTGACAAATTCGACAAAGGTATTAAAGATTAAGCCTTAAATATATTGAAAATTTACTACACAATCTATTTTAATTACCTCTAAGTATTCAAATTACCTATAATGTAAATGTTTTTCAAATTTACTTTTGGCTAAATTATTTACCTCCATGGTTGTCATTTTTTGTGGCTCCTACCCACACTATTAAACTTTTACATTATTTTAGCTTATGTCACAGATTTCTTAAGTAGGTTACATATAATCACAATACTTAATTAGTAATGTATTTATTATTATTATTAAAATTTTATTTGTTTAGGGGATTATTAGGTCGGAAGCCATCACTAGCCCATTCTAGTGATGGCTGATTTTGAAGCCAAAATTATATATAATTGTTAGTTAAAATTTAGTTCAAAGAAATTGTGATGGGATAAGTTTTAGTTACTGAGATTTCTTTGATTTTTTCAAGAAATTATAAAAACACTGTTTAAATCCTTATTTTCTGACTTTTACAATGACATATTTATTTGATTTTTAGTTACTTTATTCTTATTTATTTTTATTTTACTGACAAAAGCCTTATGCAGTTAGGTAGGTACATCTTTATTGAGGAAAGTATTTTTTTATGATTAAATAAACTTCCTTTTATGAAAAACAACTACTGTTATCAGTTACTACGTAAATGGATTGATTATTTATTTAGTTTGTATTTTCATTAGAGAGTGCGGGCAGATAGATAGACCCGCCCCCCGTCGGATTTTAGGGCTTACCCAAATGATATAGAATCATCTTGATCGGTTTGATGATAGATTTAAAAATAGGACAGAGAAGTTGTTTAGGTCTAGTTTAGAACTTTTTTTATACTACGAGATGGCAAACAAGCTTGTGGCGCACCTGATGTTAAGTGGTTACCTACCTGAGGTGGTTACCGTTACCTATAGACACTTGCAATATTAAGGGTAAATCACTTAACACTGCAAGTGCGTTGTCTTGGAGACTAAGATGATATGCCTTCCATGACCAGTAATTAATTACACTGACTACCTTTCCCTTCAATCCGAAACACACGAACTGTTTCACGACAGAAATAAGAAAGGCGGTGGTACCTACCCAGTCGACCCTTCATATTGGTCTACCACCTAGTAAAAGAACTAATGAGAATTTACTTAAAACTCGAGAAAAACATGCAGTGCCTTTTTTGGGAGCTTTTTCAACAATTACCTACCTACTCGCGTAATGGGCCTAATTAGTTTTCTATCAGACTAATAAACTAACCATTTATTGATTTTAACCAACAACAATTAATGTGTTAATGTCATATATTTTATGGGGAGTTTTAGTAATAATATATGTGACAAACTATTTCAGAGTTAAATTATTATACGTACATAAGTAATAACTTATTACTATCTTTTATAGGTATAAGTATATTTTTACAGGTATTTTTTATCCTTTTTGTATTGACTTTCAAAGGCTTTTTTGTCTTACGATAATACCTTATCAACAGAAACCTCAAAAACAACAAAAACCTCAAAAAACCTACTTCAAGACTTCACAAATTTAAACAAAAAATAGGAAATAATATTGTAGGTAATTACTTTAATGCGAAAAGCGTTAGAGATTAGTTAACGAAATCTTTGATGCACGTATTATTATAAACGTATCTATTTATATTTGGAGTCTACCAAACAATTAAAATTCAATAAATACAATTGAAATTCAATATAATACACATTCATACAACCACGCTCATAATCATAAATGGGTGAGCCTGCGGTAATATTTTGGTTACACTAAAGCTATATCTGGCAGAATGGGCATTGTAGTGCCTCATTCATAATAGTGACAGGTTGCCAGCCTATCGCCTACATAAGAGGGGTAAAAAAATAAAGTTTCTCCCGAGTTCTTGTTGCAAAAACAATTGTGTTGAGAGACTCAATTTTAAAGTCAATCTACCGTACTATTGTCGGTTACTTTTAAGTACATTTTCACTTGATATTGGCGCAATGCGTAGGTAATCTTTATGTGTAGCGATCGAAATTTATTTAAAAGAAGAACATAAACTCGAAAGTAAGCAAAATTTCAGTGAGCCAACAAAAAAACCCGACAACTAGGACTTGTTATATTCTAAAACATATCAGCACAGCAGTCCGCAAAATAATTTATAATTCTATGCTATTATTATAATAAGGAAAGATTTGTATGTTTGTAACGAATAAACTCAAAAACTACTCAACGGATTTTGATGAAATTTAGTACAAATATAGTTATGATTTTGGGAAACCACATGGCTACCTTTCATCCCCTATTTCATCACCACATAGGTTTCATCCCCGCACAGGTCAAAACTACTAAAACGCTAGAACAAAATATTTATTTATTTCTTGTCAAGTGCCCAAATTCTAAGTTTCATGGTTTTATCTTCACAAATGACCTATTTCCATATAAACTTCCATCCCATTTTAAGCCCCTTTTTCACGATAAAAGGTAACCTACATCTTTCCCAACGTCTATCAAATATTTATAACTACCATTTTTGATAGTTATTTTGAGTTTATTCGTTATAAAATACAAATCCAATTACAAAAATGAAAGATTTGTATGTTTTCGTACGAAATCGCAGGCAAAAGTCTTTTGGTGATAGAAAATGTACTGAATGAACACTGCAAAATTTAAGTTATAAAGTCTTGTAATTACTAATGTACCTATTAAAACCAATAGGTATATGTGATTACTGTAAGTAATGTAACCAGAAATATTAAACTACTATGACGTAAGTAATATAATTAAAAAATATAAACATCTCTAACATTATAATACCGCTGTTTCCCGTTTAATACGCTTTCTCGCCTAAGATGCGTTTTTGGCTGGGTCCCTAGGAAATTTTACTGTACTTAAGTTCTGCATAAAGATACATACTCTCCTTTGTCAAAAAATTTTTGAATAATAGAAATGTCTACCCGTTCGAAGCCGGGACATGCCGCTAGTTTAATATAATTGAATACACCTGTTCTTAGAATTTTAGTGGCAACACTAATTTGTAGTATTGTGCATACACATTTTCTGCGTCAGTTTTGAATCTGCACATGGCATGGAATTGTTCTTTTAGCACCTAAATATGTTCTTATTCTAAGCTCCTGGCATAAAAAATTTCGAAAATCAAATACTTATTTTGAAATTAGCATATAGGCTCGAAAAGTCAATCGAGAGCTTGTAAGTAGATATATTTGGTTTAGGTACCCAGTTGGCCATTAACGTAGCTTCTAGCCTACTAGAAGCTAGGTTACTTGTTGATTTTGTAATACTTACCTAATTGCACCCAAGTTAAATCATTATGACCGTAAATTTTATTATTATTGTTAGTGTTATGGTAACTAAATGACATACAGTAAAATTTTATTATTCTATAGGTACAATTTATTTACAAACACCACTGATTAAAATCTACTACAATATTTACCGTGGCTTCGTATTTAACTTAAATAGAGTTAAGGATACCCACCTACATATTATTGAAAAGTTTTTATTTCAGAAATAAAAATTTAGCTATACTTATTATTTTTAATCAGAGAGGTCAAATGCGTTTACGCATCATCCCTTTTTTTGTTGACGGGGAGGTCAAATGCATTTATGCATCGTCCCTGAGGGGTGGTGCCAACCGCGGGGATATGTGGGACTCGAGGTAAAGGCGTTCCCTCCATACCCACTAAACATCCTCAACGGCCTGACCTTTAGTGCGCTATTACGGGACGGCTCGGGATCTGCGCACGTGAGCGCAATTATACACCGAGACCGTCCCAATGCTGCCCGTCTAGGCACTTCTTGCACCATCGGGTGGCCAGCAGCCACTCCTCCACCGACGGCTGCTCGACTTGGCGCGTCCTTCTGACGAGGACACCGGGAGCAGCCATCGGACCGCACCCGGGGGACATCGGGCGCGGTCTTGGCCCTGAAAGGGCCGTCCGGAACTAGCCGTGGTGGGAAAACAAAAACAACTCGACGATGGCATGTGACTTCGAATGCCAAGACCACTTGACATCAAAAGCCACATATCCAGCGCCGAGAAAGTTTTTCCCCACCACGTTACCAGGGTCCTCCACGAGGAGGCTTCCGGACGTGGTCCCCTACGCATCATCCCTGCAGTATGATGCACCTGCAGAGGTATAAGGGTCTCGAGGTACAGGCGTTCACCCCTACCCACTGAACATCCTCTTCGGGTATCCCGCCAAGGCACATGTCGACAGCACCCCGGGATCGCGATAATTCGCTTTTCATCGGGAAGCCATTTGTGCTCGCCCTATGCTTTCGGGCCCAACCAGTGTACCGTTTAATCGTGTCCACTGTCCGGCGGGACAACAGCCCGCCAGTCTTGCAGACCAGCCGCCACCGAGCACAAGATTCCACCGGCGCTGTATCGTTGATAGTCTAGAGTCTAGACGAAGACGATTACACGTTTAAGGTTGCAAAATCTCATACTAAGGGTAATAAAAAGGGCCTTTACCCGCGTCCCGGTGCCAAGGGTGGCTTGGGTGAACGATGTCTACGCCATCTATCCCCCTACCTAAAGCTGCAGTCATATGTCATATGGATCCCACACTAGGGTCCAGCCACGGTCCAGCCGACTCGATTGGGTCCGGCTGTGTCGTGTAGGCACCAGGCGCGGGTTTCAACAGGGCGGCGCTGCCTCTGTTGACACCACCGCGGAAAAAGAAGCCTTCCTTGAAACATTCCTTTATTTTTAAAAAGAAGCATATTTGCATTCGCAGAATTCTCAAAAAGCTTATCCGAACTGGGAATCGAATCACCTAACAAATAAAAATAATTTAACCCTAGCCATTTTATTTTACAAATCAATGCAGTCGATGCTAACGATAATTTTTCTCTAATCTCTAATCGAATTGCTTTTGATACGCCATTATTTTAACAATTAATAACACAAAATCCAGATTAAAATTACCAAGATTTTTGTTCGATTTTCAAATTGCCAGAGAACTTTTTCAAAATTTCTTTTTTCTAATTCCAACAAGAATCGCGAGCAACAATAATAAAATTAAAAATTTGATTTAATTCGATTAGTAAAATAAGCAAGGCAAGGGTTCGAGAAAGCTTTTTGAGAATTCTGCAAATGCAGTTTATCTTTTTAAAAATAAAAGAATGTTTCCATTCAGTAAATTGAGCTATTTTAAAGATTTAAGGTACTTTTCCTCCAGGGCCCATTTTTTATTTCCTCCCTGTATAAGGTGATATTTTTCGATATAAAAGGTAAAATGTAGGTTGAGTAAACAGAAATTCTACCAAAAAGACTACCTGCTAGTTACTCTTTCCTAAGTGTTATTTCGTAGACTGATTATAACTTTCGCAAACATTTATTGATTTATTTTAAATAAACTAAATACTATACAGTTAGCTTCATGCAAACTGCTAACCCATCTTGGGCAGGCCTTCCGATTTGCCGAGGTTTTGCCCGAGGCATGTACCCATTTTAGCCCATAGAAGTAGGCAGTACGTTACGTTGATTCCATTTGCTATGATCCTTACATAATTCTTTCGCTTCATCTTTTTTCATCAAATCACAGTGCATATACAGTACACGTTTTAAAATGTTGTAAAGTCACAATTTGGGTAGGAAATTGCTACGAGCGCAGGCGGACAATAGTAGGGGGGCCCAAGAGGGGATTTTGGGATTGATTCAAGAGTGGCAGTTTAATAGTAAGGGAGAATCCTTGTACCTTGTTAGGTACTTTCAGCAGGTATGAGCCCTCAATATAGTGTCGTATGTTCTGAGCCATTGATCAGATTAGTAAAAAAAAATCGAACCTCAGAACTGCTCGAGCGCGTCAGATTAAAACAATTTAGGTTTATAATATACAGAAAATGATATTATTATAAAAATCTGACGATTTGACCGTGACGGAAGTGATCGAGAGAATTTCAAAGTTGCAAAAAAAAATCGTAACCTTGAAATGTTCGAGCGCGGTTCTTTTTTTTTTTCAAAGGAAATTACTTAAAAATTATAAAAATATTATAATCTGACGATTTCGATAAGCCGAAACATCGAAAATAATAAATAAAGTGTTGTCTATTCTATACACTACTCTCGGCCGCCATGATGCCTTTTTGGAGAAATTTCAGATTCAGGTATGTTTTTATTGCTGTACAAACGGCAGGAAATAAATAAAAATTGTTATTAAATATCATTATTGTTTCCAGCCGCAGATTCCCAAAATTTTGATGAAAACGATGTGTCGGACTTGAATTTACAGGTCGAAGAGGAATCCTCTGACGAAGACGAATAATTTTAAAATTCTTTTATAACTATTTTTTTTTCACTGTTTGTAATTTGAATAAATAAAGAAACTAAGTAATTATAAAAATAAAAAAAAACCTAAAATTTTATTGAAAATTTGTATGAAATTTTGAATCTGATCACATAGTATTCTCAATATGCTCTATACAACTCAAAAAACATCAATTACCGTCAACTGCGTGAAAATTTGTTGATTTATTCAAAAGTTATGACAGTTTAAAATTTCAATAAATTGTGTTTTATCCCACTTGTATTGAGCTTTTTTGCTCAATAAACTCATAAGTATAGACTAGCTTTCTTTTTGAGCTTAAAAAAGCTCAATAATAGTGTAATAAGCCAAAATTTAGAGCGTTCGGAATTTGCAGAAAATTACAGCAATGGCCTGTGCTATGAACTTTTTTTTAATTCTTTCAAATTGTCAGATTTAACAAATCCCTTCACAAAATAGTCAGATTAAGGCTGGGTACTACTAGTTTGTCGAGTTGAACCATCTGTATGAAAATCTGACACGCGCGAGTATTGCAAAGTCACAATTTTTTTTTGCATTTGCAAAAATTGATTAGGGACTTTTAGTCACGTCCAAATCGTCAGATTAAGTAAGAGGACACTTGTGACGGCTTAAATAATAAGTCCCTATAATTACTGACACGCTGGAGAAAATACATTTTTTTTTGTTTTGTTTTTTTGCTTATATCGCTATTCGTTACGAGCGATCCGGCAGATTAATATTTCTCCGTGGACACAAGTTTGTGGGCTATCTACACTTCCAAAATCTGACGCGCTCGAACATTTTTTTTCATCACTTTTTTTTTACATTTTTGAAAATTCATACACGCTCTCCCCACTACTAAAATGGTTAACTTCATAGGAGCTTTTTTATTATTTAGCATCTAATCTTTGCAATCCAATAGATCTTCTAACCGCTGGAGACACTACAAATTTAGCACTCTGGGCTCCCCTACTACAAAACACAGCGCAAAAAACTGGTTTGTAGTAAACACATGTAGTAGTTCAATGGCTAACGCATGCACTGTTTCTCAGCCTTATCTTAACCATTTTGACATCATGTTTTTTTCTAGAAATAATAATTCTTACTGTCGCAAATTTAAAGCAGCTATTGCAACGACTATAACTAGGCCATCTCAAAGCTCTCCATTATTTTCTGAGTTTTCTTCTGCCCTCTGCAAGTCTAAAACACCCACGAAGGGCGTTATCGCCAATTGAGAGTCTATTAACTAAAACATCATCATCATCATTTTAGCCGAAAGACATCCATTGTTGGGCATAGGCCTCCCCCAAGAATTTTCAACCCCATCGGTCCTGCGCTGCCAGCATCCAGCTGCTTCCCGCGACCTTTACCAGATCGTCGGTCAGTCCACCTTGTGGAGGGACTAAATCATAAAAAGTATTAAATTTAAAATAATTCAAAAACACCTTAACGACTTATCTCTAATACTCGCTTCTGTTCCGTTATGGGTACAAAAACAACACACTCTGAAAGTAAAGTTTGCTTTTGTTTGCAATTTTGGGCATAATGGTTCAATTATTTTTTTGGTAATTTTAGTATCGAAATTTAAAAAATGTTTGTTTAGAATTTAGAAACCGACTCAGCCACCCCTTTTACGGTACACACTTTTGGGAACAAATTGATAAGTCTCATTTCTATTACACATTGTATATTTTAATGTCATTAGTTTCTTTTTTATTGTATATGTGAATGCCTACAAAGCATACATTCTTGGTTAAATAATATAATTTTATATAAATTATATTTTTTCCACAACTTGCACAACATTGCAAATATGTTACTTACTTTAACACGAGTAGTAATATGTAAGAAGCCAAAATCGTCTATTTCGTTGGTGAGATCCACCATACATTATATTGCAATCTAACTGTAGGTAAGTTGAGTGCATCATATTAACACTTCACTTACTTATTATTAGTTTTAAATGCCATCTATTAGTTACCTATATATTTTTATAAATGTTTGTAAATAGTTGAGGAGTCAGTGTTCAAATTAAATGAACTATGTATTTTCTTAATCCCTACTTACTTTGAAACACAATGTTCTAGATTGAAATAACAACCTATTAATGAAAGACAGGACATTAAGTTATGGCCGAAGCAACATATAACCACGGTAATTCTACTTAATATAAATAACAAACACGTAATAAATTACTAAGCTACACAATTAAAAACTAACATTATTAATGCACTAATATAAGGTGCTACTACTGTTTGTTATTCACTTTTAATTTGAAAGTTACTAAATATAAATAACAAACCATAAATACTATCCAGAATTCTAAATATAATACAATGTTTGCAAGGGCGGACTTCTCTCTAAAAGAGATTCAGTCAACCCATGAATGTATGGGTGATTAAATTAATCACTAATATTACGGTACTGAGATGGGTGACCGTAAATTTTCCTCCGTGCAACGTGAAGACACGTCAAGCTGATGGTACCGGGTGCTGCCGCGTTCCCAAGGAGGGTCGGTGTCTGGCAGGCACACGATCGGAAAAATCTAAAGACAAATCCTATGACAGTATCTATTGCCAATATCAAGACATCGGCAGCCCCAAATAAATTTGAAGCAGGGTAAGAGATACCTGTTGATAAAATAAATAAGCCATAACTTGAAAATTGAAGAATGCGTTCATGATTCATTTTCTTTTTAAATATGTTAAGTGTATGGCAGACAAGCATACGGCCTGCCTGGTGGCAGCTCAAGAAATGGAATTCACTGCCAGCACACGTGTTCCCTCCTTCCTACAATCCTGGGTCATTCAAACGAGGCGTGAAGAAGCACCTTGCAGGTCGGCAAGGCGAAGGTGGCTAGCGTGGCAGTTTGTCTCTCGCGCCAGCTATCTTCGCATGTGGACTCCACTTCTGCTTACCATCAGGTGGAATGGAGTCATTTGCTTTACCTTTTTATAAAAAAAGCTACCGTAGTAGCTTTTTTTTATAGGCTACGCGTAGGCTTGTTGCAACACTGACGTGAGTGACACTCGCTCGCTGCCAACCCCTTCTCTACCCTCTGGAGCTCTGGCGGCCTTACTTACCAATGGAAACACATCATCATCAATCAATCGTCATCATTACTACCTTGACTAAAATGACCTGCTTATTAAGTAAATTTAAAGTGATTAATTAATTCAATCATTCGTAAATGCGATCCTGCGAATAACCCCAAAAGTTTGACAAGTATTGGCCCTTATAGAAATGATAGAAACGTATAATTTTTTGATTTGAATATTTATCCTTTATTACTTAGGTAGGTACCCTACAGTTATTTAGGACCTGCTAATTATTTTATTATTTTTTTTTAACTTACCACGTTTTTTATAAAATACTTTTCTTTCATCCATTAAACACAACAACATTTAAGATTATTTCGTATTACCTATGGTCGTAACACACCTTACCAGCTCGGAAATGTCTCCTTTTATAATGAAAGAGAGGCGATGCGTTACAGTTCGTAGCCGTTTCGTAGCCGCCTTTCCGTAGCGTAGTAGCAAGGTGCTGCTTATCATTCGAATTTTTAATGTCAGTGCTCCAACCTCATTTTTAGAATAATCGTACTGGCCAGCACGACGACGACGAAAACAAAATAAAAAACTTATTAAACTTTTTTTGTATTTATTAAATTCAATATCCATTATTTTGGTCTTGTTAAACTAGTAAGTGACGAAGATATTAACTTGGTACCTGAAGAGTTGGTGCGAGCTGAACATAATGCCGAATTGATCAATATTACTAATTGAAGTATATTTGCTTTAAATTAATAAACACTAATTTAATATTATTTAAGCCGTTTTTTGCACCTAACATTTTCCTCGCTGTAGTGAGCTGAAAAATTGTGTATGTGTGTTTCGCTCGTCCGTAAAGTAATTCAATATGAGTGGAACTTTTTGTAAATACAGAATGTAATTCTATAAGGAAACACGTCATGTTACAGTACAATTTCATTTGATCTAATATTATAATGATCTCTGTTTAATTGAGGTAGGTAGTACCTATGTTGATTCTTCAATTTTAGTAAATTAAACCTGTAACCCATGCCATGGGTGTCGTAGAAGACGAGTAATGAACCAGCAAAGGAGTATTGGTCACCTTATACTCCATCCACCAATTCGCATTGGGCAAGCGTGGTGGACTACTGCCTAAACCTCCTTCGATGACAAGGAGAAGCCTTGTGTCCCAGCATTGGGTCGAATTATAAAGGCTGTTATGATGATACTACGTAATCTATTTATTTTTTGATATAAAATTATTATTGCTACAATCAATAGTTGTTAATAACTTTGAATTATTTTGAACAAATTTTGCTAACTAGCTGAACACATTGTTGTGGTTAATTAGTATAAAAAATGGAAAACTATTTATCAATACTATCCTATCAAGCAATTAAAATCGACTCAGTAGTTTCCGAGATAATACATAAAATAAACGAGAAACGGTTAATAACGGAAATCAGCCAAAAGAAAAGTAAAGAAAGTTCTCGCGCACTAAAGTGACTAAAGAATGACAGATGACCGAAATTGATTTCTGAACGACGATGGGACGAATACAATGACGTAGGACTATGTCATTGGACGAATATCAAATGTTTGACAGGTAGGAATAGTTTATATTATGTTTTTAGAGTAAAATAAAAATGATGTTTTTATTCGAATTGTTTTTCATATTTTCTCACTATTTACTTTCCCTGGACTGCAACAAATATTTTAAAACCAAAATTAGTCTAATTGGTCCAACCATTCTCGGGTTTTAGCAAGATTGACGAACAGCAATAAATTTTTATATGTTACTAGCGCTCCACCCGCAACTTCGTCTGCGTAGAGTTTTTTTTATTACATATATCACTGAGGAGTAATGTAGCATTCTAATGGCGAATTTTAGAAATCGGTGCAGTAGTTTTTGAGCTTCTTCGTTAGAAACAAACCAAAATTCCTGTTTATAATATTAAAATGTTAAGAACGGTTCCACATTATCCAATCCGATATCGGTATCGGAGGTCAATACGATATCGGTTGTATAAATGTATAAAATATGTACCCGTCTTCCTCACTGCCCGGCCCGATATCGGATATCAGAAGGTCAAATTTCATAGATTTGTCTTGACATTAGCTATTGGATCGGACCTCAGGATGGGACAATGTGAAACCGCTCAAGTGTCAAGGCAAAAGGATCTCCATCTTAGACAAAGAATAGAAATCTCCATTAGTATTCTAAATTGCCTAACAAATAAGAAAATGGCAATGCACGTCAATTAATAATAATAATAATATATTTCCACGCTCATACCAATTCTCTAGCCCAAATTAAGTATCATTAAGATCTTGTGTTATGGATACTGGATAACCGATAAATTTTAATATACATAATAATATAGATATTGTATAAATAAACTTAAATAAATACATGACTCGTGAACAAATGTTCGTGTTCATCACACAAACATTTGCTCGTACCATGACTCGAACTCGGACCGCTTGATGTGTAGGCAGCGTTACTGACCACTCCACCAATACGGCGTCAATGATTACGTTATTGTAATTTTCGTAGGGATATCTAATTAAATTTAAATAAATACAGCCTATGTTACTTACTGATAATCTAGCTTACTTTTCGTGAAATAATTTTTAAAATCGGTTCATTATTTTAGGCGTGAAAGCGTAACAAACCAACAAACTCACTTCCACATTTATAATGTTAGTTAAGAAAATATCTTTGATTATAAACATGTATTATAATCAAAAGATTATCTATATGGAACATAAACACTCGTATTCACAAACATGAGATCTCTCTTCTCTTGGATAAATAAACGCATTGCGTTGAATGGAGCTCTGTTATTGGTTCGTTTCTCTTGCGTAGTTCACATCGTTAAATTTACTGACGTTTTACTATGAGTTTTACTACTTTAAACTTTTGACATCTGGAAGTTGCTTTTGACATCTCGACCTGTGCGTTGCGTAATATTTATAGCTAGCTACCTAAGCTGTGCGTTCATTTTAAAGTCAGCATAGTGCCGCTTAAAATATTCATAGACAAAACTTAAGTGGGGACTTAAGTTTTGTCTATGAATAAGTTTTTACGACCCTGTGCGTCCACGCGCACTATGAGACCTCAAAAGCCTTGCCATATGGCACGCACTGAGAAATGCCTTATTTTGAATAGCATTGTTTTTTTGGTTTTTTACTAAGACAAGTATTGTTTGTGACTACGGGCGAAAGTCTAAAAGATGCCTGGCTGGTGGCTGGCATTAGGCTGTATCTTCTGTTCTGCGGTAGGTACACAAATTACTTAATTATAAAAACCTGAATAAATTATAATAGGATATTGTGTTTCTTCTTATTAATGGTAATCATTATTACAAAAAAAAAACAGAGGAAAAATAGTAACGAAATTATAATTCAGGCACGCAAATGGGTGTAGTCCTTATAAAATATTTTATTTCATGTCGGTTCTATTTCACAATATATTGCGTAATATCTATATCTACCTTACCTTAAACTTTTGTTAATTTTAATGACAAAAACAGAGATTAGAGGTACCTACCTACTTGGAAACGCCTAATTTTGAACAATCAGACTGTTATCAATATAGAACGTAATCCTATTCGTCGGTGAAACTTAATTCAACAGGATTTATCTAAAGCTTGCGCGATAAAAAAACATAATATCATGTTACAAAAATTACAATTTTATAATTTGCTCGCTCTGCCGCAATGATAATAATCATTGGGCATAACATTAGATGTTATTTTGCGTTTACTGCAACCATTTCATGTTAACGCGTGCCTTGGGAGTGAGTGCACGGTGTGAGCAATTAATTCCGGGCAGATCCGGGGGTGAGGTCCCGGGGAGGCTGGGGATGCCAGGCGCGCCCGGCGACAATCATCGACAACTACGCCCCTGGGAGAACAGAGTTAAATCTTTGCCAACTTCTACGGCGCAATGTAATATTGTAACTTTATTTCAAGTTGCACCGGGATGCTGCTCGTTCATGCAATTCCTTTTTATTTTACAGTGTCAAATTCGAAGTTGGAATACTTTAGGACATTTTCTTACGAATCGTGCTCCTTTAAGTCTTTAAGTCACGTTACGAATAGAAAATTGCAAATTTAAATTAGTTTAATTTATGTTAAATAGGCGTACGTATCTGTTAGTTATTATATACATAGATAACTGTTTAGTTTTGGGGTATGAAAACTGGTTTTTGTATCTTTATTACGGTATATATATTTAGGTACTAATAAGTAGGTATATTAAATTACGCCACCTTTGCAATCTTAAACGAGTTCTATTCACTTTATGTGTTAAGCTTCGCGTGTGTTCACGCCATTTTGTTTTCTAATATACCTATTCATCGGAGCTTATTTACACTATACCGCCTTTATCACAAGTTGTTTGCACAACGAGGGTCGTTCGGGGAAATAAGTCTCCATTTGTCAATATTCACCAGCGTAAAGGCGTTTCGTCTCGACGGGGCACATGTCACCATTTCACGCTTACTGAGATGGATCGTTTCAACGCTTCGTTTTGTGTCAAATTGTTGACTAAATAAATGGGTGCTTAGCCATCGAGTTAAGAAAACTCTCACTCACTTTCGTGGTGGCAAACCGCAGGGGGGTCGCAAAAAATCAGAAGCGAACAGTAGGAGCTGATCGCTTTGTTTATTGTTTAGGCTCGTAAATAACTTTACCGAGAACGCTTCAAGCTGCGTGAAATGATTTCACTAATCATGTAGAAAAAGATAAATCATGTCAAGCTACAATGTCATTTGTTTAGAAACGGGCAAATTATTTTAAACATTTCCTTTAATTTTTGTAGCGTAATTTTCAAAAGCTTACCAATGATTTGCAAATGGATTTTTGGGTTAAAAAGTATTAGTGCGCACTGCTGGTATAAAGTACAAGCGTTTATAGCTTATAGAAGCCTTACACAAGATTTTTATGGCTTCTTTTATAATTAAAAAAAAAATTAGACACTAATTTATTATAATATTTAAAAAAAAATTAGACACTAAATACTATCATTTTATGTTACTCCCTAAATAAATTTAGTTTTAACCGTTCTAGCGATTATTTATGTAGACTTTTTACATTTTTTATGATATAGATAGATGATAATATGATCTATATTTATATAATGCTGATTCATTTGTTACAATTCATCAATTGTTACTTAGCTTAGTACCTTTTTGATGCTTATATTTATGCACATACATATGTCCTTAAAATAATAAAGTTCTGCTCAAGCACAACCTTTATTATCGTTTGCAAGAACACGAACGTCGATATAAGGCAGTTCCGCGGAGTAAATAAGCCGTCACTGAAGCCCTAATAGTCTCAAAGCTGGCGTTTACGACCCGCCCTCTGCGAGGCCTTATACATATACTTAAATACTATTGGCAAGCCCGGAACCCCTTCGCCCCTTTTGAGGAGTAACTTTGTTAGTTTAATTCGGTTCGCCAGTTGATTTTTTCGTATCTTCAACTTAACGTTATTTTTTTAGAATGTCATGACTGTAATTCTCCGCAGGCGTTGATGTACAGCAATGCTTTACCAATTAAATAAGATACGAGAAAAAAATTAAGGAATGATGCTACCTAAAATGGTGCCTCTTATTGACTGGTCTTCGAAAAGGTGTCACCTTTTTATAAACTTAATTAATAATACGATGATTTGAAAAAAAATCAACTGGTTTTTGAAGCAAATCGCAAAAAAACAGCTTTTATTGTTGCGCCAACTGATAATGTCACCAATTAGGAACCGATTCTGGGGAGTTAATTTAAAATACTTACTAGACAAATAGGTAGTAGAATGGAATTCACTTTTAAGAAAATAATCATCTCAAAAAACACCTAATAAATCAAATACGTTAATCTACCTATATACTATGGTATGATAATACTTTTATTACAATTTTAGTTATAAAACTTCAGTTTAAGATAAGTGATGCTTGACTTCAAAATGGCACACTTAAAAGAGAAATCTCATCTCAAGTGCAAGAAGTTACAAATTAACCGATTACGAAAAGTCGGTATATAAGCGTGTCATGATAGAAGTTTTTTTTATCGTGGCCTTGTTAACATTGGCCGCTCCCTAGTTCATCAAAACCGCATTACAAAAAGATACGACGAACGATTGAGTCAATACATTCAAAGGCGCCGCTATCGCGGTAAGTTGCGATTATCATGTATTAACATCGCGCTGGATTTTGACAAAGAGTCAGTGTAAGTGATAAGCGTGCGATTAATTGTTTTCCAACACAGTTTTCACGCCTAGTACCATGTTCGACAAGCAATACAATATGATATGCAGCATAATGTTGAATATCAATACGATAGCAAAATTAACGTGTAATTCAAATCCGATTTACAAGTACGATGGGATTGTTGGTAATAAATAATTAACGAAATGTAAGCGGGTGTAGGTACTATTAGATATCTAACATCAAGTAACACTAATCATGTTTCATATCATCAATCTACACGACGGCAAACGCAAACACAAAGTAAGATAATTATTTCAGTAAGGTATTAATTTGTATAGATTGCCGAGGAGCCTTTTGAGTTTTACTTTTTAATACATATGTGTACTTACCTTTTTATAGTTCGGCATTTTGGTCTTCTTATTATTATGAGATTTAGTTGATTAACGCTGTCACAACTTTGATTGTTTAATGACTTTCTTGATCTTGTAAATATCCTTATTAAAACCCATTTTCACGCATTATTCTCTCTTTTATTTCATTAGGAGAGAGGAGATGAACAACACAATCCATCCACCAGCTTTCCGCTTCATAGACACTCATTCAGTTATAAATACGCTAAAGTTCTGAATTTCTTATGGAGATTCGAAGTTTAAACCAATTGGAAGTAATAGAATTACTTACTGCCTTATGACTCCTTTTCGATACGAATTCTGCAGAGACTCTGGACGACAGTGAGATGGGAGGGATCGTGGGAGATACCTATCGACTAAAGGGACGAACTTCCCATAGAGGGGATAAGGGAAGTTCATCCTACAGGCTAGAGGACACACCAAACCTTCTTACAAATCTTGGAAAACCCTGCAAAAAAATAATCCACGGCTATCTGCAGCCAACAACACCGAGACAAAAATATAAGTACTTGAAAATGATCGTTAATTGTTGTGCGAAAATCTTTCAATAGCGCTTTGATGTGTTCTAACGTATACTTAATCACAGTTGTTGTATTAATATTTACGCTTCCTTGTTCGACGTTAAACAGCATTGAAGTCCTCGCATCAGCGTGACGTTAGCATATACCAGCTCAGTTATCCCCGTTTATCTGCCGGTGCACCTATCTATTTACACGTGATAACCGCTATATAAACACCGCCGCCCTCGGCCCGCCCGCGCTGTTTGCTACACTCAAACTACGGTTTTTTATAAAACTAGCCATAGATCGGATTATGTTCATAGAAATATAAAAAATCTTACGAAAAATGTCTTGATGTAGAATTTTTATATGTTATTAGTCCCAAATTTTAAAACTAACAATTTTACTTTGTGCTTAATTTTTAGAGGATTTTGCAAATAAGTGATTTTTACTAGGAATACTGAAGTGACTTAAATAAGAGGAAACAATAAAGCGGCTATTAACAGAGAAGAATGAAAATTTTAATAAATAACTTATTCATTTGGAGAATTCTATAAAGATTCCGTTTAAAGAACTAACGTATATTATATATTACGTGACAAATCTTTTTAAAAAGAGCAATCATTTATTTACTAGAAATCAAGGAGATTTCTAGTGCTCTACTAGGGAGATTTCTATTACGAAAATTGTTTTTAAATATTGGCAAAAAATTGATAGGAAGTAAAGATCTCCGTGAGTAAATGAAGCACCCAATAGTCGAGCCGTTTCCAGTCACAGAAGAATCATAAATCCTTCTTTAATCTTTGTTTTCCAAAACACCCGGTACGGAAAATAAAAAGAATGCTATACAAAATCTAGCGCTCAGTTTGACGGCCGTCCGATATTTACGTTGAAAATTAACGCCTGCTATCAAACGCTGCATCGCCTATAGATAGCGCACATCTGTTTGTCTTTCCAGTTCTTAGCCATCTCCATTTGTTTGCTCCTCTAACAGGAAATTTATTTAAGTTATAATTTTCTGTCATTCCAAAGGGCACTCGAAAGAGTTTATCAACATTTTGATGTAGGGACACATGTTAACAGGCACCTCTGTTGACTTTTGACCTCCGTGTAAAAAATGTGTGTGCATTGTTTTCCGAGTGTCTCAGAAGTAATATGGAATTAGCACAATATTATATTTTCAGTTAGTCAATATTTTGTGTCTATTGATAAATTTACCAATTAATATATATTTTTTTGCGAGAGTTTAATAATATTTGTTTAAATTTAGTAAAATAAATCGTCAATACAAATGGAATATGTTATAAAAACTTGATAATATCGCCAAAGTGACATTCAAACATTGAGAAATTTCCACATAGTCTGAGATCTCGTTTCTAGTGTCTAAACATTACGTAAATGTTTAATTCCGCTCTGAATTCTCTCTACTAAGTGACAAACATAATTTATGAAGTTCTTAATACCAAGATAAGAGTTATTTACACACTCCAAGAACACGTAGACACCTGAGCTATGTCTTAGTTTATGTACACAGATCTTCGTATCTCAGTAATTTTATTTGTTGAGAAATCTACATGAGAGATAAAAATAGTAAACAAATATTATAATAAAATGGTCGTGTCGAATCTACTACGGGAAATCCCATCAACTTAGCGACGATAGTTCATAATCTAAGTGACAAAAGCTGATTTTGCACACATTTTATGGCAATAAAATAATAAAAAAAACAAAACCCAGCTTAGTAACAAAATGTTTTAAATGATTGTTTAATCTGTGGATGATTAATATTATTCAGACACAATTGATTTTCATTGTCTCGCGGTTCGCGGTAGATATCCATGGAGCAGGGATTAAAAGGTAAACTCAAGTACGAGATAAACTTTTGCTTTACAATACACTCGTTGAACTATACCGAGCGGGGACTTAAAGGTAAACTCAAGTAGGTACAAGATAAACTTTTGCTTTACAATACACTCGTCGAACTAGTCTACCTCATCCCGCCATAGGTATCCTGTATATGCTGTACCGGGGCGCTACCTTATCCCTGCATGACGGCCACACGCTATCAGAGGTCCGAGCTTTAAGACGCACCCTCAGGTGTAGAAAAAAATTTCTGCTCGAATGCGCTAAAGACAGAGACCCGCCGTCTCGAAATCCTTTTGGGAGGTTCACCTTACAAGTTTAAGAACCCACCAAGGTTCTTAAGGCTTCTTAAATGAACCTGGTGACGCTGTAAAGGCAATGTAGCAAAAATAAGTACCTAGTAAGTAAAAAGTAAAGATAGTCCTAAATTATAATAATGATTTTATTTTTCTGGTTATCTTATTACTTCGTATTGAATACAGACTAATGTGTTTGATGATGTCAACGTAATTTTTGTTTCATTATGATCAAACTGAGCTAATTTTTGTTCAAAAGACCGGAACTGTGCGTTAAGTAAAAAATTGCAATAGCTAAAGTTTTACGTTACGAAACAGATATTATTTAGAAATGCCTCAGTTTTTCTTCGTTTTTATTTATTTATCACAATGTTTACGTTAAATTTAGGAACCAATGAGGTTTGTATCAATTACTACAGTAGGAGTTTACACTAAAGTTCGTAGTATTAATTATGTTCTGTGACTAAAGGAACCTAATCATAGGTGTAAATTAATTAAAAACACGACCGGTTGCACCAAGTTATAAGTTTTACAATATCGTAAAAAAATAACGTAAATTTAAAATTAGAACCAACCATTCCTATGAAATAAGTTGACTTTATATTAAAACGGCAGACATGCTGCGATCACGTTTTAAAAGTCAATTTTAATGATTTTTGACTACTGGACACGCCCAAAAGAACCAGACACGGGAATAATGAATCCCCATTTCACTTACGGCAAGCACATAGTATACCTAGCATTAATATGGAGTTTGCTAAAATAACGTAAATCTGCCGATTGTTGGCTTAAGAGCCAACAATCGGCAGATTTACGTTATTATAGGCCCCACAGAACACGTGTTCTGTGATAGGCCCGTATTACAGAATGACACTCAAATCAATCACGTCTTGAAAATCATTTGTCACTTTCTATCGAACGCAAAGTGATAGAGACGTACCACGCTCAAGTCGGCGTTGATTCTTGAGACTAGAATACGGGCCTGACTCTGTCTGTATAATATGTTACTTTTTGCAAACATAAAGCTCGCTACAACATACGTATGCTAGATTATTGAAATTATATTTCTTAAATTAGAGCCTAAATACAAATGGCTATAGGGTACATTCGCGGCTTCTCCAAATATTATACATAGTATATCAAAATGTTAATAAACTATTATTTGCACGTTGTCACAAGGTGTGGTCCGTATTTTATCCCTCTACTAAGTCCACGCAGCCGCCTCAGTTCTCGCCGCCTGGATTAACCTTATCGAGCCCTAGGGATTCCTCGTTGAAGGCACGGGGGGGATAACTGCTGTATGAAACTCTACGATCCTTGTTACGACCGTATAAAAGACTCAACACGCGCTAACAGAGAATTATCGTTACTTATTCTAATTTACATCGTCAAATGGTTCCATTTGTATTTACAAAAAAATTGCTCAATTTACAGTTGCAAAATTATATCCTATACAGGGTGTAAAAGACATGAGCAGTCAAACGAAAACGATGTATTCTGCTCACCGTCATAACATTTTTCTTCCTTTAAACTATACCTGGGAAATTGATAGTTGCGATTTTATTGAAGGTCAAAGTCATAATTTTTTTTTTCATTTTTTTATGAAAACGTATTCCATACGTTATTTCTTAATTATTGTCCAAAGAAACATTATCATTTTTTTTAGTATTTCATAACAAAAAATGGCTTCAAAACGTTAGCGTTCAATGTAGCTCACTTGATGCGCACGGACACTAACGAACGGGGCCGCCGTCAAGCAAAATTATCGCGGTATTGCGAGTTGCGTGCGAGTTGAGCCCATTACATTGCGCGGTACAATTTGCAATTTTTTGTAACACCAAAAAATAAAAATCATTTCCCAGCAATATTTTTTTTGAAATATGTCTTATTTTGATGTATAGAATACATGGTTTTCGTTTGACTGTTCATGTCTTTTACACCCAGTATACATGACGTTTAGAGGTTTATTTCTTACTATGTGTGCTAGTAGGTTTATGTAGTCATATTTTTGTTGTTAGCACGCGTTGGCGCCCATTTGTTTGTCAGATATTTATGCAAATGTGACTATTAACAGGTAAACAATTAAGTGTTAATTGGTGTGACGTTGGAAAGCAAAATTTAAAACATTGATTTATTTCACAAACCGTGTTTAAAATGATATAAAACGTAGATGAAAATGTGAGTTAGCAAACAGGAAATTATTTTCGATTCATGTCTCAAGGTTCATGTCACGACGTAGCAAATCCTGCAGCGTAGGAAGCTCTGCGTCTTTTCCGTATTTACGATGAAGGGTGTTTTTTCGTTATTATCAGAATGCATCAGTCCACTGCTGGATAAAGGCCAATCTCAAGTCAAGCCTCTGAGCCTCACATACGGCTCGGCACACCATAGCGCTGACAGGCCTCCCAGCAGTGCTGATCATCTCATTCCTTGTAAGTGATTTAAATAAGTAAATCGAATCGAAAAAAATATTGTTAATAAAAAACCGCCTTCAAAACTAAAAATATGAAAATGTGTTTGAAAATTTTTAATGCCACCTATGTTTTTTGAGGTCGGTCCAAAAGATGAGTGACAACTTTTATTCCAAATATTGAGGTCGGCACCGGCATTTCTATATCTTTTTAAATGAATTTTTTATTTCGCCGTTTTTAGTTTTCAAGGCAGTTGCATTATTTAAAAATAATTTTTTTTTTGCTTTTTATGTTGTACGTAGGTATAGATTTCTTTAGGAACCTATCTTTAAGACAACCAAGTAATAAAATGAGAACATCGTTTACGTATTCGAAGTCAATTAAATACGCAATATTAGGAATAAGTGAAAAACTACTTGCGTCAGATTTCTCCCAAATATAAATGGGACCACATGACAATCATATGCTTTCGAATTTAAAAATAATCATCAAAATCGGTACACCCAGTAAAAAGTTATGAGGAAACACACATAATAAAACATACAGTTGTATTGAGAAGCGCCTCCTTTTATTGAAGTCGGTTAAAAGTATGAAATTCATAATTTTTATTTGCTGTAATGACACTCTAGGGAGAGGATAGTTGATGGGAGTGGAATAATTGACTTTTATGTCAATTTTTTTAAGAAACTTGTGTAGCAATTTATACCATACTCGCACCCCGCCCGCGGCTTATTTTGTGTATTAGTGTATATATTATTTGCAATAAGATAGCCTATGTTATTCAGTAAAAAGAAGCATTCTAACGGTGAAATCATTTTTAATATTGTTCCAGTAATTTTGTGCCTATGTATTACAAACATACAAATCTTTCCTCTTTACAATACTAGTAGGTATCTATAGATCGACATTAAAGTTTAGTACCAGAAAATTAAACAATTATAAAACTACATTTTTGTATTTTGTTAGAGAAAATAAAAGAACTTAAAAGTATAGTTGAATACTATTCAAGATTAATTAAGTTTAAAAAAAACAATTCTGATTCACGTAATTAGTATATTATAAATTGCTATTACTCTTTGTCGCAGGTAAAACGAGGACAAAGGACAAATACAGAGTAGTGTATAGTGACCATCAGAGGTTGGAGCTTGAGAAGGAGTTCCACTACAGCCGGTACATCACAATACGGAGAAAGGCGGAGCTTGCTGCCAGCTTGGGATTATCAGAGCGACAGGTATATTACAAGTTTTAACATTTCTTTATAAATTACCTATAATGGTACCTAATATGCTTTAGGTACCTATAGGAAACAAATTCTATAGGAAAGTTTCACATTTTTGATAAGCATTTATCCTTTTTACCCGACTACGGTGAAGCCAAAAGGAAGGCTAATGATTTTAGCAGTCTATGTGAATGTAGGTTAGGTTAACAAATCCAGTGATGTTCCAGTTGATGAAAAGACGACTGATAAGTTAGTTGAATCTGCAAAGATTCTGACCACTGTTATCTCAACAGGTGCCGGAAAATCGAAAAACATAAAGGGCACGATACAACGCGAGCTCAAGGATGCTGCGAGAGAGTTAGTACAGATAGTCGAAGTGTTGTCGACTCGCACTGTTGGTGAGGAGTTACGCCTATTGCGGGCAGAGAACACTCGCCTCAACACCGACATGGATTTACTTCGTCGGGAAACTGATAGCCTGAAGCCGCTCCGTCAAGAGCTTGAGGAACTAAAGGCAGAGCTCCGCGCGCTTCGCGCTTGTACGAGCGGTTCCAATAATAGATTGCAGACCGCTGCAGATGAATTGGATATGGACACTAGCCCTGTTCTCGAATCTCTTCCTCAGCACGTAACACGGCGGACGGGTTTGCTCCGATCTACCCCATCAAACCGTAGCAATGATACACTTCCTTCAGATATGAAAGACTTGGAGGAGACCTTAATTTGTAAAGTTATGACACGTGTAGGCAACATGCTGAACGCCCACTTTGAGGGACTCGAGGTAGGAGGTAATCTGCTCCACCAATCAATGCCAGCAGATCGAAAAAATGATGCTGAGGCCTCTCAAGCCGTGAATAAAAATGCTGGAACAAACAAGAGCAAGGGTAAAATGGCCAAAGATGCTACAGCGATTCCCAAACCTGCTCCAGATGTGTCCAAGTCAACTGCCTCTCTGCAAGCGCCACCAAAATCTGGTCCTTCTAATGCAGATGACTGGATCGAGGTTAACCGTAAGGGCAAGAAGCATAGTTCGGCAGCGAAGACTTTGCCTAATCAGGCGCAATCCAAAAAGATTGTCGTTGTTTCTGCTTCCAAGCCAGAAAAGAAGTCTAAAGTAAAAAAACTTCGCGCACCACGTTCTGCCGCGGTGCTAGTCACTATAAGTCCACAGGCAGAAAAGGCAGGTGTCACCTATGCAGATGTATTGACCAAAGCACGAGACTCAGTCGACACTGAAGCAATGGGCCTCCCCCCTCTTAAAGTGCGTGAATCGGCAACAGGGGCTCGTTTGGTTGAAGTCTTCGGCGAGGAAAATAGCGAAAAGGCTGATCGGCTTGCTGCTAAGCTTAAAGAAACCTTAGGCGAAGGCATTTATGTTTCAAGGCCGGTTAAAACAGCGGAACTTCGGCTGGCTTGGTTAGACGACTCGGTGACGCAAACAGATGTAGCAGTGGCTGTTGCTCGTCAGGGTGGCTGCTCGCAAGATCAGGTGAAAGTGGGTGCCATACACCGCGGGCCGGATGGTAAAGGTCTAGGTATGGTGTGGCTTCGTTGTCCCATCGTCGCTGCTAAAAAGATCGCGGATAGCAAAAGGATTTTGATCGGTTGGAGCTCGGCTCAGGTTAAAATGCTTGAGCTACGAAAGTTAAAGTGCTTCCGCTGCTTTGAAATTGGTCATACTAAACAGCGGTGCACATCAACAGTCGACCGAAGCAATATGTGCTTCCGCTGTGCTCAACCTGGGCATAAGTCAGCGGAATGCATAAATGTTCCGCACTGCCCTCCCTGTGAGGAGGCCAAAAGATCAGCGCAGCATATTGCTGGAGGAAGGAGATGCGCTCTGCCTTCCAAGAAGTGTAAAAAGCCCGTTAGGACCCAGGGGCCCAATTCAGCGAGTCAAGTAAAACCCCAGGGCGATGCTTTGGAAACCGACCAATCTGCCAATGGACAATAGTCGACAAATCCATTTCCTCCAGTGCAATCTCAACCACTCCGCTGGAGCTCAGAACCTTTTTGTTCAATCTCAAAGGGAGTGGTTGATTGATATTGCTGTTATTGCGGAGCCTTACTATGTGTTACCGAACCCCTACTGGGCTGCGGACTCTTTACAGAGTGTAGCCATAGTTGCTACTACCGATAGGTGCTCTCCACCACTTACAATCTTGAGTCAAGGGAATGGATTTGTGTCTGCTAGATGGCAAAATTTTGTCATTATCGGCGTTTATTTCTCGCCTAACAAAAACCTAGCAGAATTCGAAGCATATATAGCCGAATTGTCTATCGCTGTTCGCCAAGCTTTACCGCATCGTGTACTACTTATGGGAGACCTCAATGCAAAATCTACAGCATGGGGATCCCCTGTTACCAGCGCTCGTGGTGAGTTAGTTACTGAATGGGCTGCCGGTGTGGGTCTTGTTCTTCTCAATAGCGGCAATCAAAACACATGTGTCAGACGGTGGGGTGGGTCCATTGTGGATGTTACTTTCACGTCCCCCACCGTCGCTAACCGTGTTCTTGATTGGAGAGTCGTCACTGAGGAGGAGACCCTATCGGACCATTTATATATCCGGTTTAGTGTCTCACCCACAACCTCAAACAATAGAGCTGAGCCTTCAGTCAACAGGCCCACACCTTTCCCTCGATGGTGCTTGGGGAAGCTGAATAAAGAGCTAGCCATCGAAGCGTCCATTGTTGAAGACTGGAACAGACTGTCGCATCCAGTCGGGGTTGACGAAGAGGCAGCGAGATTTGGCGAGGCTATGTCACGAATCTGCGACACAGCAATGCCGCGCTCCGGTCGTCATCCTCCGAGACGTGGGGTATATTGGTGGAACCCTGAAATTGCTGAGCTACGTCAAATCTGCATCATGAAGCGCAGGGTGTTCAGCAGATACCGTCGCAGGCGAAATTATCGCTTTCAGGATGAAGAAGACCGTCTTTATCAGGCCCTGAGTCAGGCTCGGAAAGACCTTCAGCGTGCTATCTGTAGGGCCAAAACAGCTGCCCGGGAAGAGATGCTAGAAGATCTGAATAGAGACCCTTGGGGCAGGCCATATTGCGCTATACGTGGAAAACTATCCAAGGGTCCCCCCATAGTGGATTTGCTGCACCCACCGTTATTGCGCGATATTGTGGCACATCTGTTCCCGGAGCGTGGGGAATTTGTGTCTCCTATGATGGCCTCCTCACCACAAGATCAAGAGGTCGAAACTGGAACCTCTCCTAATATAACGGACGCAGAGTTTGATGCGGCGGTGGCAAGACTCAGGGCGAAAAACACGGCCCCGGGACCAGACGGAATACCTGGCCGTATATTGGCAATCTCCCTTGACTCTTTGGAAGGTCGACTCCGGGATCTTTATAACACCTGCCTATCAACCGGGAGATTCCCAGAAGTCTGGAAAATTGGACGTCTTGTGTTGTTACAGAAGCCCGGCAAACCAGCTGATAGTCCTTCGGCATATCGTCCGATAGTTCTATTAGATGAAGCTGGCAAACTGTTAGAGCGAATTGTGGCATCCAGACTAGTGGAACACCTCAACCGAGTTGGTCCCAATTTGGTGGAGTACCAGTACGGGTTCAGGGATGGGCGTTCAACAATCGATGCCATCAAAAACGTACGGACTCTCGCTGAAGAGGAAGTAGCTAGGGGCAGGGTGGTTTTGGCGGTCTCGCTTGACATCGCGAACGCTTTCAACACCTTGCCCTTCAGCTGCATTGAAGAGGCGCTGCGGTATCATAAAGTGCCAACTTACCTACGCCAGTTCATCGGCAGCTATCTCAGGGGACGCCGAGTTAGATGCATCGATAAGAACGGACAAACGGTCGACAGGGCAATGTCATGCGGTGTTCCACAGGGGTCAGTGCTCGGCCCGACCCTGTGGAACATAGGATACGATTGGGCCTTGCGTGGAGCCTTACTGAGAGGATTAAGCCTGGTTTGTTATGCAGATGACACTCTTCTATTAGCAAGAGCTGAAGATTTTTATGCTGCTGCCCGTCTCGCCACTGTTGGTCTCGAGTATGTAGTAGGCCGTATCCAAAGCTTGGGACTAAAAGTGGCACTTGACAAGACAGAAGCGTTACTATTCCACGGTCCACGACGTCGTCCACCTCCAGATGCCCATCTTACAGTCAATGGAGTACAAGTCAAAGTGACAGCGCATATTTGCTACCTAGGGCTCGTTCTTGACCCCAAATGGTCGTTTGAAGAGCACTTTCGCCGACTTTGTCCAAAGTTGATTGGAACAGTAGCGGCGCTTGGAAGACTCCTACCAAACATAGGGGGACCTAACGCGTCGTGCCGCCGTCTCTATACAGCAGTGGTGAGGTCGATGGCACTATATGGTGCCCCGGTGTGGGCAGACAGACTATCGCCACGGAACAAGATGCTGTTGCGAAGACCACAACGGGTGATGGCAATACGGGTCATACGCGGTTACCGCACCATCTCCTTTGAGGCCGCGTGTGCCTTGGCAGGGATCCCACCGTGGGATATTGACGCCCTGGCGCTCTCCGACATTTACCATTGGAGTGCTGCTGTGCGGAGAGATGGAGCGCGTCCATCACCTGAAATGCTACGGCGGTGGCGAGATAGAGCCCAAAGGGCTACTTTGTTAGAGTGGCGGCTTAGGCTTGAAGTGCCAACGGCTGGCCAGTGGACGATTGGCGCCATACAACCAAGCCTATATGAGTGGGTGGGTCGGCGGCACGGCTCTCTCTCTTTCAGGCTTGTGCAGGTGCTGTCGGGGCATGGTTGCTTCGGCCGTTACCTGCATAAGGTTGCACAGAGAGAGGCGAGCCCTCGATGCCACGAATGCGGCTGCGATGAGGACACAGCGCAGCACACCCTGGAGTTTTGTCCGGCCTGGAGTGCACAGCGCAGTGTCCTCATCTCATCCATAGGTACTGATCTCTCGTTACCGACTGTGATCAAACACATGATCGATAGCGAAACATCATGGGATGCAATGTCCTCCTTCTGCGAACACGTTATACTGCAGAAGGAAACGGCTGAGAGAGCTCGTGAGGCAGACGCTCACGCTGCTCCCAACCGCCGGCGGCGTACGGGTCGGAGGAGGCAAATGAACATCGCACTGCATCCGACGTGAACGGGGAAGCGAGCGACGGAATGGGTCTCCGTCGCTTGCGTTTCTTCTTCTCCCGACATGTGGTATAAGTGAATATCCAAAGTATTCCGCGGATATTCACTCATAAAGCGTTGTCCTGGGCCACGACATTAGGCCACCGTCGTTCAGTATCGTGAAGAAATTTAGGTTCCCGTACTGAACAAAGTGACGATAACTCGCGGAATACTGTCTGTTTTGGTTGGTAGGCTGCAATACAGAGAGTCCAACATAATCTTGCTGTAGACCCCATTACACAAGATAGATATAAAATCTTTCAGACAAAAAAAAAAAAAAAAAAAAAAAAAAAAAAAAAAAAAAAAAAAAAAAAAAGGATTTGATGGTGCTGACTTAAATATAGGCGTCAAAAGTGCATAAACATTACTTTGCAAGGCTAAGTAATCATAAAAAATAGAATAACAGCAATTATCTGCTTATTTATATTTCTCTTCGGATTCAGTCAAGAAATTGTACCTAAGTAAATTTGTCAAGAAAATAAAAAATATAAGACCTAATTAGGAGAAACGTAGAATAAAACTATTTTTGTAAAATGTTCGTTAGTGCGTGAATTCGATGTCTGCGCTGATACCGAAGATAGAAATGAATCAAATCAAATCAAATCAAATTCTTTATAGCGAACTAAGTGTGTTACAATAACTATAGACTCGTAGTACTCTACTATGTTTTGGTAGCTTTAATTGAGGTTGTAAATAGCCTTATTACTTTATTTTATAGATTTTATTACTTTCCGCCTGATCGATAACAGCTAGCACATGTTGTAGTGCGTAGTCAATAGTTAAGCGTTAGGCGCTCAAAAAATTAAAACACTTTTTTATTTGAACTTTGACGTTAGGTTAGCAAATTATACACTGCAAGACACAACTATTGCTTCAAATATTGGTTCTTTCCTTATGAAACTGTTTGAAAGCTTACCGCACTCCTTTTAAAAGTTTTCGATCTCAGATTAAAGTTGTCAACTCAAAACATGTTGAAAAATGTGTAAAAATTACACATTTTTCAACATGTTTTATTGCAAGAAATAGAAACACAAAGTTTATCTATTATATTTTTCTCCACTCCTAATCAAATTGAATTATCAAATTGAACTAAAATATTGGTATATCAATAGTTATAAAAAAAATTTGAGTTTGGTGGCACCAGCTTCAAAAAACGTTTAGATCATTTTTAACATAAAATTTTTATTCCTCCGTTTTTAGTTTAGAAAGCGGCTTATTTTATTTTAAAATATGTTTTTTTTGCTTTCATAGTATTGCAAGTATAGAAATTTTTAGGAAACTATCCCGAGATTTTTTAGACACACAAGTGCCAATAAAATGATAATGATATCATCGATGTCAATGAAATAGGCATTATTAGGGATAACTTGTCGCCCAAATTTAAACAGAATCATATGACAAGCACCAGTTTCCAAACGTTAAAATAAATTTCAAAATCGGTACACCCAGTAAAGAGTTATGATAGAGGAAACACACATATAAAACATAGAGTTGAACTCAGAAACTCCTCCTTTTTTGAAGTTGGTTAAAAATAGTTATTATCTTAATACCTAGTATGTCAGAAAAATTTGACAATTTCTATAGGCAAGGACTAAATATTGCTACAACTCCGTAGTGATGTTTTTTATAACGCGTGGTTTTTATTATTGCTGTTTTTATATTTGAATACTTATAAACAATTCTGAATTTCATACACATTAAAGTCGAGGATATTACCTAGTGAGAATACAAAAGTCAGAAACACGATTAGAAATTCACTAGATAGAAAAAAAAACAAAATGGCACTAAATTAAACTTTAAAACCACGATTTTTTAATAGAAGAAATTATCCAAAGATAAAAATTATAATACCAAAACGTTTCACGTATTACTTTTAACTAGTAGAGAAACGTTGATAATATTAATTACATCCAAAATATTTCATAATAAGAAAATAAAACTATAATTTCTTAATGCCTGTGACTGCGCTCCGTGGCACATTACTACGATGCTCTCAGAAATGCCTGCCTACTCTATTCAGATGTACTTTGTTAAATGAAAAGTTTTGAATAATTTTATTTGTGCTTATTGCAAATATTATGCGCTTGTGTTACAAGATCTCAATTTTGCAGGTAAAAATCTGGTTCCAAAACCGACGCGCCAAGGAGCGCAAACAAGTGAAGAAACGCGAAGAGGTAGTCATGAAGGAAAAAGGTGACCATGCGTCCCTCCAACACGCGCAACTACACCACGCGACGATGCTCCACCACCAGCAGATGATGAACGGTATGATGCACCATCACCACTACCACCAAGGGGTCCTCCAGGGGGTCCCCGAGCCCTTAGTTCCTGGCGTCCCACCCGTTCCGCTGCTGTGACCGAGCCAGCAAGACTACACCCACGAATACGCCTAGTGTTCGCTAAGACTTTCTTACCCTGGGGTAAACTGTGCATAGTGCATTTCTCTTCGACATGACCTATAAAAATTTGTGATAGTTTAGTGCAATATTCTCACGGGAATATTTAAAGTGCGTTATATTAGTGAAATACGGTAACAACAGTGTACCTTACAGCGACGTTCTTGGTTTTAGGTATTTTTCTAATACTGCGATCTTTGGTTATTTATCTCAATTATACATTAACACCAGTACAGAAAAAGGCCTTTCACCAAAATCCTACTTAATAATAACCTAATAAAACATTGTAAATAATTTAAATTATTTAATTATGTATTTGGTACTATTACTATCATTTCTCGAAGAGGTATTTTTAATTTAATTTTCACTGTAAATATGGATACCTATATTTTTATATTATTATTATAATTAAGATTATAAAAAATATTATATTTAAGCGGTTGATGCCTTATTTCTCAATACTGCAAATGTCTTTCAGACGTTTGGTAATATTATTAGAATTTAAAATTATAATAATTATTATTTCAATTTGAAAGTTTAAAGTCCTAGATTTTGTATTGTAAAATCGTCGGCTTAATAGTTTTTGTTGTTTTTTCCCCAATTGTTTTTGAAATATGAAATTAATTATGAATCTCATACATTTTTGTCAAAAAGTGTACGATGAAATATTTTTGGCATTTGTGGCCTTGAGAAGTAGTATTATTTTATGTTGAATGAGATTATTCTTAGCTGTAGTTGTTCTGTAAATATTCTAGTTGGTAATTAGAATAATTTACGCCTGTTTCTTATAATATAACACAGCAAACACTTGATTCACGACTTGAATTATATAATTGACATTTAACGGTAAAAGATGATTGTTCGTTACAGATTTGGATTACATTGACTTTTATTTTTGTTTGTAGTATTTGAACTTTTTGTTTTTTTTAATACAAATTGATAATTATCTTAAAGTAAAAGTGGTGCTAATAGCGTTTTCTTCTGGTGTACAACCTTATGTTCGACCTCTTAACTTTAAAGAGAGAAACTAGCGTTTTATTAGAGAAAATAGCGTTTTATTAAGGATGTTGTGTTGATGTTTGGATTGTTTGTGGACACGAAATTTGTTAGTAAGTACGCAGCACGATCACGAAACACTTCAAAACCTAAATAAAGTCATGTTATTCTATTTGTAATTGTTGCAAACTTTTATTTTCCTTCCTTTCACATCTCCTTTTCAATATCCCAATCATAGTTATATGACCGGAAACATTATTATAGCTAGGGAGACCAGAAAAATTAAAGAAGAGAAAAATCTTCTAAAGAAAATTAAAGATTTAGAAAAGTCAATCGGAACATTTTAAATTATACAGAAATACGTATCTTACTAGTAAGAGAAAAAAAAACATTTGCGTAATGAAATGAATCATTCATTTACCTAGGTATATATTATCCTGAGGTTTCTTTTAGTAAATTAAGTAATGATTTTGATTATCTATCAGCCTTTGTTATAAGGTAAAAATAGTCTAATGAAATGTATACGTGGATAGATTTTCCAATTCATACAAATATTCATAATTAAGCATCTGTGGCGACGAAGCGTTGGTGGCGTAGTGCGTAAGAGCGTCGTCTCCCACCCGGGAGGCACTGGTTCGATCCCCGCCATGTACTTACCAATGTGTTTTCAATACTAGAAAAAATGCACTGAAAATCGACTTGCCTTAGGCGAGGATCGAACCCGCATCTTTCGCAATCCGGGCGGCTGCGTTAACCATTACGCCACCGAGACACTGCTTTTCGCTGTCGATATTTGTCAGTGCTTGGTGCTTATATTTTTATGGTAAACATTGTTTCATCAAATCTTTGAAATTTGCACTTTTAAGACCCGAACGAAATATTTTGCAAATATTTGACGCCCAATTAAGATGAAACTACCTTACATTATGGAATAATTTTATTTTTGCGCGTTTGTAAACGTAAAAATAAACTTATTCTATAGTGTGTTTTCAAATTTTGAATTCATATGTACGTTTAATCGACCGACGCTTTTACGGTGAAAGAAAACATCGTGAGGAAATCTGCACACACCTATGAAGAAATTCTTAGGTTGTGTGTGAAGTCGACCAACCCGCACTTGGCCAGCGTGGTTGACTAAGGCCTAATCGCCCCTAATTTAGGGTAGGCTCGAGCCCCTCGGTAGGGACATTATATGAGCTGTTGATGATGATGATACAAATATTATAAGAAGGAAAGATTTGTTTGTTTGTAACGAATAAACTCAAAAGCTATTAGACCGATTTTGATGAAATTTAGTACAAATATAGATTAGATGTTGGCAAACCATATAAGCTGCCTTTCATTCCCTATTTCATCCCCACATAGGTTTCATTTCCTATTTTCATCCCCACGCAGGTCAAAATTTCAAAAACTTTAGAAAAAATATTTGTTTATTTCTTATATCAAGTGCCATAAGTTTCATGGTTTTTATCTTCACAAATGGCGAACTTCCATACAAACTTTCATTCCTTATTTGAACCAAATCAAGCCTTTTTTCACAATATAAGGTAGCCGATATCCTTTCTTAATATCTAATCAATATTTATACTAAATTTTATTAAAATCGGTCCAGTAGTTTTTAAGTTTATACGTTATAAATATTCAAAACTTTGCAACTATAAAAATGAAAGATTTGTATGCTAATAACGAATAAATGCTTGAAGGGGTTGAAATAAGGGATGAAAGTTTGTATGGAAGTTCGTCATTTGTGAAGATAAAGCTATTAAACTTCGAATTTCGGCACTTGATAAGAAATAAACAAATATTTGTTCTACCGTTTTTGAAATTTTGACCTGTGTGCGGGGATGAAATATGAATGGTCGCATCGAAGTTCAAACCAATTCCCGCCCTATCTCCTCTGATTTTCATGTATGTACATGTACAAAATAATTACTTACTAGAACTTAGCTACATTCTTTTTGTAGAAAAGAAGGCACGAAGCAGTTGAAATAAGGTATGAAAGTATAGGTATATGGCAGTTCGTCATTACCGAAGATAAAACCACGAAACTTTGAATTTGAAGTATTCCTCGAAGCGCTCCCAAAGAAGCGACCCAAAACTATTCCTCGAAGCGCCCCTTTTAATAACTGCTAATAAAAGGAGCGCTTCACAATTTAAAAAATTGAAATTTTATTCCTCGAAGCGCTCCCACATTGAAAATTAGGGAAGAGCATGAAGTAAGCGTAATATATGATATCGAAAATGCTTAAAAAATATGTTTTTTCACTTGTGCGAAGGCGGGACCTGCCGCTAGTAGGTACCTAATAAAAGTAAAATTCCTAAAACAATTAAGAAAGTGTAACCTCCAAAGCTACTTTACCACAGAATTAGGTCACCCTTCGGAAATTTGGATAAGTCTTCATTTGCCAAACTACGTACACTTAAATGCAACTTTTATATTAATAGGCTTAGCTTAATAGGCTACATGGTTTTACAAAATTATATTTTCACAAAAATGTATACAAACGTTAGTATTAAAATCTAAGCAATCATGATGGTGATTTTTATCATAAAAAGGTATACCTAATTAAAACACTTTTAAAACTTATTGGCATTGTTGGCTGCCTATACAGTTGTTTTAGGAATTATCCTTTTCTAGTATACATTTTATATGTTATATACGTGTATGTATAACTAACGAATTAGTACCTACCTACAAACTGAAAAGAACAAGATTGGCGAAGGTTGCTGCAAAATATCCTACAACCATTGATATAAAATTAGTTGAAGGCTCTGGGGGAGCCTCGCTCACACATTCGCTCTTATTTCTATTCACTTACCAACCATCAGCAGTGTTATTCTGTGGAATTAGAAAATCCTTAGTTTTTCCAGGTAAAATGGAAACGAAGTAGCCATTGTAGACATTACATGACATTAGATGTAATTAGAAATCTCATTGATTAAAATATTCCTTTTGTTTGTGACATATTTCGTAAAGTTTAACAGCTAAATTAAAGTAAGATGCGAAGCGAGTTCTTTATACAATAGCACGACAAGTGAGACGTCACTAACCACAGTCACTAACAGTCTACAGACAAAAGCTTCACCGTCAAGTATAAAAAAGGAAAGTAAGGAAGGAAGGACATAATTATGTTGATGTAGGTTCTATCAAAATTAATTATATAATTGTATGCAGCCACTATCGGAACCTATTATGTGGTTTATAATACTTATATAAGATAAGCTAGTAATAAATATTGTCCGCCTGGTTTCATTAAACTGACGCTAAACCTTTGTAAACAAATGATTACTTATTTGAAATTTGAACTAAACAAAATATAGGTCATGAGTTAGCGATAATTTAAGGGCATCAAATACAGTGAAACCTGGTTAAGTGAGACTTCAAGGGACCTGCAATGTCGTTTCACTTATAGAGGTATTCCACTTACCCAGTGTCTCAGATATACAGGTATAAATAAATATCTGTCTCATTTACAGAGGGTTCCATTAATAGAGGTGAGAATACAGGTTATTTCAGTTATACAAGTGCGATCATTAAATAAAATAACGTGTTATGTATGTAAATGAGTTTTAATAAAAAAAAATTTCAGGATATTCTGATAAACGTACACGTTTTAGTTTTCCTTGTCCTTCAGAACATTGTGATTCAATTTTATGTTTACTCTGAATTATTCTACAAAGAGTAGATTTTGGCACATTAATTCGGCACAAACTTCTTCGCGTGTCTTCCCACTTTCATAAACGGATATTAACTTCAGTTTTTCACGTAATGATAACGATTGTAGCTTTCGTTTTGACATTTTTCAAATAAACATCTGTATGATAGTAAAGCGAAACTAAAACTGAAGGTAATTGAAGCTCAAAATTTGTACTTACGTACTTGGAATTACGTGTGGAATTTGTGGGTAAAACAAGAATGAGTAAACAAACAATGTTATCTCAGTTACAGAGGTTTATGCATATAAAATTTACTCGCTGTCTCAGTTATAGAGGTAACTATGATGATTCGAATCGATTTATCATCAATAAATCGAAAGAACAAATCCCAGATATAGAGGTTTACCTCGTCCCACTAACAGAGGTAATTCAGTGCCAAAGTGTTGGGACCTCAGCATGAGTTCCAGTTATGGAGGTTTCTCACTTATCCAGGTCCCACTTAACCAAGTTTCACTGTATTCCTAATGTTATCGATAAGAAAAACCTATGTTTCAAATCTCGCTCTTTTTTGATCAGCCATGTTTTATATTTTTTTTATTTAGTTTTAGGCACCTCTGCTAATAATGTCGATTTCTCTGGAAATAAAGGACTTACGGATACGAAAAAAATGTTATTTAAAAGGTAATAATAATGATAATGCCGTCGTTTAATTAAAAACGAACAATATGTTTAATGTTTAAACCTATAATATTTAAACCTAAATATTTCTAAATACCACAAAAAATATCACATTAACCTTAATGTGATAGTTTTAATAAAACATCAAAATCGGGCTCGCGGCTCTTTTGAGCGACATAACCTTAGGCCCGGCCTTAGGATATGCATGCAGGATTCAGCCCCTCCTTCCCTCGTTTGTCCTCAAGGTCCTTCTATGTCTTTTCGCTGCTCTGTCTTTCGCTCTCCGTGGGGGAAGGAAAGGGAATTGGGGGGGGGGGGGGGGGGGGGTCAGGGTAGAAAAAAAATCTACAGTCGGGCCATGGCCCCCGTACGAATTTAGATCCTCCTCCTTTTTTGAAGTCTGTTAAAAACAGGTTTGTTTATCAGTTGTTGCTGCAAAAAAACATAGTTTGCATTTAACATTAAATTTCTATTTCTCCGTTTTTAGTTTTGGAGGCGTTTTTTTTTCTTGATTTCTTCATTAGGGTTGGACTTATTTTGACTCCACCTAGCCACCGTCCCCTAGTCCACTAGTAGTATCTAGTATTACTCCACGCTCACACCAATTATATAGTTCCAATTACCCAAATATAACTACTTAGTGATACTTGGGTAATTGACTTGTGTTGTGGACACTGGATGGGAATTTTTTCATTTTAAATAGACATAACTTGGTACATAACTTGGTTATGTACGAAGACTAAGGGAAAATGTATTTCAGTTTGACATGGTGAATTTGGATAAGGACACTATGAAAGAAATAATATAAAATTGCATTTTTATGACAGATACTGCAAAAGTAAACGAGAAACATCAATATTTATTCATAAATATGCAATTTAAATATTATAATTCAATGGTAATATGACTTTTTTTAATATGTCTCTGAAATCTTTAAAAGTCCTAGAAAAGTCTTTAAAAGTCGTTCGCCATTTTGGAATGCGACGTGACGTCACTCCGTTAGTAAACAAAGTAGAGTTGTATCGTGCTTGGTGTTGATTTTGAAATCGCAGTTTTGTTTACTAACGGAGTGACGTCACGGGCCGAAAAACATGGCGGCGCATTTCCGCGCGAAAATTCAAAATCGTAACAAAACTAAGTTTTAGGTAAATTCTACTGGTTAAATATGACATCAGGATTGCTTTTAAACAGATTTAAAAAAAATGTGTAATACCCTATTGTCATAATGTTGCATGGAGTCTATAAAAGATTATATTATATCAGGTGCTATCAATGCTATCATATTTTTAATTCACTTCATATCGAGCCATAAGAAAACACATGTCAAATGGTTTACGGTACCTCTATCATAGAATATAAATATTTATATTCTCTACGCGCATATAATCACGACAAAGGCAAAAACGGGCTGTGATATAAAATATTTGCGTAACTACTCGAATTAGGCATCTATAAATAAATATCTTTTGAAAACTTATAGATGCTATTCACTAACTCATACTAAACATGGTAGGTATGGTCCATGTAACAAAGGAGTTACAACATTTAATTGCATATAAAAGTGAAATTAAATATTTGACGACTGACACCTTGAAAAACCCCAGTGTTTAAAATTAGCGTTTAGTATTTAATTCTAAATGTCAAGAATTGTATTTTTATAATCAATAATAAATAAATAAAAGACAAAAGGTGTAAAATAAGTCTAGGTAGAGAAAGGTTGGATATGGTTTTTTTGAATAAGTTTTTTATTATTATTTTTAAACAAGATTTGTCTATTTTTAATATTAATTATTTTTAAAACTAAGTGAACCTTGTTTATTTTTTTAATTACTAAGTGGCTACATGTCATTATTTGTCCCTATGTATGAAAAGGTACTGAGTAAGTATACATTTTTATTACCTATTTTAAAGCTCTGAGCGATTAATGCGTAATGCGTAAACGATAAGTGCGTTGCCATCCTGGGTACTAAGATGAAATGCCTTCCATGTCCAGTAATTACACTGGCTACCTTTCCCTTCAATCCGAAACACAGCAAACCGCTTCACGATAGAAATAAGAAAGGACGACCAGACGACTCTAATTGGGTCTACCACCTAGTAAAAAAATAAGGTCTACCGCCTAGTTAAAAAATAAGTAAATAAAAAGCAATCAAAATATTACTTGAAATACGTAACAAAAGGAATGCTGTTAATTGTTAAAGGAATGCTCGTATCGGTCATTTCAAAGACGCCGCAACCAAAATTGCTTCAAAACCTCTCTTGATATAGAAATAAAAAATGTTTTCTTGTCTTGTATAATGAAAGTTGAGAAGTCGAGAGAGATAAAACTATTTTATTAATGTTTTGTAATTAATTGCTATTCTGAGCTTTCAAGTTTCTCAATCTTGCTTACATAATTAACTAACATAAAGTCTGGCAATTTATATACATAGCAAAATTATGAAATAAAAATTTATTATCAAAATTTTTATTTTATAATGTTGCTGTACATATCCATAACCGAATCACAATAGGAAGTCATCTTTATTTCAAAATTTTTCAGCTCAAAAGTTTTGGTCTAATTTTCGCAGTGGCATATATTAATAATCAAATGGATATTGAAGCTATACAGGCTGAATTTATCAAGTAGACATGGGTGGCCGAATCCGAAGCTATGAGGAATAGCGAAAAGTACTCAAAGGAGTCTCGGACCTGATTTTGATCAAAACTAAAACTGCATCATTATTTTTTTGAAAAATCATGACTTCTGAAATTAAAACGAACTGAAACTCTCGATGTCTCGCATAGCTAGAGCTATCGAGACCACGACATCGACATCTTGCTGGCCAAGCAATGGACCCTGCTCTGCAGTCAATCGATTTGGAAAAGTATTGTCCAAATACCTTCGCACTGATCTTCTAAAAAGCGCGGGACAATAATCTTGTTAGAATTATTTCGGTGCATTTTTTTATTACGTCATGTTCTAATAATTCAGATTATAAAAATAGTTTTTCATGTTCTATTTTGAAAGCTAAATAAACGGAGATATTTTTGGAATATTTTTTTACCATTTAATGTCTTCAAATTTTTAAATAAATCTTGTATCTATATTCTTAAATTGGAAAAATAGATTACCAATTTAAGCATTCAATACCATTATTATGGAAATTAATGTAGTTTCTCGCCAAGTCGTTATTGATTTTCATAACACGGACAGTCTACTGTCAATTACGATTAATCAGCTGGAATAAAAATAAAAGTTTAGTTTATTTTCGATTTTATATGGTCATATCTGGATTATTGTTAAAAAATAACAAATTTTCGAATAACTCAAAAACGATTAACTTTAGGGCACAATATTACATGAAAAAAATCTACTGATTTCTTTTGACTTCAAAGAATATGTGACCCTATATATATAAAAAAAAAATAATCTAAAAAGAGATAATATTAAAAACAACATTAACTCGAGGCATTTGAAAAATTTGCATTTCCTATTTAGGACAAGTGATAATTATTAAAGCAAAGCGTTGTTTAAATTATCACGGAGTCGACCGTAATTTACTCTTTGCGGGCACATCAAACTCAGAATGAACATCTTTTTATGATTTGAAAATATAGTAGTTAAGTAATAACTATAAAGAAGAGCGACCACCGCCGCGTGTGGCGGATCACACGGAGGCTAGATCTACAAATATAGGCTTTGTTTACCCTGCCTCGTCTGTTTGCCCTTTGACAGCACTCTCACAGGTCGTTAACACGTCATCCTTAAATGAATACAGTGTCAACACTCAAACTCAACAAAAAAAGGAAATTAAATCATCTCATTGTTCATTACTCACATCAAATATGATTTGCCGTGAGAAGTGAATAATTTCTTTGAGCTGAGTCATAATAATTAGGTAAAGAAGAGTTAATTTTTTACTTGCCTTTTCAGCCAGCCGCTGTCAGGTGTACTATTTTACCTCCATCATCATCATCATTTCAGCCGAGAGACGCCCACTGTTGGACATAGGCCTCCCCCAAGGATCTCCAAACCGGTCGGTCCTCCGCTGCCCGCATACAGCGGCTTCCCGCAACCTTTACTAGATCGTTAGTTCACCTTGTGAGGGGCCTACCAATGCTGTGTTTTCTGGTACGTGGTCGCCACTCGAGGACCTTTCCACCCCAACCTCCGTCAGTCCTCCTCGCAATATGCCCTGCCCACTGCCACTTAAGGTTCGCAATTCTTTGGCTTATGTCGGTGACCTTGGTGCTCCTGCGCTTGGCTATCTCTATTCTCACTTGACATTGACTAAATACGTAATCCCGTGAACGTTAACGATTTGGTTTTGGCTTTTACGTTCGTAATAGCGCGCAGTATGCCTAGACATGTGACCAATCATACATTTATAATTACTGTCGATGAAGATTGGCAATAAATCGACTAGGGCGAGTCCAAAAAAATAGCCAATATGGTGAGCAATGAGTATGTGTGCGTGAAAAATAGTATTGCAAAATTGCAATCTGACAGTTGTTGTCAGGACGCGACTGACTGGACGACTTGGGCCCTACGTGAAGTGGTCTCGTCTATCTATCTCGTTCTAATATACTAATATGCGTTAGTATGCTCTTTGTCTTTTACATTGCCGATCTACCGTTTTCTATATGATTCCTTTCTGGTCGTTTCTGGATACTTTACTTGTAGATATTATCACAACAGTAATATAATACATTATTATTTGACTCCGATCGTTTGTGGGGTGTAGAGACCCAGTACAGGAACCGTACAGATTTAATTAATTGTTATAATGAGTCATTTTCTTTTAAGTTTTGTCATTTCATTAAATATATATTTTTTAATAAAAAGGTATACCATCATCATTGCTTGCCGCAAATGACTCTATTCCACCTGATGGTGAGCAGAAGTGGAGTCCAAATGCAAAGATAGCTAGCGCGAAAGATAAACCGCCGCGCTAGCAAACCTCGCCTTGCCGACCTGCAAGGTGCTTCTTCACACCTCTTTTGAACCAGGATTGTAAAAGGAACGCGTGTATGGATGTGTATTACCGATAAATATATTTTTGTAAAGTTTGGAAGTAGGTGATTGTCATGCGGTCCCATTTAAGTTTGAGCGACATCTGACGAGTAGTTTTTGAGTTATATAGTTGCTATTTAATTTACATCGACGATATCATTCATATTTTATTACTTGTATGTATAAAAGATCTTGAGATAGTTTCCTGAAAATTTATATACTTAAAAAACTAAAAAACAAATAACACAATATTTTTAAATAAAAAAACTGCCGTCTAAACTGAAAATGTAGAAATAAAAATTTAATAAAAAAAAATCAAATTTTATGTTTAAAAAAATATTAGTATTTTTTTGAGGTCCGTGTTAGTTATGTCAATATTCGGAATAAATATAGTCACTTGTCTTTAGGACCGACCTCAAAAAACATTTAGATTCTTTAAACATTTAATTTGAGAGCTATATAAATTTTATGTTACGTTTTTAGTTTTGATGTTTTTTTTTAAATTAATGTTTTGTACTGAGGAACAATGTCATTTTACTTGCAATAATTGCTTTATTCAACAAAGTGTTGTCGTCAAAATGGGAAAATTGTCTATGAAATTTGGCTAGAAATGGTTGTTTCACCCTAAAGACGACCGATTCCCAACAACACATAAAAGTTGAAGTTGAAATTTTTCGTTTTATCGTACCTAGTGTAAGTATTAAGTCATGTTTAATGTCTACTATTGTCAGAAGACAGTAATTAAGATCATTTGATTAAATAAAATGACTTTACCCCATTATTTTTTCTCTCAATGTCTTTAGGTAGGTATTGCATGCAATAAATTTAACGGGATTTGTATCCAGCTAATCGTATTTATAGTATACACTATTATTAGGTATTATTTTATGCATAGATGAGATTAGTAATCTTTAATTGTACTCGTAAGTAGATATTATAGAACGAATGAAAGTAAACATTTTTACTTTTTAAATAATGCTTGTACTCTCTCTAAAATCTTCAAAAAAGCTATAATTGATGTTTTATATAATTAAATTGATAAAGTAATAATACTCTCGAAAATGTAAACTTGTGAAACGTACTCAAAATCGTATCTTGTAATCAACTGTTATCGCTTGCATTCTATTTAACTAGGCTGCGTTAATCCTCTCGATTTGATATCAAGATAAACTCGGGATTACCGGTGAACTTCAAAGACGGTAAATTAATTTTTAATCCAGCTTTCCCTTCGTCACTTAGCCATATCTTAGCTGTAGGTTCGGCACACAAAGTGGTGATACGTTGAAGATTGATATCAAGGTAAACAGGGGAACATAAAAATATGGTTCAAGTGCAAATTTGGTGCGTGTGGCAGGGTCAAAAGGTATAAATTGTATTGTATTAGGTATAGAACTTGTTGTACACAGTCTGTAGATAGTTTAGTACTGAGGATAACAAAACGCTCGTTGCCTTTTAATGACAAGTTTCACGTGAGTTTCACATAGCTACCGCCCATGTGCCACCGGCAGTTTCGCTTGATAACGGTAGAATTTTGTCAAAATTTTGTATAAGATATCTGTCAATATCTTATGCGTAATAAGCAAAAGTGGAGATAGATAAGTTTTTGAAGCCCAGCATAAGAAGATAGAGAAAACGTTTTGCTACCACCATTTTTCATACAATCTTTATGATATATGAGAATGTCTTGAACATAGTAAAAGCTATGTATATTTTTTAGAAATTGAAAACAATTTTCAAATTATCTTTGAATATGTTTCGAATTTAAAAAAAAAGAAAAATGTAAGTACACAAATACGTCGTTATTTTCCTTTATTAAAAAAATGTAAACGTATATCATAAAGACAATTTTTTACATAAATATTACAATGTTTTCTCAGTTTGTATGGAGACGTCTTCGCCGTACTATTCTCTTAAAATCAGGTTGTAGGAAAACATCGAGCGTCATCTTAGATTAGAGCAAAAAGGGAGCGTCATATTCAAAGTGTGGTTCAAGTGAATTTGAAAAAAAACCGGCATGTCATAACAAAAACTGAGAAATTAAAATTTTATGTTTAAAAAATCTAAATATTTTTTAAGGTGATTCCCAAAGACAAACGACTACGTTTATTTCAAATATTGTCGTTGGCACTGACCCCAAGTTGGCATTTAGATTTTTAACTAACCTATATCTTTATTATTATAGGTACTCGGTTTTTAAACGACTTCAAAAAAATCGGGAGTGGACTCCCCTTGACTTTCTCGTATACCGGAAACGACTCAAAGGTTGATAGAAGCCTTATATTTTGATGTCATACATGCATGTTAAATTTTGGTCACCCATCTGATTACCGACCGTGCACTTGGTTGCTTAACTTTCGTGATCGACGGTTCAAAAGTTGATAGAAACCTTATATTTTGATGTCAAACATGCATGTTAAATTTGGTTGCAATAAGTTAAAGCATGCTCGAGTTATCGTGCTAACGCATAGACACACACACAGACATAATACCAAAAAAAAAAAAATTTTTGGAGTAAAAATCTCGAGGTCGAATTTTTTGACGATTACAAGACTTCCTCTATACTACGTAAGTATACGAGAAAGTAAAAAGGAGGTTCTCAATTCGACTATGTTATGTGTGCTACCTCATAACTCTTTATTGGGTGATATCGCTTTTAAGATTCTTTTAACGTTTAAAAGCTGGTGCTTGTCATCCATCCCCTCCCATTTAAATTTGATCAACATCTGACGAGTAGTTTTGAGTTATTCCTAATTTAATTGACATCTATTATATCTTCTTATTTTAATACTTGTTTTTCTAAAAGATCTCGAGATAGTTTCCTGAAAAATTCTATACTTACAACACTAAAAATCAAACAATAAATTATTTTTTAAATAAAAAAACCGCTTTAAAAATTAAAATAAAAAATTATGTTTAAAAAAAAAATCAAGATTGTATGGACCATACTGCCAGATGTGGCTTTGTGTGTAACCGAAGCTCTGTACGTAAATGTCAAAAACATCGGTGAGTACCTAGTGCTTTAATAACAGTGAGTGTCATAATATGATACCACATTATACTGTGTAAGTACTCGTATATAGTAATAATGTAACTAGAAGTAGGTAATGTAATTATGATTATCAAGAATCGATAATAGATGGAAATCACGTGAATGACTATTTTAATACAACTAATTATTATATATCCGTGCGCATAATTTAATTAGCTTTATCATTATATTATGATGAACCGGCGAACTCGTTTGAACAACTTAAAGATATTTTTGTTATTATCAACAGCAAAGTTTGTTATTATGCAGTGCAAGCAGTGCAAGCTGTCGATGGACATACATAATGTAAATACGTAGGCTACGTTTGTCGATCATTTTCATGTGTCGATCAGTTTCGTGTCCTTTCCATTTATCGATTTTTATTGATTTACTCTTTAATTTAGATTATCGAGTTATCCGTGATTTGATTTTTCCGAAAAATATCTTAAAGGCAATAACTTCCTAATACCTACTCCTATTAGGTAGTTATTGCCTTGCAGCATACATACCTATGTCGTTTTGGAAAAAAAGTACAAAATATATCATGATCATGTCTTAAAATTAGTGTTTTAATTCAAATTAAATATTTTTCTGTCACTCTCCGTTGTAACAAAACTTTATCAAGAGATTACATTGAGCAGGTGATGTGGATTAAACGATAATAGATATGAATTGCTTTTATACATACCTACTAATATTTGTTATAACATGAGGCAAGATTATGGCGATTATGCAAAAACTAGACGCATTAGTGTTATAAATGAGCCGCCTTTGTTTGATTACTGAAAATGCTATTTAACAAAATAAAATAATACGAAGGCGGAGAGACTATTTCGTATTAGTAATTAATTAGTAATACGGGGCCACTCTATCGTAGTATCCTAAGTAGGTACAAAAAATTAACACGTTTTGTTTAAAACTTAAAGAATATTTTTAAACGATTAAGGCTACAATTTAATATATTCAAATGCTATTATGATTATTCTAACACTATCGATGATCATTAAAAACATTGAATTAACGCTGCATATAAAATGAGATTTATACGATGTCTACCTACTTACTAAGAACTTTTGGAAATAGTGAAATACGAGTATAACAAATAATGAAACGATTGCTATAAAATGTGATTGATATACTGCCGATGACTGCAGAAATATTTTGTTGGCATTTAACAAGCTTTTGGCATTTGAGACATAAAATTGTCGCTGTAATTATCTCAAAAGCGGATCGATCTATTATAGTTGCCTTAGGGCAGTGGTTTCCAAACTTGATGTTACTACGCCTCCCTTAAAAATATTTAATCATTTAGCGCCTCCCCCTGAAGATTTCATAAAATGTATGATAACATTTTTTTTTTCGTGTCACAATTTTCGCAGCTCCCTTCAGACTAGTCCGCGCCTCCCAGTTTGGAAAACACTGCGTTAGGGTGTTACCAGAACAATCGATCGATCGTCGATCGAAGGTAGAATGGAGTAATCGACGTCGATCGATAGTTTTTACCACACTCGATCGATGATAGAATGGACTAGTGTACATCGATCGGGTGCGTTCTCTGATACCTAATCAAGCAGCTGCTTGATTATCAAAGAACCTGTCCGATCAACGTTGTTCGAAGCCATCGATAGGTTAGCCAAAGTTTTATGGAACGGTATCCGTCGATCAATCAAAGCTGGTAGCACCAATCGATCAGCTTCGATTGGCGATCGATCGATTGGTCTGGTAACACCCTTGTGAGCTTAATTTTAAGGGAAACAATAAACTGACGTAAAAGTCGCAGGAAACTAACTTAATGACATTCAAATATTCATAGTATCTACTATCACCGGTGTAGTTAGTGTTCCCGGTTACGAATAGGACTACCACTTCTCGTCTCTCATTGGTGGTAGGACTTTTGACGATTTAAAAGTACCTACTTAGAAAATTCCATTTCAATAAGGAGCTTTTTCATTTCATTTCATTTCATCTCGCAAGGGTCGTAATGTTTGGGTACGGAACCCTAAAAACGGTTGGTGTCAAGCAGGTGACCATAAAACTAAGCCAAAATCTACAACAGTGGGGTAATATATTAAACCGACCCCAAATAAATTAAGGCCAGGGTAAGAAGAAGATTCGAACTATCACGACCATAATCCTAAAATTGATGAGTAGAGCTTAATTAATGGGCTGTGAATGCCTAGTTGGTCGCTCAATTAATATCCTAGCCTTTTTACCAAACGCCGTTCAAGTGGCCTGAATTGTTTTCACTAGAGTCTAATACAACATTTAATGAACTGGCTGGCAGATACTTAGGCCTTTCCTTTCATACAGTAGGGTTACCATGTAACAAAGAAAGATGAAATATAATTATGTCGTAAGAAATAGTTTGTTTGTAAAGTCTCCCGCAAAAGTCCACCCCGATTCATCATCACCATATCAGCCGAGACGTCTACTGTTTGACATAGGCTTCCCCCAACGGTATCCAACCCGATAGGTGCTGCGCTGCCTGCTTCCAGCGGCCTCCCGTGACCTTTACCAGATCGTCGGTCCACCTTGTGGGGGCCTACCAACGCTGCGTCTCCCGGTACGCTGTCGCCAGTCGAGGGCGTTTCTGCTCCAACGGAAGTCAGTCCTCCTCGCAATAAGTTCGCAATTCATTGCCACCCTGCTTTGTCATAAAAGTATCGTGAACCTGAATGTAGAAAAAATATCAAAAATTAAATGCTATAAAACACTAACATCGCTTTTATTTTTTAAAACAAATCAAATAATATTTATTCAGTTTCCCAAACCTTACTAAATCAACTAAATAGCACCCAAAATTTTCACCATGCTCATAAAATTGCCAACCCACGAAAACTTTTACTTACACTACGCTTTACTATTACGTTTGATAAGGTCATACTAGTGTACTACATACTAGTAGCAACGTAATAATAATCCTGCGTAAAGTATAATGGCCGCCGTTAAATTGAACAATTTTATTCGTATGCGCATTCTGAAGTGGAACACTTTATTTAGGTTTCCGATATCCCGAAGCATGAATATGTGATGGGGTTTGACTCTAAATAAGATTTATGTTTATTGCTCTTCTAATTTATATCGTGCTGTAAAAGACATCGAAAGCCTTCGATCGTGGCTTGTCTACCTGCGTTCGTTATGTGATGTAGCCACATGATTATATACTCGGCTATATAATTGGAATTGGGATGCCATGTTAAAATACTAGTTTATCAGTTGGAAATAGGAACCCTGTCAAAGAACAATGTTTGAGTTTATTGAAAAATACTTTTAAGTTTTTAGAAGCTTTGGTCTAATGCTTTTCGACTGTAGCAGTTTATGAGATAAAATTGAGAACTTTTTATTAATAATAATAAAATTACGATTAATAAATATTATACTTAGATTGATATCGATGATGACACAAAAACCCATTAATTTATTTGTAAATATTTTATTTATTATTTGTAAATATTTTAGATTAAAATGTGCAAATGGATTAACTGAACAACGATGTAAAAAATACATGAATATAAAAATGCAAAGCTCATGTAGCTTGTAAAGAGTTGTTTGCTTGTAAAGAACTTACATAGATAATGAATTGCTGGGCTATTAATAGATAATAAAATGCTTGAATATTGCTGCGGCCCACAGATAGATGGTCTTTTACAGAGTTACCTACCAGAGTTTTAAGACTTTTTAGTTGAGGACCTTAATAGGTTTATCCTCTCCTCCACTTCGGATGAATCTTTTAAGGCCAAACCTCCCTAGACGATTTCTAGTCAGCGAGTCTCTCCAGCAACTACCGATTATATCGTTCGACGAAATATACACCAAAATTTACAAGAATATTCACATAAATTTCGAACTAAGAAATTTACCAGCTCATTTCTATGTCACACAATTTTTTTTTATTGTCTACTGCAGTTTGTCTCTGATGACGTTTTCTGCGTCACCGGGTTTTTAAGAAGGCGAAGACTTGGACTTCAAGCCCAAGCCTGTAGATTGAACGTTCCTAGAGGATTACTGGGCGACCGAGCATCTCCCCCGTGGGGAGTCTCTCGACCGCCTAGCGTTCTTCTTACAAAACTTGGGTCATTCAAGAGAGGAGTGAAGAAGCACCTTGCAGATCAGCAAGGTGGATGTAGCTAGTGCGGGGCTTTATCACTCACTCTAGCTATCTTCACATTTGGACTCCACTTCTGCTTACTATAAAGTAAAGTGAAAAAATAAAGATCGATTTAATTTCAACTAGCTTCTGCCCGCGACTTCGTCTGCTAGGTACTATAATATTATTGTAAAGTTTCATTAAAATAAAGTCAGTAGTTTTTGCGTGAAAGAGTAACAAACACACATCCATCAAAGAATCCTTCGATACATCTGTACAAACTTTCGATTAGATTCATGAGTTTTCAAAAGCGTTAACTGTTTTTAAACCTTGCTACCTTTATACTTTTTAAGATGTTAATTATAATCCAATAATAAACGCTTGGTCGCGTGATGCCGACAGAGTAGAATGGAATCACCCCACATCCTCCAATGGATGTCATAGAAGGCGACTAATGGATCAGCAAAGGGGTACTTCTTGACCACCATATACTCCGTCGACCAATCAGCATTGGGCAAGCGTGGTGGACTACTACCTATTCCTCCTTCGTTTAAAACGGAGAGGCCTTGTATCCCATCTATTGTAGCAGTGGGTCGCATTACAAAGGCTGTGATGATGAATAAACTTTTATTCACGCTGACAATGTTTAGGTATGTTTTCTTCGTTCAGTGCATACACAAACATAGGTAAGCTTGCAACTCACAATAGTAAGATAGATGAGTAACCAACACCTCGTGATACATGATTACTTATGTTGACATTACAAATTCATGTTTGTTTTGAGGTTTTAAGCGTATTCTGTGGCTTAGCAAATTGTTTTCCCTTAGAACCAAGTCCTTGAGGAGATTATTTTGAGTAAAACTATAGATGTTTCTTTGGGATGAGAATTGGAAGTCAATGTAGGTAATTGTTTTTTAATTAATGACATTATTATTTAGTTCCATATTTTAAGTAGGTATTTTTTAATTTGTATCTCATCAAACCAATGAACCTATGCTTTTCTAATATCTATGTTAAAGGCTGTAAGTTTTCAGTATTTCATTTTGCCGAGGTAATGTTTAAAAAACTTTTATTTTATATTTCTAATCGGCTCCTTTAACGGTAAACAACTTTTTCTAACAATAGAAAGAAAGAAGTTATTAGCACGTGATATTTTTGCAAAACTACGCTTTGACGAGTCGGCAAAATCAAAGTAGTTCCATCTGAATAGTTCCCAGTCAAAATATGTACAAACGTCCATAATGGGCTGAGCGATAAAAAAATGGATATCTTATTTAAGTTTAACAATGAGCGGGACCGCGTTTCGTGTGGAGGTTGGCACAATAGTGAGTTTATTGGGTCGTAAATGGGGCGTCTTTGTGCCCGGTCCGGTCAATAAACGGAGCCCGGAGCCGCCGAGCATGCCGGCGCGGGCGCGGGCGGCGCGCCAAACTGATCTACCGAAACGTTTTATGATATGAAACTACTAATTAAGCTTACGATTCGATACTTTATTCAAAGCTGAGGTTTTCATAGATGAAAATACTGCATTTTTATACCACTGAAAATGTTCACAATTACCAACAACATTGTAAGCTTTCGCGTTATTTTACATTATAGGTACACTAGGATGATTATGCAGTATTAATCTAATAAGGTATCACACTTTTTTTTGAAAACTGTTTTAAACCAATCCTGAGGTCGTAATCAACCAGTAGAATTTTTATTTCAATTCTATAAAACCAAAAATTCAGGCGTCAAAGATTTTGAAGTTTCGCGCGGAAACGCTAGCCGTCTTCAAAATCAACACAAAGCACGATACAAATCTACTTTGTTTACTAACGGAATGACGTCACGCATTCTAATATGGCGAACGTAGTTTTAAAGATTTTAGGGACAGATTAAAATAGTCGATTTTTAAAATTTTATTATAAAATTTCAATTGCGTATTTATGAATAAATATCGATATTTCTCATTTACTTTTTGCAATATCTATCATAAAAATGCAGTTTTATATTTTTTCTTTCATGGTAAGTATAAAATACCCTATTGTCGAAATACTACTATGTACTTGACTTGGCATTTCGGTCACTTTTTTGCGGTCATGTTCACGAGCGATTGTGCACGTCTACCTATAATTATAGACTTATAGGTAATCTCTACATCCTATAAAATTATTAAAAAAAATTATGACTCCAACTCCCTTATGAGTTACTCCTTTATTCAAACATGCCCATTCTACGATTGCCGTAATCTAAAAGTTAATCTTGTATGTTATTTTCATTTGTTTGTGAACAAAAAAGTGAAGTAAATGAAGTACCTATAAATAATTTGAAATGGTTTCCGCTTTCTGCACTTTTAGCATCGACAAGAATTGAAAATGGGCGCTAACTTCTATTTTTAATAACTAAGTAGGTAAGTATTAAAAAAAAAAATGTGTAAGACGATATAATATCAATCATTAAACTCAAAATTTGTTACCAAAAAAATATCAGATAATAAGAATACATTAAATCTCAATGGATAATAAAGTCTAATACCTACCTGTGGAAAGTTGTGAATGAATTGTATAATTAAATTAACAAGAAAATAAATATGAATGTGAAAAAAAACTTTAAGAAAAATATTGGAGACTTTAAGAAATCAATTTTATTGCAGAACCAATTATATTATATTATTCATAGCTGGCACTGAGTGGCAGTTTAATCCTCCAATGTCACGTTACACGAACAAACTACCTATTTAACGTAGATAAATAAATAAAAAAATAACTATCTAAATAGTTCTGTCAAAACTTTCAGACAGAAACGCACTGTAACTTATACAACATGTAAATTAAATAACCAACACCCTGAATACATGTGGTTTGGGATCGGCTTCTGAGTTGATTTCAATATTTTTTTTAAATAAAACGATTTTTTTTGAAAAAAAAAATAAAAGTGTTGTACAATATTTTCTGGGTACTTTTTGTTTTTTTTTTTTTTAAAAAAGTAAAAAAAAATAATTGTAATCAACTCAGAAGCTGATCCCAAACCACCTGTATTCAGGGTGTTGGTTATTTAATTTACATGTTGTATACCGTACTTAGCAACAACAATAAATACTTACTTACTCGCGGAACACAAAAACTTATTTTACTTAGTTTACAAGAACTTCGGATTAAATGATAATCATTTTCATTTAAATGTTTTGACTTATTTATACTTATTTCAACTTATTCATTTAATTCTGGTCTAAATCGTAGTCTTTTTTGAGTTTCGTACTTACTGCTGCTGGCGTTCACACCTCATGGTGCTATAGTAAAATTAATGAGTTATTTCAATGGATTTCACACTGTGAAAAATTCTGCTTTTTAGCTACCTGCGCACGCGGGCGGCACCGTACCAAATATTCAACCAAAGTCAGGTTCAATTGTCTAAACACTTGTTAACTGTTGGAAATCCCGTAAATAACAAAAAAACACGTCTTTGTATTAAACACACAAAGATGCCGACAGAACAACTGTCCGACAAGTCTACGTTATCGACACCAGAATAGATAATTGTATTATTTGTTTAAGTTATTCAGAAAAATAATCTTTTTAGTTGAAAACAAAGGAAGCGTGGGGTATCTAAGCCGCTCACCGGACGCTAAAATATACCAGATTTAAAACCCGATAAATGTTACCAGCTTCACTTTTGGTTGATTCAAGTACTTGCGCTCCTTTATTTCACAAGCAACTGTACTGGAGTCGGTTGTGGATCGAGAAACTTATCTTTGTCTAATCTAATCCTACTAATATTAAAACTTCTGTCGCGCAAAGACTACTGCATGGATTTTAATGATACTTTACAATAATATAACTCATACATCAGAATAACATATAAGTTGAGTAACGCGCAGAAGCTACCATTTAGTACCTTTCTTTCTGTTGACGGGAAGATCAAATGCATTTACGCATCATCCCTGCGGGGTGGTGCCAACAGCAGGAGATATGTGGGACTCGAGGTAAGGGCGTTCCCTCTATACCCACTAAATATCCTCCCCGGCCTGACCTTCAGTGCGCTATTACGGGACGGCACGGGATCTGCGCACGGGAGCGCAACTACACCGATACCGTCCTAACGCTGCCCGTCTAGGCTCTCCTTGTACCAATTGGTGGCCAGCAGCCTCCACCGACGGCTGCTCGACCAGGCACGTCCTCCTGACGAGGACACCGGGAGCAGCTATCGCACCACGTTACCAGGGTCCGCCACGAGGTAGCTTCCGTACGTGGACCTCACCATTTAGTACCCACCTAGTAACGGCGCTTGAACGGCGCCAAGTTTGACTGTACCGTCAGCGTCCCCCCAGTCCCTCGCCGCCCCTGGTTCCTATCTACCCTACGCCGCCACTGCTGAGGCTGACCACCACTATCTTATCAAAGTCTGTCTGCCGCCATAACAATACCTGATGTAAACAGCAGTGGTGGTTCTTCTTAGGGTCTTACGATCACTTAGATTAAATTAATTCGTAGAGCTTTATTACAAAGTTCTTAGTTAGTTAATTATAACCTGTAATATACATATAGTATAACTAGCTGACCCCGCAAACGTTGTTTTGCATATAAATTAAAAAAAAAATTAAGGGTGGACAACCCTTATCACTAAGGGGTATGAAAAATAGATGATAGCCGCTTCTCAGACCTACTCAATATGCTCGGGATACCAATTTTATTCGTCTTTACGATATGTAATTGACTTAAAATATTTAATTTTTTTTTAACCCATTGAAAAAAAATGTAATGAGGTATTTTAAATTACCTAGATAATAGATATGGTACGTGCGGGTACGGACTTAGTTGCTCTAAGTATAATGGGATGCACGTAAGCTTTGTAAGTCTAGAAAAATCTTTCAAATCATCAAAACCCTTCCGAAGTCCCGGTGCTTTATTTATTTTGTAGTTTTCTTTCATGAGATATTATAAAAAAAGCAAGTAGATATAGCTAGAGGTTATAGTTGGGTGGATATCTAAATGTCGGCTTAGGTAATCATTTTCCGGTGTTTTCTAGGAAAATTTATGGCGCCATTTACATCAAGGGACGGACCCACATAGGTATGAACATGTCATCAAAAGCAACCCGGATACAAGTGTGGTTCTAAGAAATAAACAAAAACCAAGCAAATTAAATATAAATATGTTTGTTAAAATATTGGTTCACACATCACTACTAATAGCTTACCTGTAAAGTTTGACGTGAGCAGTTCGTAGAAATATTATCTTTGTATTCACTGTCTATTCTTAAAGGTCGAATTCTTACTGTGTTTTTATAACCCTAAGGTCATTGCAAACTACTGCAATGAATGCCTGCCACACACTAGAGCTTATGCAGGCACAGGTTCGAGGGCTAATACCACGCTAATACTAACTGGCTTTTGCTGGCGACTTCGTCCCCGTGGAATAATTACTTTGAGCAGCATTTTAATTTTTGGTTATTGGGTATTCCAATAAACGATAGTAAAAATAGATGGATTTGTTTGGACTTTCATTCCCATTTATCCTCTATTCTAGAACCGTAAGGGTAGGATTTCGAGAAATCTTAAAATATCTTTCTTTATTTATAACTGAAACTTCGTACACCAATTTTTATGGGTTTTACTTTAAAAACGTCAGATTTTCATACAAAGCTTCATCCCCTATTATACCCCCTAAGGAGTTGAAATTTGAAAAATACCTCTTTCTTAATTTTTAACCGAACGGCCATAAACCATTTTTTGTGGAATAAGAGGCAATGCGCTACGCTCGAGTGTAATATATCTACATAGTTCGAAACAAGCCATCTCGATGAACGTTAGTGCGACAAATCACGACAAACCAAATGTTGATGCACGAAATCGCGACAAACCAAAACTTGAAGAACAGGCTCGCTAAAAACTACATAAAAACCACATCTCCTATCTAGATGTAAGAAATATCGATAAATTATTTCGCGGCTATCGTCACCTCAAGAAAATACTTGGTGGAGTTAAGCGTTATTCAGATTACAGCCAGTCAGAACTTTGACGGGTAACCGTACAAAAACTGACGGGTTTGTGGTCGGGTTCCTCCGTCTTCTGAAGGCAAGTTAAGACATTGGTCCCGGCTGCTGATTAAATACTAACCAATACGTATTGGGCCCGCGTGGTGGGTTATTTTGTCCGTAGCTGTTTTGTAGCCGCATTTATATAGCGTTTAAATAGTAAAATGAAAAAATGAAAATAAAAAAGCTCTTTATTTAAATGGACTTTGCTAAGTAGGTACTTTTAAATCGTCAGAAGCCCTACCACCATTTCGTGACGAATAATTATTATTATGCTGAAGTAAAAAAGGCGTTCCCTTTCCGAGCTGATAAGTATGCTAAGACCTTTAGTCTTCAAATGCAACAATAAATGAACAGTATATAACACAAAAAACGACAAAATGTCCAGCCCGCCTAGCATGACCACCGAAACACGATATGTTATGATATAGCCATTTATCGCGTTGAACTGTCAAAAATTATTGGATATAACCGCAATCATGAAAATTTATCGTAATAAATTTTTATGTAATTTATTTTTCATGTAATTAATTAAAAATAGTTTCGATAAAATTTAAAGTGGACTGTTATATCCCATATTTTTTGACAGTTCAACGAGATAAATGGCTATATCATATCGTGTTTCGGTGGTCATGCTAGGCGGGCTGGAAGAAATATCCACGTGTGATACCTAACGTCAAATATTATTAGGTGAAGAAAAAACTTAGTACTTACGTCCATATTTGAGCATATTGTGCTGCGTACAGAGGAGTGTGAAGTTTGGCATATTGAAAATTCATAAAGAGAAGAAGTAAAAAATATAATTTACGTATGAAAAATGTGTTAAAATAAATGATTGATAAAAGTCGGCATTATTTGCCGAGTAATTGGCGAACGGCGACTAGTACCTACATACTTTACCTACTTATAATTATGTCCGTCTCTTGTAATTATTCCTATTCGTGTAGCACCAAAGAAAAATATCGCAGCGTACTGCATTATACTTATGTAACCAAGATTACAGAAATACAGAATCATTTATTGTAGCTAAGTTAGGAAAGGAAAACACTTAAATTTTAATAAGAGTAGCGATTATGTGTCATAAAATGCTGTAAATGTGTAGTTAGCCGGCTTCCCCGTCGGCAATTTGCGTGGTGGCGCTGAGTTCAGGCCGCACTACAGCCTACTGTTTTATTACTAAAGCGCAGGTCTCACGGGATGATAAGCTAAACTATTTCGATAATAATTACGAACACAATACTATAAATATTTTTTTAACTAACTAAAAAATTTTGGCGGGACAAAATGGTGGCGGGTATCAGAAGTAAAATTTATTAGTTCATAATGTGATTAATTGAATTATATAAAAAAGCTTTTACAAGCTAAATTATAATTATAAATGATCCAAATGCATGGGAGTAATAACTGCCCACAAAATTTACGCATGTAAAACTGTAATTCTAATTATACTGGGTGTAAAAGACATGAGCAGTCAAACGAATACCACGTATTCTATACATCAAAATAATACATATTTCAAAAAAAGTATTGCTGGGAAATGATTTTTATTTTTTGGTGTTACAAAAAATTGCAAATTGTACCGCGCAATGTAAAGGGCTCAACTCGCACGCAACTCGTAAAACCGCGATAATTTTGCTTGACGGCGGCCCCGTTCGTTAGTGTCCGTGCGCATCGAGTGAGCTACATTGAACGCTAACGTTTTGAAGCCATTTTTTGTTATGAAATACTAAAAAAAATGATAATGTTTCTCTGGACAATAATTAAGAAATAACGTATAGAATACGTTTTCATAAAAAAATGAAAAAAAAAATTATGACTTTGACCTTCAATAAAATCGTAACTATCAATTTCCCAGGTATAGTCTAAAGGAAGAAAAATGTTATGACGGTGAGCAGAATACATGGTTTTCGTTTGACTGCTCATGTCTTTTACACCCTGTATATTTGTTATACTAGAAAAATGCACTGAAAAAAATCGACTTGCCTCAGGCGGGACTCGAACCCGCACCTTCCACAATCCGGGTGGACGCGTTGACCAATTTCGCCACCGAGGCACTGCTTTTCGCTGTCGAAATTTGTCAGTGCTTGGTGCTTATGTTTTTATGGTTGCGGGTTCGAGTCCCGCCTGAGGCAAGTCGATTTTTTTCAGTGCATTTTGCTAGTATTATATTTACGCGTTTGTAAACGCAAAAATAAAATTATTCCATAATGTAAGGTACTTTCATCTTAGCTGGGCGTCAAATATTTGCAAAAATATTTCGTTCGGGTCTTGGAAGTGCAAATTTCAAAGATTTGATGAAACGATGTTTACCATAAAAACATAAGCACCAAGCACTGACAAATTTCGACAGCGAAAAGCAGTGCCTCGGTGGCGAAATTGGTCAACGCGTCCACCCGGATTGTGGAAGGTGCGGGTTCGAGTCCCGCCTGAGGCAAGTCGATTTTTTTCAGTGCATTTTTCTAGTATTATATTTACGCGTTTGTAAACGCAAAAATAAAATTATTCCATAATGTAAGGTAGTTTCATCTTAGCTGGGCGTCAAATATTTGCAAAAATATTTCGTTCGGGTCTTGGAAGTGCAAATTTCAAAGATTTGATGAAACGATGTTTACCATAAAAACATAAGCACCAAGCACTGACAAATTTCGACAGCGAAAAGCAGTGCCTCGGTGGCGAAATTGGTCAACGCGTCCACCCGGATTGTGGAAGGTGCGGGTTCGAGTCCCGCCTGAGGCAAGTCGATTTTTTTCAGTGCATTTTTCTAGTATTATATTTACGCGTTTGTAAACGCAAAAATAAAATTATTCCATATATATTTGTTATTATCTATTGACCTGTAATGATGATGTTAGATAGATTCCTTGATGAATTAAAAAATTGTAAGCTGTGGAGTTTCTTACGTCATTTCTTCTCTATCTCAGCATAATAATAATTATTTAAGTAAAATAATTATTTCGTCCCGAAATGGTGGTAGGGTTTTGAAGATTAAAAGTACTTAGCAAAGTCCATTTAAATAAAGAGCTTTTTCATCTTCATTTTCAAAGTAATTGTAATAATGTAAGTTCACAATTTCTACTTTTCACATTAATATAACAGTTTCCGGAACTGGCTGTCTTACCAATAAATAAATACTGAAATAGTTAAAATTATTCAAGTTTTTTTTTGGTGTATACTTAAGTAATATCTAGGCAGGCGAACTTAAAACATTAACTACCTGTCACCAAAGGTTCCACCAAGCATGCTTGCATGAGATCAAAATTGGAACCTGCGGGCTGGAGTCTCTAAGTCCTGTGGGTGAATGTATGGAACAGCTGATATTTTTTCGCGGTTTCGATGTTGGTCCCACAGCAAGATTTGTTTGTATTGATTGGCACAAAAGGAAGGACTTAAATCAGTTCATATCTGATTTTACAAGGTAAAATTAACTTCTTCTAATGTTAAACTCGTTTAAAATGTAGTAGCACTACGGAGGAATATACGTAAATGCAAACATACATAATATTAGACTGCTAAAATCATAACACTTCATTTTGAAATCGCCATAGTCGGGTAATTAGCAAAAGCAGAACGCGGGCTAACGCACGTGACTATCAAATTTGCGCGGCATCTTGACATAATGTGCAGACTTATTAATGTATTTAACTTTTTTCTAAAAATTTGATTAATTTTAATTTTTAATTTAATTATTGTTCAATTGTGTGTGATTGATAGGTGATTATTGAAATTTTACATGCCACGTTGGAAAAACATGTATGCTCATTGTATCTAATGTAAGCACATGTATTTACCATGTTTTAAGCAAATAAATGATTATGAGTATAATAATGACTTCATAAACTGTAACTGAATTTTCGCCTCTTGAGAAAATTAACTACATTGCAGCACAGGCTGATCGGCTGATTTTAACCCATCTAAACCAAATAATCAAACACAATTATAAATTACTAGCTGTGCCCGCGACTTCGTCCGCGTGGATTTCCCATTTTTGCAACATTTCTGTGATGCTATGGAGGTATATAGGCCTATATCAGGGTTTCCCATACTGCGCGTGGCGATGCCCTGGCATCCCAGGGTTCGCGATTCTATCCCGGGGGCGGGCGTAGTGAGACGATCCACATAGAATGGCTGTCTAGCTGCTATGCGAGCTAGTAGAACGAATATAGATGTAGAGAAAGAAATGAAAGTCGCGATTTCAAAACTTGAGCCTGGATCGACTGTCTAGGGCGGGCGAAAAATCGAACACAGCATCTTTCGCAATCCGGGCGGCTGCGTCCGTTCTTTTTTGTTTTTGTAGGTATGTACTTAACTTTGCTGTTACTATAACGGAGAGGGCTCGTAAAAATTGGGAAATTCCTAAGGGCGTCACTATGAAAATAAGTTTGGGAAGTCCTGGCCTATAGTCTTCCTCAATAAATAGACAATCAAAGAATTTTTCAATTTAAATCAGTAGTTCCCCTTTTTAGGGTTCTGTACCCAAAGGGTAAAACGGGATCCTATTACTAAGACTCCGCCGTCCGTCTGTCCATCTGTCACCAGGTTGTATATCATTAACCATTATAGTTAGACAGTTGAAATTTTCTCAGATGACGTAGTTCTGGTGCCGCTATAACAACAAATACTAATAAATAGAATAAAATGAATATTGAAGCTGTTCCCATAAAATAAACGTGACTTTTTTGGTCGATTTTGATAACGGCAACAGATAGACGCTTGAAATATTCACAGAATATTTAGTGAATATACAGGACCTCGGTGGGTCCTCAAGCTTTAAGGTCGAATCACTCCAGAGAGGATTCCTGACCGGTGAGCATCTCCCTCGGAGGAGTCTCTGAACCTATTAGAGTTTCTAAGGCGTCTGAATCTGACAGGATCAGTAAGGTAGAAGTACGTAATGTCGACAGTGTCCCAGTACTCGTCAGTTTTCCAAAAAATGCAAATATCACTGATATCCTACCACACAAAGCTCTATTTTTGTTGGCAACACATTCTTAGAAATATTTAGCATAATTATAATGTGAACATTCTTTTGAAAAACATATGGCGACTACAACACACGCGTTCGAAGGTAAGCATTGCCGATTTTTTAATTTTTTTGCTAATTTAGGTACTAGAACTGACGTCTACCAGCTTATGTTTCTTCCTCTGTCGTGCAGTGTTTTTTATTTACAGGGATAGTGCAAATACTTTTTGTAATAGATAAGTAAATTGTCTAGCAATATAACCTATAAAATTAATCATTTTTAATATTTAGATTATGTTTTTTGTAAGTGACAGATTTTGGGTCACAAAAACCGTCACATGAGCCAATAGCCGTCAGTTTACCCATTGATCTGACGGTAATTAGGACACGCTTCAAGTATGAACCTGATTCCGTCGTCACAGGAATTTAGCTCTTATCACTATGGAATAAAAACTAAAGTTAATTGTAATTCTGCCGGTTACCAGGACACGTTTTAAAATTTGATCCTGTTTCCGTCATTAAAGTAATTTAGATTTAATGTGCCGGCAATACGATACAAAGTTGATTGCAATCTGTCGGTAACAGGGACATATCTGGAAGTTTAAACATAAATCCGTCATTATATCGAATTTAAATCTTTATAACCATGCAATACGGACTAAATTAAATTAAATAATAGCATTAGTCGTACAAAGTGGTTCGGGCTTTGGTTTTATGTGCATTAACTTATAATTTCGAGATTAAAATTTCGTTTCTTTTTTTTGAAGTCGGAAGATGCCAGTTCTTTAATTTTGAGTAGTTGTAAGTCGTATGTGCTCCAAGGAATTCCGGTTGGTGCTTGCTAAATCTGATATGAGTCATATAGCAACTTTCAAGAGTAAGACAAAACATTATTTTTCTACCGCTTTGCGCATGTTTTTTTTTTTGTATTAATTTTTAGGCATACTTAGGTAAATCAGATTGCAACATATTTATAATGTGTAGTAACACATTCATTAATGACTCACTAATTCACTAACTTAATTCACTAATTAATTAAAACAGAGCGCATGCGGGAACGGCACTTGTAATTAGAACTAACCTCAAACACTCAATCATGGAACCGTACTCTACATCTCACCTACATGCCCCTTCAATAAAACTGGAAGATCGTGCTGGTAGCATTACGCTCTCCTCAATATACTGCCCGCCAAGACATAGAATAACAACCCAAATGTTTGGTGACTTCTTTCAAACCTTGGGCCCAAGATTCGTAGCTGGTGGTGATCGGAATGGCAAACATACCTTTTGGGGCTGTCGCTGTACCGATAACAGAGGTCGAGAACTGAAACGTTGCATTAACATAAATCATCTTAAGCCGATCTCGACCGGTGAACCGACATACTGGCCAAGTGATCAACGGAGAGTACCCGATCTTCTCGACTTCTTTATCGGGAAATATTTAAATACAGCTGTTGAGTCTAGTCTAGATGGATCTTCAGACCACTCGCCAGTCATTCTGGACTTGGGTACTTGCCTATTTACACGAGAAACTTCGGAGACAATTCGTAAAACAGATTGAGAAGGTTTCAAAAGCTACATTGACGAAAACATTACTCTGTCAATCCCTCTTAAGGACCAAAATGAGGTGGATGAGGCCTGCAGATATATCACCAACCTAATTCAAGTTGCGGCCTGGATTAACACACCGACTCAAAATGTAAAAAGTATGATCTCTAACAATTCACTTGCCATTAAACAAATTATCCTGGAAAAGCATAGGTTAAGAAGGGTCTGGTCCTCGTCGTGAAGCCTAGTCGTGGCGGACCCTGGTAACGTGGTGGGGGAACTTTCTCGGGGGGTGTGTGGATTTAGATGTCAAGTCCCCTTGGCATTCGAAGTCACATGCCATCGTCGAGTTGTTTTTGTTTCCCCACCCTGTGGTGGCCCGGTTCCGGACGGCCATTTCAGGGCCACAACCTATCATTTCAAGTGAAACAGGGAGAGGCACGACCAAATCTATACAGCATACAGGCAGGAGTTCCGCAGGGTTCAGTTCTTGGTCCAGTACTGTATAACATCTTCACTTCAGACCTTCCTGCCGTAAGACTAGCCGATGATATACTGCCACACAGAGACTGCGTGGAGTACCTGGGATTTCACCTTGATAGGAGACTGACCTGGAAGCAACATATCAAACAGAAGAGAGACCAAATGAATCACAAGTTCCGAAACTTACACTGGCTCATGGGGAGAAACTCGGTACTATCAGTTGATAATAAGCTTCTAATTTACAACGTCGTATTGAAACCAATTTGGACCTACGGCATCCAAATGTGGAGCCTTGCTAGTAAGACCAATATACTCTGCATTCAGCGTGCGCAGAATGGTATTCTTAGTGGTACCGTTGTGAACCTAATTTAATAATGTTTGTTTGTTAAAGTATAATAATGTTTGGTATCATCATCATCATCATTTCAGCCGAGAGACGCCCACTGTTGGACATAGGCCTCCCCCAAGGATCTCCAAACCGGTCGGTCCAGCGCTGTCCGCATCCAGCGGCTTCCCGCGACCTTTACCAGATCGTCAGTCCACCTTGTGGGAGGCGTACCAACGCTGCGTTTCCCGGTACGTGGTCGCCACTCAAGGAACTTTCCGCCCCAGCGGCCGTCACCCAAGTAGCACACTAAGGCTGTACAGCGGCTGCCTTATGGTATACCTAGATACTAAAAGCTGTTTATGATGGTGTTATAAAGGTGTTTACAGCGCATTCTCAGCCTTTATAACTCTTAAATGGGCACAAATTATACAGCCTGTAGTTCACATTTAGTTCACATTTCGTTATAACGGCATTATAGTAGCATTATATTGGAGTTATAATGGTTCACTAAGCTGTGTTTCAGATGTATAATAGGACACATGTTACCACTTAAGCAGCGAAAGCACTAAAAATACGCTCTCCACGGTCATCTTAAGCATCTTTAAGTTTTCGATAACACCGTTTTAAATTTTTAGTGTACTATTTTGACATTCGTCTTTAAATATTCTGCGGTGTCTGTGAACTGTTAATGGTGTCAAAGTATAGTGGAATTATATTACCTATATATATTTTGGTTAGTGTTTATCACGTTAATATCGTGAAATCAATTGGGGACGCGAGTTTTCTGTGAATCTATATATCAATTTCTAGCAAAATTTCTAAGCGCCTCGTATATATTACGTTTTTAATTAGAAATATGTAACAAAAATATCCGTAAAACATATATTTTTTTTTCTTTTTAATTTTTAATGGCATAAATTATGCTTTATTATTATTATTATTGGCAGTAGGTATATAGTTAGCATAAATAAAGCGCATTGATTATAAACAAATCATAGATAACAATATATTTAATGGTGATAAGTAATAATAAAATGGCGCTCCATAAATGCTGCGTAACAGAACTTAGGTGAACCGATATGCTACTTTTGGAATTAAATCATTGTAAATTTACACCAAACTGATACTTTAGGCTGTACGATAGTTCACTAAGGAACTGTTAAAACCAGCATTTTTAGGGTGTAACACGACACCTGCATACAGCAATTATCATATTTTTATACCATTAAAATTCTCTTAAGCAGCCAATGCAATATAAAAATGCTAAATGCTGCAAAAAAGCATTTTTGACAGCATTTTCTACTCAAATACCGTAACAAGAGTAACCATTATTACTTATATAATGCTATTATAACGATTAAAGTGTAATTCACAGGTTAAAGATCACGGTTGAACCTTAATAAGTGGTTATTAAAGCTAAATGTTCCAATTTACACCAAAAGTGATATGTTAAACTGCTACTTGTGCTACTTGGGCAGTCCTCCTCGCAATCTGCCCTGCCCACTGCCACTTAAGGTTCGCAATTCTTTGGGCTATATCGGTGACCTTGGTTCTCCTGCGGATCTCATCATTTCTGATGTGATCGCGCAGAGAAACTCCGAGCATAGCCCTCTCCATTGCCCTTTGGGTGACTTTGAGCCTTCTTATGAGGCCCCATTGTAAGCGGCCACGTTTCGGTTCCATAGGTCATCGCTAGCAACACACACGAATCAAAGACTTTCGTCTTAAGACACTGCGGTAGATGGGCCGAGAATATGCCGCGTAGCTTCCCGAACGCTGCCCAGCCGAGTTGGATTCGTCGATTGACCTCTTTCTGGAAGTTGGACTTACTCAGTTGGACTGTTTGTCTCAGGTAAACATAATGGTCGACAACTTCCAGTGTAGAGCTTCCAACCTTTACAGGAGTGGGTGCGACATGGATATTAGACATGATTTTCGTCTTATCTATGTTCATTTTAAGACCCACTTGTTGGGAGACTCTACAGAGATCGTCGAGCATTGTGCCCAGGTCTTCCAAGGTCTCAGCCATAACTACGATATCATCGGCAAAGCGAAGGTGAGTCATGTACTCGCCATTTATGTTGATGCCAAGTCCTCTCCAGTCCAGAAGCTTAAACGCGTCCTCCAACGCAGCTGTGAACAGTTTCGGCGATATAACATCACCCTGTCTCACGTCTCGCTGGAGCTGTATGGGTTTTGAGTTCTGGTCCTGAAGGCGGACTGACATAGTGGCGTTTTAGTACAGTGACCGCAACACTTGGATATATCGATAGTCTATGTGGCACCTCTGGAGTGACTGGAGCACGGCCCAGGTCTCGACAGAATCGAAGGCTTTCTCATAGTCCACAAACGCTAAGCATAATGGCAGATTATACTCTTCGGTCTTCTGTATAACCTGCCGCAGCGTATGTATGTGATTATGGTACTGAAGCCTTTTCGGAATCCGGCTTGTTCGGGAGGCTGGAAGTCGTCAAACCTGCGTGCGAGACGATTCGTTACAACCCTCGAAAACAGCTTATAAACATGACTCAGGAGCGTGATGGGTCTATAAGTAATTCTTCAAATGGGCCTTATGTTTGGTAGATGTATGTTAAATATGAAGAGTATAACTAGAGTTCCGTATTACCTAAGTTCCTGAATTGAGAGACTGGTTAAGTAAGTACTCAGTAGATTACAGAAAATCTTTTTTTTTCCTAATGTAAATTTTTAACAGTAGATATATTTTTGATTGTTTATTAGATGTCCATATAAAGCGGTACATATAAAGTCTAAATTAATTAAAACTAGTTGTTTGATGTTCCACTGACCAAACTGCAGCTAGCACATTCTTTAAAATAATATGTTTCGGTTCAAAGCTGAGAAGTAATTTCTACAGTTTGTGAAACTTATCTGTAAGGGCGTAGAGTTCAATTTGGTATCAAAAAATTGACGACTTCTGGGTCATTTTGACGATTAATGGGACAAACCTGTCGAGTACTGGTACAAATCGTCTTTTTTTCATATTGATGGAGTTTTATTATATTTCTTAATTATTTTGACTTAAAATTAATATTTAAATAAAAACTAAGATACATTTTGCACCTAGTCATGCAATACACCTTTCATTATCTGATATACTTTAAGCACAGCATCACTGCAAAGTCAGCCAAGTTCAGAAACTGACGGATACTGGGACGTTTACCTTAGTTCCTAAGATAAGCGCGATCAACCAAAAAAAAAACAACTCCGTATAGATGCGTGCGTAGTACTTGATCATTATTTAGCTGCGGAGTTATGTTAAAACTATGATATCTCTGAAGATATTCATTGAAATCTAATGATGTAAAGAACAATTTTGTACAAAATTAAATACTTGTGATGAATAATGTATTCATTTTGATAAGGAATAATATCATGTTTACAAAAATACCTTCGCATCTAAAGCATTATTTTAGAACAAAATTTATTAACAAAAATAGGTTATAGCGAGTCAACCTTAAGAGATAGATCAATGCTGTCTGTAACTTGTTTTTAGAACTTTTAAAGGAGAATAATTCCGTCATACATAATTTTTGTGTAACTTTAACCGATTACGCAGCGCACGCAAAGAAATCTCTGAAAATCAATATTTATTATTTTCCGCTTATTTCAAACTATGATATTTCTTAAGATATTCATTGAAATCAAATGAAGTCATGAACAATTTTGTGCAAAATTAAATACTCGTGATAAATAATGTATTTATTTTGATAAGGAATAATATCATGCATACAAAAACACCATCGCAGATAATGCATTATTTTAAAACAAATTTGATTACCAAAAAGAAAGGTTATAGTGAGACAACCATAAAAGATAGACATATGCTGTCGCGGACTTTTTTTTAGAAAATTTAATGGAGAACAATTCCGTCATACACAATTTTTACGTAACTTTAACCGTTTACGCAGCGTACGCAGTGAAAGCTTTGAAAAGAAATATTTTTCTCCCGTTTTTGCAACATTCTTCATTGATGCTCAGCTCCTATTGGACGTATCGTAATGTTATATAGCCTATAGCCTTCCTAGATAAATGGACTATCCAACGAAAAAAGAATTTTTCAATTTGAGTCAGTAGTTGCTGAGACCTTAGGGTTCAACCAAACAAACAAACAAACAAACAAACAAACAAACAAACAAACAAACAAACAAACTCTTCAGCTTTATTATTAGTATAGATTTGTAAAAAAAAGCAATAAAAAGATTTCAATTATAAAATTCTGGCCGCGTTCTCTTGTTTCGTCTTGCACTACCGCTGACCAGAAATTGTTGTGCTAATTTAGGTATCAACCAATTCGACGCGGTTCACGTCGATTTATGGACAGACAGACGCCGCAGACGAATACGTGCCATAAAGCAGTCGGTGAAAAAACCTCATATCAAAACATATCAACTCCATTAAGTGTGGAAACACTTTAAATATAAGTCGTAAAAGGAACAGTTAAAGTAGGAATGTCCGTACTGGAACCTTATTGGAACCTCTATAAATAAGTTTGAAGAAACTGATGAAATGAAGGAAAAAAGTAGGTAGGTACCTACATATTACTTGGTAAACTACTTATAGGTTAAAATTATTTAAGTACTTGCAGGACATATTTTATTGACCTTACCAACGACTTTAAACATATCTGCGCTAACATAAAAGATATTAAATGCAAAGAAAATAATTTTCTTTGCATAGTTATATTGTAGTTTTATTCTTTCTCTAAGTAAATACGAGATGCTGTCTATTTAGTTGTTTTAGCAAATATTTTCGATACTAAATTATATTAATTAAGTAATGCAACTTTATTTAAAAGGTTAATAATATTAAGGGCTGGCGACCGTGGCCATATTGAGTGGACCATCTTGCGCCTGCTTTGCAACCTAAGAAAACATAATAAAACGAAAAAATATTGATTTTAACAAGATGATGCTTTTTCTCATAGGAATCCTACTAATATTATAAACGTGAAAGTTTGTATGGATCTAAAGATTTAGATCCATACAAACTTTCATGTGTAGATATTTGTTACTCTTTCACGCAAAAACTATTGAACTGATTTTAATGAAACCTTACAATAATATAGCTCATACATCAAAATAACATACAGGCTATAATTTAGCCGACATTGATGTGAGTGAAGCCGCGGGCGATTACTAGTATTTAAATAATGTTTTATGAAAATAGCACCATTAGATTCCAAACTATGTCGCTTTTTTATTTTGGTAGGACCTATAAAAAAGTCTTGAACGTGTTCAATACCTTTTTTAATGATAAACTCAGCAACTAAAAATTTAGAATGACCGACTAAAAATACAAAATGGCCGACTAATCATTTGTTAGTTGCTCATTAAGGATTTTTTTGTCGCCGACTAAATATTTGCATAGGTTTAGGTTAACTTAATCTGCTGACTGTTAAATACTGATCCTTTTTTAATACGCTGGAATGTCGAAATTTTAAAATGCTTTCATACTAATTTATTAATTAAGTAGTGTAGATTCGTAAATATATTTTCTAATTTGACGGTCTTATTGTAAAACACGTGGCGATCGTTCAAAAATTGCATATGTTGCCCCTTATCGCTGCTTTATACCTAATTGTGTCTTTAAAACCTTTTTGTTAATGTCGATCGTATCGCTGATGGAGGACTAAGTGAATTCTGGATTAGAGTATCTAATCTAATATAAGATTAATCTGTTCAGCTAATCTACAATCCACCATAATTATTTCGAGGAGTTATAGTTAGATAAATACCTCAGATTACCATATTTCCTTATTTAAGCCATATTTTTTTGAGGCCACCCCGTTTAGTGGAAACCACGTTTAGTGGTTCTTCTTCTGGATTGAGATTGAGATCCAGAGGCCCCAGAGGAGTAGGTAGGACATATTTGTGTTCTGCTTATACATATTAACCATTTATATTCATACTAGAAAAATGCACTGAAAAAAATCGACTTGCCTCAGGCGGGACTCGAACCCGCATCTTCCACAATCCGGGCGGACGCGTTGACCAATTACGTCACCGAGACACTGCTTTTCGCTGTCGAAATTTGTCAGTGCTTGGTGCTTATGTTTTTATGGTAAACATTGTTTCATCAAATCTTTGACGCAAAACGCAAAAATAAAATTAGTCCATTAATATTCAAATAGAATGAAGGTTTTTGTAATCATCTTTGTATTTATTTTATGAGTTTGAATAAGGCAATTTAATTTTTTTTTATAAAAAGGTAGCAAATGATCCTTTTACATCTAATAGTAAGCAAAAGTCGAGTTCAAATGCAAATATAGTGCGAGAGATAATAATAAAAGCTAACCAGTCGAATATTTCTCGTGATATTTGTTACGAATTAAGGCAGCAACGACAACGTTATTTATAGAGGATTATATCTATATTTATACACAGGGTTCGCTGGTAACGTAATGGGGCTTACACATTATAGGCCCTCCAGTCCAGACTCACGCGAGAAGTCTCGGCGAGAAGACTCGCCGACACAAGAAGAACTCGGAAGAAACTCTTCATTAATTCATTATGTGATAGCTTTCCTTTGAATTTCAAACTAGGATACAATTAGGTACGAGCACACATGTTTACCGCCAAAATTAACTTTATCGCTACAGTGTCATTCGCCCTGATTTCGCTTCAGTAAGTTTTTGCCCCAGCGTACCACGTTAAAAGTTTTTCGCCACAACGTGCGTCGCTGGAATGTCATTCGAAACAAAGTACCCAGCGGACTCAAAGTAGAGTTTTATCGTCACTGCGATACGAAACGTTTCATACGACTGTACTAGTCATGTAACTATTGTAAAGGCACCATTATCGTCACACCGCGTCCACGTGAGCACGATATATGATAGACGGGGGCTATATGACGTGGGCAACAAACAATAAGGTGCGATAAGCAGATTCGGCGGCACCTTTCAACTCCGCCTTTGTCCGAGCGTAATCCGCCGCTAGCGCTTTCAAGCGAGCCTCTGTAATAATTCAAAATGTAAAAATGTAGGTGTATCATAAGATTGAGCAAGAATTAAGAGTTAAATGTGTTTATAGAGTTCCTGAAGCTTTTCTTAATTAAGGCGGTAGAGAAGCTTCTTAAGTTAAGCGGACCTTCCACTCTTGGTTTGGCTGGCCGATAGGCTGGTAAGCGGACAGACGGCTTACACACATGGCTTTCAGCCAAGCTGCCCTTGCCACCACTGTCGGGGACCCGGGACAAAGCAATTTTCAAGGCCAGCTGACTCTTGTGTACGGACCAGTCACCAAAACTGGCACTCTACTGTCCGGTATTTATGTTAGATAGTGGACGCGAACGATGCATCGGTTGGTCCTCTAAAGGGCGGGCACAGGTGGCTTTCCGGCGAAAGTTCGCGATCCCGGGTCGCTGTTGTAGTGTGCCTTGACAGGATGCCAGGAGAGGATGTTTTGTTTAGTGGGTATTGGGTACGCCTTTATCTCTGAGTCCCACATACCACTGTTTTTGCATAGTACCTACTACATGTGATGCGTAGATGCATTAGGTGGACCACTCCGTGAAAAAAAAGGAAAAAAGTATTTCTTGTCTTTAAAAATGTTTCTTTATTATCAAATAAATAATAATAAGTGTATAAATTTGAGGCAAAAAATAATATTATAATATATGAAAACCACAATGATAACGAAAAGAAAGTGTGTAGGTATTTAGTAGGTAGGTAATTAAAATAAAAGGAATATTAAACTTAAGAATATAAATATAAGATCAATATTGTAATAAACAAGAGCTTTTCCATAATATTATGGACTTAGTTTTCTCATGCCCCCTATGTGCTCATGTAGATATCTAGTAGTAGATATTCATTTACGATTTCAAGGGCTCCTCCTACGCGTCGGCGGCCATTAGAAGACTCATGCGTAAGTAAAAATAATAAATTGACTTAAAACCATATTTTTAAAACAAGCTTTTAGGTAATTTTAAAAAAAGAAAATAAACTTCAAATTGAATCAAACCTATTTTTATATATAATTTATTACATCACATAATTTAAATCTTATAAAAGCGTGTCACGGGGTTTATTTCGATCAATATTTTAGTCTACTATCTTTCTCTTAGGTAAATATATGAAAGTAAATCTCGCGAAAAGCTTTAATAACATTTAAATTCTGGCTATAAGTAACTTTTGGGATTAAAAGCATAATTAATCCCAAAAGCCCAAAACTACTTATAAGCTTTCTTATTGAAAATGTAGGTATATGTCAAATATCAAATATCTTTATTGCGTATTACATAACATTCACAAGGGTCTTATACATAGGTCTTATACGTAGTCCCTGTGATACCCCGTAAGGGCATTGCAACCATTAATTACTTAAAATCTATAATCACATTAAACTTTGCTATAAACTATAAAATAACATAAATCAATATTCTAACACAATAGTTTTATACATTTTTCTTAATTATTGTTTAGTACACACGACCAGGCTTAGGTTAAAAAAAATCTTAAAATGCATAATATACAGGTATTAAATTCAAATTTTATTATTGGAGCAGACCAAGTGTTAATTAATGTAGGCTGGTGGCGACTCATTATTCCGTGGCTAGCTTTATTGCTGTTTAATTAACACAGTGTTGTCAAAGCCATAGTCTTAGAACTATGTCAAGGAGGTACGTTTTGCCACAGAAGGCTCACGTGGTTTGAAAAATCTCAACAAAGTTTGAGTCACAGTTTGACTATTTTCACGGTAATTAGCTTTGACGCCTCAGACTGTTTCACTCTAATGGAGTTTCGCTCCCAAAGAATAAAGATTGTTTTATAAATACCATAAAACGCGGTGACTCTGTTTTGTTCCAAGCTGCTTTTTTACTGTGCACTGTATAAATTTATGGAATCATCATCGAGTTGTATGGACTCTAGTTGCTCACAGCGGGTCCATAACCATTACCGATTGTATTTTGATACACATTTATATACACTTGTTAAGAGCTGTTTGGTTTTTTCAGAGGCCTGTTTATTGTTTGAATCGTGCTCAATAATTATTTTACTGTATTTGTTTTAGCTTACGAAATTTTTTAAGTAGATAATAGTGTAGTATTCTGAATCTTTTTCTATAGGAAAATGTGGAGGAAAAATTGAAACTGTTTTTCGTGTAAAGATAAGAAAAGTAAAGTAAGATCTCGTGCAGCGATATTTGAGGCAGTAAAATCTTCTTTTTTCCATGATAGGCACCACAGAGAAGTAGGGTTGTGAAGGATTCTTTCTTACACCGTTGCCGACGGGTATACGACATGGCCAGTTTCAATAACGTGGGTAAGTAAGTACTCCTTACCAAGGTTTTTAGCTACCTAAGATTATTTGTGACAAGAAAGTAAATACTTTAACTGTAAGTTACTGCTTTCAGACACAAGTGATCCAAAGGTTTGTTAAGCTATTACGTAAATGGCAACTATAGTTAACTTGTCAGACGGTCGGTAATTGAAATTGGCTGCAAAACAAATGACGGTTTCGCAAAGCCCTACCCTTAGGCGAACACAAGTTATAGCACAGTCACGAGTGTTCCCTTCTAGGTCCACGTGGTGAAAGGAAATGCTTTATTAATTAGTTCAAAACCTTCGGCACTCCTCGAACGTGAGATTTGTCGCATATTACGAGGTAAGTCCCGACCACAGAAACAATAATAAAGAGGTTCCCGACACACAGCTCTTGTTACGGCTGCTGAAGGCTATGATAATTGTTCTTATTCATCATTTTACGTTGTCCTCGGAGATATCCAGTAGGAGATTACTGGCCATCTTTAAGAACAGCAAGGTATAATGCAGCCTCGCATAAAAGTTTTGAAGAAATAGTCAGTAAAAAGTATTTGCGTTGTCATAAGAGAGGTAGGAAAAAGAAAACAGAACAAGGTTTAATAAATTATGATAAGACATCAATTATTATATTCCAATATGATTGAATTCTGAATATTCATAACTCCAGTATCCAGATGTTCAATAGTAGGTAAATTAGTCAGTAAAAACCTAAGAGCAAGGTAAAAAATAATAAATCAACAAAATAATACATCTCAAATGAGATATTTGACCTATAAATAACCATCACAAATTTCAAGGGAATCATATAAATTTAAAGGTGCTAATTAGAGGCGTTTTATAGTAGTACATCTACCTACTGTGTCGACGGAAATTCGTAAATAACATGGATAGCCTGAGTAGGTAGGTATCTAAGTAACTTAATTAAAGATTCTAAAATTTTTAGGTCTAACTTTTAAAACCTGATGAACCTGAAATGAAATTAATAGTGTGTAAAATCAAATGAAAATGACATGTACCTAATAAAATATACGTATTGTTTTATTTTGAACTTACCTTTCTATAATTATGTAAGTAGGTACCATTGATCTATAGTTTGTATTAAGAATAATATGTGATGTAGATTTTTAAACCTTCTTAGGGACTATAAATAAAAATTGTCAATTAAATTCTATTTTATTGACAAATCTCTATTGTGTGCCTGATTAAAATCTTATCTTTTCAGTAATAACCGGTATTTGATGAACTTCAATTTGATTCGACCTAAATCCTGACGACATCCCCGACATATATAATAATTCGCCCCGGCGTCGCACGAATAGTACTTAGAGAATTTATCTTAACCTTAATGAATTATACTTTTAAAACTTCCTCTTGAATCACTCCATCTATAATTGATGAAAAATGCATTAAAATCCTTTGCGTGGTTTAAAAGTTCTAAGCATAAGTGCTGCTTACGCTACATAAAAGTACATACAGAAAGAGCATCTTTGTTAACCGACTTTAAAAAAGGAGGAGGTTCTTAATTACCTCGTATTCATCTTCGTTTTTTTAAGGTTTGTTGCCCGATTATTTGAAAACGCTTTAACTAATTTGGAAAAATATTTTTTTGTTTCAAAGGGTATACTTTCCAAATGGTCCCATAAAAATTTACATGCATCGGTTCAATAGTTTTTTTAGAATAATGAAAATACGCAGTCACAATATAAATTTTTCCAACTTTATATGTCGATATCTTCGAAAGTTGTGAACCAAAGTCGAAATAGTTTCCTGAAAATTTAACAGTGAAGAACTGTAAAAATAATACTGGGTGTAAAAGACATGAACAGTCAAACGAAAACCACGTATTCTATACATCAAAATAAGACATATTTCAAAAAAAATATTGCTGGGAAATGATTTTTATTTTTTGGTGTTAAAAAAAATTGCAAATTGTACCGCGCAATGTAAAGGGCTCAACTCACACGCAACTCGCAAAACCGCGATAGTTTTGCCAGACGGCGGCCCCGTTCGTTAGTGTCCGTGCGCATCGAGTAAGCTACATTGAACGCTATCGTTTTGAAGCCATTTTTTGTTATGAAATACTAAAAAAAATGATAATGTTTCTTTGGACAATAATTAAGAAATCACGTATAGAATACGTTTTCATAAAAAAATGAAAAAAAAATTATGACTTTGACCTTCAATAAAATCGTAACTATCAATTTCCCAGGTATAGTCTGAAGGGAGAAAAATGTTATGATGGTGAGCCGAATACATGGTTCTCATTTGACTGTTCATGTCTTTTACACCCTGTATACTAACACCACTAAAAAAAAATATTTTTTTTTTATTTAGAGGTAAACCGCCATCAAAACTAAAACCGGAGAAATAAATTTTTTATTTCTTAGTAACTATAAATACCAACTATAGAGTTTTGAGGTCGGTGCCAACTTCAATATTTGGAATAAAAGTTGTCACTTGTCCTTGACCTCAAAAACTATAGTTCGCATTTAGATTTTCTTAAATATAAAATTTTTAGTTATGAAGGAGGATTTTTTTACTTATAAATATTTTTGTTATACATTGTATATATATTTAAAAAAAACGATTCATAAATTAATTATTAGAAAATATGACTCACAGTACCTTACTATCAATAATTTTTGCACCGCTAAATTATGTGTAGTAATCAACAATCATTCTCATTAGCTTAGCGCCCTGAAATTAGTTAAAATTTAGGTATTTTAAGAGTGCAATAAACGGCTGGACACACGGCAGCTGTATAAAGCATGTGCAGAGGGTATACGGACGAAGGCCCTTGTTATTTTCTGGTCAATTGCCGCTTTACTGCGCCTGCGCATCCTCGCTTCCAATTACGGCTCAGCCGCCAACGCAATAAAACTCAAACCCACATAAAAACGACCCACATCCAAAAACTGCTATTGAAAGTTAAACTTTACAGAGTTGCTATTAATGCTATTTTTAAATGGCGGGAGATTGAAAGTTACAATTCTAGAAGACGACAGATGCAAATTACGCTTAGGTAAAACGTGTCCGGTGTCGGTCCAGCCAGTTTTATTTTTTACAATTATATCGACTTGGTTACTTGGAAATGCATTCATGAGAGATCCGAGAGGGTTTCGTTATGTTTAATAGGCTTAGATTAGAAGTTAAAAACCGGACCGTGGGCCGAAAGCCCATTAAATAGTTCCCAGTATACATGGCTAAGCTCCCATTAGATTGATGTATCAACTTCAAATAAAAAATACGTTTATGTATTTTGGAAAATATATAAGTAGTATTTAAAGCAAAGAGGTTGTTACCTCGTTTTGGTAAAATGCAGGTTTATGTTTTTTCTTTGGTGGGAAACTCTAAACCTTCATATCGCCTGAGTCTGTTTTGTAATGGTTGAAAAGTTGAAAATGATAAAAATTAAAAGGAAACGGATAATAAGAACAAAATATTGTCATGATCAAATACTGAAACGGGTCTTAGAAATGACAGGTTTTTTTCTTGTTTTGTGTTTTCTTGGTATCTGTGATTTTAAAGCATTATAAATCATGACAAATGAAATTATACCTAACAATTTCATTTACAATTATGTACAAAATAAAAAAAATCGCTTCCGTATCTTTTTTCATATTGGCTAATTCAAGAATACGATCTAGGCACTTATTACATCACTACATCATCACTATGAATCGTGTAGACGGTGTCATTGAATGAATTACATAAGTATTTTGCAATGTTGTTATTTGTTTATTTCTAGGTTAACGGTAGAGACAGATTAGCATTCCTAAACATGTCGAGAAGCATTGAGATCTTTGGTGTCGAAATCTCTTACGATGTTCAGTTCTGCAGCCATTTGGAGAGTAAGATCAAATTGGCATCTAAAAAGCTCGACGTGGTGTGGTTTTTCAGCTTTTCACTACAATACGTGGCCTCAATGAGTGCTTATAGAGGGGAGAGTAGGCAAACGTACCATTATTGTACATTTACCCTTCTTCAATTTTTTTTTAACTTTTTTAATTCATTACGCGTCATTTTCTTAAGTTCCTTTTGTTTGGAAGAAATACCTATTTCAGATTATGAAGTTCAATGCAAAAGGTAAGTAATAAAAACGGTTTTGCAAGTGTAATTAGGCTAGAACGCCGACAAAGGGACGAAAGCTCTTTGATGTTGCCGACGAGTAGCATCCGCTTTCTCCTCGTAGATAAGACCGGACGTGACGTGGCCTTGTCATTCCTCCGAGCTTTTCACGATTACATGACAAATTCCAGAGCTGGAATACTAATGTTACGCGCGTTAGAAAATAATGATTCATTCAATCAATGAGACTGACTTTTTGGACTATCTTCCATTTACCGATTTTTACTCTCTCATATACGTAGTATAGAGGAAGTCTTGTAATCGCCAAAAAATTCGATCTCGAGATTTTGACGGATTTACACGTTTTGGACCTCCCTGAGTCCAAAAATACCATTTTTGGAATTATGTCTGTGTGTGTGTCTGTTTGTCTGTATGCCTGTGTGTCTGTGCGTTAGCACGATAACTGGAGTATGCTTTAACTTATTGCAACCAAATTTAACATTCATGTATGACATCAAAATATAAGGTTTCTATCAACTTTTGAGTCGTCGATCACGAAAGTTAAGCAACCAAATGTGCGGACGGTACTCAGATGGGGGACAAAAATTTAACATGCATTAATCAAAATATAAGGTTTCTAACAACTTTTGAGTCGTTTCCGGTATAAGAGAATGTCAAGGGGAGACCACTCCCGATTTTTTAATGTGGCAGTATGTACCTAAGCTTAAATTTTGATTACAATTACCATAAAAATATTGAAACTGCTTAAAAATGTGATGCTATTATGTAACTACCTATAATGCCGTTTACCATCGGACAACGAGTTGATGGCCACAGTTCACCTAAAGTGAGAAAATACCAGAGTTTCTCCCGAGTTCTTGTTGCAAAAACACGTGTTGAGAGACTCTATTATAAACTCAATCTACCGTACAATTGTCGATTACTTTAATAAAATTTTCATTTGATATTGGCGCAATGCGTAATCTTTATGTGTCGCGATTGCCATAAATTTAATAGAAGAAGAAGAGACAACACCACAACCTTGATATTGATAACAAAATAAAATAATAGGTAAACGACAATAGAAAGCTCCGTTATAGATTGTGGTTTTACTGTAACTTAATCGAGCACTCCAAATGTGCTCGATCCATTTTTATATAGAGTGTGTGTCCACACATTTTTATATAGACGATAAAAATGTGTGGACACATCCAAATGTGCTCGATTCTCCATTGTAATCTAGTGAGATATCAATGTGTAAAATTTAAATGTTCTAATTGACAATATTGTAAAGAAAGATGTCTTAAATCACTTTTACACTATAAACTTAATTATTAGTCTTTATTTTACTATATTATTTTTATTACGATTAATTATTAAAGACTTGACAATGTGAATTATGATTATGACTCTTTCCAAATCAATACTATGAAAACTGTAAAGGGAGGATAAACTTTCTTGCCGTTTCTTGCCGGTTCTTCTCAGAACAAGGCCTCCTGGTAGACTCAAATTGTACCTAAACCTGTACAAATTAATAATAAAGAAATTTGAGTTTGAGTTTAAGGGGCGATATGGGGTATCTAACAATTTACAAACGGTCATCCCGCGTTAACAATAAGAATAATTAATGAAAAAATACACTTATGAAACTAGATTACTTGCACGACAAATAAGTATGAGAACATTTTAAAATTTTTGTGCATTAAAAAAACATATACCGGTCTTACCAAAATAAAAACACTGTCATAGCTCGGAAAGTCCTGGCTATTTTCATGAAACTTTATTCAACTTGTAGATAATTTGATCAATACTAGGAAACAATTAATAGTGTCATAAGAAAGTTGCGGCGACATAGTCGCAATTGACAGGGATTTAACTATGAGGGGATGTCTTCTGTATTGTAGTTTTACGTACAATTTTGCAGAAAGCAACATAAAAAATCGGTTTATCCATTTTTAAATATATAAAATAATAACATAAAACCTTTAAGAAAATTAAAATATTTTAAAAGATTGTAAAAGTATAACTAACAGCACGTGCCAGCTTCGTACAGGTCATCATTTTATTTAAAATTATTTTTGAATGAATTTTATATTTGCAATAAATTCAAAAACTACTGGACCTTAGGCGACAGGCTGGTAACCTGTTACTATTTTGGGGGCTACTGTATGGCCTATACTGCCAGATGTGGATTTATGTGTAACCAAATGTTACCTAAAGCTCTGCTCGACTCCTTTTGGGATTATGAGCGTGATTATGCATCTAAAATATAGGTAGGTATTTAATTTATTATCTATACATATTTATCCGTTATTTAGGATACAATTTCTTAATCTTCAATATACCTAAATCAATTGTTTTTTCATCGAGTTAACATTGTTCGAAGTAGGTAATTGAAAATAGCCCTAAGTATTTGAAAATTATCTACATAAATTATTGAAATTGTCTTTAAATGTTTATTTATATACACATAAAAAAACTGTGGTTTTAGGGGAAATGCTCGTAGTCATCAGTCCTTAATATTGAGACAGAACTACACAAAGAGAGATCGGGATTTTCCGGATCCCTACGAATTCCCTGGCATTCTTGTGACCAACTATTATGAACCACGATTCTATCTTTTGTGGTATCTACCAATAACTACACTTCACGATCATCCTTTTCCTAGTAGTTGCCTGTGGTTATTTCACGCTACTGAATGCACCTGATACAATTTACGACGCAGTAAGAATTCGCTATCGGTTTTATGCCGCATTAAATTATGCAGTCTTACCGATGCATTCTTTGAGCAGAAGTTCTTAGCGGTTCCGACGAAAGCAGTTTCAAAAGTGGAAGGGGGGTTCGAAGGCGGGGTATAGCGGGGCGGAGAGTGGTGGGCCAATAAAGGCTCGCAGTAAATCCACGTAATTTAGAGCGGTTGTAAATTAAAGTTCCGCTATAAACGCGAGCCGGCCGCGTACCTGCCGCGCCTCGCCTGCGCCGCGGCCGCGTCACGCCAACACATAAATCAACCGCTCCGTGTGAACTTTCCATGTGCTTTAATATAAAGCTAACCTATTTTGTTGTGTACACGTCGGTAGTACCTATTAGATGCGGACTAATTTATTCCTGGTCAGATTACGTGCTTATTGTTTTTATTATGATCATAAAAGAAGTAATTAAGTTATTATAAATATGACTTCGCAGGTATTACGATATCTCGTGATACTTAAAAGCTTAAAAATAAAATATCTACTATATATGTTACACTTGATTGTTTCGCGAATTTTTGAAGTTGATAAGCTTTCACGAACCGAGAAATTATATAGGTACTTACAGATAATTACCTTTCTTTACCAAGCTACGACATAAAAATTACAACGTGACCACTTTCAAGTAACTTTTTAAAATTCTTGATACCTACCCGTGTTAACTCACGCCGTTCATCTCATCGGACGGTAAATAACAATAATAATAAAATAATAATTCATTTATTTCAGGCAACACAATGCTTACATAGATGTTAAAATAAACAAAGGGCCCATAGATAAATACCTTAAAACTAAATTATATAATGTAAAATATAATTTATAAACTAAGGCTAACGTAGGGTCGGCGACGTGTAGCGCAGCTCATTAGGGAGTCGTCCTCGAAAACGTCGAAAAACGTAAATAAGTCCCATGATGAAATCGAGCTTTGACCTGGAATCCTCAAACACAGAGCGACTGGCTATCTTTATAATTAACTGGCGGATACAATAATGCTCTAAACATTATTATTATGGCGACAGATTTTGTTAAGATGGTGCTTGCTGGCCAGGCAAGTCCTGCCACCAACCAAACCGAGTACATACAAACTTTTACTCCCCTAGGGATAGAAACCGGGAACTCTGGATCTAATTCTTGTGGACAAACCACTAGACTACGAAGGCGGATATAATAATAATAATTTATTTCAAATTTCACAGACTCAAATATTGTTAGTAAATCTTATATCCTAGGCTGGGGATTGCATGCCCCACATGCAGAGACTTTATTTAAATAAAGTCTCTGCATGTGGGGCATGCAATCCCCAGCAGTGACTCATGAAAGGGCAATCATTCCTAGTACTAATCATTTTCAGAATGCTGTTGGCGCACAATTAATATTTTTTATATATCTTTATTTTTTATTCGTAATAAAAGACACGAATTGACGACGACTGTACCGAGACACTCACAAATCAATTAAAGTTATGTAAATTTTGTAAAGGTTTTTTGTCTGGTATTGTTTGATTTGATTCCAAAGAAAATATACATACCCCAACCATGTCCAGTGACTAGCGGCAAAATTTGCTATGTTTACTACTAACGATACGAGATGTAGGTGTAGGTAAACGTCTTTAACATTGTTTCGTTTTCTAGTAAAATTTTAAGATGTTTAGGTATAGTTCGAATACTTACTTATAAATTGTAAAGGGCACTAGGACAAACATTTTCTTTTCCATTTTCATATTAAAATTTTTCAAACAAAGAGATCATTTAGAATCTGTCCAAAGTTCCTTTAAGATAAAGACACCAGACGCCTCTATAAATCTAAACGACTGTCCTAACCAAATACAGTTTAATTTGTAGCATTAACGCGTCCCAAGTTTCAGCCAGAGATCTATTGAAGATTTACGCGCAGGCCTAACCCCATGTGGTCATTTACGATTAAATACATAAAAGGCCGTATTATCTAGCATAAAGTCCCAAACAAAGAGATAAAGTTTCTTAGTTTTTCCATCCAGTATAGATAAATTATTTATATTGTGTCTTCCCGATTGTCCAAAGTAAACTTGGTATATTGTAGTGAATAGTAGACATAAATCATTCAAGGGATGTCGTTACGTAAAAGGGTTTATAGCTGCACCAGAGATAAGGGAATCAAATATCACGTCATTTGAGAGTGGTCGAGGAACTTTTTGATAACAATGTAAGGCTCCAGGCACAGTGCTATTTAACCTTGAAATAAGCACTAAGCTACGTAAATATCTAAAATGACGATGAATTTAAAAATAATAAAAATGTGAATTTAAAAATATTGAAAAGAATGAATATTTTTTCTTGAATGACGTTCATTTCATAATCTAATTACCTACATAGAAATTGACAACTTTTGCAGAGCACTTGTTTAGTAGCATGGTAGGAAAAAGAAGAAGAGTCTATTGCCATTTTCCACAAAAACTAACTAACAACCGCGATTTTCTCTATCTACGTAGATACCTATTTCCAATAGAAGTTTCTCGTGGCGTCATAGAGTACCTATCTGTAAAAAATGTTTTATATGTAGATAGATAATACAATAGCTCTTAAAATTGAAACCGTTTATTGACTAATTATTATTAGATGCATAATATATTTAATTTATCAGCCTTATGTAAAAATGTTAACAACCGGCGGCGAGACGATTAATATGGCAATGAAGAGTAAATCTAGGTATTTATAATTTCAATATTATTTATTTAGGCCTCTTCAGTGACCGCATTGCATTCACTAGGTATCTTATATAGGTAGGTACACAGATTAGGAACACATAAATTAATATTTCTAATTTCGCTTTTCATTATTTTATACATTTTAAGGTTAAGCGTAGAATACCTACACACTAATCAAGCTTGAAGGCATAAAATAATGAAAAATTCGTTCAGGAAAAGATAACATTTGTGAGCAAATAAAAATAGATTTTACCACTGACAATATAGTTAACACGTATAGTTTAAATGCTAGTAGTATTATTTTAACTAACATGTTTATAATAGATTTATTAACAAAATTCTTTATATTTAGGTACTTACTTAACTAGCATAAAAAACGATAAAGCGAAAAATAAATGCTTTTACTGAGGTATATACGAAAATTGCATTCACGGAACTAAAAAAAAGTAAAAAAAGGTTTGTTGGAACGGGCGCGCGGTGGAGGCGGTATGCGGCACGGAGCTTTATCTGTGATCGAAGCTCCGCCCGCCGAGCGCTCGCCCGCACGAAGGCATCATGGCGCCCGTGCGACGCCGCGCCGGCCTTTATGGGCCTAATGAAAACCACTTTAATTAATTCACAACAATCACATGCGCCTTGCACGACGCAGCTTTTATGTTTATTGTTTCCATATCATTTTAAAGCTCCACATTTTGATTTCTCCAGAGTGTCACCGCCATAATATTTTTGTTGGCAAATGTAATGACCGGTGTTTATTGTCCGAGTGTGCTTCCATTGTATAATTATTACGTAACTTTTCACTTAATATTATTGTGCTATAGGCGTAAAATTTAAATTAGCTCCCTAAACTTTATGGCAAAATAATTTTATTTGCTGTTAAAGCTATTGGAGTTATAGATGCACTGTTTACAAAATGTATGCGATTAGGTAGGTATGATGAGTGAATAAATTTGATGGGTTCTGTCAAGTTTCTTCTCTCAATCTTGTGTTAGGAGGACGTACTTAACCATAAAACCTTACTTGGGGTGATGTGCTGGGGCAACACCAGAGTTTTTTTTATTCTTATAGTTTGATTTATTAGTAAGTAAGTACCTACCTATAAGTATAATTATTGAGGCGTCTGTATATTTTAATTTGCAGCTGAGATTTGCATGCAGATTTGAATCGATATTAGGTACCTAACCCGCGATTGGCCATTACCACGTCCAATCGAGAATATGTGGCTGTATATACATATGCATGTCATGATGATATGTTATTATAGGCATTGATGCATATGTTGAATCTCTAACCCCTGTACGCCAAATTCAACCCAGAAGACGGTCATCTTGTTGCCAACTCTTCATGATAGAAATAAATAAGTAAAGCTCCAGGAAATATTTAATAATTATTATAAAACGACTACTTACTATTTTATGAAGACTTAGGTACCTCACTTATGAGATGACCATGACAAATGACAGTCTATGATAAGGCCCAGATTTTTTACTATATCAGAGTAAGAGATACTAGTTCCCCCACAGATATATTATATTATTAAATCTATGTGTTCCCCAATAGGAGATTAGAGGAATCATAGGTACTCCAATTCCAATACTTTTAAGCCTGCGGCTACCTACAAAATAGCTTGGGATCTAAGACTATTTTTATTGGTCTGAGCTTGGGATTTTGTAAACGTAGCAAAGCCAAACGATTTGGTCCAAGCTTCAATCATCACCCTTCATCCTTGTTTACCCGACTGCAAGGAAAGAGTTATGTTTTTTTGCGCGTATCTTGTGAATGCTTCTGCAATATTTCTTATTAATCTTTATCATATCTTTTAAACGGCTAAACGGATTTCTAAAGTGAAGATATCCATAAATCAGCAAGGAGCTTATATTACCTATAGAATGGAGTCATTAGTCAAATGAAAAAAGTGAGGGCAAAAATTTTGACAACCCTTGACATTTCTTGACATTTCTAGAGAGGCTCTGTCTCTTTCTAGTAGGGTGCCTATAGCAGAAAAAATAATTACGGACAATCTTGGACTTCGTTAAGTTAATAAAATTAATTAGTATTCAAAGTTTAAAATATTTTTGAGTTTACCATGACAAAGAATTAACATTCATAATAATTAGTTTTAATCTTCCGTACAACTGTCTGTTACTACAAGGTGGACCAAAAGAAATCACCCTATTGGAAGATGCTCTCATTTTTGCAAATAGCCGCCAATGTCAAATCTGTTTTGACATTTGTAGTCTAGATATATGCAGAATACAACTGAACAAGCCATGGAGCGATACACTCCCCAAGAACGCGGAATAATCGTGTCTATTTTTTCGACCAAAATCATAATGAGCGATGAGGCTCATTTCCACCTCAGCGGGTACGTTAACAAGCAAAACTATCGCTTCTGGGGCACCGAAAATCCACGAGTGATGCACGAGGAGCCATTACACCCACACTTAATGCTGTGTCAATTTTACTAACCCAAATTCGAGTGAAGTTTGAGGTCACTGTGCATATTGCACTCTGCGTTACATGTTAGTAGATGCAAATGTAAAGGTAAAATACACTATTACACTGGTAAAATCCAATCAATCATTTTGAATATGTTTCTCAATTAAAATAATGTACATTGCACAAATTACATGTTTTGTTTGTAAATAAACGTTCCCAACCAAAAATGGGTAGAACGATTTATGTATTTATGAATCTATAAACTATATATATAATCTATATATATCTATATAACAGCTATTTCAAAGACTTAAAAAAATATATATATATCAATTTTGATTGCCATTTCTGAAAGGAAAAAGGTTATTATTTTATAATAATTCTGGAAATCCTAGTCACCCTAGTCAATTTGTTTACACATATTTGAATAAGTAATTTATGTATGAAAATTAATTAAATTCAGATAGTATTAAAGCCGAGTATCAGAAATTACTTTCCCCTATGGAGTTTCGCCCAATAACGATAATCATATGGAATTACATGTGAAAAACCAATTTTACTTAGGTGAACAATAATATGCAATTATAACACTTACAAGTGAAATTTCACACTGCATCCTGGATACCACTCACTTCTGCAACCACGAACTATACAGCGATGCACCATTTTGCACTATTTATAGTTATTAACTCGTTAAGCCCCGTTCGCGCTCAGGAGCGCGAGAACACAATTAAAATCAATTGTGTCTGGATATTAATAATCGTCCAGGGATTAAAATGTAAAAAGCCGTACCAAAATCGCGAGTCGATATTCATGAATACGTCAATTAGGACAATTTATGTCATGTTGAGATTTCGGGACATTGACACATGAAGAGAGTGCTGCCATTACATAAATCCTTTCATTTCCCATAAGTTATAGAAAGAATCACAATGATGATTTTCAAAATAAAATACAAACCTAAACATTAAAAGTAAATATATTATATTTATTTCTTTCATTGATAATAAATACTGTTAATTGAATACAATATGTTAAGTTTTTAGCTACTTTTCTACTTTTGTTTTAGAAAGATGGCGAAATACTGGGGAAATCTTGTTTCTATGTAGTCGTGTTTAGAAAGAGATGACGACAATTTCTAGAAAGAGAAATGTGAAATTTGAAATGTCAAGTATTATCAAAATTTTTGCCTTCACTTTGTTACTTTGTCTAATGACTCCATTCTTTAGTATAAGCTCCTTGATAAATCAGTGTTGAAGTGTGGATAGTAAACTCTTTGGTTACTGGACACAAAAGAATCTTTTAAATATTTTTGATGTATTCTCTGTCTATTTGCAAGGAGCTTATACTAAAGAATAATATAAGCTCCTTGTCACGGTAATATTATCTATCCAGTATTGTGACTCGGCCCTGTCCTTGAAATAACTGGCTACGGCCGAGCGGGGCGTAAACACGCGGAAGGGCTGCCCGCCTACAGTATTTTAATTTGAAAGAAAGAAAATAAATTTATTGGCCTTCACAGAGCACGATATTACCTAATTATTAATAAACTATAACAACACATACATAAAGAAAAGAAACGTTAACAAAAACTAACATACACACATTATATACCTACTATTTACTTTATATTTAATTTCTACATTTCTTGTTCTATGATTGTAAATATTTTATTTTACTTATATGTAAAATAAATTATGTTGTGAATGAAATAGGAAGTGTTCAATAAAATACATGTTTTTTTAGGTAATATTTAATAATAAAAAAAATTATAGATTTGAGACAAAAATATTTAAGCCTTGACTGAGACGTAGGTACTATATTGTCACTGAAACACTTTTATTTTCAAGAAATTACATATTATTATCAACAAACAAAATATTGTTTTTTAAACTCTGCACAAATATCCCTATTTTATAATTTTCCATCTATCAATTCCTGTCAACAATCCGTCTCTTTTTCAAATTACCTAATAACCTGCCAGTATACACCAAAAAAATCCGATCACTACAATACCTACCATTTATTGCTCTCGTAAATTATTTCATAATGATATTTCATCATATTTAATAATATATGTAGGTAGTTAAGTTATATGTTAGTACATAAGTAAGTAGATAGCCTAGTCTAGGAAACTACCTACCTACGTATTATGTAGTTTTGTTTTTAACGCGAGCGTAGGTAGGTTACTTGTTTGTGTCTTTTTTCACCCTATCCACTTATTTATATATAATATTATTCCAGATTTTGCCCGATGGAAAAATTGAAATACCTAAATATTAAAAACAAATTACGTACTAGTAGATAGGTACATAAAAAATATTGCTCTTTGCCATTTAGAATTATGTAGGTATCTACTTAATTCAATCAAATATTCACAATACAAATCGCACGTTTATGCACGACTAACTGCTTAAAAAACAATTCACACCGTTCGGTAGTCGCTGCGGCGCATTCGCGACTGGATGCCCACCGGGTGCCCCGCGAACTCGAGGCGCGTAGCTATGACGCGCTTTCCGACCGTTTGTATGAAGATAGAATACTGTATAGATAATATTACCGTGTCCTTGTCTATTTGTCTTTCTATGTCTTTCAAATATATAACACTAAAAGTTTTACGTTGAATATTATTTCTCGAGATTACTATGTTTTAACATTTTGTCTTGACAGTCAAGTGTTCTTAGATATAAAAAGCTCATAGCGGCTGGTGGCGGCTATAAGGTGCTATTATTGCTAGTGTTTTTTTTAGAATAGGTAGGTACCTACTGCTATATTGTTATTAAATTAAAGAGTTTATCATAAAACATAAATAAAAAAAAACACCTGCACAAAAGACAAGTGAACTGATTAAATATTAAAGGCAAACTTAAAATATATTGTTGGTAGTTTTTACCTTTTGTTTAACATACATACCTAATGTATAAAAACATGCAGTCGGAGGCATAGAATTAAAAAATAAGTCAAATCTTTCATAATCTCATGCCTCCAATTGCATGTTAGTATGTTGAAAAAATAAGTCAATAGAGAAACGTCGTTTGTTGTACTACCTATTTTTAATAATTCAGCCATAACGTAAAGTCGCTGCCACGAGTCGCGTGGCAGCATTTATCGGCATTCTTACCAAGCCGCGGGATCTTAAGGGCAACCACAGCGGACGAGAGGAAGATTTCTAAATGAGTTCTTATCTTATACCTAACTTAAAATTTAAATATAATAAATCGACTGCCACAGGCGGGAATCGAACCCAGCATCTTCTGCAATCCGGGCGGCTGTGTTAACCACTACGCCACCAAGGCACTGCTTTCGCTGTCGAAAATTGTCAGTGCTTGGTGCTTATGTTTTTATGGTAAACATTGTTTCATCAAATCTTTGAAATTTGCACTTCTAAGATCCGAACGAAATATTTTTGCAAATATTTGACGCCCAGTTAAGATGAAACTACCTTATATTATGGAATAATTTTTGCGTTTACAAACGCGTAAATATTTTTTTAATACTAGAAAATATACACTGAAAAAAAAATTAGAAAAATACTAAATTGCGGAAGTAAGTAGATTTCCGCCTGAGGCAGGTCGATTTTTTTCAGTATTTTTTTTTAGTAATAAACTGATTTGTTTGGACATTCATATGAACTTTCATCTCCTCATCCCAATGTGGGTCGAAATTTCGAAACTGTAAAATAAATACTTATTTATTTCTTATAAAGTGCCTAAATTTAAAGATTCATGATTTTTTTTCGATAATGACGAAAACAACCCCATGTTTATTTTTAGGCTTTGTCACCCCATTTCCCTCTTATAGGGGTTGAATTTTGAAAAAACCTGAAACTCTTCGATCTAATTACGGTGAATGAACCACTAGACCACGGTGGAGGTTAAATAAAAACCCAAAAAAAATACTTTAGGTAATTTTGTAATGTGTTTTAAAGGTATTTATTTGTATTTTTTATCAGATTATAAGTTTTAGAGTAAACACCTACATTGTAATCTTCAATATTAAGCATCCAAAGCGAACATAATAAACAAAATTACACACGTCACGTTACATAAGGTTTATTAATCTACTCTGTATGTTCAATCAATAAAGTAAACCACTCTACTATCATAAATCTTTTTACAATAATAAAATTAAGTATTTTTTGAATACAAAATTTAACCATGACAAATAGCATGGCACCAAATATCAAATTGTTATCTCCTAAACCATTTTGTATTCATATTTTAAACCGCAGTTAGAAAGACTTCAACGAGCAGGGTGACCAATTTTTACTGTTTTTCTGTAAAGTTATTTATTAAAATACCTATAAGAAATAAAAGTTTTTTTCCACATCGTTAAATCTATTCAATATTTTTTTACCACTCCAGACTAGAATTTCCTAGGCCCAGAAACTGATTCACCCTACATTGGATTATACTGTGACGTGTTACTTGGACCGTGGACTGGACTGACGTCCCAAGTAGCACAAGTAGCAGTTTAACATATCACTTTTGGTGTAAATTGGAACATTTAGCTTCAATAACCACTTATTAAGGTTCAACCGTGATCTTTAACCTGTGAATTACACTTTAATCGTTATAATAGCATTATATAAGTAATAATGTATACTCTTGTTACGGTATTTGAGTAGGAAATGCTGTCAAAAATGCTTTTTTGCAGCATTTAGCATTTTTATATTGCATTGGCTGCTTAAGAGAATTTTAATGGTATAAAAATTTGATAATTGCTGTATGCAGGTGTCGTGTTACACCCTAAAAATGCTGGTTTTAACAGTTCCTTAGTGAACTATCGTACAGCCTAAAGTATCAGTTTGGTGTAAATTTACAAGGATTAAATTCCAAAAGTGGCATATCGGTTCACCTAAGTTCTGCTACGCAGCATTTATGGAGCGCCATTTTATTATTACTTATCACCATTAAATATATTTTGTTCTATAATTTGTTTATAATCAATGCGCTTTATTTATGCTAACTATATACCTACTGCCAATAATAATAATAATAATAAAGCATAATTTATGCCATTAAAAATTAAACAGAAAAAAAATATATGTTTTACGGACATTTTTGTTACATATTTCTAATCAAAAATGTAATATATACGAGGCGCTTAAAAAATTTGCTAGAAATTCATATATAGATTCACAGAAAACTCGCGTCCCCAATTGATTTCACGATATTAACGTGATAAACACTAGCCAAAATATATATAGGTAGTATAATTCCACTATAGTTTGACACCATTAACAGTTCACAGACACCGCAGAATATTTAAAGACGAATGTCAAAATAGTACACCAAAAATTGAAAACGGCATTATCGAAAACTTAAAGATGCTTAACATGACCGTGGAGAGCGTATTTTTAGTGCCTTCGCTGCTTAAGAGGTAACATGTGTCCTATTAAACATCTGAAACACAGCTTGGTGAACCATAATAACTCCAATTTAATGCTACTATAATGCCGTTATAACGAAATGTGAACTAAATGTGAACTACAGGCTGTATAATTTGTGCCCATTTAAGAGTTATAAAGGCTGAGAATGCGCTGTAAACACCTTTATAACACCATCATAAACAGCTTTTAGTATCTAGGTATACCATAAGGCAGCCGCTGTACAGCCTTAATGTGCTACTTGGGGTGGACCTCACAGAGAACCTTCTGTATAAGCTCGACCGACTGCAAAATTAGTGCCTAAGTACGTATATATCTAACTTACGCTTCATCTTACGTTAACCTTTTTTAATATGTTATCTCAATTTTTTACTCATTAAGGCTCTATAGCGGTTTAAAATAGTATATTTTCTATTGGAAAAATAAATTTCGCAAGGTATTGTTGGCTTTTATAATGCTTGTTTATAGCTATCCCTCGATTTAAAAACTATGAGTGTAAATTAAAATGTCTCACTACAGCGGTTTTAATCAAGAATTAATCTACCTATAATATATAATTTATTTGCAAAGTCTGTTCACATCGCTTCAAAATTAGGTCTGAAAATTCCAAAAAATGTGACAATTTTGATGTAAGTGGAAGTACGTAATAATGTTCACGTAAACGTGTTCATAAACATAGGTAGGTACTTGGGTATAACAGGGTGTTAAATATCTCCCTGTATTATGATGTTTGTGAACCAATAAAATAATTGATTTGAATTTATTTACCTATGTTCATTGTTCTATTTATTTGTATAAATGTATATCTAGGAGAACTTTTTATTTTTAATAGGTACGAGTATATTTATTTAATCCACGACACTCAGCATGTCTATCGCAGGTGGGTTGGAAGGGATTTCAGTTAGAAATAAGCCACACGTTTTGTTGCACACTTTAAAATTTGTTGTTTTACTATTTTCGTTTTTCTTATGTCATCATCTATTCTATTCTTAATTAATGGCCTTCGCAAATCTTAATGATTATGCGTTTTGCCAATGTCAACTAAGATTATGCATTTTACCAAAATCTACTAAATTGTACGGTAGATTTTGGTTAAAAATGGAGTCGCTCAACACGTGTTTTTACAACAAGAACTCGGGACAAAATCTTCTGTCATCATCATCATCATAACAGCCTTTACAATTCAACCCACTGCTGGGACACAAGGCCTCTTCTTATCATCGAAGGAGGTTTAGGCATTAGTCCACCACGCTTGCCCAATGCGGATTGGTGGACGGAGTATAAGGTGATCAATACCCCTTTGCTGATCCATTAGTCGCCTTCTACGACACCCATTGGATGATATAGGGTAATGCTATTCTACTTTGCCGGCATCACACGGCTCTTTCTTGTGTACGTGAAATAAATAATAATAAGTAAATAAGTATCGAGTTTCCCTGTAATTAAATGTTACTTTAGTCCGAAAGAAAAGTTCTATTGTACGTACCTAAACTTAAATTTTGGTCGCGCTAGTCTCTCCCCCGCGGCCATTTGTCGCCAGCGCTTCCCTTAGGGCTCGTTAGCGCCATCCCGTCACCGCTCCCTGATTTATCCCGGCTGCGGCCGCTCGATACAACTGACACATAAACGTCGCTTTTGTTTCCCTTTACCACGAGATTTAGAATGGTCCTATCTAGGGAGAAGACGTGACGACATATAACAGAACTCATTTGTCTCTCTATTCAAGCGGATCTTGGCGAAATGTCGGTAGATTTAAAACTCTACGTATTTTTACATCATACAATTTTTCTGTTTTATTTTACTGTAGGTAAAATTAGTTGAATAAATAACATAACATATATTTCGTCCGCGATTAATTTAGGGGATTACAATTAAAGATTAAAAAAATAATAGTTAAAAAAACTAAAAAACACGCCTTTATGTTAAATAAAAAACTAAAAAGTGAAAAATAACTTTTTAGTATAGAAACTAAATGATGAAGGAAAAGTAGTAATTACTATTTAGAGAAAAGCATGGGGTGCTCAACTACATTAGTTCTGGAAAATATTCGATCGGTACAATTAAATTGAATACCCCACGCTTTTTTCTAAATGGTAATTAAACTTTTCATTTATCATTTAGTTTCTGTACCAAAAAGTTATTTGTTAGTCTTTTATTTAACATAAAAGCGTGTTTTTTTTAGTTTTTATTTAACTTTTTAGTGCGAATTATAGCCGCCGATGAAAGTACTTACTTAATGACAACGCTATCTAGTGACTTATAGATGAACTAACATTCCAAACGTTTAATTTATTAGTCCTCGCGATTCTAATCAAGATAATGGGATATTCTTATCGAGTTATTGTAATGTCATCGGTCTTTGATAAAGTCTATAAAGTTTAAATGAAATCCGACCGTTTAAAGTGGGTCAAAATCGAGTCCAAACGAGTCGGTTACATACATACAAACAAACAAACATACAGGTGAAACTAATATAAGCGTGTTAATAAGAGGACATAAGTAGAGTTTCATCCCACCAAAAATGTTGCCACGACGAGACCATATAGCTCGCACTGTCGAAAAGTTATTAGTTCTCTCTCATGTAGAGCCAATTAGGCTTCCCATAACTTAACAAACTTTAGACCTTAGTCAAAATATAATTGGTTTGGTCGTATCGCTACCGTCACATGGGCGTAAGATGAAAATGTTATTCACTTTTCATTACTTTTCAGTTATGGTAGTTCTTGTAGCAACGAAACGGCCAAGCCATATACATATTTTGACTAAGATGTAGGGTTCGTGAAGTAATGGCTTGTAGAGCTAGGGCGTGTATAGTTAGAAGCTTTATTGTAATTTACTAAAAAACCTGAAATATGTATTTTATTTATAAAAAGGAGGAGACTAATCTAAAATAATAATTAAACCTTTATGGATTTAACTCATGTGGATTTTGTACTTTTCAGCGTCAGGGTCACCAAAGAAACCATAATAGGTAGAAGGTCTGTGTGTAGGGCCTTTCCTATTTCAGCCGTAAAACAGTTTGCTGTGTTTCGGATTGAAGGGAAAGGTAGCCAGTGTAATTACTGGACATAGAAGACATTTTTGGTAACTAATAAAGTTTAGTACTAGTTTAGTTTAGTACTGGCTTCATAGCAAGGTGCACCAAGAGTTTCAAACGGCCCCAAAGCTTCATCGCCATTTATTGTAGCCTTGTTCGGAGCATTCTAGAATATACCTGTGTTATTTGGTCTCCGTGCTACAAAGTACATTCGGACAGCATTGAAAGCGTTCAAAGGAAAGCTCTTAGGATTCTCAGCTACAGATACGGGTTCGGTCGCAACCTGAAGAGTCATAGTGAGAGACTTAACAAATTTAATATGGCGTCTTTATTTGTGCGCCGTAGGGAACAGGATCTTTTACAGTTACACAAGATTGTGCATAGCAGAATTGATTCTCCATATCTCTTAGGTAAACTAAATCTAAATATAAAGCGTAACCCACATATACGGAACAAAACTTGCTACTTGAAAACGTATAAGAATAATACTTCCTTTTACAATCCCATCGTAAGAATGTGTCGGCTTTACAACGAGATGTCAATAGTAAATTTGGGCGTGGATATTTTCGACCCTAGACCAACGACATTTAAAAAATCTGTCAAACAAATAGACCTTGAATCTGAACCTTAGATGGATACAGACCTTATCTTATAACCTTATCAATATTTTTGTTTTAATTTAATTTAGTTTTAATGTTTTACAGTTTGAATATTATTGTGTTGCTTTACATTTTTATTTTTACTACTTTAGGATTCGAAGAGTAGATACTCGTAATATCACTTACTACGTAGATAGCAATGATGTGTCGACATAATTAGGATAACAATCTAGTCCATAAGCTTTATGTTATATATTTTATGCATGTATTTTGATTGTTATCTGTTTTGTTGTACATATAATAAATAAAATAAAAATAAAAAAATAAAACCAGTTAATTCCTTAAAATTAAACGGAACCTGGACTAGGCAAAAAACACACTCGTTTCCATTCCATTTCTACAATCTAAATCGTTTCGGCGTTTTCTATAAAAAAAAAACAGGACAAGTGCGAGTCGGACTAGCCCACCGAGCGTTCCGTACAAATTTGTATTTTTTTTGCGGCATTAATGCCGTATTTTTTTTTTGCGTTAACTTAGAAGTTTGATTTTTCCACAGCTTCAAGGGACTGTAGAATTGAGTATATAGTTTTAATTTGAACACGATACCTCCACGCTTTCCCGAAATAAAGGTAAACATCGTTGATTGAGTGCGTACTTTAAATAAAGACTAAGTATAAGTATTTTGATTTAATTACAAATGTATAGTTTTCCTGTTACCTGTGCTATAAGAAAATATTACTTGACAAATTTCATAGTTCTAGGTAGTGTTGCAACAGAACTCTGCTTCCGCTTCCGCTTCTGCAGAAGTTCCGCAAGTTTTTTCACTTCCGCTTCCGTTTCTGGTTCCGCAAACTTTATAACAGAACTCTAAACCGAGGTTACAGAGAGGAGCACAGTAGCCATAGATTACCTCCTCGCGTAGGCTACTGCCATAGATTTAGGAGGTAATCTATGGCAGTAGCCTACGCGTGTAGGACGGTATAGGGCTGTCGTCATAAAATATGCCGGGCCAGTTGCGATACCTTTAATGAGCCAAATGTGTTAAGAATTAACACTTTCACTATGATTGACAGGTAATAAAGCACAATAACAGGCACAGATTAATTACTTTGTAGTAACAATAAGGCTATACAATGTATTGTTTCATAATGTTTTCATAATAATTTTGTTTTTTGTGCTGGACATATACTGGAAACTGATTCCTCAAAATAAATTACTTATTATAAAAAAAAAATTAAACTCGCACTTTCCCGTTTTATTTATTAGCTCATTAAGTGTGTGGAAGAAGATCAAAAATTTCAATATCTATTTTTGGCTCCTATACACCGTTTTCGAAATATTATCGTTTTTGTACTTAATTTATTTTATTGAAATTATGTTAGTTGAAGATCCTAAAAACACTCAAAAATTGCTACACTCTTTTATTTTCTGAATTACAAATTCATTTAATAAGTTTAATTTGACGTAAAGAAATCTTGCAGATAGCCATGTGATACCAGAGACTAGCATCACCCCATATCCTCCAATGGGTGTCGTACAAGGCAACTAATGGATCAGCAAAAGGGTATTTGATCACCTTATACTTCCTCCTCCAATCCGCATTGGGTAACCGTGGTGGACTACTGCCTAAACCTCCTTCGATAACAAGGAGAGGCCTTGTGTCCCAGCAGTGGGTCAATTTATAAAGGCTGTTTTGATGATGATGATGAGTCAACTCCATTGCTGAAAACTCAGTAAAAAAAACTTGACATTCTTTCAAAGGTGCAACGGTATTTTACATCTGAGCAGCTCCTAAGCCTTTATCGAGCCCAAATACGCTCCTGCATGGAGAGGCAGGAGCGTGTTGTCACCTTAGGGACGAATCTGCACGATATCAGTTGGATGCACTGGAATCGATGGAGCACCGAGCGAGGAGACTCATTGGCAGTGAGACAATCACTGAGGCTAATCTCCAGTGTAGCTTGCTTGCCTCTCGGTCTTTTATCGGTTGCATTTCGGAGTGTGCGGAGGTTCTTCATAATTTCATCCCCCCGGCCCCTTTCCACCAGACTTTCGCGAAGGCTTCCACGGTTGTGGATATACTTCCCATTGGCGCGAAACGCTTTGCTTCCTCTTTCGTTATGCGAATAGCTAAGGAATGGAACTCGTTGCCAAGGTCTGTTTTTCCGGATCTATATACTCTGGATATTCAAGGCCAGATAAACAAACATCTTCTAGGCGAGCGTGTACCATCTTAGGCCTCATCTTCGCTTTCCATCAGGTGAGGTTGTGGACCTATCAAACATTAAAAAAATGTTTGTGTTTTTGTGCTTTTTCTTCATAGTATTCACACTTCTGCTTCCGCTTCCGTTTCCGCTTCCGCTTCCGCTAAAATTTACTTTGCACATCTGTTTCCGTTTCTGCTTCCGTTAAGACACTTCCGTTGCATCACTAGTTCTAGGTCAACGGAAAGTACCTACCCTATGAATGATTCTCTTGAGAGTGTCGAAATATACGTTTTCTGCGGCATAAACGGCCGTATCTTTTGTTATGCGTCAACTAAGAAGTTTGATTTTTTCACAGCTTCAACGGAATGTAGACCTGAGTATATGCTTTTAATTTTATTTCGATACACTCATTCCCGGGATAGAGGGTCTTGACAGACAGACGGACAACAACGTTATCCTATAAGGGTTCCGTTTTTTCTTTTTGAGTTACGGAACCCTAAGTTGTTTCTATTGTCAAAATCGCTCTATCTATCGTGACAGTAGAAAGAAACAAAAAACTGTATGATTTTTGATATAGGTACCTATTTCACCTATTTGAGCTGTGTATTTGTGAAGTCGCTTTCTATTGGTGGTTTCTATAATAGAAATCATAAAAAATATATGGAAGTGACACTTGCGCTGGATATGTCACGTGACTACATCAAGCGGATAGACAATTCGTAGTCACCAACCAGTAATTCATTAGATCCTTATAAGCGACTACTTTTTAAAATCAAACCTAATTTCATAAAATTTGTCTTTGTTTATTTCGGGAATAATCTACAAACAACGATTCTGGCATATCACTGTTTTTTTCTAGGGTCTTACGATTTTAACTCTCGTGCTTCGTCTAGTCCAAATTTCATCATTTTCTGCTGGCCACAAAAGCCTTAGCGAAAGCCTCACTTTGTTATTTCAATGAAAATACTGTAAATACAAATAACGAACTAAATTGACTATGCTTTTCTGTTGGGCGGTAGCAATCGTTTAGTTGACGACTAGTAGCATAGAACCGTTTCTGTTTACTACGTCAAAAACTGCATCTTGCCTACCAATTAATGGAAAAAATCTACTGTCAAGATAGAAAACGCCACATTTTCAATTAATATAGAATAGAATCCTAGTAGACAGCATCTTGGCTACGATTTTTTTATTCGCTTAATAGAGTCACGTGACATATCCAACGCAAGTGTCAGTTGCATACATTTTTTTATGTTTTTCGATGGAATTTCTCCCGAGTTCTGTTGTAAAAATACGTGCTGAGAGACTCCATTCCCAAATCAACTGTACAATTTTTTTTACTTTAGTTAAATTTTCACTTGACATTAGCAAAATACGTACGTTTAATGCGACGCGACTTAATTAATTAAGAATAGAATAGAATATGTTTTCGATTATAGAAACCGCCAATAAAATGTGACTTCGTCTAGGCCTACACTGGTCGTTGGTTTGTTTACTGAGGGATTGTTGGCTGGCAACCTGTCCCTATTTTGGCGTACTGTATGGTCCACACTGTCAGACGTGGCTTTGTGTGTAACTGAATGTTACCTGAAGCTCTGCTCGACCCCTTCAGGGATTGTGAGCGTGATTATGTGTAAATGGAAATATTTGGCTCATTAAAGAAAAATGTTTGTACTAACATTAGTGAAATGGTATTTCAATTAGAAGGGACACGCTAATGTCTGTGTTTGTCTTTAGTTGAACTCGTAATGACCCAGCGATAATGTATGGCAGATAACATTTAAAAGCTAAAAATATTCAGTCTGAGAGTTAAGTTGGGTCAGCCATGGCGTCACTATTAAGTATTATTGAAGTTAATAAAATGAGCAGTGAACAATTTGAGCGGATATTTGGAAACGTTATCGAGTTGAATGTTGATGCAGCCAGGAAAGTGCATAAGAAGATACCTTTTTCTAGTGTAGCTGAATTGTGCAATGCATTCCACAAATATTTGGATGATGTGACTGAGGAAGGTTGGTAGAATCTCTGCACAATTTTAATTTACAATTCTTTTTCAAAGGATACCTATTAACGTTCCTTGGATGTAATTATTACCACGCCGTCGTGGTGGAGTGGTCAGTATAGCTGATACACATCAAGCGGTCCAAGTTCGAATCCTGCTAGCGCAAATATTTGTGTGATGAACACGTGTAGGTATTTGTTGACGAGTCATTGTTGTTTTTTATTTAAGTTTATTTATAATAATATATAGGTATCTAAAATTATTATTATGTACCTATATTTAAAAAAAATCCGATATCTTAGTATCTACCTATGCATAACACAAGTTCTGAAACTTCTGAATGATACTTACTTTGGGCTAGTAAATGGGTATGGTGTGTGCGTGGAAATATATTAAGTATTATTATTACCTATTTAACACTTCCTATAACAACTTTACGTACCTACGTACGTATAACATCAAAATATAATAGTACGAGAGCCCACGACCAAAACCATGTCTCATAGCAATACGGCAAAAACCCTATAAAATCGTTAGATTGTATGATTCTGAACCCGACTAGGTGTGTAGTAACGGTCGAAAGTGTAGCAACTGCGTGGGAGGCCATTTCTGCTGTGTCAAAAAAAAAAGACAGTCGGTATTATAGCAATACGTCTGATAGTGAAAATGTACATAGATTTTATAATTGTATTACGAAAAAGTTTGTTTTCAGACATTTTGCGCGTAGCATATAGCCTGAGCGCATTTTTGAAAATGTCAACAAATTTAGCCGACCTGTATCATAGCAATACGGATAATTTTTTTTTTCAACTTTTCGTATTGCTGCCATGATTACCAAAAACCTGTTTTCAGACACTTTAAGTGTAGCATATACTCCCAAAAACGAAAATTAATAACGTCGATTTAGCTCGACTCAACATTTTTTCGAAGACATAAAATTAAAAACGACGAGGCTTCGACAACTCTGAATCTCCAGTTATCCAATTACGACGCCTGCAATCTGCCACCATGCAAAACGGAATTGGAGAAACATTTATTACGAACAAAATATATTGCACAAGTCTGGAGCAACGCTCATACCAAAACGCCAACCGAACTGAACCCTGCAGATTGCGGATGGTATGAAGACAAGGGACGATTTCAGTTTTCGTGGTTCTCTGGCAACCAACTACCTGAGTTGAGCAACGTTATTTTGGACGACAAATCATCATCCACAACAGGTACAGTTTACATGGCTTTTGCTGTTAATTTCATAAATAAGTTCGTGATTTTCACTAACGATGTTTATTTTACAGAAGAGGACGTTGAAGATCTCCCGAGCGACGTCGAGAGTGATTTCGAAGACGACGATTCCGAATCCGACAGCGATTGAATACGAGAATATTTTGTAACTTTGAATAAACCGTTTTTTTTTTCAACTTCATCCCAGTTTCATTTTGTGAGATTTATTTCAGTCCTTCAACTTCAATGTTACGGTTTCGGGTAAATTCTTTGTTAATTATCATCTAATAAATTCAGGGTCGCAACGTATTCATTGGTTTGTAACAGAAAATTCAAGATGCCTCAATACGATTTTTAAATGATATCTGAGTATCGAAAAGTTGTCTGATAGAGAAGGTGCTACACTTAATTTGTCTGATATAAATTTTTTGCACATGTGGACAACTTATTTTATCATGTCCAACAATTTTCAGACATATTGCTATGATACCGATCGGTAAAATTTGTTAACATTTTCAAAACGGTCTCAAAATTTAATGCGTTCACATTTCCGTCTGAAAATTGTTTTGTTCGCATCAAATAACCAAAATTTACTAATAAAAAAGATTTTCAGACGTATTGCTATGAGACATTTTTTTTGTCTCATTTTTAATTTTTTTAAGTGATTTTACGGGTTTGCGCTACACCACTAACGTCTGAAAAATATGTTTCCGGTATCTCAGAACTATCATTCAACTACAGTCTGCAAATCAGACATATTGCTATGATGCAGTTCGGTAAAATTCTTTGACAATTTTGAAAATTCGGTCAGATCAAACGCTACGCGGAAAATGTCTGATATTGGTATTTTCGAGTTCAGGATAATCGTATCTATCGATTTGATGCGGTTTTGGCCGTATTGCTATGAGACAAAAATTTTGGTCGTGGGCTCTCTAACTATAAGGTTTCTATCAACTTTTGAGTCGTTGATCACGAAAGTTAAGCAACCAAGTGCGTGGTCGGTACTCGGATGGGTGACCAAAATTTAACATACTTGTTGACATCATAATATAAGGTTTCTATCAACCTTTGAGTCGTTTCCAGTATACGAGAAAGTTAAGGCGATACCACTCCCGATTTTTTATTGTCACATTAATCCATCGTCATTCATTACATTATTTACTTAAAAATATTTTTCAGAAAAATTAGTGATTCTCAAGCTTCATCCGGACTTGGCTGGTCGTATGGCTGTTCAGGGTAAACTAACTTCAGAATCGGCTGGAGAGCAACGGAGTGCTGGTCTACACGACATCACTGATGAACAGCGTTATACCATCAACACTAATAACGAACGGTAGGTACTACCTATATAACTTTCAGACTATTCTACATTAACACTAACAAAAACAACTCGATGATGGCATGTGACTTCGGATGCCAAGGGGACACATTTGACATCAAAATCCACACACCCGCCAAGAAAGTTTCCCCACCACGTTACCAGGGTCTGCCACGAGGAGGCTTCCGGACGTGGACCCCAAGGTTAGTGTACCTAGTTCGATGGTGGATGGAAGAGGTTGATGGCGCCGCGGTCGTGCGTTCTTAGTAACGATCACGAAAGTTAAGCAACCAAGTGCGCGGTCAGTACTCGGAACGAAAAATTTTTCCTTCGTGCTTCGAAAGGCACGTTAAGCTGGTGGTCCCGGGTGCTGTGGAAAGATGGCAGTCGTCCTCAAGGAGGGTTGATGAGAGACAGGCAGCTGGTCGAAAAAATTTAGGTAATGCCAAATCTTTATGCAGTAAGTAGGTACCTATTTCGATATCGAGGAGAAGGTTAGTGTAGGTACCCTACCTAGTTCCCGACCACGAATAAGACTACCCCTTGTCATCCCGTGGGGGTTGTAAAAGAAGACTGAGGGAGATTCTGAGCCCCGTGCAGACCATGGCACCAAGGGGTACGTAACAGGGTCATAACACACTTTTCAACTCGGACAGGAATCGGAACCGTATCGCCTTGAGTTACCTATTCCTCGAAGCGCTCCCATTTTGGAGCGCTCCTAACAAAGCGCCCCAAAACTATTCCTCGAAGCGCTCCTTTTAATTGCTAATAAATGGAGCGCTTCACAATTAAAAATATTGAAATTTTACTCCTCGAAGCGCTCCCACATTGAAAAATAGAGAAGAACATGAAGTAAACGTAACATAAGATATCGATGATTTTTGAAAACTCATTTGTGCATCATTACGAACACTCTAAACTAATGTGTTATGTATTAATTTATACAATAAAGAGATATTAATAAATAAAACGCAAACATTAGAAATAACCGCATTTGCGGCCAACAGATTGGGTAGTAGAGAAAATCTACCAGGAGTACAGAAGGTGAATAGGCATCTTCTGGGTAAACTCGCCTCATCTTCGGCGTCCTCTTAGCTCAGCACAGAGTGTGCCAAGAGTGAACCCATTTCAAGTAAAAAAAGTCTAACTTTACCTAATACCTATACCTATTTGTTCTTTTGGGATGTAATGAATGACTATTGGTATTTTGAATCATAATTAAGATATTTTAATTTTCGATGAACTTCGGTATTTTTGTATTAATTTATTAATGTGGATAATCACAAAATGAGTTTTTAATTACCTAATTAAAACGTAGAACTACAGACCAAGGTATTAAATAATCAATAACGTAATAAACACATTACCGACCTACACAACAGGTAGGTAGGTTCCTGAAGTAAGTTTGGAATGCCTGTTCAATTTATTTAAAATATTGGCTAAATACTTATGTTACATAGATCCTTTCATAGTGTTATAAAGTATGATCACAAATTATGCCTAATTAATTTTTTTTTCAAAGGAAAAGGTAAGCGACCACCTCTAGCGTGCCTAAAATTCCTTTAAAAGTAAACCCTGTACGGCGCTCGCAGCGACATCTATGCCCGCCGAGTAAAACTAAATAGAACTGTTTCTTTTTACAGCAGTATCACAAAAGCAGTGACAGGTGTTGCTTTTCATATAGAAATAGTTCTTCAAAACACCGTTAGGTTCTCTAGTGTAGCAATTCCAAAATTATAGCTAAATCAAAGTAATGTATAGATATAGATAACATTACCGTGGCTAAAGCATGAAGCTTCATGGTTAAGTTAAAACATCTCGCGTGACACGGGTCACGGTATTTGTGTACGCATTGTATGCAGTCTTATGTGCTCATAGATTATTATAAGCACCTACTACCAGAGGCGTCTCTAGCCCATGTGGCGCCTGGGTGCAATCATTACCCTAGCGCCCTCCTTGGGAAACATTTCTAGCTTCCAGATTTCAAAATTTATGGAAAGGTAAAAAGTGGCGCCTATGACGCCATTTGAAGCCTGTAGTAGCGCTCCTCTGTACTGGCCGGTGCCCAAAGGTAAAGCCGCCCCTGTACGCACCCACTACCAAAGAGTATATAATCACTACGTTTTACCCACTACTTTCATATGGTTAGGCACTCGATGCGATGCGTGCGATGCGCTCGCTCCGTGCGGAGTTACAGTGGAGGCTCTATGTATCGCGAGCGACTCTCGGCGTCCCCTAACACCCGGGGTAAAGACAGCCCTGAGTACTACGCCCTCCTCCGGAACGGCTCGACCGCTATTTATGAAATTATGTATTTGTGTATATTTTAGTAGGTGTGAGAAAGGTTGACGCCGTCGTAGTGGAGTGGTCAGTAACGCTGCCTACACATAAAGCCCGGGTTCGAGTCCTGGTAGGAGCAAATGTTTGTGTGATGAACACAAACATTGTTTCTTCACTGTTTCTTGCATATTTCTACATTATTATTTTTTACTTTCAGGTACAAATCAAAATTTGGATTTCCATTTATAATATGCGCAAGAGAGAATAAAGTACAATCCATAATAGAAGGGTTAGAACAAAGATATAATAATACTCGGGAGCAAGAGATTGAGACTGGAATTAATGAGGTTAAAAAGATATGCAGACTGAGGATAATGGATATTGTGAAAGATCATTGATATAACTCAGACCAATAAAAAAGTCAAGACGGAGCATTCGTAAGCAACCGCGACGAAAAAAGTGAAGCCATGAATCGGCTATGTGTGCGTGATTTACACACACATCGAGTGCTAGACGTGTGACGTAATATAAGCGTGCTAGAGAATAATATTGCCAGCATATGTCTCAAGTACCCAATATGTAAAAGTTATTTCAATATAAAACCAAGCTAGTGTACAATATTTTAATTGGTAATGACTGCTATAAAATAATCGAAATGTCAATTGTAGCTGATAATATAACGTACAACCACAGATTTATAATAATTACTGACGTTTATAGATTAGCAATGAATCGACTAGGGCGAGACCAAAAAATGCACCAATGAGTGAATAATGCATACGTGTGCGTGAAAAATAGTCTGACAGTTGCTGTCATTTCTACGTGACTGACAGGCCGACCTAGGCCGCCTGTAAATACTGTACTGTACTGGTCGCGGTCTATCTATCTCGCTCTAATATACGTGTTAGTATGCTCTTCTATGTTGCCGATCTACAGTATTCTATAACTATGCATATAACTGAGAGGAGTTTTATTTATGAAAAATCATAAAAATTACTTTTTGAAATAAAATTACCCTGTGTTTGAATGTGATTGAATTTTGAAGTCTTCGTGTGTCCCAGATAGAGGACGCGACTTTTTCATATAATATCAATATCACTATCATTTTCGTGGTTTTCGGGAGTCCCGATTCTGAATAGAAAATCTATTTCGAGATCCAAGACGGCGGACGCGACTTTTTAACATAATGTCAATATGGGTATCATTTTCATAGTTTTTGGTGGTCCCGATCTCAAAACAGATGTTGTATTTGTACAACATCTGTTTTGAGATCCAAGGTGGCGGACACGACTTTAATTAAATATAACGTCAATATGGCTATCTTTTTCGTGGTTTTCGGTTGTCCCGATTACGAATACAACATCTATTTTGAGATCCAAGATGGCTGACGCAACTTTTAAAAAAAATATCATTATGGGTATCGTGCCGATCAAACATCTATTTTTTGTTCCAAGATGGCGGACGCGACTTTTTAATAGAATATGAATATTTGTATCATTTTCGTGGTTTTCGGGGGTCTCCATTTCGAGTAGCACATCTTTTTCGAGATCCAAGATGGAGGACCCGACTTTTTATTAGAATATCAATATCGCTATCAGTGTCGTGGTTTTCAGGTATCCCGATTCCGAATAGAGAATCTGTTTCGAGATCCAAGATAACGGACGCGACTTTTTAACATAATGTCAATATAGGTATCGTTTTCATGGTTTTCGGTTGTCCCGTCTACAAATACAATATCATTTTCTGATCCAAGATGGCGGACACGACTTTATGACAAAATGTCAATATGGGTTTCGTTCTCGTGTTTTTTGGTGGTCCCGATTACGAATACATCATCTGTTTTGAGATCCAAGATGGCGGGGGCCATTTTTCAATATAATGTTATTATGGATATCGTTTTCGTGGTTTTTAGTGTTCCCAATTACGAGTACAACATCTATTTTGAGATCCAAGATGGCATTATATGCGAAATTAGTGGGGTAACTATCCTGCTTTACTAAATAGTATATAATTAAGTTAAACAATAAGTTATTTTTTGACAGTACAATATTTATTTTACATCTACAATCTCTAAAAAAATATTGTGAAGACAATTATTATATTAATTCACCCAATGTAACAAAACAGTGAAAAAGACAAATAAAACGTTTCAGGGATTTTTCATTTAAATCAAATTATGTACCATTACGATCTTGTATTCTGGATACTAAATAAAGGACTAATAACATCATAAACTAGATATTTGAAATCTTAACTTAAATTCACGTCAAAAGAAGAAGCCAGACTTAAAACTGTATAAACTAATAACGTAAGAACAATCAAAAATACTTTTTTTGGAACAGCATTTTTTCATACTTAATTTTAAAGGGAATCAATCACCCTCATTTCTATTATTACGAAATGCGTCAATTCAGTTTTGTTTCCACGTTATTTCATTTGGGAACCTAAAGTAATATATAAAATAATTCTATCTTTTATACCCACTGCTGAGACACAAGGCTACTGCCTAAACCTTCTTCGATAACAAGGAGAGGCCTTGTCATTTAAGGAGGTTTAGGGAGGAGTCTACCACGCTTGCCCAATGCGGATTGGTGGGCGGAGTATAAGATGATCAATACCCGTTTGCTGATCCGTTAGTCGCCTTCTACGACACCTATTGGAGGAATAGGGTGATGCTATTCTACTCTGCCGGCATCACATGGCTTTATAAATAATAATTCTTCAATAGAATATAATACAAAAAAATGCGTGAGTGTCGTGGAACACTCGATCGGAACAAAGTTATAACTGGGCACAGACAATACCATACGCGGTATCTACAAACTCAACATCCGCCAAGTCCGTACTGTGCAATAAGGAACTTCGTTCCGGAATTCGCGTCCAGTATCTTGGATCTCAAAATATGTTGTATTCTTCTTCTCACTTGCTAGACTTCTTTGCTAACTCGCCGTAAAGAACAAGATCTTTTATATTTGCATAATGTGTTATACAGTAAAATTGTTTAGGGAGAAACAAGCCTGCCAAGTCAATTGGATATTAACACAAAGCGCAATCCACGGACAACCTTTAAGACTTTTTATCTGCAAACTTATAAAAATAACACCTCATTTTATAATCCTCTAACGAGAATGTGTGGGTCTTACAACGAGATATCTCTTATGAACCCTCGTATATATGTGTTCAACCCAAGACCTAATATATTTAAAAAAAGTGGTTAAGCAACACTTTAGTGATTCTACCTGCGACTCCCATGTCGCTTAAAATTATTACTATAGATAGATAGATACTTATTTAATTTAGTTTATCTGTAATATTGTTAATCTATAGGTTAAGGATCTTTTTCTTTTACTGTTTGATCTTAAAAAAATATGTGTCAACATAAGAAGCATTTCAATTTAGCACAAAATCGAAAACCACAAAAACGATACCCATATTGACATTATGTTAATAATGTCGCATCCGCCATCTTGGATCTCAAAGTAGATGTTGTAATTGTAATCGGGACCACCGAAAACCACGAAAACGATAACCATATTGACATTATGTTAAAAAGTCGTGTCCACCAACTTTGATCGCACAATAGATATTGTATTCGTAATGAGGATCACCGAAAACCACAATAACAATACCCATATTGATATTATGTTAAAAAGTAGCATCCGCCATCTTGGATCTCAAAATAGTTGTTGTATTCGTAATCGGGATCACCGAAAACCCTGAAAACGAGACCCATATTGACTTTAAGTTAAAAAGTCATGTCCGCCATTTTGTATCTCAAAATAGTTGTTGGATTCGTGATCGGGACCACCAAAAACCAAAAAAGCGATACCTTTATTGATATTCTATTAAAAAGTAGCGTCCGCCATCTTGGATTTTAAAACAGACGTTATATTTGAAATCGGAACCTTCCAAAACCACAAAAATGATACCCATTTTAATATTCTATTATAAAGTCGCATCCGCGATCTTTGGTCTCGAAATAGATGTTCTATTCGTAATTGGGCCCCCAGAAAACCACGAAAATGATATCCATATTGAAAACCATCTTCACTAAAGAAAGTGTGAAAAAGGTCGTGACGGAAAACTCTTACACTATTTGTTTTAAAATATATATAACATCTGTAACACTATCGAAGCTACCCAATTATTGGGTAAAAATAAATTTCTTAATTGGCAACACTGATGCAATGGCGCCCGATAATCCCCAAATGCGTTCCGTAAATTACGTAATAAATATTTTTGTGAAATAATACGAGAATCAGTTAGTTACTTGTGGAAAGTAGTCCCTGATGACTTATTTTTAATACATGAGTTGTTTTGCAGCAGTATAAGACACATGAAGGCATAATTACGCCATTTTTTAATTTCAAAATATTTGTCAACATTGTGTTACTCATGTCGTGCGTCGCGGCAGACTGACGAGCGGCCGTCTTCATATTGCCGGTTCGTCATCATATTACTTGCCTCACTTATGAGCGCGGTTAGCTACGTCTAGACTTTTTTATTGGTCTGAGTGATATAATAAATATTTTTCTACCTTCATTTACACCCCTTCTTTTTTCTACCTTCATTTATATTTTAAAATGTATTATAATTAAGAATGGAAAGAGTCCATATACACAAGTGGTATGTTGCCAACTGCAGATGCAACTGCAGCTACTATCACCGACACGTCAATTTTGAAGATCATGGTCAATAGGGGCCAGTTGCAAAATTGATACCGCAGAAGTAATACTGTTGTCAAAGACATTGAAATAAAAATAAAATGGTAATTGTGAGTTCTAGAAATAAAATCTCACACTGCAACTGCAAGCATCACTACAGGTAGATATAGACAGCAGCTGTAACCAACTGTCTGCAAGTTGGCAATGTGCCGCTGGTGTACAAGAGCTCTTATTCACTAAATCAGACATATAAGTAATAAAAATTTTAGAGATAAGTTTTGAAATTGAATATGAAACAGATGTAATACAATAACAAACTAAACGAATTTTCAGTAAGTATTTATTAAAAAAAAATTAAGAGCACATAAGCATTATAATGTAAATACCCTTAACTGCTTCACAAGATTCCGAGTGACCGTTCAATCATGGCATGGGGCTGTCCAGCAACTTCACATAGGTCTGGTGTGTTGAGGATGTCTTCAAATCCTACATCCAGATGTCTGCCTGTGAGGATATCCCGTTGAAAATTGGAACTTGGAAGAAACGGTAGATGTCCAATCTGAAAATTATGCAGTTTTGTATTAGCCTCAATAAATTAAAAGTTTCAAATTCAAATTAACTACTGCTAGTTGTGAACATACAATATAAAAAAAAATATATAGTTTATTACAACAGGGTTTGCTATTATCAAGATAAATATGCCCTTTGATAATTATATGATAATTATCAAACAGAAACAATCTATATTTTTGTACACAACTCAAGTTACGGTAAGAATTCAAAACCAACTTCAATTTCTTTGTTTCGGCCACACACAAAACAAATGAATGAAGTAAATAATAAATAAGTGACAGTTCATATACGATAACCCGATGTGGCGGGGAAACCCCGCTATTGAATGCAACAAATAACAAGTGGCAAATATTTTGGATTATACTTATCAAGATAATTATCAACCCATATTTATCTTCATAATTATCAAAGATATTTCAAACCCTGTTACTACATATTGCATTTTTTATTTAAAATATTTAGTTACTGCTAAATATTTTAAGTATACATAATTATGTACAGTATTTTTTCCATGTGATGCCGGCAGAGTAGAATAGCATCACCCTATATCCCCCAATGGGTGTTTTAGAATGCGACTAATGGATCAGCAAAGGGGTATTGATCACCTTCTACTCCATCCACCAATTCGCATTGGGCAAGCTTTGTGGACTACTGCCAAAACCTCCTTCGATGACAAGGAGAGGCCTTGTGTCCCAGCAGTGGGTCGTATTATAAAGGCTGTTATTATGATGATGATAGTAATTCCACAAATATGTCTCTATTTATTTATTATTTTATGTGCAGTTGGTACTCTGAAAAGTGACTTAAAAACTTTTCAACTTGAATTTGTGCCATTCTAACTGGTGTTCTCACCTAGCTGCTGTCGAAAAAATGCAATCATTCCCAAGGAGGGTTGGTATTAAACAGGCAGCTGGTCATTAAATGCAAAAAACAACATTGTGTACTAACTGATTTGTCCTACTTCATGCTCCCGAAGCGAATGTAGGACAAAGATGTCTCTATCAATATTTTATAAGATTTTTAAGCAATATATTAATTAAATATTTACCTTATTGGCGAACTTCATCTCCATTGATAGTTTTAGGGGCATGTGTAAACCTTGCACATTGCGTAGCATGGCCATGTTCATCTTTTCTTGATTTAAATAATACTGAAAATTAAAATACAATTATGATAATATTATAAGACATTTATTTTACAAGTATTAATTTACCCTGACAACTTAGAATCTCTTATAAATTTTTTCTCAATACCCTGTCCTGCTTTCTCAAGATCTCAGTCTTGTAGATGGTGATCAGTCATCTTGTCTATCTATCTGTAAACCGTTTATGCAGACCAATCCAATGAGCCCAAACAGAGCAATCTCCTGTAGTTTCAAGAGGAGTTGATATACTGCACAGAGTTGGGTGATGCTGTAGCACTAGCAATATTATTAAAGTTACAGCATACCGAAAGTTTGAATTAACCTGTGGAAGATTTAAAGATCCCTTCATCAGCTATAAAAGACTTGATTATATTCAAACGTCTTAACAGATCATCCATTTGGGACCGTAGGTACACTGAGATATCATGATGACATTCACAGGATTCTTAGTGCACAGTCGTATTTTTCTTGGTAATGTACAATTAACTAAATTTTTTTTACTGTTGTTACGATAAACATCATAAAGACAAGAATAAAATAGGTACTTACGTTTCGTTCGGATATTTCAAGAGGATGGGGTGCACCAATTTTTGGCTTTGTTGCTGCGATACCCGCGACCATAGGATCTGGGATACCAAAAGGACCTTCTTGTTGGTTGATAATGCAGGCATTTTCAGGCTTCACTTTCACAGAAGGCAGTCCAAAACTCTACAATATACCAAAAAAAAATGCTTTTGTTTTAACGGTATGACGAGTCCATAAAATTTTCAATTAATAACTGTACTTACCATGGTGAATTATTTATTTTCGATTATATATAAGAATTACAAAGATGGGAATTATTATGTGCTTTGTATAAAGGTTTATTTAAAAATATCTAGGAATAAATTTATACACGCCGCAAAGCAAAATTGTTTGTTCATGCAATTTTGAAATGTCACGGTATTTGACATTGACATTTAACTTTTTTTTTTGTTAAATTTTTCCTGTTACGGGACGGCAAAGGGATCTAGCCCATACAGCCAAGTCTTTAGTTTCATCTTCTTTCTTGATTTTTGCATTAAAATGTGGGTGCCACACTTTTTAATGCATCTAGGGAGTGCTTGGCGAAAAATGCATGGTACAGACCTCATGATGGTGACTGATGAGAATTGTATAGTGGGATTTCCAACCACTATACAATTCTCAACGCCACATACACAAAACCTTTATTTCAATGATTCCTCATAACTCTTCGTCAACACGGATGCTTATGCAACAAAACGACACCACTTTCACTGCACAAAATCCACTCCAAAGCAATTTTGAATTATCGAAATAAAGATCGACATCCAGACGCCATATTTCCCGCCAAACACTCTTTTTTGTTTTTGACGTGACAACGTCTTATAATTCGTTAGAGCCAGCTGCACGCACGAAAAAACATGACGCATGCGGCGTTACCTCGCTCTGAGGCGTTCCATGTAAAGCAGCGTCCCCACTAGAGCCGCGCGGCTTTTTGTGGCCGCGCGGCCCGGCCTCGCGAGGCTTCTTTGTCATACTGTTTTAAGCCTCGCTCACGTACACACTCACGAGGCTTGGCCGCGCGGCCGGGCCTCACGGAGCCGCGCGGCCCTAATGGGGACGCTGCTTAAGGCTTGAAGTGCAAGCAAAAATTTATTAAACAAATGAAATTAAATTTTCTTTTGAAAAGACGTTGTCACGTTCAACGTTCGTCACCGACTTTACAGACAACCAATTTTTTTTTTTTGGTTATATTTTCCCTGTTACGGGACGGCAAAGGGATCTAGCCCATACAGCCAAGTGTTCAGTTTCATCTTCTTTCTTGATTTTTGCATTAAAATGTGGGTGCCTCACTTTTTAATGCATCTAGGGAGTGCTTGGCGAGAAATGCATGGTACAGACCTCATGATGGTGACTAATGAGAATTGTATAGTGGGATTTCCAGCCACTATACAATTCTCAACGCCACATACACAAAACCTTTTTTTCAATGATTCCTCATAACTGTTCGTCAACACGGATGCTTATGCAACAAAACGACACCACTTTCACTGCACCAAATCCACTCCGAATCAATTTTGAATTATCGAAATAAAGATCGACATCGACATCCATACGCCATAGTTTCCCGCCAAACACTCGTTTTTTTTCTTAAATTTTCCCTGTTACGGGATGGCAAAGGGATCTAGCTTATACAGCCAAGTCTTCAGTTTCATATTTTCTCACTTGATTTTTGCAATAAAATGTGGGTGCGACACATTTTAATGCATCTAGGGAGTGCCTGGAAAGAAATGCACGGTACAGACCTCATGATGGTGACTGATGAGAATTGTATAGTGGGATTTCTAACCACTATACAATTCTCAACGCCACATACACAAAACCTTTATTTCAATGATTCCTCATAACTATTCGTCAACACGAATGCTTATGCAACGAAACGACACCACTTTCACTACACAAAATCCACTCCGAAGCAATTTTGAATTATCGAATTAAAGATCGACCTCCAGATGCCATGGTTTCCCGCCAAACACTCCCTTTTTTTTTTCTTTTTCTTGGTAAATTTTCCCTGTAACGGGATGGCAAAGGGATCTAGCCCATACAGCCAAGTCTTCAGTTTTATCTTCATTCTTGATGTTCGCATTAAAATATGGGCGTCACACATTTTAATGCATCTAGGGAGTGCTTGGAAAGAAATGCATGGCAACAGATCTCATGATTGTGACTGATGAGAATTGTATAGTGGGATTTCCAACCCCTTTATAATTCTCAACGCCACATACACAAAACCTTTATTTCAATGCTTCCTCATAACTGTTCGTCAACACGGACGCTTATGCAACAAAACGACACTACTTTCACTGCACAAAATCCACTCCGAAGCAATTTTGAATTATCAAAATAAAGATCGACATCCAGACGCCATGGTTTCCCGCCAAACACCTTTTAAGCTATTGCATAGCTTCTATCGCGGGCCTTGAGCGCGGGGACCGAATCCAGAAATTCCGTAACGAAAAACCTCACGCTCCCCACTCCGATGGGCAAGGAGGTGTGGCTTGAAGGCCGTGCATCGTCTAACGTCGTTTCAGTTCGGCAGTCTTCGACACGGCATTGTGTGCGTGCGATTAGACGTATTGTACGGCTCTACGAAACTCGCACGAATCGAGACGAGCTGCTCCGAAATCGGACGAATACATAAGCAGCTGTTTATGAGAAAGTATATAGGTGTATAGGTATTTATGTACAACAGTGAATAGCTGTACTTGTAAAATTTGTGTATAAAGTGTTTTGAATATGAATGTTAATTATTTCAGTTAATTATTTCAATTATAAAAATAATATCAAAGAAAAAGAAATACTGCATGAATAAAATAAATAAATACAATTATAATTGCATAAGTTGATACAAAATGCTATGCAATAGCTTTACCGCGGCGGTCCCCGAGTGCCACACGTCTATTTTTTTTTGTTTCTTTTGTCCCTAACGGGACGGGCAAAGAATATTAAGTCCATACAGCCCTGTCTGTATTAATGTCTTCTTTCTTGATATTTGCATTAAAATATCGTCGTCGCACATTCTAATGCATCTAGGGAGTGCTTGCTTGGAAAGAAATGCATGGCAACAGACCTCATGACTGTGACTGATGAGAATTGTACAGTGGGATTTCCAACCACTATACAATTCTCAATGCCACATACACAAAACCTTTATTTCAATGATTTCTCATAACTGATCTTCAACACGGATGCTTAAGCAACGAAACGACACCACTTTCACTGCACAAAATCCACTCCGAAGCAATTTTGAATTATTGAAACAAAGATCGACATCCAGACGCCATGGTTTCCCACCAAACACTCCCATTTTTGTTTTTTTTTCTTGGTAAATTTTCCCTGTTACGGGACGGCAAAGGGATCTAGCCCATACAGCCAAGTCTTCAGTTTTATCTTCATTCTTGATGTTCGCATTATAATATGGGCGTCACACATTTTAATGCATCTAGGGAGTGCTTGGAAAGAAATGCATGGCAACAGACCTCATGATTGTGACTGATGAGAATTGTATAGTGAGATTTCCAACCCCTTTTTATTTCTCAACGCCACGTACACAAAACCTTTATTTCAATGATTCCTCATAACTGTTCGTCAACACGGACGCTTATGCAACGAACGACACCACTTTCACTGCACAAAATCCACTCCGAAGCAATTTTAAATTATCAAAATAAAGATCGACATCCAGACGCCATGGTTTCCCGCCAAACACCTTTTTTTTTGTTTCTTTAGTCCCTAACGGGACGGGCAAAGGATATTAAGTCCATAAATCCCTGTCTGTATTTATGTCTTCTTTCTTGATGTTTGCATTAAAATATGGGCGTCGCACATTTTAATGCATCTAGGGAGTGCTTGCTTGGAAAGAAATGCATGGCAACAGACCTTATGACTGTGACTGATGAGAATTGTACAGTGGGATTTCTAACCACTATACAATTCTCAACGCCACATACACAAAACCTTTATTTCGATGATTTCTCATAACTGATCTTCAACACGGATGCTTAAGCAACGAAACGACACCACTTTCACTGCACAAAGTCCACTCCGAAGCAATTTTGAATTATTGAAACAAAGATCGACATCCAGACGCCATGGTTTACCGCCAAACCCAAACTTGACCCAACAAACCTCTCGTGATTATGTCCATTTATGTCAAACGAAGGTATAACTCATTTTTTGTATGTAAGAATAAAAATTGAGTTTAAAATAATAACTTAGCAAACAGTTTTGGCTGTAGTATTTTGTTACTAATATTATTATTGACTGAAAATTCAAAAAAATGGCTGGTAGAGGTGGCACTGGTGTGAAAAAAGAATTGGTAATTGATAATAAATATTTGCCTATCAACGTAGCACTTATAATTTATTTTGAGGCGTAGCAGCACTATAATAATGTGTACCTATTTTTTTTTGTAACCCACGAATATTTTCATTACATAAGTAGGTACCTACTTATGCGAAGTTCTGCGTTTTGTGGGTGTTACTTTTAATGCATCTAGTTCGTTTGAGATCTAGTGTTTGTAGAGAAGTATAATGGCTACAGACTTCATGTGATAACGACTGATGAGGTGGAAATCCCACTATAAATCCTCAACGTCATGTATGGTTATGGTGTGTACACCATGAAATGAAACCTTTATTTCAATCATTCCTCACAATTGATGGTCAACACGGATGTATACCTACCTATCGCCACTTTCATTGTCAGTGAAAATTTCACTCGGAAACAATATTTGAATCTACACACCAGTTTTATAATATCACACTGTGATATTATAAAACTGGAGACTTATTCGTTTGGTTGAATCCTAAGATCCCCGGAACTAATGATTCAGATTGATAAATTCTTTTAGTGTTGGATAGTCCATTTATCTAGGAAGGCTATATAATATCACGCTACGACGAATAAGAGCTGAGCATCAATGAAAAATGTTGCAAAAGCGGGAAAAAATATCTACCTAAAACTACGCTAAAGGGTCTCACACGTGCTACGCAAGTTGCGTAAAAAGATTGGACTATATATTTGGGCGGGTCTTCAGGGAAAACTCAGGCAAAGAAAGCTAATGTTCCCAAAAGGTGCCAGATGTATCCAGTACGCCAGACAGATAGACAAATTATACTTATGATAGTTGAAACAAACATATTTCTTTGTAACAATATGTACCTTTTGTGCTGACTGTACCTACTAAATGATAATTAATATATTTAATTTGCTTTCAAAATATGAATACGGAGTAACCCATTAAAACATTACGACTGATCGGAAAAAAAATAATGGAGTTACATAATATCATACTTAGAAGATAAATTTTTCGTTAACTTTTTATTAGATTTTTTAGATGCTCTATTAATGTGACAATAACATAATCCTTTTATTTATTTACAGTGAGATCTAAAAACATAAATCCAAATAAATATTTATTTATAAAGTACTGTGAAACCCAACCCCGACGCCCATGTAACACTTTTCCACCCCCACGACGACGGGTTAGGCTGGGTTTCCATTGACGCGGAGCTGGGCGGAGCGGTGCTTAGCGGTGCATGAATAGACCAACCACAAGATATGCTCGAAATCTCCGCTCCGCTTCAATGGAAACAGCACGAGCGGAGTGGAGCAGAGCTGAACGGGTATTCATAAAAATACAGCGAGTCGAGCGGAGCGGAGGACAGCAGGGCGGTGCGGTGATTATGACAGCGGGGAGGTGTGGTGCGGAGAGCAGCTACAGCGGAGCGGCGAGGTGCGAACTGGGGTGCGGGGGTGGGTGTAAGACGCTACGCCGCTTGACTCGCGCGCAGTGCATCATAGTAGTTATCAGCTCTTTCTGAGAGATTGAGTGTAACTGAGCGCAAAAAAATGCGCAAAAGTATGCTCCGCTCCACTCCGCTTCAATACTCTGGTCTGCTCCACTTCAGTGGAAACACTCACCACTTTTCACTGCTCTTCTCCGCTCCTCTTGGTCCAGCTCCGCATCAGTTGAAACGCAGCCTTAAGCTGGTGGTCGCAGCTGCTGTCGAAAGATAGCAGTTGCTCCCAAGGAGTATTGATGTCAGTATTGACCGTAAAAATCTAATGGCAAAACCTAATAGCAGAATGTTTTTTGTCTGAAAGATTTTATATCTATCTTGTGGAATGGGGTCCACAGTAAGATTATGTTGGACTCTTTGTATTGCAGCCTACCTGAATTATCGTCACTTTGTTCAGTACGGGAACCTAAATTTCTCCACGATACTGAACGACGGTGGCCCAATGTCGTGGCCAGGACAAGGCTTTATGAGTAAATATCCGCGGAATACTTTGGATATTCATTTATACCACATGTCGGGAGAAGAAGAAACGCAAGCGACAGAGACCCTCGCTCGCCTCCCCGTTCACGTAGGATACAGTGCGATGTGCATTTGCCTCCTCCGACCCGTACGCCGCCGGCGGTTGGGAGCAGCGAGAGCTGAGAGTCTGCCTCACGAGCTCTCTCAGCCGTCTCCTTCTGCAGTATAACGTGTTCACAGAAGGAGGACATTGCATCCTATGATGTTTCGCTATTGACCATGTGTTTGATTACAGTCGGTAACGAGAGATCAGTACCTATAGATGAGATGAGGATACTGCGCTGTGCACTCCAGGCCGGACAAAACTCCAGGGTGTGCTGCGCTGTGTCCTCATCGCATCCGCATTCGTGGCATCGAGGGCTCGCCTCTCTCTGTGCAAACCTTATGTAGGTAAGCCGACCGAAGCAACCATGCCTCGATAGTACCTGCACAAGCCTGAAAGATATATATATATATATATGTCGAAGAATCTGAATACAAGCAACGCCATCTAGTTTTAGTTTTAAGAGTTACGATTGTAACGGTTGATTTTTTGAGGACGTGTGATGATGCAGGATGGCCGTGACGGCGCTATGACATTATTAGGTTCAATTGTAATTGAATTTGTTATTTTCATTAGAAATAGTCCACGAGGGATTGCGAGTGACGTCAGCGCCGCACGAGCTATCGTACGATGCGACGTAATAGTGGTGGGGCGCGCCTTTGTTGCAGCGGTGCGCGCTCGACAGAGCTCAGTCTAGTTCGAGGCGTCGCTGAGTGCGGACGTGTCTATGGTTGTATTAGGAATGCTTGTGGAAGCTATGTCCGACGGTTGTGTGATAATAGTTAGAGAGAAGTGAAGGCGAGTGCCGGTGCAATGTAGAATGTGCGCTAGGTAAACCTACACACTGGGTCACAAGTCCCAGGCACTACTCTGGTTCTCCTCTTTGTGTTGTGTGTTGATAAATTTACTCGGCATTCGTATGTGAGATAATGATTCGGCTAAATCCTGACGTTATCCACGACATCAGAAGTGGGATGTGTTGAAATAATTTTGGAGTCTATCCTTTTTTTAATTAATGAGGGTAGTGCAAAAATTCTTATTGCATTGGATGTACCGCGTGGCCGGTTGGGGTCTACGGGGGAGAAAATTTCATTATTTTTGGGCTACGATGCACCGTTTTAGAGATATTTAAGTTTTTATCTCGTGGTCCAGAAAAATTGAAAAAATGTGTAGAGTAGAATGAAAAAGAAAATGAAAAAGCTTTTTATTTGAATGAATTTAGCTAAGTGCTTTTGGAACGTCAAAAGTATCTCACGATTGGTCGTTCGTACGGTTTTTTTTTTACGATTCGTATCCAGCATGCCCAGTTGCCCACTTTGGACGGGTACGGTCGCGCCGCCCGCCGCCGTCTGTTGCATTGGATAGCTTTGGTGAGTGTTTAAATCATGATTTTAAGTTTAGAGCTGCTTATTTAAAAGAAAGTGTTGTGTAGTGTTGAGCGTAGTGAATTATTTGTTTCGAATTTAATCTAATTAGATTGAGGGTAAACGAAATTATTGTTGTTCAATAGAATCGTAACTGTTAATTTTAACTGCATTGGTTTGTAATTCAAATTACTCAATTGTGGATAGATTTTATGTCTACCCGACATAAAGAAATTAATAATTGGACGTCTGAAATTCTATTCTAGGCTTAGGCGTGATGTTGCCTATTTGCGCAATATAATCTGTTAGGCAGTTTAATTTGAAATAACTAGTTTTGTGCCACTGTAACTGCGGCTTATTTTATCTTGGTGAGAAATAGGGTTGACCGTGTTCGTGCTATGCTGGATTGTATTGTTCCTTTGGAATTAAGTGCTTACTTAGAAGTACCGCTGGATGTGCCGATGACGGCAAAAGTAAGTAAATTTAAACAAAATGGAAATTTATGTGTGTTAATAACTCCAATGTAGATCAAGAGGCTATGGCCTGTGAATAACATCTTTTGTGCTGTGACGGTTAAACATACCATTTTTTTAATTATTAAGAGTGTATGATCCTTTGAATTACTATGTGTCACTTGTTTTATTTGCATTGCTTTACGGAGTAACCGAATGGAGGCTACTCGTGATGAAGCCGGATGGAGGCTTGTAACCGGATGGAGGTTACGTGTAGTTATGATAACCGGATGGAGGTTATCGGTATGGCGACCGGATGGAGGTTGCCATACGTGACCGGATGGAGGTCGTTGTGTGGTATGGTAACTGGATGGAAGTTGCCATACGTGACCGGATGGAGGTCGTTGTGTGGTATGGTAACTGGATGGAAGTTGCCATACGTGACCGGATGGAGGTCGTTGTGTGGTATGGTAACTGGATGGAAGTTGCCATACGTGACCGGATGGAGGTCGTTGTGTGGTATGGTAACTGGATGGAAGTTGCCATACGTGACCGGATGGAGGTCGTTGTGTGGTATGGTAACTGGATAGAAGTTGCCATACGTGACTGGTTGGAGGTCGCTGTCGGAAAGCTGTGCAAGTTACTAAATAGATTCATTGATGATATGAAGGAAATGGAATGTTTAACAGCCACATTATAGTTCACTTTATTTAAAAATTGTTTAAGTAGTTGTTAACTGAGACTGTATTCATTACTCTTTGTGGTCAAGGTCGTTGTGTGGTATGGTAACTGGATAGAAGTTGCCATACGTGACTGGTTGGAGGTCGCTGTCGGAAAGCTCTGCAAGTTACTAAATAGATTCATTGATGATATGAAGGAAATGGAATGTTTAACAGCCACATTATAGTTCACCTTATTTAATAATTGTTTAAGTAGTTGTTAACTGAGACTGTATTCATTACTCTTTGTGGTCAGGAATGACCGAGACGTACGTTGTTACTGTTCGAGAAATTTTCACTTGTTTCAGAACCTTTACACGAGGGCGTGTGAAGTGCAGGATGGCCGTGTCGAAGAATCTGAATACAAGCAACGCCATCTAGTTTTAGTTTTAAGAGTTACGATTGTAACGGTTGATTTTTTGAGGACGTGTGATGATGCAGGATGGCCGTGACGGCGCTATGACATTATTAGGTTCAATTGTAATTGAATTTGTTATTTTCATTAGAAATAGTCCACGAGGGATTGCGAGTGACGTCAGCGCCGCACGAGCTATCGTACGATGCGACGTAATAGTGGTGGGGCGCGCCTTTGTTGCAGCGGTGCGCGCTCGACAGAGCTCAGTCTAGTTCGAGGCGTCGCTGAGTGCGGACGTGTCTATGGTTGTATTAGGAATGCTTGTGGAAGCTATGTCCGACGGTTGTGTGATAATAGTTAGAGAGAAGTGAAGGCGAGTGCCGGTGCAATGTAGAATGTGCGCTAGGTAAACCTACACACTGGGTCACAAGTCCCAGGCACTACTCTGGTTCTCCTCTTTGTGTTGTGTGTTGATAAATTTACTCGGCATTCGTATGTGAGATAATGATTCGGCTAAATCCTTGACGTTATCCACGACATATATATCTTTCTTCAATATATATATAAATACCAAGATATTATACTGCACCAACCCTAAATAAATTGGGAGCCGGGTCGAAATAAGAAAGATGTGATAAGTTCTGGTTTTAAATAAATCTATACATATAAATAAAATTGGAGTGTCTGTTTGTAATATTGAAATAACCGTTTTTTACTACATGCATATGAATATATATAAGTTACATACACCAAAATATCATTTTTTACAATTTTTGTCCGTCTGTCTGTCTGTCTGTTTGTCTGTTTGTTCCGGCTAATCTCTGAAACGGCTGGACCGATTTTGACGGGACTTTTTTTGGCAGGTAGCTGGTGTAATAAGGAGTAACTTAGGCTATTTTTTTTTCTTTTTTTTCTTTTGGTAAATTCTACGCGGACGAAGTCACGGGCACAGCTAGTTGGTTAATAAATTGCTCTAAATATGTTTCCAACCAATAGGATCCGGAGGAGTCAATGAAACGTAAATTTCGCGCCAAATGTTTATTTCGCGCTCTGGGTCGCTTGGTAATGGCCAACACACACTGGCTAGGCGAGGCAGTCGATCATTACGAGGGCTTGGAAGATGTTAGACGAAGAGTGGAACAAGCAGTGCGAGGGAAAGCAAAAAAGAAACAACTGTTGACAATTACTGTTAGTATCTTTAAAATTATTCATGTATCAACTTAGTAATTTGATAATACCTGCTACAGACAGGAATAATCAATCCCAAAGAAACCGTACAAGTGCGAGTCGGACTTGCCCACCGAGGGTTCCGTACAAATTTGTATTTTTTTGCGGCATAAACGGTCGTATCTTTTTTGCGTTAACTTAGAAGTTTGATTTTGTCACAGCTTCAAGGGACTGTAGACTTGAGTAAGTATGTGGTTTTAATTTGAACACGATACCTCCACTCATTCTTGAGATAAAGGGTCTTGACAGACAGACGGACAACAAAAAGAGCTTACAAGAGTTCCGTTTTTTCCTTTTGGGGTACGGAACCCTAAAAATAACTAAACTTGTAGATATTGAACTTTCAATGAACCTAGCCGCTCGTATTTGGACGCCAGAATCTATAATCTCAAGATTTTTAAGGCAAACAAAATAATAATTAATTATAGTTAGGTATTCCAATTTTTCTTTTAACGTTTCAGGATAAAGCACTATTAAATAAACCTGCTGCGGACAGGACAGACCAAGAAAAAAAATACATTTACCGCATTATTGGTGGACTTAAGTGTTTCAAGCGATATCCTAACGTAAGAATTGTTTTTTATGAAAGTAAAATTGATAGATATTCATTAATCTTCAATATTACGTAATAACAATTTAGGGATTCAGGCTCGTTGAAACGTTTGATTAACGTTACTAGTTTAATTCATATCTAATGAATAAAATCGTACTAGGTATGTACCTACTTAGTAAGTACGCTTTCACTTCTAAACTACTCAACCGATAATTTAGGAAACTTTGTACACATTCTTCTTCGTAATTAATGGCTTTCACGGGATTACGCATTAAGCTAATGTCAAGTGAAAAAAATGAACCTATCTGTAACAATAAATTGTTCAATGGACTTTCAACACGTGTTATTGCAACAAGAACTCGAAAGAAGCTCCTTTGCATTAACAGGGGTCATTATCATAACAGAAAAGGACGTGAGGGTAAGGTATACCTTTTATCCAGAAAAGAGGACTGTTCCTAAGGGATAGAAAATACCTGATGGTACGCGTTAACCATAGTAGCTATTAGCTACCCTGTAGCTACCGTGAGAAATATAACAATGGAGAAATGGTGTTATTTGAACACCGTCTTCTGAAAGGTACTCACTTCCACTCCTATCGCCAATATTCTAAATCACGAAGTCAGCTTGGCTTCAGATCCAAGCTGACTTCGTGATGTTGTTAGGAATGCATGTACTTGTTTGTTTTGTGTGTGTAATTTTGAGAGCGCTAAGGCTACAAGATCAGACAGGTGCCAGATACACAAATGCGATTGTCAGTACACGCCACTACTACAACCGGAGCCAAACGGCTGTCGTGAAATGGCATAATTATCCATGTTTTAATTGAATTGAATTTCTTAAGCACGTTAAAAAGAAGTTGGCTGCTGTCACCTACTTCAAGTACTATGGCCCTGGTCGTACTATCGTCCGCCAGCATCAAGAAGCTCACGCTCTCTACTTCATCATTACCGGCGACATAACCGTCAGCCAGATGATATTTGATGACCTGTTGCAACAGCACGTCTCAGTCGATATTGGGGTTATGCATCCTGGTGACATGTTTGGCGAAGTCTCTTTGCTTCACAGTATTCCAAGGACAGCTACTGTAACAACTACTGGTTAGAATGTTTCATTTTTACACAGTTATATAACTTGTAGGAACTTAAACAGTACAATTTCCTGCTCCTTGAACGAGTTCTACCCTGAACCTAGGACTACAAGTTACTGGCTATCTTATCCCTTACCATTTTTGATTATAAGTATTGCATACACACAAAGTTGCACATTTTTATACTATAGATAAATAAGTAATAAGTAGGTATACATAGCAAAATGTTCAATGATATAGTTTTTGTATTTTTATTACATTTATATACAGAAAAAGATGGTTGCAAAACTAATGTGAATGTCGCTCATCACCATCATCATCAACAGCTCATTCTAATGTCCCCACTGAGGGGCTCGAGCCTACCCCACATTAGGGGCGATTAGGCCTTAGTCAACCACGCTGGCCAAGTGCGGGTTGGTCGAGTTCACAGACAACCTAAGAATTTCTTCATAGGTGTGTGCAGGTTTCCTCACGATGTTTTCCTTCACCGTAAAAACGTCGATTAAACGTACATATGAATTCAAAATTTGAAAATTCATTGGTACGTGGCGGGGATCGAACCACTGCCTCCCGGGTGGGAGACGACGCACTTACGCACAACGCCACCGACGCTTTAACCGGGAATGTCGCTCGAAAAAGCAATTTCTGCAAAAATAAAATTATTCCATAATTTCTGTAAGGTTGCACTGCTAAATAAGTTAAGTTATTTTAACATAACTTTGCTACTTTATGAAATCTTAAAATAAGAGAGTGAAAATTAACGTCGCGCAGGGACATTTTATTACCTCGATTTTCATAGCCTCCACTTACGCCATTTTTGAAATAGGTATTTTGATACAATGTTGCTTTAAAGAAACAAAGTAACAAAATAATATAGGCAAATAGTCAAGAGATTGTAGCGTTGACCTCAATGAATCCCTGGAAGCTTTTCTTCATCGATCAAACGAATGTAGCCTAGTGACTTGCGTCTGTTTATTTGCATCACATTGTAGCTGATTAATCATAATGCTGTAGTGGAAGTGTCCTTCTTAACTTAAGCTTTTGTAGATCACTGTGAATTGCTGGCTTTGATGAAAGAAGATTTTAAGAATGTACTCCAAGCGTCTGTTCAGAAGCAATGGGATGAAGTCAGAGAGGCAATGTCAGCTTTTACTTATTTCGACGCATTGGATGAGGTATTCTGTAAAATAGAAATAAGGGAAATGTAGACTAGAATGTTATACTTTGATCAAACTACTTAGCAGATTAGTTTTGTTTATAGGTTGCAAGGCGGGAAGGTTGTATTGTGGCCAAAATGAAATCTTATGAACCAAATGAAACCCTCCTCGGAGACGGCGTGGGTGTGGCAAATTTCGTTTATTTCATATTGTCTGGTCGTTGTCAAATGATTGAATCTATTCAAGTGGTTGTCACAACTCATCTCGGCAAAAAATATTATACGCTCCATGATCCATATGTATGTATAATTTTTGTGTGAGTTATTATCGTACAGTTAATTTGTGATTAACTTTGAATTTATAAGAAATATTAATGGGTCAATTCTTTTTTAAATATTAAATTCCTTCATATCTTATGAAATGAAATGAAATGAAAAAGCTCTTTATTTAAATGGACTTTGCTAAGTACTTTTAAATCGTCAAAACTCTACCACCATTTCGGGACGAAATATTTATTATTATGCTGAGATGGAGAAGAAATGGCGAAAGAAACTCCACAGCTTACAATTTGGTAAAAACATCATTACAGGTCAATAGACAATAATAATATAATTAAAATCATAGTTTTACATGCCTAAATTTTGGGCAGTTATTACTCCCACGCATTTGGTTCATTTATAATAATAATTTATGTTGCAAAAGCTTTTCTGTAAAATTCAATTAATGACATTAATGATAATTTAACTCTTGATACCCACCACCATTTTGTGTTAATGTTAGATAGATTCCTTTCAATTTAGGTGCAAAGCTTAAAATTTATGATTCTCTGGTTAGTAAGTTTATCTTTAAGAATACAATGTGTGGCATACCAAAAACAAATCCACTTACGAAATCAAATAAATTTAGGTGCCGAAAGAAGAAAGCGAAGAGGACTTTGACACGAAATATTTTGGCGCTTACAAAAATCTGAATAAAGAAAGCAAAGATGTACATCCTTCGGAAATAGGAGAACAAGCCAGTAATGTAATAACACCTACTAAAGCAAACTCAGTTCCTGGTGACTCCAGTATCTTTAAAAATAAGAAGTCTGTGAGCGTGTACAGTTACAAAAGCGAAGGCATCGATGCACCTTCGAATGCTACAGGTGAACTAGTAAGAACGAGTTTATATAGTGAAAAGAAAGGTCGAAGGTCCTCTATAAGATCAGAAGTTATTCTTGAAGCATCGGAACAAGTCAGGGAATCCATCAGGTTCATAAAACTAGTTTTCTTAAATATAGTTTTTCGTATTAATAACACTATTTATTTATCAATTAAATTGTGTTTTTCCGCAATTTACGGATGAGATCTGGAGTTCTGAAATACGGGATCTTCCTGGTTTAGGCTCCAATGTTATTTTTAATTCTTGTCTGAATATTAAAGCATTTTATTAATATTTAATTTGCATAATTATCTTGCATATTTGTTGCAATTACTGTCATTTTTGTTTCAGATTAAGTCTGACTCCTGAAGCCCCGGGACTTCCTCGAAACCTAAAAACTTATTTTATGCAGGTTGGCTACATATTTTAAAAATCTACTATTTGGGCTAGGATAAACGCAAAGAAGTAATACTTACAAATGTGAAAATGAATAAGCAACTTTCCTGATGCTGCTGCAAAACTATTCCTTAAAACTTTTATAACAATAGCTCACTTAAAAAATGAAAGTAGATACTTACATATTGTTGAGGCAAAAGCTATATTTCTTGTTTTAACTGCAATGCTACGTTATTGGTATGTAAATGGTAGGTAATTAGGTAATAGATAAATCACTGACAAACAAAATTTTATGGATTGTTTTTAGCGTTTGAACAAGAGTTGGATGCCAAGAATTAGTGCTTCCAAGATATCTGGCGATGTTCCCAACCGATTGACAAGAATTTATTTGACTGTAGAATATCCTGTAGAGTAATGGAACAATTCTTTTAATTTGATGTCTATACGGGGTGAAAAATGAGATATACAATTTTTGCAGGTTTGTCAGATGAATCCTGGATCCAGTTTTGGCTTTGGGGAGAACATGCGTGATCGTCGCATTATAGCACTCACCCGGGTGGACTGTATGCTGATGCCTAAGATCTGGCTGCTGCAACGCAATACTGCCAATATATGGTCACGTATTCAGCACTACCTGGAAAAAAAGGTCAATTTCTATACACTTTGCGTCCATCAATGCGCACAAAAAGGTATTTACAGGCAAATTAAACGTTAAAGTTTGCAATGATGTTAACATAGCTGACATTGACTTAGGGATGCCGAAGAATGCCGCGGCACGCCACGGAACACCTCGACCTACTCTTGTTTAAATTCATTTAAATAAGGTCAATAAAATCATTTTTCTATGAAAAATTCCTTTTATGTGCCATGCCGTCACTTGTAGAATGTAAGAACTGTGTAGAATGTGGGGCTAGATTTAACCTTATTTTTATTACTTATCTATCACTCACTTTCCTTTAACAACACGAAGTAATATGTGCTTCTCACGTGCTGAAGGACACGGCGGGCAGTATGCTTCGGGATATTTCGACCTATTCGTGTAAAATAAAAGAATTTCAATGCTAATTTCATTTAAATAACGTCGAAAATCATTTGTCCACGAAAAATTCCCTGTCATTCCGTGTTATGCCGCGCCGTCGGTGGGCGCAGGCCCTTTAAGACTCGGATCTTTTAATAATATTGTAATAACACTATTATAGAACTGAAATGGAAAACGACACCTCATTTTCCCAAATCTTAGGAATTTGTCTCATAAAGGACAAAATTAATATTCAGATTTGTGTTTGTACAAGATTATTTTGATCGACGCACTTTGTTAGTTCGATTTATAAATTAAAAATGAAGTTGCTTTAAAATGTTAGTTGTTTCTTTTCAAATGTAATATAATGTTTTATAACGTTTTTTCTAGATACCGACAAAGAAGCAACTTTTCAAGGAGTTTGTTTCGCAGCGTCGTTGGCAAGAGTTTCGGGAGCAGATGGTCACTGATGTGGTCTCTCGCTCCAACACTGTTAACTGGACCTCAGTGCATGACGTACCGTATTCTATCAGAATGGAAGAAATGCTAGATATCTGAATTTTGTTGTTGTTTTGGATTAATTGTTTTAGAAGTATATGTTCAAAAATGAAAAAAAGACTATAAGGATTTTTTATTGCTTTCTCAGATAGTTGTTATTACAGTTAATATGTTAATGAATCTTATGGAAGAGCAGCAAACTTGTACAGTCATGAGTAATAACATAGAAACATCTTTAAAGTTCATATTCATGTAGCTAAATTAAATTGCTAAAATAAGTATGCTAAACTTTAGCCAATAATTATGTAAACGCTAAAATGCATCAAAATAAACTACACATTTTTATAAAATTATTGTAAACAACAGGTAATCAAAAAGTAATATTAACTTTTAGTTACATAATTATGTACCCACCAAGCAAATCAAAAATATGTATACAGTACAATTTCGAAAATATGTAAACAATTACTATTACATATTATTAATTACTTTTAATCAAAACAAATAAATAAAAATACTTATTTCTACAGTTTTCTATTAATTTCGTTATTAGGATATGTTACAAAAGAGGGTAGGTAGCCATCAGCGAGTGGCAATGCGTCGCTTAACGGCTCGCCCGTTGACTTCTTATACTTATTTCCGTATACCGCCTTTAAGCACGGTAATATTATCATACAGTATTGTGACTCGGCCCTGTCCTTGAAATAACTGGCTACGACCGAGCGGGGCGTAAACACGCGGAAGGGCTGCCCGCTTACAGTATTTTAATTTGAAAGAAAGAAAATAAATTTATTGGCCTTCACAGAGCACGATATTACCTAATTATTAAAAAACTATAACAACAGAAATGTTAACAAAAACTAACATTATACACACATTATATACCTACTATTTACTTTATATTTAATTTCTACATTTCTTGTTTTATGATTGTAAATATTTTATTTTATATGTAAAAAAAATGTTGTGAATGAAATAGGAAGTGTTCAATAAAATACATGTTTTTTTTAGGTAATATTTAATAAAAAAGAAATTATAGATTTGAGACAAAAAAATATTTACGCCTCGACTGAGACGTACTATATTATCACTGAAACACTTTTATTTTCAAGAAATTACATATTATTATCAACAAACCAAATATTGTTTTTTAAACTCCCCACAAATATCCCTATTTTATAATTTGCCATCTATCTATTCCTGTCAACAATCCGTCTCTTTTTCAAATTACCTAATAACCTGCCATTATACACCAAAAAAATCCGATCACTACAATACCTACCTACCTTATTACTCTCGTAAATTATTTCATAATGATGTTTCATCATATTTAATAAATAATAATAATAATAATAATAATAATAATAATAATTTATTTCCAATAAAGATGAGCACAATACATACAAATAGAATACAAATGTAACTACAAAGGTAAAATTTATGATCTAGGAGCCTGAACTAGGATAATCCTGTGTTTCAGGCGATTACGTCTAAAATAAGTGTAAAATATATAAATAATCTTCAGAAATTTCACTATATTACAAATTACAATCTAATTATAAAATAACATAATGTGTGCCGATAATATAAAACAAATTAGTGATTGAAATAAGTTAAAACTATTTAAATACAGTTAATAAGTTCTCTGTATCTTCATAGGACATGTTTTGAAAGCCATCTTGAAGGGCTTTCTTACAGTTTTTGTAATTCATGGGATAAATCTTGAATATAGAATTTAGTCTATTATAAAGAAGAGGACCTAAAAATGTATAAAATTTGGCCGAAAAAGCGTGTTTCGCTAGTATTTGGGTGCAAACAATATCTTTCCGTCTTTTGTTCATTATATCGGTGCTGAAGGGAAGGGTTGCGTGCTGTTTTAGTGCTATGTGAAGAATGAAGAGTTGTCGGACTGTTAATACTTTACAATTTTTATAGAGAAGGCTGGTGGGGAAAAGAAAAGGCCGGAAAGTAGATACTTTGAGAATCGCTCTCTGAGCTCGCTCGATTGTAAGTAGCAATGTTTTGCCCGCTCCACCCCAAGTTGTAATACAATAGGTTAGTATGGACTGACATAAAGCGAAATATATTTGTTTTATTAATGTCCAGTCAGCGACGTTACGTAATTTTTTGAAGACATATATCATCTTCCGCATTCTATTATTTAATGCTTCTATATGTTGTTTAAATGACAAAGTGTCATCTAATATAATACCCAAGTATTTTATTGAATTAGTGACTTTTATGTCTGGGCATTGGCATCGTTCGTTGCTGGAAAGATTACAGTAGTGAGCATGCAAATGTAGGTTAGTTTGATATACTTTTTTCCGAATAGAAAACCTAATGTATTTCGTTTTTTCTGCGTTTAATGTTAATAGATTGTGCTGAAGCCAATTATTCACAATGTTAAATCCTTTTTGCGCATACCTGTATACGTCTTCCTCTGTGTCCGCCGCAAAAAGAAGAGCAGTGTCGTCAGCGTAAGATATGATTGTGCCATGATCTAGATTTAGATTACAGAGATCGTTTATATAAATCAGGAACAGAGTAGGTCCTAAAATACTTCCTTGGGGAACGCCAAAGGTAGTATTTTTTGACTCAGAACTGAGAATACTGTCCATCCTTACACATTGGGTACGTTCTTCTAAATAGCTCGAGAAAAGTTTCAGCTGAACTCCTCTTATACCTAACGTTTCAAGCTTGCGCAAAAGGACAGGGATTGAAATTGTGTCGAAGGCTTTGGCGAGGTCCAAGAAGATTCCAATTGTGTGCTTACCTGTATCAAGATTTTGTACTAAGTGATCAGTTAATTTATGGACAGCATCAGCAGTTGAAACTTTTGCTCTAAAACCAAACTGTGTCTTAGACAAAATCCTTTTACTCTCTAAATATGATACTAGCCTCTTGTTTATGAGTTTTTCTAATATTTTGGATATATTCGGTAGTAAAGAAATAGGCCTGTAATTTGAGACTAGATTTTTATCTCCAGACTTATATACGGGAATGACAATGGCTTTTTTGAGACACTTTGGAAAATGACCTGTGGTTAAACACTTTCGAAAAATATGTGTAAGTGGAGGCACCAAAATATGTTTGAATTGCTTTATAATTTTATTTGATATGCCATCCCATCCAACCGCGCAATCATCTTTTAAAGCAATTATTGTTCTCTGCACCTCGTCTTCGTCGGTGTCAAGTAACGCGAAAGAGGTCAGGCTAGTGCTGAAATTAAATGTGGAATTTGTTGTGTGATTTGGCTGTATTTGGTGTTTTTCTGCCAGATTTTTACCAATATTAATAAAGAAATTATTTACTAGGTTAGCTGTTGTTAAATGAGAAGAATGTGCTTGAAATAAACCTGAACATGACTCACTCGGTGTGGAACTATAAGTAATCTTTTTTACGTGTTGCCATATCTTTCTATTATTTGTTCCTGCCATTTGCAACATGGCTTTATCGTAATTATTTTTAACTTTTTTCAGTAGATCATTACAAAAATTGCGATAACGTTTGTATGATAATTGCAATATTAAATTACTTGGGTTAGACTTCGCTTTAATATGCAATTTATCCCTATGACGCATACTCCTTACGAGACCTGGCGTAATCCACGGTTTGATATTGTTATATTTATTACATAATTGAATAGTAGTTGTATTGTTCTGAATTGCAAGTTGAACGTTCTCTATTAGGTACAACATGCAATATTGCGGATCAGCAGAAATATACACTGGGTCGAAGTTTATGCCGCGTAAGTCATTTTCGAGTTTATTTATGTTTAATCTAGATGTTGTGCGGTTATTGTCTACCTTAGGCATCTTACAGTCAAGGGTTAGTAGGGCAGCACTATGATCTGTAATTGAGGAGTTAGTAACAAGCGTCAGAGATGGGTAATTTGTTTTTAGCATGATATGGTCCAAGCATGAGCCACTCTGGTGCGTGGGAAGAGTGTGTGCGGGAAGCAACCCATGAAAAGAACACAAATTAAGGTAGTCATGGGCACATGTATCTAAACTATCCGAGATAATATTGATATTTAAATCCCCAACTAAAATTATGTTTCTAAACGAAGATATGTCACTAAGGCAATCGTTTAGAGATTCCGTAAAATTATTTATGTTTCTAAAAGAGGGAGATCTGTATAAAGCTAGTATTGCATATTCTGTTCCTATTTTTATTAACAATCTATTGCAGTCATGAATAATTGGTTCTTCAAAGTTTACATTAAATTTATTTTTTACATATACTATTACGCCGTCATTTTTGTTATAACTGGTTTTACTTCTGAATGCGTTATAACCCGACAGTGTAGGAATATTATAATCTTTAGAAGTCCAGCACTCAGTTAGAACGAGTACGTCACAACTAATGTTTAACCTGCCTTGAAAAATGCAAAATTCATCAAAATTCTTAAAAATACTACGTATATTTTGCGTTAATATTGTTAGTGGGTTGCGGTAAGATGAAAAATATTGCTTGCAGTTTTCGACGTTACAAAGTTTAGACTCAGATACAGAGAAGTTATCTAAATCATTAATTAAATTATTAATCATTAAAAATATCAAGATAATAAAAAGTGAAAGAGATATAAAAATTAAAACTAAAGTAGTATTTAAATAAATAAATAGAATAAAAGGTCGTAAATACCCTATAAATACGGCGCTCTTAGGCGCCCCCAAAATCAATAGAGTTAATATACCTCTTCTCGGCCATTAATTTCGCAGGACAATCAGCAGCACCTGTACTATGGTTACTAGGTTTCTTAAAGTGCAAGCACGTAGCGCACTTCCCATTTTCGGCTGTTTTTGTACACTCTTTTATTGAGTGGCCTTGAATACCGCAGTGTCCGCAGGTGTATGATGAGTCCCTACACGACTTAGCCGCATGACCGTACTGCTGGCATTTGTAGCACCGAGTGACCAGAGTAAAATCTCTTACTGGACAAGATGACCAATTTAGGAATACTCTTTCTTTTGATATAAGGGCTTTTCGTACAATTGCAGAAACCTCTATTATAAAATTGCAAGTCTCAGCGTCCTTCTTGCCGGACTTATGACTTAATTTTATGCTAGATAAAAATGTGTCAAGGGTGGAGTTCTGAAGTACGTCGGCTACGTTTTGGTGGTATAAACATGTGAAAACTTCTTTTTCGTGCATGGATGAGGGCACACCGATAATAACTACTCTTGGCTTTCTTTTATAAGGCTCGTCGAGAGTTAGGCCTGAGTTCTTTATTTTCTCTGAGCATTTTAATTTTTCTATGTCGTCCTTGGATTCTGTACTAATTATAACTCCGCCATTCCTGGTTTTGCGTAGCCCTCTCACGTGTAGCTTCATCTGTTCAGGGCATATAATTTTTTGCACAAGGCTTTTTGTGTCCTCGCTTGACTGAAGCTTGTTAGATGGGTAAATGGCCACTGAGCTGATATTTAGCGGCTGTATATAATTGTTCGTGCCTTTCTTCACCATATCGGAAAAGGAAGTTCCAAGGACTGGTTTTGTGGATTCGGCAATGTTTAATTTGAGGTCCTGTAGTTGTTTAGCTAAGTCATGTTGGTCTTCCAGAGTTTGTATAGTCGAATGGGCTTGTACAGTTTTTAACTTGATAGACTGATACTGAACTGCCATTTGCGAAGTCCCGTGACTTACTTTTCTACACAGATTGCTGATGCGTAGTTTTTGGTCAGAGTTAAGCTTGCCCTCTGTGGCAATATGGCATACTTCATTCAAACACTGTTCAATTGAAATCATCCAATTTTGGATTTCAGGAGTAGGGATAACTTCGAGCTCATTTTCTTGTATCGGAGGTCTTGAACGAGGGACGGGTGCGGGCACAGGCGTGGGCGCGGGCGGAGGCGTAGGGGGAGGAGTACGCGTAGTCCTGGCACTCCGATTAAAAGGACTGCCTTCCATAATTAAATATAATTATTTATAGTTTAATAGAAAACTTTCACTTATTCATTTTTCAATTAATCACTATACACATATTACACTAACATTTGACATAGATTGTTTTACTACCGGCTATTGTTATAAACGAGGTCACTGTTTAGCAATTTCGATTATTTAATTTTTTCTGTAAATTAAGACACGTCTGACTTAAGCGATGAGTCAATTACCAATTCAATAATATATGTAGTTAAGTTATATGTCGGTACATAAGTAAGTAGATAGCCTATTCTAGGAAACTACCTACCTACGTATTATGTAGTTTTGTTTTTAACGCGAGCGTAGGTAGGTTACTCGTTTGTCTCTTTTTTCATCCTATCCACTTATTTTATACTTATATTATTCCAGATTTTGCCCGATGGAAAAATCGAAATACCTAAATATTAAAAACAAATTACGTACTAGTAGTTAGGTACATAAAAAAATATTTCACTTTGCCATTTTGAATTATGTAGGTATCTACTTAATTCAATCAAATATTCACAATACAAATCGTATGTTTATGCAGTTAAACAATTCACACCGTTCGGTCGTCGCTGCGGCGCATTCGCGACTCGATGCCCGCCGGGTGCCCCGCGAACTCTAGGCGCGTAGCTATGACGCGCTTTCGGACCGTTTGTATGAAGATAGAATACTGTATAGATAAAATTACCGTGCTTTAAGTTATTGTGCTGTTAGATTCCTACGGAAATATTGATACTACGGATAAGGATAAGTGATAGTTAGGTAGTAGGTATGTAGTTACCTATAAACTTTTTTCAAAGAAATTTATTCTTTAATTTTTAGTTACTGTATTCGTATTCTACTCAGCAAATCTTTTCATTTGATACCCATATTGTGGCAGTGCATAAAAAATAAGTAGTCCGCCATCTTAGGCCGTCCATATTGGATTTAGAATGACACCACTTAGCTAAGCATGCATTGTCATTCAAAGATAATATTATCGTGTCCAAAACTTGTATGCAAAATTTCGTCACAATCGTTTGAGGATAACTGCTTTAAAAATCAGTTGCAAGATTTCACCCAAACGTACATATCTACAAGTAACAAACATTGTAAGTTAAATAAAAGCTTTTAAAAAATATAGGAATAAGTAGGTATACAGTATGGAATAATTTTATTTTTGCGTTTACAAACGCGTAAATATAATACGCCCCCTGAGGCAAGTCGATTTTTTTCAGTGCATTTTTCTAGTAAAGTAGGTATACACTTCCAATATCATCATTTTAATGTATTCATGATAATTTCTATTACACGTGTACAAAATAACGAGTAAAGTAACAAAAACGGGAAAAAGTAGGTATACACTTCCAATATCATTTAAATGTATCCATGACAGTTTCTATTACACGTGTACAATTTTGGCTTTCAATCATCACTGAATTCTACTAAAATAACGAGTAAAGTAACAAAAACGGGAAAAAGTAGGTATACACTTCCAATATCATTTTAATGTATCCATGACAGTTTCTATTACATGTGTACAATTGTATACATATTACAGGAATTGTCATGGATAGTTAAATATTATTTTGGAAGTGTGGAGTTATTTCTGATTTTGTTTCGATTATATTAATGTGGAATAAATGTGTACCTAATTTTGACACAGTTTAATGGTTAGATAATTTAGAACAAATTGTCGTATACTTCTTTCTAGATTGGTTTAAGGTAAGATATTTTAGAAAATGTGACACTGTATATATATTATTACTCGTGACTGTACATAATATGTTTGTAGAGGGTTCATTTTTGGTACGTATTTGATATTGTATCAGAATTTTGCGTAATTGCTATTCGTATTCGCCGTATTCATATTATTTCCTTCCTAAGTATACTTATATTGACATATTCTACATATAACTGAAGAGAATTTGGAGTACTTCATTTCACATAAGTAAATATATCTTAAACAATGAAGATACATAAGGGGCCATTCATTTATTACGTAAGATGACTTAGGTGGTCGACCATGTCTTACTTTTCCTTATATAATTAGGAATAAAAACCAGGAATAATCGCCTTACTTAATAAATGAATGGCCCCTAAGTATACGTGAAACAGGTGAAACGTACGTGTGCAATATGGAGAGCAGTAGCCTGTTTACTAATTAATGAAAGGCGCGTGAAAAGGTGAAATCAAAAATAATTATATTAAAAAAGTAAACAAAAGTTCTTAGCAAAGTTAGCAAAGCAAAAGGTGACAAGAAGAAGAAGTAATAGACAATAAGAAATCAATGAATGCTTAAACTATACTTACTTCAACACAATTATAAACATACCCAACTTACCCAACACACAAAACACTGAATATAACCATCCACAGACTTGTTAGAGATTCTAAACCATCCTTCATTTAAGATAGTAATATGAGAAATTTCTTCTTTTTGACTATGAACGCTACGAAATGGCGGCTACGGAATTGCTACGGACCGTAACACATCTTTTTTTCATATTAAAAAGAGGCGCTACAGTTATGTTCCCTTACCGAGCTGATGTGAGGTACGACCTTTACCTAAATGATCTGAGGGTACAACCATGGTACGACCTTTACTCTCTGCCTTTCCATATAGGTACCTATGCGGGAAGCGGTGGCGCCTTACAACCGCTGCGACCTGCTTTGTAGACTAAGTACCAAATTACAGTAGTTTTACCTCACAAACGCGGGTAAGCCATGATTGATGCTTATTGTATTTGTTTGCGTCAGTGCCACCGACATAGATTAATTTTATTTATCTCAAGTACTTTTTTATTTATATCATTGTTTGAGTATGGAATTATAAGTATTCATACCGGCTAAAATCTTTTAGCCAGGCATTATATTATAATCGAAACAATTAAATTAATAAAAATCTTTACGCAGAACGGAACGTTGGCAATTGCGATACGTAACCCAGGCGACCGGTTTTGGCGGGAAGTGCTCACACAAACTTGACACAAACAAGTATAGATTCTGTGAACGGCGTGGACTGTCCTGTACAGTCAACCACACATTCGACCGCTGTGCACCGCGAGAAACGACCGCGCATACTCGACGACAGCTGCAGTTGTGGCTGATCGAATTCGTGACTTAATGATAATGTAAATAAACACTAAATCACGAACATAGTTGTTAAATTTTATTAGCTGCTGAAAATCTCAAATTGTATCAGAGTTCCTACAGGTGAGTTTTTGAATTACGTATGTAGCTTTAGGTAACAACATTTTTATTTGTGGGAGAGATTGTTTTTTTAGTTTTACATAGTAATTTTATGTATATAAACAGTAGAAATACAAATAATTAGGAGTTGATTTTATAATGACAATTATAATTTAATCTACCTATCTGATTTCAATAGTTTTGTTTTTTAACCGACTTCAAAAAGGAGGAGGTTCTCAATTCGGTTGGTATGTTTTTTTTTTCTTTATAAATGTACACCGATTACGCCGAGATTTCTGATCCGATTTAAGTGATTTCTTTTTTTGTTCGATGCTGCCTGCCATTTGGTCCCATAATTTGTTTTCATGAATCTTAGTTTTTTTTAGGATCGTGAAAATACGCAGTCACTATATGTTTTTTTTCCAAAGTTCCAACTTTTTGTATCGATATCTTGGAAAGTTGTTAACCAATTTCAATTTTATTTTTTATCTTAGATATCAAAGTCTCGAAATAGTTTCCTGAAAATTTTAAAGTGTTAGAGCTTGAGGTCATTCTGAAAAATAACGGCAAAAATCCTGTGTTAACTGTAATTACTAATTAATGATAACTTTGAGTTGTAAACTGATTTTCATAACTATCCAACTCTACTTAATACTTCATATATACTTACTTAAAACACTAAAAAGCAAAAAATAAACCATTTTTAAATAAAAAAAACCCGCCTTTAAAACTAAAAACGGATAAAAAAAATGTTTATAAAAATCTAAATGTTTTTTGAGGACGGTGCCAACCTCAATATTTGGAATAAACGTTGTGACTTGTATTTTTGGGACCGACCTTAAAAAACATTAAGATTTTTATAAACAAAATGTTTATTTCTCCGTTTTTAGTTTTAAAGGCGGTTTATAATTTAAAAAAAAAAAACAAATAGGTAGGTACTTTTTTATGATTTTTTTTATATTCTAAGTATTTACTATTGTTTAAATATATGTACTCAAGCCTAAGGTATCATTATTACCATTATCTACATGCCACACATTTAGAGTAAACTATATTTACATAAAAACATACTATTTTTATAAGTAATACTCGACGAACTCTTTTCCACAGACCTTGAATTGACGACACACGCTGATACAATATTTATATTGATGTTAAACATTGTTTTAGATATATTTATTATAAGTTCATGTTTCTTCTTTCATATAGGTATATTTGTACTTCAACAAAGCAATAATTGAAAAGAAAATAATCATCCAAGACCATTTATGAAAATATTGCAAGTTTCACTAAAAGCTGTTCAGTAGTTTTTGCGGGAAAGAGCAACAAACATCCATTCATCCATCCATAAAAAACAACTTTCGCGTTTATAATATTAGGTACCTACCTAGTAAGATTGATTGGTGTTGTTTTGTCCTTTTTCCTAGGCTCTAACAATTATGAAACGCTCAAAGTTAAAGATTGTTAAAGAGTATTACTTACATTAACTTACATCGCAAGGTAGGTTATCCAAGTTTTGTGTAAATATTTGTTGAAATGTCAACATCAACTGTGTCACATGCACTGATTACTTCACTTCTTGTTATATCATTTCTCAAGGTTTAATGGAATAATTCATTTTGATTCTGATTCATTACGTTCCCGTAACTTCCACTTAATAATTCATGAAACATTATGTCACCTATCGTTGAAATATTAATTTATGAGTTGAGACAATTACATACTAGCTAGGGTGTTTGGGGTAACAACAATTTGTATCTCCTTTATTACTTGGAACATATAAAAGATGCATACTGACATACATAATATATTTTGACATTATTACTTTTATCCATTTAAGAACAAATAAGGAAATCAACACACAAAAGGCGTGGCGTATTTAAAAGAAATATCTTCCAATCCACCTGTGATAATTTGCCATTTTAATAAATGAGATTTCATTTAGAGTTATAGAAATAATTGCTTAAAACATAACTTCACACATTGTTGTTTTGTGTGCTTAATGGCTTATTGGCGTACTTTCGTTGGTAGTTCCCCAACAGCACATAAATAATATTTGCAAGTAGATATAAAAATACAACTGACTGCATCCTGGTTTTTTAGTGGTTAAGCATATTTTTGCTAAACAATATCGTATTGAAAATTGCTGGCATCTTTGTACCTATATGACGACCATAACGACCTTACTGCCAGTTCCTGCTTGCATAGCCATGAAATGTATTCACTCCGAAATGGTCGATGACTACATCGCACCGCCATCGAGGGTTATCAGTAAATGAGCTCAATTGAACACTTCTCAGATAGTTCTGTGTGGTTATGTCACCTGTAACCTAATGAAAATTTATTGGAAATGCATTATGTCATGAGATGTAATAATTACCTCTTAAGTACTCGATCTTTATAAAGTTCCATTAAAATGTGTTAGAAACAGAAATATTTACGTTGTTTAAATTTAGACAGTGTAAAGTTGGTGTCTAATGAAAGTAATAGCAAAGCTAACTGGCAATTATGAAACGAATTCCACGCGAAACTTCGTCCCTTTCATATTGCGTGACATTCAATCGATTTAGTTTGTCAAAAATGTACGTAAAAGGTTACGAATTTTAAAGTGAAAATTCTATAAATAGGAGTTAGTAGTAAATGATCTAATCTAAATAAAAGTCTATTATACATGGTCAAACACACAATGTGCAATAGAAAAATCGAGTTGGCAAAGTTAATTGACCCATATAGAGAAGCAGCAAATGTAATTTAGTTCGACAAAACTTGGATCGTTTGCGAATATTCGAGAATGCGACTGGCCCAGATAGGGATTTATTCATTTTTCATGACGACAACACCCCGTACCACCTGGCACTGAATCGGCTTTTCTTTTTATCGATACTTTGCCTACCAGTCAATTTTTTTGTACACAGACATACCAAGGCAATGCGCAATAATGTTAGATGTTACAACATCCAAATTTGGGCTTAGCATTGCGTCAAATCTATTTGTTGCTTTCTTTGAATTGCTAATGGACTTTTTCTCCTATACATTTACAAATGAATAGTGTCTATACTATGTGGTAAAAAAATCATGTAGGAATCTACGTATAGGTAGGTACATTATTGTAGTGCGATTTGCTGTAGTCCAGCAATTATATTTGGTGTATATGACCACAAAACGAAGAGAGACAGTTTATCGGTGAACAGTGTATAACAACATACTTAGCATACTATTCCATTCTTCATAAAAAAGATGTACTACATAAAAAAGACGTATTACATAAAAATTTCACGCCAGACTGGAAGGAATTTAATCTCATCTTAAAGGTATAGGCAATTAGGTTTCTTTCAAAGCCATTCTTAAATGTATTTTGTTCGAGACGTTATTCCGCGTGGTGAGGAATTTTCTCTGCCGTCTTGTATAAATAAGGAACAGTGGTGTATGTAGGATGTTATTGGTGCGAACGATAAATCACTTTCCGTCATTTACGCCGTGGGCGACACGCGAGGGCGGATCAATGAGTAACATAACAGGTTTTGGTATTTTAATATGGATAAAAGCAAACGCAATGAATCGTCTTATTGTTTGTAAATAGTCTATTTGACTCAAGGTCTTTGGATACAGACTTGAGTTTTAAGTCCTAAAAAGAACTAGTGACTAAAGCTCAAATTTGCAGCTCCCTTTTTATCAGCTCTAGTCTGGACGACAGTGTGCTTTTTTTAGATTACGATACGGCAAACAAGCTTGCGGCCCACCTGGGTAACTCACTTAACACTGCAAGTAAAATAATAAATAAATAAATGCAGTAGTTTATTTCTTCAACAATTTTTAAACATAGGGATTGGGGCCTTCTTTTAAGTTTTACATACTTGTGCTAGACAAAAGACCCCGCTCTTCCATATCATTCAATACATACGTTGAAGAACAAAACAGAAAAATCTCAAAATTATACCAATGCAAGTGGGTTGCCATCCTAACGACACATATCTCTAACTAGTCTGTGCTAGGGACTAAGATGATATGCCTTCCATTCCCAGTAATTACACTGGCTACCTTTCCCTTCAATCCGAAATACAGCGAACTGCTTCATGGCAGAAATAAGAAAGGCGGTTGTACCTACCCAGACGACTCTACGTATGGCGCTACCACCTAGAATTCCTCACGGGAGATACCTCTTCCCTAAGGAACCTTCTACGGGAAGTTCACCTTACAGGCTTGAGGACCCACCAAAGTCCTCGCCTTCTTAAAAACATTTTAGGTAACGCTGTCAAGGCCTGCAGCCTGCGGCTGTAAGGGTCTGCGGCCAACAGCAATTTATTAAAAATGTAATATAAAGCGTCGAACATTCTGCACGTTTGACCAGTTCATCCATGAATGCCAGGAAAATTCCATAAATATTCCCTTTTGAGACTTTATTTTGCTAATTTCTATTATACTTTTTATTTAAGGAACATCGCCTATTTTTGCAATGTAAATAAAAGCTCTTAAGCGATTTTTGCAGTGAATTCCGTTTCCATTTAATTTCATGCCAAGACTGTCAGGATATAGAGCTTTCTTACTTTTGTTCGTAAGTCCTTTTCATTTTAAAATGAAAAATACACTTAAAACATACCTTAAAACATAGATATTTTTTTGTTCTAATAAAATTATTTCTATAAATTAATCTAAAGAAATAATTTTATATACAGAAATTAATAAAGAAACAAATGTCATGGTCTTCCTATAGGCATATTGTTGTTGTAGAGCTTATTATAGAAACATGAATTCTTAGATGACGTAATACCGGTATGTCTACGTAACTTGCGTCAAAAACGTGATAGATTCTAATTAATGTTAGTAAATGAATCAAACACTTATTTTCGTTGGTGCGAAATTCTAATTAAGTATTTTGATGACATCAGAGATCGTAGCACAACAGAGCGTGATTAATTTTCATTTATAGTAGTTAAGTATAGAAAGGTGACAGACATCAAGATGTTAATGTTAATTCCAAACTTGTTCTTTCCTTTCAGGCCTTAACTTTTTTTCTCTATAAGTAGTAAATCTTCAATACGTTTGCAATGCAATTATGTGTATTGAAATCTGTATACTTATTTCATACTATATACATAATCGAAAGCTTAGGCCATAGTCAATATATTTTATATTAAAATTGATTAGTTTCATTTCGGGATAATCCACCAAAAATGTGCAATACAAAAACCCATTAAGTAATTCTTAGTATAAACTTAATAATTTCCTCTAATTTCCAATATATACTTACATACACCATAATTATATAAGAGTATATACCAAAGTTACTATATTGTAGGTAAAAGTCAACATGAACCAATAAAAGTGGTGCCTTTAGTAATTTCTACTGTTTTTACAATGGACTTAACATGAGTATTGTGTAGGTATGTATTTTTAAAGCGCACTCTCAGGCTACGTAATCATTCTATAAAAAGAATAAACATTCATTTTGTCTGTGGAAAATTCTAGAAAAAAACAGAACACCTTGAATGACTCTCGTATTAATATTGTTACTTAAATTCTTCTTTGTATATTACGAGCTCGTCACGTGATATTTTAGCGAAAACAGTTCAATTTATAATTACGAGTAAGCTGAGAGAGTAAGTCGCTTTTGTGCACAACAAAAATTAGGAACTGTCACCTAGGATGTCATTATTTCAAAAATGAATAAATTATAACTTTCTATTCATTTAAGCATTTCGACATAGTAAGCAAAGTGTTTTTTAGATCTTAAATACGGACGCATCGAAGTTAGTAACTTCTAGATATTTCGGTGTGTTTTGAAGTGAGAAGTTATAAATTCTAATTTCGATGTCCACTTCGTTTCCAGTTGTTATGTTAAATGGCGCTCCAAATGTTTTACCAAATTACTACAAGAACTACCATAACAGTGAAAACATTTTTCATCTTACGCCCATGTGACTGTAGCGAAACGGTCTAGCCACATATTGTGACTAAGGTGTAGAGTTTGTGAAGTTAGGGCATGTAGAGTTAGAACCTTGACTCAACATGAGGTCTAATAACTTTTTGACAGTGCAATCCATATGATCTTATTTTACTTGAAAATGTTTTTGGTGGGATCAAGTAGTTGAAATAAGAATATCAGGAACCATATCTAATTCTTATATACAAGGAAGTTAAATACGACCAAATACTTCCGGTAACGAACTTAATGTGTTAAATAGTGTATAAGAATAAAATCGGTAAGAATCAGCTAATTCTAGGCAAAGAGCTAATATTAAGTGAGTCTTGTAGACGACAAAATGTAGGCAAGTGTGCCTCCTACGTAACCTACCTTATGTTAGTTACTTTATCGAAAAAGGCAGAACAGCTTTCTATGATCGCTTTTGGTTTTTGCGAAACTGTTAAACGTTTCCTTAAAAGGGTAACCGATGCTAAGCATGCCTAGGAATGGCTTGCCAATCTTATGTTAAACATTCGTTATTGGTATGTATTAAGCTGATGAAACCAACTGATGATTTCTAGGTATACAAGGAACAGGAAAACAAAATACATATGTACATATAATCACGCTCGCTATCCCAAAAGGGGTTCAGCAGAGCTTTAGGTAACATTCAGTAAAACATAAAGCCACATCTGCAGTACCTACACAAAAGGGGCACCATACCCAAAAGCAACTAAACCTCCAGTGAACTAAAAAATAAAAGAAAGCAACCAGGACAGATAGAATAGAATAGAATAGAATATAGCTTTATTGTACATCAACCAATTAGACATAGACATGCGACAAAACAATTAAGAAAGATTTGTACAAAGGGCGACCTTATCACTAAAAGCGATCTCTTCCAGGTAACCTTAGGATGGACAGGATTTCAAAAATGTACAGAATTTGTGGGAAGATGGCGATGTATCAAATTAAGATAAAACAAGTAAAATATCATAAACATACATATACTAGTACTTACCATAAACAAATACAAATATACATACATGAAGCATAATATATACTTACTATATATACATAATATATACATACACACATACATACATAATTGTAAATACATACATACTTGGCCAACATAATAATACATAATGATTGTATAGGTAATTACAGTGATAAGTAGTACTCATGCACAAGTTTTTTAAACGTTACACCCTAAAATATTCAGCAGTCCGGGTCATTATATTAATCTATAGTCCAGGTATACAAAATAGACAGGTAGATAACGGGTGTAAAAATACTTAAGACAAAGCCGAGAACTACGTATTCCGCTCATTATTAGGACCATTTTTTTCTTCTAGACTATACCTGGGAAATTAATAGTTATGAAGTTATTGAAGGTTTAAGTAAGAATGTTTTTTCAAGATGTTTATGAAAACAATTTGAAAACATTATTTCTCAATTTTGTCCAAAGAAACATTATCAAAATTTTAATTATTTCATACCAAAAAATTGCTTTGAAACGTCACCGTCGCTCAATGTAACCACGCGATATCGGGGCCATTCAACTCAGCCGACCGAACGTCGCGCATGTCTCCAAGTTGCTAAGCACTGCGCGACTTGCGCGCTGTATACACTGCGATAAAAATCGTTTCCCACCATAATTTTCAAATACTTATGTTTCTTGATTTGATGTATAGAACGCGTAGGATTCGGCTTTGTCTTAGGTCTTTTGACACTGATTCAGAGGAGTAATGATCACGCAAGCTATGTGCGTGATCATTTCGATTTCGTCAGCTTTCAAACAAAAAAACCGCATCAAAATCAGTCCATTCGTTTAGGAGCTACGACGCCACGGACAGACACACAGACATGTCAAACTTATAACACCCATATTTTTGCGTCGGTGGTTAAAAATAAAATAATAAAAGAAGGCAGTCTTATCGCTACGAGCGATCTCTTCCAGACAACTTTTGCAAGGAACAGGAATCATCATGAACGTATTGTGAGGACATTCACGGTGCATTTTAATTTGGATTTTGTAGCTTACTGCCTACTACCTACTATCGCACGTTGTTAATTTTCTTATAATTTCATACAATCATCAGCGCTATGCCGATTAGATGGGACCTACATAGTAAATAAATCACACAATCGTCTGTTGCCTGCAAAATGTACAAATAAAAAACTGCAGCAATTATTACTATTTATGTATTTAGTTTTTATTTTATTTCAAATTGAAGAATATACGTAGCTTATAAATCTCAGACAATATAACACCATCATTTAAAATATTTTGAAACAACGCTTCTCTGAAAATGTTTGTCGTACCTATATCAAGAGATTATTTTTTTTATTATGGTGCAAAATGTGATTACCTGGATTAAATGTAAAACAGTAGGCACTGTAGTTATATACGATCTAACGTATGGTGGAGGTTATGATCATCATTTTCATTTATAAAAAAAGGAAAAAAGAGGGAAAAAATGTAAACGAAATTGTTTTAACATTTTTCAACTTCAGTTTGGATCCCAATCCCACTGACCGTTTTTACTTCATCTTTACCTCCTAAGTAGTTTATACTTACATATTTGTATGTAAGTATAAACTACTTAGTTGGTAAATAACCTACTAACAGTTATCATATATAAATATATGATAACTGTTAGTAAGCCAGTAGGTAAACTAGTCGTGTCTATTTTTACCATGCAACTAAATTAAATAGTTTTTATGTCTAACGAATAAATTCATTGATTATTAATAAGATTTAAATTGCTCGATATACTTATCGGAATATTAATATTGTTATCAATATTGATTTAATATGTAATAAATGACATTTAATTGTTACATAAGTATTACAAATGTAAATAAAGTGCTTCTCATAAATAAAGTTCTATAATATTTTTATTAATACAATGCATCTGTAAGTGAATTGCCTCTTAGATATCACAGATTAAATTTTTGTATTTTCCTTTGTTAATTATTATTTAACTAAGTACTAACACTTCTTCTTCATAAGTTAATTTTGTTACTAACCCATGGACCAAGGTAGTCTGAAAATAAAGAAATTTAATTTAATATGAAATCAAGTTATCATTAGAGAGCTTTTGATATTAACAAGCTCCTCCTTTCTCCTACCCTGCTCCCAATTTATATGGGGTCGGTGCAGTACGTCTTGATATCGTCAATACTGCTACAGGTTTTGCCATTAGATTTTTGTCGGCCACCTGTCAGACACCAACCATCCTTGGGAACGACTGCCATCTTTCGATATAACCCGGGACCAACAGCTTAACGTGCCTTCTGAAGCACGGAGGAAAATCGAGTTGAAAAAATTTCGGTCACCCATCCAAGTACCGACCGCGCACTTGGTAGCTTAGCTTCGTGATCGTTACGAAGAAAGCACGACCGCGGCGACATCGACCTATTTGAATATTTTGATACAAGCATAAATATAAAAATACTGGAAATTAGAAAACTGTAATACACAAGGGGTTAAGGTTATTACTTCTAAGATTTGTTGTGGTTAGGGCGACTCTCAACATGCAATAGGCATAAGCACATAAATATTTTATATTATTAGTCTGTGTCATTACCGTTCACGAATAGTACTACCCCTTCTCATCTCGTGGGGGTTGTAATAACCGACTGAGATTCTGAACCCCATGCAGACCATGGCACCAAAGGGTCAATCCCACGGTAGCAAGTATTAACAACAACATTCCCAAGGAGAATTAGTGTAAGGCTGGCAGCCAACTACGAGTATGCCAAAATCAAAAACAAACTTGCTAATAATTCTCTATCAATATACAACCTGTTTGGTAAAAACAATAAAAGTCTGTAATCAGACCCAATAAATATCATTCTTTAAGTTGCCATTAATTAACTATGTAAGTATACAAACTCGTGAGATCATCACAAAATAAAATGGCTCGTGACAAATTCTTGGGGTGACAATGAAACCTTGGGATTTTTCTGGTTAAGTGAATTTAATGAAACATTAATGATTCAGATACCTATTCTAAGTAATGTCTATTTTTTGTATAACGCCTTCTTCGTAATAAATTATTAATAGAAACTATTTTAATGAAACTTCCACAAGTTCCTGCACACTTAAAATATTGCGACCATAAAAAGTCGTGTGTCGTAGATTCCGTATAAATTATTTTTTGTTGTAAGATGTAATAAAATATAAACTGATAAATCGTACAGTCGTATGTAATTTATATTCAGAGGGTTTTATTTTGAATATGGCACAATTTAAAATGTAGTTTTATAAGATTGTTTTGGTACTATTATCTGAAAACGTTCAGTTTACGTCCTGTGTTTTTTAATTTAAAAATCATTAGTTTTTGAGATAATTATGCATAACGTATTACGGAAGAGGCCCGTATCTTTTTGGTATTTCTTACATCTACTGTTAAATAAAATATATTTTATATGTGAGTAGTTTTATAATGAAACCAGACAGCACTAGAAAATTAATTTCAATTGGCTCTGTGTCATAGTGATTTTGCCACCGAAACTAAATTTGTGTTTGGTGTGGTGGTGGCAGGGCTTATTTGAAGCCCGGATAGTTAGCTATTTTACCACCATCTTATTAAAGCCGTAACAACATTTAAAATAGAGATAAGACAGACAATCCCTCATTTATTGAGGGAGCTGGGTTGCTTCCACCTTTGATCGTATAATCGCTTAGAGCGATAGCACCCGGCGTATTTTAAACGCGCCGACGACGCGCGTTTTCGGCACCGTAGATGTTGATTTTAGCGTTTGAATTGATGATACAAACGCGCGTTTGAAGAGCGTATACGCGCGTCGTCGGCGCGTTTCAAATACGCCGCCGGCAAAGGTGAGAAAGGTCTAAAAAAACTAAATTATAAAGTTTCCTTGGCCATATTCACAACGCCATGCCGGCGCCGACATTTCACTATGCGTCCACCGATATCGGTGCCTGTGTCGGTGCTAGTAGGGTCCAGCCAATGAAAAAACGCTTTTGTCCTCGTCCAAAGAGAATCTTACGAGAAAAGATAGACCGCAGTAGACCCTCTGAATTTCCTCTAAGGAATTTCCTTATTCAGAGAGTAGACCGCATATCCGCTTAATGCCAATCGCATGACTGACTTGAAATATCATGTCAGCGAGACATAATATGTGACGTGTCATGTCTTATAATTATTTATTTAGAATTTTTATCAAATCAATGTATCGTATATTCAATAATTTTGTGTTGCAATTTTGGTTTTTGGAAGAATATTTTAACATTTAGTACACATTTACAATGAAGCAAAAATCTACAGCTAGTACAGTGATGTCGGTAATATTAAATTTGTTAAATGAAGTAATTTGATGACCAAAATAAAGTCACAACACTCGATAAAAATTAATGTTAATACTTTTATAAACTTGCGTGTTATGAATCGTGATTTATTGATGTTGATAAATCATTGATGTAGATAATGTAGCTTTGAATAATGTTCTATTCATATTTAAGTGTTAATAATAAGGAAAGCTTGTAGATTCAACCAAACATTGAATATTTATAAGGAAACTTAAAAATGTAGAATTTCTGTTATGTTAGTTTATTTTAAAAATTAAAATATTTCAAGATTTTTTCTATCTCTTGATTTCTATCAATAATTGTTAGTACATACAGGAGAAAAAGGAAGCTTAGAATAAGTGTATAATGTAAATAAGTGTATTGTAACCTGAATTCACATTTTTTTAATTAAAAGGCTAGTTTAATAATAATCGATAAGTTATTGTTCTTCGTGCGTTAATCGCGAATACTTATTATATTTTAACTACCCAGGCTGCAAGTACTCGGGCGGCCACTATCGGTGCTGAGAGAACATCCTCATCGTTGCCAAAAAAGTTTTACTCTTGCGAAGCGCCAATGGGAGTACGACAAAACCCCTGGACTCCGACTAAGAGAAGAGGACCCATTGCTGCTGAAGCTTCTAGTCCTGGTCCAGCAGTCGTGTCTCTACCGACTTTAATAGGTAACCTTCCATCTACATAATATACAATATAAATAATCCCTCAAGTAAAGCCTTAGGACATTCAAATTGGTACACGAAGTCATAATTGGCAGTATGGACAATGTAGTATTGACAAGTTGCCAGCTTGTCGGTTGCGTAAAAGTGGCATCAAACCAAAAAAGTAACAAATGTTAAGTGAACCAACAAACATAACCGACCAATCAGGACGGATGTTGCATTCTAAAATCTCCACAATGTAACATCTTTTCTGGTGCGTAAGTACTAAAATACTCATAATCTAGAGATGACTTCAGGATCTTGTCGTAAGCTATCAAGATTATGTAAGCTACTCCAGCGTTTGTTCTTCTATGACCACATTCTTCTCTAACCAAGCTAATTGCTTGGTGATTTTCATAATCATTACCTTCTTGTCTATTACATTCCATAAATTGTTAATAACTTAAAATACTACGATCATATCGTCTTAAATTTTAGAGTAGAAAACAAACTAGCTATAATAATATCTAACATAAAACAGGTTAATTATTTTTGTCTACAAAGCAAAAAATAAGATATAATTACAATTATATCGATATGCGTAGAGCTGGTTTAAAAGGTAGGTATTGTTTTTTATTGGTTACTTGTTGACATGTATTCAGAAGGACATCAGTGTAGCGAAGTCTTTTGATTCAATAGCTACTACCTTTTTTTAATGCATGTGGGTGAGCGTATCTAGTGTATTAATCGAAAATAATCTTAACAAGAGTTCGTAGTATTTACGAAATCTGATAGACTTGAAGGTATTGAAAGAAATCTAGATAATGATAAACTTTATATGTTCTACAGCTGAGCGAAATACAAAGACGCAAAATTTTAATAAGTATTTTCATTCGTAAGAAACGCTACACTTAGTTTGAAATAAGCCCATTACAGTTTTATTGACATAACTCTATGTTTGTACATGTTTTGTAGGCGATAATTTAAGTATGGTCATTTCTTTAATAGATGTTTCGGTATTGTTCGCGTCGTATGGCTGATGTCATGCGGAGGTTGTGAGATTATCGCACCGCAGTGGCCTCGCTCGGCTTTGTTGGTACACAACGTGACATCATATTATTTCGGGCTACATACTACCTCATAACAATATTTCTTCTCTTTTAAATTATTGATTTCATATTAACACGCATTTTAAATCTAAGCACACGTGTAAATGTTAGAAGTGGTTTCTTTATATCTTTTAAAAGTGAGCGTTTAGCAAATCGGAACAATTGTGATTATTAGTAGCTGATTGGACCATCTGTAGCAATTATAGTGGGCATTGAGAACGTGGGCGACGCATTGACCCCAACCAAGGTGAGCTCTAGAGCTGCTCGAGATATTTTATTCATTATTCTTACCTATTTGGAGCGATTTGTGTTCAATAAAGCTTAGATTAGGATTGTTTTTCGACAAGAGATATTCAAATCTGATTTTTACCTCTTTAATCTCAAAGGGCAGTATGAAAGAAATCGTAATAGATCGGATATATACCCACTACAGTAAAATTATTTTCACGTTGCAGGAAAACCTCCCCAGGAGTCACGTAAGCCAAGGGCGCCTGCTTTTACTTTTGGTCAAAAACTCGAGGTTCCTGGTGGTTTTAAAACAAGTCCGGGCCCAGCGTCTTACAACACCGAAGGAATGACAGCTAAAGGTGAGATTGTAACCTTATTATTTATTGTGTTGACGAATGCAGTTTTGTTTGCAGATAATGTACTATCCTAGCTAACTATGTTACAGATGTGAGAGCTAATTAAGTTTCTATAATAGCAATATAATGTGTTATTTAATGTTAAACCATATGTAAGCTTTCCTAATAAATAAATGCGAAAGTGAGTTTGTTGATTACGCATTTATTTAAGCCACTGATTCGATTTTGATAAATTTGGTATGGAGATTGGATTAGATAATTTGAGGCCCTGGAAAGGACATAGGATACTTTTTGGCACGATTACCGACATTAACACGAGCGTAGCCGTGGGCGAGAGCTAGTCTACTATAATAACATTACACTTTTTATTAGTTCTTATTGGTCTCACTGATGTATAATTTTCGATAATATTTTCGGAATTTATCTCGTTAGGAATATATTATCTGAACAGGTTAAAATAAACAATTTCTTTAGTCGTAATATTTGTTTTAATTAAAATTTTTATGAATAAAACGGAACTATTTAATGCTAAACTAAATAATCTTTCCACATATCCGTGTTCAGTTTGCGTGTCCGGGTGAAATTTCCTATTGCCAAATGAGGAGCTAAATGGCCTGCCTACAAAAGTCGCACATAATTTTAACTTCCATCTATTAACAAAATTTCGCTAGATCGTAAGGAAAGGTCATTTAGAAATGCCATTGGAACCTTTTATGCTAATTGTTAATGTCTATAAATAGTATGATTTCATATCTTTATACTATTGTCCTTATTAGTAACAATTGAAATTATGTGGTTTTGGAATAACATATTAACTAGCGCTTGAATACTGATCATTTAAGAAATAATGAAATATGCGGGCTATCACAGGGTAGAACGTTAGGCCCAGAAGGTTTTTTGCAGTCTCTCAAATAGTAAACATGTCAGCTAATATTGTTCTTTATAAATGCTATAGTCGTGATTATTGAGACTATTCACAATTGTCATTTGAAACTGAATTGTTCTAACAACCACACCCACGGCCTGTCTTTGAACCACTGGAGCGCATCAACTCGACAGACGTATCACCTAATCGAATTTACTTGACTCGCCACAATGGAAACGTGGGTAGCTGTTCCATTGTTGAATAATAGTTAATTACTATCGTTTGCCGTTGAAATCGTTCTGCCAGTAATTAGAAACATGCGGTTAGTTTTTAATTTCCCTGAATCTACGACAATATAGCTATGATTTATAAGCGTACTCTATTTCACCCTATGCTAATAAGGAGTAACTGTATCACGCGAAAAACGACCAAATATGTGAGACATTCTCACGTTATTCAGTGATTCATTATGCGACACTTGAGGATAAGTGGGTCATGACTGCAGTCCGATTTGCATAAAAGTGATATGGCCTGCAGTGTTTGTGTTTTCAGGTGCAATTATACCTAACTTCTATAAATCTAAATTAATTTGTAGATCTTTCGCACAAGTATATAATATTGACGAGGTGCAAATCTCAATTTTATTTTTATTCATTTCCAATGCAATCAGTTGTTGTCAATGCCATCGGAGCTGAAATAGGCTAAAAATTATATTCCTACTTACTTTAATATTCGACTATAAATAACATTAAAATTTTATTCATACTTTAAGTAACTGCTTAAAAACTATTGATATTTCAAAGATAGTACAGTTTTTTTAAATTAAATGACTATAATTTTTTTAAAGGACCGGTTCACTGTGTTTAGTAGTAAAGGGGTCGATAGTGCTTTAAAGAGTGTCAAAGGTATTTCCTTCTTAGATACATCAAAAGCCCTAGTGATGACTTTGGTGTTGAAAATCGGCTTACTATCCGATATAATAAACATGGACCGAGGACATAACTTGTTTGTTACTCGTGTGACTAATGATTGAAATGAAGTCATGTGATGCCGGCAGAGTAGAATAGCATAAACCATGTGATGCCGGCAAATAGAATAGCATCACCCCATATCCTCCAATAGGTGTCGTAGAAGGCGATGGATCAGCAAAGGCGTATTGGACCAATCCGCTTTGGGCAAGCGTGGTGGTTTACTGCCTAAACCTCTTTCGATGACAAGGAGAGGCTATGTGTCCCAGCGGTGGGTCGAATTATAAAGGTTGTCATTATGATGATGACTAATGATTTCAATATTATGGTTAGAAAGTTAATTTAAAAATAGGTAAGGCAAAGGGTTAAAGCCTTATTAAAAATACAAAGACTAAATAAAATTTGGTCGGAGGGTAAACATGTCTTTTGGTAAGTATGGATATAAGGCGTAAGAGAAGCCGTTCAAGATTATCTTTAATTATCTTTTGAAAATCACGGAAACGTGAAAAGAAAGCATTCTGCTAAAAATTAAAATGAACAAGACGATGTAGGAAATACAATCAAAGTTAAGACCTCGAATTTATTTAAAGCCGATTCGTTCATACTTGGATAAAATATTAGTCGTTGCCATTGGTGGAGAGTAACAGTATGTCTAGATGCAATGGATCTTTCCAAATAAGTCCGTACTGACGAAGGTGATCGGCTGTGACTCATTTGTGTAGGAGACTGGACCCTGATTGCCTGAATTGTCGATACAAGCTCAGTCGCGTATCCAACTCGGTACATTTACCACTGTGCACGAATAACAACTTGTCTTCGTCGCAAGTTTTGTGGGTTTATTCCGCGTGTTGAATAATATTGACAATCCAGTGTCTAGTGTATTCTGTCTTGGTGGAGGTGGAAAAATATCAGAGGTACCTATTATGTTAATTACTTTTTATGTAAACAATACTTTATGCAATATTTAAAAATAAGATTTGTTTTTAATGTTGATTTGTTTAAAAAATGTTGGTATAGTGCTTCGTGTTTTTTAAATCTCAGGTTTATTTTCAGCAGTCAGATCGTTTATAATTGAAGTTATTTTAAATTATTTAAATTTTAATCGTTATTTTTTAATTGTCGTTTTATTATTGCGTCTTATTAAAAAGGTTTAAGGGTTGGGTGTTAACAAAAATGTCAAATTTGTAAAAAAATATGCAATTTACGATACATTTTGTTTTACAGGCCGAACTATTTGTGGTGAGAAATATCAAATTTATTTTACAATTATGAATTTTTAATAAGACCATAGTAATTATATGACTAGGTAGGTATGGCTGAGTAGCTCGCTATACAATGTAGGTACAGAGACAAAAGTACTTTCAAAACAGTATCCATGTATTAAACATACTCTTTAATTTAATATGCAAACTATCAATTTTCGGTCCTATCTTGGAGTTGGAAAAGTTTCGGAAAATGGAAACTAAAGCGTTCTACTGGAAATATGGAAATCAAATCAAATCAAATCACATATCCTTATTGCGTATTCCATAACAATAAGGGTCTTAAACATAAAGATAAACAACAACAATAACAAATCTTAAATATTAAAGGTTAATTATTTAAAAAAAACGACAATACATCGAAACGCGATTCTTGATACAGAGTCAGCATTATTAATATAAGGTCACATTTTAGAATTATCTCAAAAGGACACATTTAAATTATTTTCTTCTACCTATTTCGTGACTACTTAGGAAGTAACCACTTAACTATTGTTTTTTTACTACGTCTGTATTTAGAAATGACGTCACCTCTACGTCTTCTCCTAAATTGGATTTGGTAGGCTTGGAATTTATGCATCATATACAAAAGTCGGCTTTAAAATGTGACGAATAAGACCGGGAATTGTATGATTGATAGTATTAATAAATTAGGTCGTGCGGTTGGGCCTGCCGCGTCTCTCCACGGCCGATGGCCCCCACCGCGAGTGGCTCCCACTCCGGCACCCTGCGACTATGAGCCCAATAAAGCGGCGCGAGTCGTCCTTGACCATGCGCCTGCCTTCTCAATAGGACTCCGTGTGAGCCCACCGCAGCCCGGCGGGAAAACGCCAGGTGCAACGAGCTGCATGTAGCTATTAGACCCACTTAGCATCATGCATGACGTTGTCTGTCATTTCGATATAGCCAGTTTCTATAATAGGAAGCTTCTCAACCTTCAGTTTCAAGTAAACCTCTATTGATAGGCAGCGAAGAGGTTAAGGATATTCAAGATTGCATTGATTTACCGTATTTTATGATCGTTAGTCCTCATTACCTTAGCAAGCATCCATTGTAATTAGTTAGTGAGTATGAAATTCTTCAATAGTTAATGTTTCGATATCTTAGAGTTCTGTTTTGTAATATGTATTTTTCTGTCGAGCACATGCTAAGTTTCATAATAATTTTAATTATCATGTCATAGGTAGATGCCTTGTCTTGTAATGACGATGAATATGATATTTACCTCTACTCAACAGGGTCATACCCACATTTGTATTCATAAATTTTAGCTTAGTATGTACATTGAAGTATAAGAATTCTGACTTAATTTATGACTATAAGAAAATATCGTCACAGTTGCCACAGCTGAACGGACTCTTGTTGATTTATTCTTGTATTTTCTATGTTGTGTATATTCATCAAATCTTCATCAAATGCGCATGCTATTTCTTTGACACACTTAATGTTTAGTTTGCTTTTCACCTTTCAACCTTATATAGATATTAGTTTTAAATCTCCTCATTCATTTCTGATACTATCAACCCACTATTATTCTTAGCACTGAAGGTATCATTAGTTATAATTAAATTTACGTTTGCTTAAGATTATCGTAATCACTTTTACTTGAAGATTGTTGCATATTTTAAATATTTTATGTAAGTTGTCAATTTAAAATTGATACATCAAGTTCTAAAATAAAGTTATCTCTTTTTTCAGCTCCGAACGTGTATTCCATGCCACCTGTTCTTGGTGAAGCGAAAGAGGGCAACAAACGCGCCGCTCCTGCATTCAGCATTGCGGGCAGGGGAAGAACCTACGAATCTAAGACTCCTATGCCAGGACCTGGTACCTATACCACCGACAAAGCTGCAGTAGCTCTGACTAAAAGACCACCAGCATACACTATGGCTCCCAGGAGAGAGGTGAAACAAGCCTCAGAAACTGTACCTGGGCCGGGAGTCTATTGTCCAGAGAAGGTAATAATCAAATTAATGTTATTGTTCCAAAAGCAGAAAATAGAAAAGTTATTTATATTATAATTTTCTAACTATTAGGCTGTCATAAATGTCTATTTTCTATTAAACTCTAACTCTTGTTCTATAGTTATACAATATAATTCTCTACTAACATTCAGTGGGTAACAGGTGTGCGTGAATCTTCCATGGGCTCCAGCGCATACATTTGGAATCCGTCACTCGCAATTTGCTGGCCAGTCGGTCCACTACCCTGCACCTGAAGGCATCACAGCAATCTAACCTGTCCGTAACTAACTTCATCATTCTTCATAAGCTAACCGGGAATCAATCTTATTTATGTCTTTTAGGCGATAACATATTACAACTACTTATAACCATTCTTGTAAATAAAAAAAAAATATGTTTAATTAAGCTTGTGCCTTTTACTACATTTTAACAATTTTTAATATCATTTTGCATGCTGCTTACTGTCTTGTGAGATGTCAACATTTGTCTTAACGGTATTTATGCTGAGTTGTATAATTGTCTTTATATCTTATAAAAAGTATTAGACATTTTCTACTAATTAGTAGATAATTTTTTTATATGTCAGCGTATATTAATATAAATGTTTATTAATTATTAAACTATGATTTTTTCAGGCAGACGCGATTATTAGAGAAAAATCGCATAAGTATACTATTGCAAGTAAAATGAGAATGGAAAAAATTGAACAGTTACCAGCTCCAAATTCTTACAGTCCAGAAAAGGCCGATAGGCTACTCAGAGAGAAATCTCCGGCGTATTCGTTTAGAATCAAATCAGAAATTATCAAAACACATAATGCACCTGCACCTAATGTATATTCACCAGAAAAGTCACTTAATTCCTTTAAAAATGGTCCAAAATATACACTCGCTGGAAAAGGAGTTGCAGAAAAATGTGAAATTACTCCAGCACCGAATACTTATAATCCCCAAAAAGCAGACAAACTCTTGCATGGAAGCTCCCCAGCATATTCAATGCGATCAAAAGAAATAGTTGAAAAGATAGAACAGACTCCTGGTCCTAACGTTTATGCTCCCGAAAAGTCGATTCATATGTTAAATGGTGGACCAAAGTTTTCCATTTCTGGTAAAGGAACTTGCCATAAAATCACCGAAACTCCTGCACCGAACTCTTACGAACCACAAAAAGCTGATAAAGTTTTACACGAAAGTTCGCCATCTTATACTTTTAGGACTAAAGAACAGACTACAATCCGGAGCGATTCACCAGCACCGAACATGTATGCTCCAGAAAAATCTATTCACATGTTGGATGGTACTCCTAAGTTTACTATTAGTGGCAAAGGGCACACTGAAAAGATTCCTAATAATCCAGCACCAAATGTTTATGCTCCAGAAAAATCAATGCAAATGTTACACGGGGCACCGAAGTTTTCTTTGTCAGGAAAAGGTATATCACCAAAAATTGATAATATTCCTGCGCCTAATATGTATTGCCCAGATAAAGCTGACAAGCTTTTACACGAGTCATCCCCATCTTATACTTTTCGTCAAAAAAATTCTTTACAAAAGCCATATGACACTCCAGCTCCTAATTGTTATGATCCCCACTTGTTAGATGGCACACCAAAATTTAGTATGTATGGAAAAGGTCCAGACTCAAAGCCTTCGGATACGCCAGCACCTAATTCATACGATCCTCATTTATTAGACGGTACACCAAAATTTAGTATGTATGGAAAAGGTCCAGACTCAAAGCCTTCGGATACTCCAGCGCCTAATTCATACGATCCTCATCTGTTAGATGGTACACCAAAATTTAGTATGTATGGGAAGGGACCAGACTCTAAGCCATCAAACACTCCTGGACCAAACGCCTACAACCCACATTTACTAGATGGAACACCTAAGTTTACTATTGCGGGAAAAGGACAGCCAGGTAAAATATCTGACGTACCTGCACCTAATGCCTATAATCCAAATCTACCAGATAATGCTCCTAAATTTACGATGTCTGGTAAGGGGCCAGATGGAAAACCTTTAGAAACACCGGGGCCAAGTAGCTACGACCCACACCTACCTAGCAACACCCCCAAATATACGATATCAGGAAAAGGGCCTGATGGTAAGGTATCAGATGTACCAGCGCCGAACGCTTACGATCCTCGTCTATTGGATGGTACTCCTAAATTTACAATATCTGGAAAAGGATCGTCAAACAAACCTTCTGATACACCAGGGCCGAATGTTTATGACCCTCACCTACCCAATGGTACTCCTAAATTTACAATGGGTGGCAAAGGACCAGAAACTAAATTTTCGAATGTTCCTGCACCAAATGCATATGATCCACATGTATCAGATGGCACACCGAAATTCAGTATGGTTGGAAAAGGACAGCCTGAAAAAGTTAACGATACGCCAGGTCCTAATGCGTACGACCCTAGCAAATATGATTATATGTTAGACGGTGTACCTAAGTATAGTTTTGGTGTAAAACCTCCATCAGGAAAGCCTTCTAATAATCCTGCTCCTAACGCGTATCATCCTGAAAAAGGAGATAACATGTTGTATGAGCACTTTCCTTCATATACATTCCGACAGAAAGCAGCAGATGCAAAAGTCGCTGATACTCCAGGCCCCTGTTATTATAGTCCAGAAAAGAGTGACAAAGTTTTACATGGATCATCTCCAGCCTACACCTTCAGACATAAAATTTATAATGATAAAATAGAGCTAACTCCTGGTAAATATTTTCATCTTATATAGTCATATAAAATTTAACACAGTAATTCATGATCATAAAATATTGTATAATTTGTTACAGCACCAAATTCTTATACAATTCCAACACCAGTAAAGACGCCACTGTACACGATATCTGGAAGACACAAGGAACCAATCGACGAGAGGCTTAAAGTTCCGGCACCTGGTACCTACAGTCCAGAGAAGAGCTCCAAGTTTGTCCTGACTTATTCGCCTCAATACACATTCGGTGTAAAAATTCACACTGACAAATATAGTAATACTCCAGGTACGTATATATGAAACAATTTAAGAAGCTACTCTCACAGGGAGGTTATCCCAACATTTCGTACCCTGTTTTACTCATAACTATTGTCTATTATAAGTACATAACTATTATTGAAAAGAATCATAAAGTTGAATTTGATTTTGACAGGAGTTATATCCCAAGGTCCCAGAGCTGTCAGACGTTACTTATTTTGCTAGATATAAAATGAGTGTAATAGAGTAGTGTTAATATGTACGTTGAACGCACGCATACTTATTAAGTTCGTTAGACGCCCAATCGACAAATTATGGTGCTATTGGCACTAGGTAGTGAACGCATACTCGTATACAACACAACAGTAAAATACTCACTTAACTTACATTCTGAAGGTTTATTTTAATATGATATATTATCTATTATTGAGATAGGCCAAATCCTCCTAGACACAAAATTAATGTACTATGACACAGATATAACTTATAATTTTCTATACGCAAGTTTGTTGTTGATAAGCGACATTGCTAGCGTGATTCGAGCAGGAGTTAGAAGTTTTAGGTAATAAGACTTGCAGTCGTCTGTAGTTCTGAACTATTGTTGGATAAAGTAGGAAAAATATATTGGTTCTTGAAGTTTCAAAATTCACATTAAAGATTTTATTTTAATTTTCATTGTTTTAAAATACTTTTAATATTTATGCAAATCATTTTACCTAACTTGAAAATCTATAGATATTATGTTCTAGAAACATGTAGATGTATATTTTTAATAATACCAAAAGAAAAACTTCAGGAATAATCATTTACTTGTAACTTCCAGATATGTTATCCAAATAATATGTATATTATATGTAGATCTAAACTAGATAACTTTAACACTTTTGTTCTTCCTTATTGCAGCACCAAACTCGTATCGCATCCCATCAGTGCTGGATACACCGGTGTACACATTTTCGGGGCGACCCAAAGAACCGGTGGACGAACGCGCGAAGGTGCCGGCGCCTGGCACCTATTCACCTGAAAAGGTAAATATGCTTTAAAGTTGTAAGGGCGTATTAGGTATATCAGATTAGAACTACCCAAAATCAAGCTCGTTGTTTCTCAAGACCGTTTAAGAACATCGTGACATGATACAATCAGGGGCCTTATCATGCTATTTACAACGTTTGACAGTTGTCAAAAGGTATGAAAACGATAACGATTTGGTTTTGGTAAAAACGTAGTGTGAGTTTCTCCCGAGTTCTTGTTGTAAAAACACTTGTTGTGACAATGCATTTTTAACTTATCCTACCGTACAATTTATTGTTACTTTAAATTCATTTTCACTTGACATTTCCTAAATGCGTAATACATAAACGCGACAGCCATTAATTAAAAATAGAATAGAAAATCGTTACTTTTTTTTGTACTAAAACATACACTAAAGCTGCGGGGTCGTGGTACGATACGAATTCGGGTTTATAGAAATTAATCGGTGAGATATAAGAATCGAATAATTGTCGTTGTATGTTACGCAGTCGTGAGGTGAAAACTGTCGACGCAATCCCAGTGGTATATTTTGATTTATGTGAATTGAAAAATAAGTAATGAATGAAATATGACGAATAGTTGTTTTATAGGTATTAATTAAATATAGTTTATAATCACTGTTGAATATTGAGTATTATTTGTTATTGTTAATAATTTATGCAAAGTTGCCAATGTTCACTCGTCAATCTCTTCAGTATATCAGTATATCCTTGCAAAATTAATTATTAAAAGCATACAAAGTTTTCTAACGCAGAGATAGAATAAAAATATTATTTTAAATTTAAACTGTTTCAGGTGCAAGTGAGCAAACCACCGCAAATAACCTTTGGAATAAAGCATTCACCCTTACTAGGACAACTTAAGCCCATAGAACCTATGCGACCAACTCAAAAAGATTTTACCCAGAAGCAGACTGTTAAAGATACCACACAATTTAACGAGAGAAATGTAACGCCCATAAATAATGTGAACGACGTATCGAGACATAATACAGTAAACGATATCAGCCAACAGATGATAATAAATGAGTCTAATTTGAGAGATTCCGTTCAAAGTCGTACTCATGTAACTCAAGTAAGGGCAGAAAGTGAGTTGCGAAGTTCAACTGTGACACCGGAACCAGTGCAAGAACTTTTGACACAAGAACTGGTTTGGGTCCCAGAACAGCCAATTCGTCGTGGCTCCTACACTATTGACAAAGCTGATGGTTTCACAGAACATTATCATAGCAATGAGGTTGTTCCCGTAGACAATGGAGTAAAGAGGGTGGCGGTTAGTGGTGACCGTGGAGCAACTTGCACTGAAGAGAGTGCTAATCAAGTAATCAAAAGAGATGGCTTTGAACAAAGTGTGCATAAAAACGTAAAAACTGCACAGGCTCATGAAAAATCTCAGGCGGCCACAGAAGAAGTACGTACTGGAACTCAAGTAGAACACTTGCCTAATGGGGGTATTTCGAAGACAACCACAACTACTACCATAAAAAAGGTAGGAACTGCTGCCAAAGTAGCGAATGCTACAACTACTGTGACTCGCACCGCCACCGCCGTGACGTCACGCGATATCGGCGCAAAGTAAATTGTTCCTAATGCATCCTTCAATGCAACTATGCCGTAGGAAGTGTCAATTGGATAAATTAATCTTACTACTCCTACTTATATCGCGCTTCTGTACAATTTAACACGAACAGTGCTGTTTGAGCGTATGAATTATATTACAGCATATTTATTATTTATTCTTGATCGAGTCAGAACAATAAATCGTGTTATATCATAATCACTTGAATAGTGTTTCTGCGTGTAATTTATTATAAAAACTATTTACTTTTTTAACTTTACTAATGTTGTTATTACTAAATATATTTTAATAAATTTTTAAATATTTGTGTGCCTTTTATTTAATCAGTTCGAGTTTAATTACTTTGGATTTCTAATTATTTAGAAATTTTATATTTAATTCAGTGACAGGAAATTCTACTACTTACATATAAATTATGTTCTTGTAACCTCTAAGTTCTATTGATTTGTTAACAAAAATATTATTTTACACGTTTACTAGGGACTATATCTCAGAGGAAGGACTAATATAAATTATGTTCTTGCAACTTATAAGTACTATTGATTTGTTAACAAAAATATTATTTTACACGTTTACTAGGGGCTATATCTCAGAAGAAGGACTAAAGCAGTCCTTAGCAGGGCTATATCTATGGTAGTCAGATCAGATGCACTCTAGCTGCAGTCATTGGAAAAGAGTTTAGAAAATTATTAATTTCATACTCTTTCCGAATTTCAACTTTGGCAAAGCTTACTAGGTGGCAAAGTCGGAAAGTACACATCAACGTCTACAAAATTATCCATTTTCAAAACTCCCGCTAAATTAGCAAATGATTGTACCTACATAACTAATAAATATAATTTCCGTGTTACGATGTTTGTCCGGGATCAACTCTGAAACTAACAATCCGATTTTAACTTTTTTTTCAAATGTGTGTTTTCTTCCAACTTGAGAGATAGGATAGTTTTTATCTTGATAAGTAGTCCTCATTGTTTTACTGCAAATTCAATGTGACCCGGGACAGATAGTGTGTTATAATAGTTATTTATTATACAAGAGTGGAAAGTTCCTTTTTAACCGCGTGCTCGATTTGGATGACCGAGCAAGCGAAGGATTCTAAAGTTGAATCACGAGCGCAGCGAGTGATTCTAAATTAGAATCCTGAGCGTCAGCGAGGGAAACAAACGAGCACAAGGTGAAAAATCTTTCCACTCGAGTGCAATACGTAACTTTTCATCCCACCTCAGCGAGGAAATGACAAAATGAAAAAGAATTTTTTCACAATTTAAAAAGTTCTAATCATAAATTTGGCACCATAGAGGTTACATTAAATAGGTTTAATGACGTTTTGAATTTACAATTATATTGAGTACTCATTATATGTGATGTTCTAAATTCAAATCTACTTTGCCACTCAAGCGAATAAAATAGAATTTTCCAGCCAGATTTCGAAGCGCAAAATTACACTTTCCGAGGTGGTGGGATGAAAAATATATTATAAGCCACGGCTCTATCTAAAATGTAAAGTCAAGTGCCAATTTTGACGGTCGTGAAAGGATTTAACATCGAGTGTTCATTATTGACGACACTACTAATGAAGAGTGTCGTGGTCCTGAAGATCAGTCAAGATTTGTGTGAGAAGAGATGATGAGCATGTTCCAAACGATGAACGACATAGAACAATGTACCTTAATTGATCTTGATCTGACGTAGTGTATCTGGAAGGTTCCGGGGTCCCCACTGGAATTAGATTCAGAGATACCGGGTTCGATTCCCGGGATACAAAGTTGTACAAATGATAGCAGAAATACAGTTGTAGTATTCGCACTAACAAAAATGGTTAGTGGCCTTCTACTACATAGGGTAGAGATCATGAGATCTCCGTTTAACGCTTTCTGAAGGTTCACAAATTGATATAGGCAACAACAATATAATGCACGCACCTACCTGGAACTGCTGCTGCACTCGATGAACTTTCACCACGATTAGAACTCCACGAGCAGACGATCAAAGAATAGCTATGAGTAATTGATCACACGCGACGATGGCTTAGAGTGTAGGTGTTAACACGATCAAGACGCAATTGCAAGTTCGTGTGTGTTCGATACAGTGGCGAACGGGAGCGTATCAGCTACCCGCAATGCAAAAGCTCCGTACTTTTAAAAGTACCGCGCACATAACAGCCGTTATTTTTGGCTGCTTTGTGTTGTCACCCTGATTTATGAAACTTCGATTACGGTAACGGAACAACAGTTTAGTGCTCGGTTTGGTTGTTGGTAGGGCTTATTTTAAGTCGACTTGGCTAGCTACCACCATATTATCATAGTTCATATATACTACCACTATCAGTCACCATAACAACCAATTTACCCTGACTGAGGTGATTTTGAGTGTAACATCTGACCTGGTCGTTGGCTTTAGTTGGTTTGTTTACTGAAGGATTGTTTGGGTTTGGTGCTCCTTTAGTTAGGTGATAGGTTGGCAACCTGTCACTACTTGGGGGAGGGGACTGTCTGACCCATACTGCCAGATGTGACTTTGTGTGTAACCGAATATAACATAAACTCTGCTCGACCCCTTTTGGGATTGTGAGCGTGATTATATTCTGTATGTATGGATGTATAACAATCAATAGTGTTACAGCATTATTGTGATCTGTCAGTTAAGGGATAATATAATATGCAATTTTCGAACAATCATCACGCATTAACAATGTTGCCGATAATTTTGAAAAAATATCCTTATGAAACTGGACAACTGCAACAACTTAGTAGTATGAGAATACTTATTCGAAATTTTTAGGTACATTTACAAAATAGGTTTAACCAAAAAAAAAAGTGACATAGTTCTAAAACCGCTGGCAGAGGCGGATTAAACGTTGAGAGCGCTGTAGGCAAGCATCTCATCGGCGCCCCTACTTATTTTACTAGGGTACTTATTTTTCAATTAATACGCATAAACTGATGTAGATTACTGTAAATAACTTATTTTAATACCTTTTATAAACTAAGTTTTTGTTTTTCCATGTTTTGCTAACTTCCATACGACCTTTCATTCCCTTAGGTCATCCCTACATGGGTGTCAATATTCAAAAAATGCTACAATTTTTTTATTTTACTTGTTATCACGTGCTTAAATACAAAGTTTATTGGTTTTATCTTCGATGAGGAACCCCAAACAAACTTTCATCCCTTCTTTCAACCCCTTCATGCCATTTTTTCCAACAAAATTTAGCTTATATTTTTGTACCAAATTACATAAATAGCGGTTCAGCTGTTAGGCGTGAAAGCGTGACTTTGTTTGGATCTGTTTTGTTTACGACCTTTCATCCCCTATACTTCCCCACACGCGTCAAAATTTCAGATATTTATTTACTTCTTATCAAGTGCCTATATACAAAGTTTCATGGTTTTATCTTCGATATTGAAGAATCGCATACAAACTTTCATTCCTTATTTCAACCCCTTTATGCCCTCTTTTACAAAAAAGGTAGCTTATGTCCTATTTCAAGGATCTCAATGTCTACTCTATTTTTGTGACAAATTTCATCAAAAGGAGCTGAGCGCTTTCGCGCTTAACACTTCAACTGATTTTGATGAAATTTAAACGTGACTATTTTTAGACTTCCTTACGACCTTTCTACCCTTATTTCATCCCCACATGGGTAAATGTTTCAAAAACGCTAGAACAAATAATTATTTATTTCGTATCAAGTGCCTAAATTGAAAGTTTTATGGTTTTATTTATCTTCAACAATGACGAACATCCATACAAACTTTCATCCCCTATTTTACCCCTTCATGCCTATTTTTCGCAATAAAAAGTACCCTATGTACTTACCCGAACTCAAGTCAGACAGACAAAGTTACTTTCGCATTTATAATATTAGTAGGGATAAATCTTATCATAGTATGACCGAAACCGCTGTACCGCGCCTTACAAAAAGGGGTGAGATAAAGGAAAAATGAGGATGAGTTCACATGAGATCGATATTGTCGGACAGATCTTACGATTTCAGTTTACAATATTTTAAAGCTTTAAGGTACGATGCCTATTTTTCGCAATAAAAAGTACCCTATGTCCTTACCCGAACTCAAGTCAGACAGACAGAGTTACTTCCACATTTATAATATTAGTAGGGATAAATCTTATCATAGTATGACCGAAACCGCTGTACCGCGCCTTACAAAAAGGGGGAAAAATGAGGATGAGTTTATATGAGATCGATATTGTCGGACAAATCTTACGATTTCGGTTTACAATATTTTAAAGCTTTAAGGTACGACTGGCATGTAAACGTCAAAATTATGAAATTCCCCATAAAATAATTTCTGGCTTTTCACGCCAGTGGTAAGAATTAAATTATTGAACAGGATAAAAAAAATTAAATCAGTGCATCTAATATTTAATTTATATCATTAACTGACTTTAATAAATTATAGTTACTTAATTCGACCTCGATAGTATAGATAGTGGCCTAGGTGTCTGCTGTGAGCGCGGAAGGTCCCGAATTTCTTTCTCGGTCCGGCAAATATGAGAAACGAACGCCGTCGTGAATTGTCTGGTGCTTTTATTTTAAGAATTTATTAACACTCGGTAAATAAATAAAATCAAGCACTCTACCCTCATCTCCGCAATTTTAAAAGCAGGAACGCGGTCGACGCGAGGAGCATTGCAGTATATCTTTCTAACTTCAATCAGAGATCATGTACCATCGGCAAGGTTCCCTGTAGGCGTGTTTTAGTGTAATGGCGAACAATATGTGCGACTGCAACGATCCTAAAACGGCCCCATAAGGGCTTAAGAGGGTATCAGTGGGTTTTAGCGGAGTAGGACCAGCGCTGTTCCGCGCCGGTGTGTACAGTACACCCCGCACACCGTACGCCAAGCCAGCGTGCGGTATGGTCCGTAAATGGATTTCCCATCGTCACTAAAAAGGTTCTTTGTAGGCGTAAGTTTTAGTCAGTCATCGTTTGTTATATTTTTATATTATATGTCAAATTGAGGTTGTAAGCAAAAACCAAAGTTTTAATTTGTGTAAGTACCTACCTGGCTTCTTAACTGGCGCAATTAATTTTATGCTATAATATTTTTTCTTTTTTTTACAATTCCGCCCGCGCGCCCCTTTGTATCCTCGCGCCCCTAGGCAGATGCCTAGTTTGCCTTTAGGATAATCCGCCTCTGACCGCTGGAGATATTTTTCTACAACTTTATTTATCTTGAAGATAATTTGTTAATTTAAATATTCCTAAGAGAAAAAAGTAGCATCTTGTTAAAAAAAATCAATAGCTTTTTCATTGTCTGTGTGATTACTGAATGTATTATGCAGGCGTGGGATCCTGCAGTATGGCCAAGGTCACCAGCTCTTCTCGTCACCTTAAGAGGATATTACGGCGGGCAGCGTCTTCATACAAAATAACACAGTTAATGTTACTAAATAATATAAAAATAGTTACAAGTGAGCAAAGTTATTTTATGCTGTTAATCACGAACCAGCGAAGTAGTCTAGAATTGATTTATAAATAGACTACTGAGTGCAGTGAGTGATTTAAAGACACGAAACAAATAAATTTTGCTCTCGTGTGAAACATAGAACTTTTCATCTCTCCAGCGAGAAATTGTTATAGGTGAGAAAAACAAGAAAATATTTAAATACATATCCATAACGCTAAAATTTAGTACGAAAATAAAAGTAAAATTACTGCCATTGTGTAGCTTGAACGTTACAGTATTGTTTGGAGCTCTCGGCAAAAAGCGTTTTTGCTTCGAGTTTTCACGAAGCAAAAGAGGACTTTTGGTGCTGGAGAGGTGAAAACGTTTTTTTACCTCTAATTCTTAGTCGACTGTAATGATATTTTAACATATGAGTAAGAATGTTTTAACATAATAAAATAACTCTGTATGTTTCCTTTTTTCAATTTTTTTTTCAAAATTCTTTTGAGTATATGTTAAATTCCGAATAAAAGAAAACGTATAGACATAGATTTTTTCTATTTATTAATTATATATCATAAGAAATAAAGGTAGGAAAACGATTTCTCAGTTTGTATGTAACTTCGGCCTTATATCATAATTTACCATGAGGTGAGATGAAACTCAAATAATTATATTATTTATGATAATAACATAATTCATTGACGAAAATATATCTACAGTAATATCATGAAGCTCCTGTATCTCAAAAGATCAGCGCCCTCATCCATAGTTAAACATTACAGAATTAAAAAAGAATGATGGTATATTTCATGAAATAATTTATATCTGTTGTTTGTTTTAAAATTAGTTGATACATATAAAATTATAATTATGTAGGTACGAATGCTCTATAATCAACGGATGTGATAATTTCAGCTCCAACATGGAGATAGGATAAGGGCAGTGAACCGCGACCGCCTACGCTTGGGACAGAAACATGGTTATTTATTTTAAAACAATAATAAAAACTCCATTGTAAAGTCCGGTGTATTCATTTATTTCTGATTTTTTTAAATTATTTTTCTTATAGTGACAAAAAAGTGTAAAACAAACAATTATAATGTAGCTAAAGAATTTAAGGACCTTTTCACAGGTTCCCAAATCACATAATATAACTCGCCCAAATTAAGAATCTTTATGAACTTATGTTATGGATACTAGATAACGGACAAATAAACATAATAATCTAAATATTTTATAAATATTTAGACAATCATGACTCATGAACAAATGTTCGTGTTCATCACTCTAACATTTGCGAATACCAGGATTCCAACCCGGACCGCCCGGTGTTTTAGCAACGTTACTGATCATTCCACTACGACGGCGTCAAAAGCCATTACCTGACAAGATAGTTAATACAAAACTGACAAATTAACTGCCAGATTTTACTCCTTGGGAACGGCTGCTATCTGTCGATTGCACCCGGGCCCATCAGCTTAACGTACTTTCCGAAGAACCTAGGAAAATTTATTGGACTAATTTTCGGTCACCCATCCGAGTATTGACCGTGCACTTTGTTGCTTTACTTTCGTGATCGTTACTAAGAACAGACTACCGCAGCGTCATTGAGTTCCTCGAAAAAATCGTCCTTAAAAATAAACTAATTATTAGTAGATTTTAGACAGTCTGCACTATGGAAGAAATTGTGAATTTATTATAGTTAGTCGTTTTTAACTTTAGTTGATAAAGATTCTTTTTTAAATATTATCATATTGTAAATATACTGCAGTAAAAATAATAAACTATTTGCTTGGTCAACGTATTGTTATTTCCATTCTCAGCGATAGCAGTCAGGGTCCCATTGATAACACAACAATGGCAGGGCAGTTTACAATTAACTTAGTTGTTATGCATTAAGATAAAAATACAGTCTATCTTCGAACATTTTTGCTGAAGATACTTGTTTATCTCCAACATTCCAGGAAAAAAATAACAGGATGCAGATACGTGCATGTGACAATCGCACTTTTGTTGTAGATATGGCAAACGTGGTTTTTTATTATTTATTTACCCACCGAAAATAGATTCTACAACTATAAACCAACCTGCCTGGACTGTTAGATGATATAAAGTGTTACATCTGTCTTGGTTGCTAGCATTGTTTGTTAGTTTACTGAAGGTTTTGCTGCTTTTGAGGCTTTACGCCCCTTTATGTAGGCGACAGTCTAGCAACCTGTCACTATTTTGGGATACTGCGTGGCCCATACCGCCAAATGTGGCTTTACGTAACCAAAACCTTAAGCTCTGCTCAACCCTTTTTTGGGGTGATCAGCGTGATTCTATGTATGTAGGAAAGGGATACGGGCGGAAGATTTAACGCATCGACTCTAAATTCGAATGGGGAAGATATTTCTCGGTCTCTAAATGTATAGCTCACGTTCGAAGTTCCAGAGTAAATAACGATTTCTCATTAACATTTCCAGACATTTAAAATTTACATATTGCTTGTTTGATTAGGTGCGCAACGATTGCGACGAATTGAAATCCGTTTATAATGTCATTATGACATGTTTTTATGCTTGTGTTTTTATGCTGTGCTTCTTTTTTCACTCTGATATAGAGTTATAACTTTATTATTAAAATACTCTCACCTTGTTGGCAAAATGATATTTAATTATCATGAACCCATTAATTAAAGAAGGAAGAAGTTTCTAGCCATAATCAGCACGAACTTTTGTTAACCAGGCATTACTGTTTCCATGTATTTATAAGAGTTAACCCTATACCTTCATTGAGTTAATGTGTCTACTTGTTAAATTGGAAAGTCCACTATGAACAATATCTAACTAATTTTGTGTATTTAATTTTGTGAATGTTTATTCCATGATAAATATTCTCCCTGTAACATACACCAGAAACGTATTTGTAACACGTAACATTTCGAAATACTCACTTGTTCTCGGTAATGTAATACGGGAATCTACTCGTAACGTATCTGATTAACCCCAAGTTAATTTACGTCGTCATAAATTGTTGGTAATGGTATTCGTGTACTTGAGATGAAGTTACGAGTATTATAGTGTATAAACGTGTCAGTCACACCCACATCTCAAATCAAAAAAAAAATGCTTGATTGATATTTATTGGGATCTCAATGGAATTCTCAATTCTCGAGGAAATTATTTGTTTTTAAAAGAATTCTTCGAATTAATAAGAATGTTAATGAGTTTTCCTTAATTTAAGAGCCACAGGTGCAATCGAGTTATGGTACTTATTTATTTCATAGAATTTCTTTTATTTTTTATTTTATTTTAGCTTAGTAGGTACCTCAATAAGATTTAAAATAGAATATATTTTTTAAACAAACAAGAGGCGTCTTCAATTGGCTTCCGTCTAGACGTTTGTTTGTAAACAGACTGTGTTTTTCGGCAGTCAAAGGCGACGGATATGCGTCATATTGATTTGCTTTTCAATCTTCGCTTAGAGAAAGAGAAATACAATTAAAATCCCGTTTACTTTACCAAAACAATAATAAATATCGGCATTTCTTTCAATGTTCTTGTGTTTTCATATTTTTATTTAAGGCTTCTGTACCTATCTGTACCTACTATACGTATTACTGTTATTACAAATTCTTTTAATTACTATTTGGATTTTAAGAACATTGTTTTGTAAAGATTGTAAAATTATCTTTTTTCAACTTTAAGGCTCACACAAAAACACTATTGTTAGGGTGATTATCTGACCTGGCAGACTAATTCTGCATTCACTAATTCATGGGGTTGAAATTAGGGACCTCTAGGTCTGATAATGGTGGGCGAGTTACTGGACCACAGAGAGTTCATTAGTTCGGAAGAATGTGTGGATTACATGCCTACAGGCAGCGGTAAAAGTGAAATAGATGATCAACAACAAAAGTACTAAATTAGTTTAAGAACCACCATTTTTATTTAGGTCATCGGTGATCAAATCTCTGGATAACAAATGAGTAAATTAATAATGCATTACATTCACAAATACTTACGCAAACCAATAAGATTACCCAATTAAATTTTCTCTGGAATATATTTTCTTAAATGAATTTAGTACTTCAGTCTTAGATCATCTATTTGCCGTTGACTGTACTAAGGAAATTACTTTGAACAATATTTCTTTTCTGTTTAGCTTTGTCAGAGAGGTACATAAATGTCTATGACGCTTAAAGCCCTACAAGTGACTTGTACTAACATTATTTTTACAAAAAAGGCGTAGTGTGGGGTGACGCGATTGACGCAATGTCTCCCGCCCGCCCTACGCTGGCCCTCCCCTCAATTAACCAAATTAATGTTTGTCCCCGATAAGCTTGTGTTGCACACTAGAAACAGACTCAAAGTGAAAAATATGTTAAGCTTAAAATATGACCTATTTCGGATAAAAAAGATTTACATAATGTTAACAGCACTGTCGTGAGGTGGTCAGACCCTTCCTTATCACTAGTTACAGTTTGGTGGGATGATGACGAGCTTTCCGTAAAAAAATCGCACTCACCAATAGATGTATTACGACACCGCATAGACATCTCGATAAACAAAAATTTACAGTAAAAAAACCGCCTCCAAATACACATAGGAACTTAAAAGCAAAAAATAATTGGTTACATTTATATAATTATGTTCAAAAAATCTAAAAGTAAATATGGCAAAAGTCACTACGTTTATTTCGAATACTGAGACTGGCACCGACCTCAAAAAATCTGTAAGCATATTTACTTTATGTAATGTAAGCAATTAATTGTTTCTTGATTTTTAGTTCCTTGTTTTTGGAGGTATTATAGTGGTGTAAGTATAAGTTAGGTTCGGTGGTACCTTGGATAGTTATCGAAATCGGTTTACAACTCAAAGTTATCACCGATAAATTTTAGATAGGATTTTGCTTATTATTTTTCAGAATAATAAAAAACTAAAGTCATATACTGCAAAATTTTAAGGAATTATTGAAAGCGATTTACAATTTTCGAAGATATCGATGCATAAAGCTGGAAAAGTTGGAGAAATCTATGTCGTAGTCACAACATAGATTTTTCAATTATAGCTTAGTAAAAAAATACTAAACCGATTAATGTCATTTTTTTATGAAATATTTGGGAAGTTTACTCAGTTGACGTTTGATATGTCCTCGATAACTTATGCCTGCACTGTTTCTGATAGTTTACGGTAGTGGCGCTAGTGTGCAATGTATGAAAAGAGACGATACGTTTGATCGAGCTCAAAATCTAATAAACTCATACTAGGGGTACTGGTCACAATAATGCTCGTATGTTTTCACCGTTTTTGAACTCTACGTGTATAGAAAATATCAGAAAACATTTAGTACCTATATTCTTATCCGAAAAATAACACCGTTTGTCACACTTCATTGATGCCGTGGAAATTCAATTATGTCCAGTCACCATTATTTGTTTGATTTTCTCTTATTATTAAAAAAAAAAATAGGGGAGTGTTTGGCGGGTAATCATGGCGTCTGGATGTCGATCTTTATTTCGATAATTCAAAATTGCTTCGGAGTGGATTTTGTGCAGTGAAAGTAGTGTCGTTTTGTTGCATAAGCATCCGTGTTGACGAACAGTTATGAGGAATCATTGAAATAAAGGTTTTGTGTATGTGGCGTTGAGAATTGTATAGTGGTTGGAAATCCCACTATACAATTCTCATCAGTCACCGTCATGTGGTCTGTACCATGCATTTCTCGCCAAGCACTCCCTAGATGCATTAAAATGTGAGGCACCCACATTTTAATGCAAAAATCAAGAGTGAAGATGAAACTGAAGATTTGGCTGTATGGGCTAGATCCCTTTGCCGTCCCGTAACAGGGAAAAATTAACCAAAAAAAAAAAAAAAAAAATAGTTTTATTTTGGAGTTACAATTGTTAGTTTTAAATTAAGTAGTGAATTTTCTAGTTTTATCCAAGAAAATAGCTTCAGACTATTTGGGAGTTTATGAATGAATACTTAGTTAATATTTAATAGATGGACTCGCTCCGTTTATGTTTTTTTGCTAATAAAATATTTAGACTGGGTTCTTAAAAACGCATTTGGAAGCTACTAAATGTTTTGTAGTAATATCTTGTATTTTTTGTATTGCTTGTGAAGTAGATAGCAATAGTAAATAATTAAGTATAGAAGAGAGAAGAAGACAAACATTCATCTTCTGCAGTAACCCTAACTTAACCACCCTTATCCAACACACCTTATCCAACAAGAACAAGTACAAATCCATATATTATGTTCACCGTTACGTTTATAACACTCCGGACGCTTCCTTCATTACATACAAACAAAGACATGTGCTCCGTGCATACAAACAACTCTTGCTCTTGCTATGAAAAAAAAAATCAACTGTTTCATAGAAAAGTCTACCTAGAAAAACCTACGGAACTAAAATGTATGGAACACCAGAATTTTCGCGATTTCGATGTTGGTCCCAGCAAGAGTTGTTTGTTTGTAATGTAGGAAGCGTCCCTTAAATTATTAATAATAGTAATCTTTTATTTATTTTCTTCAGAAAAAGTATCAAGACAAGCATAACAATTTAAAGATTATACAAAGTCGCAGATTACTTAAACGACGACTGGTGCTTGAAATGGATTGAAACAATCTGTAATACAAGACACCTGTCTCCACCTCATAGGTTATTGGTATCAGTTAACGTACTTATGCTAAATTTTAATAACAATTCAATGCTTGTACAGTACATATTTTACCAAAATGTTTACAATATAATATATACCTACCTAAATCATAAGTTAGGCGAAATATAGTATACAATAATTACACAGAATGTTCACTGCTAATCAAACTATTATTTTATGTTAGTGTTCTAAAAAGTAGACGCGTATCGTTTTCATTTAAATCTAGTAGTTTATATAGCGGTTGTTTGATTTGTCTATTGGTGTACTGAATATTAAGAATTTTTTTGTAATTTATTATTAAGAGGGGGTATAAAGCAAAATTACCAATCTTTGATTTGATTTTTACACCCCAAAATAAGCCACAAGCCACCCCATTTTTTTAAAATAGATATAACATTATATTTGAGAGATTTTAGTCTGGGAAAAAACATATAATGAAATATTTTTAAGCATGGAAAAATATCACGAACTTACCTTTAATTTCCAGCTTAAATCAGTTTATTTTCAATGCTATGCATATTACTGCGTCAATATTTTAATACATAATATAAAACTATATTACAAAGCAGCCCTACTAGGGATTTTAAAAAATAATGAATACTTTACGACTTATTTTCATAAAACCAATTTGTCGCTTATTACGTTCTTATTCCGCGCAAAACGCATCAGTCTATCGCGCTTCACCCGTGGTAACGGGCATGTTTTGTTTCATCAATCAGTCTTGACTGCTCCGTTGAGACGAGTGGGCTGTGTTTCTGTGTTCCGCCACCGGCTCGAGAAAATACTTCGACAAAAATATGGGAAATAAAAATAAAATGCGAAAACACTCTAAGAAAGAGCTTAGAAATTTAAAAATTCAACTCATGAATAATTGTCGGAGGTATGTACATTGCTTTTATTATATTATATAAGTAGTTTAACCAAAAAATATCGCAATTTGACGTTTTAGCTCACGGCACAATGTAACAATGTCGGCGCGGGTAGCAGTAAACGCAAAAAAATAGATGCTTTTGACTACTCATGAATTGGTGCAAAGTTTCAATTGTGTGGTGTGTGTAAAGTATTTTTAACCAACTACCAAAAAGGAGGAGATATTTGTCTGTATGTATTTTTTTATGTATGTACACGTACAGTCAGTTTCAGAAGTAGATGATCACTTTAGTACCATGTCATAGCAACGCCAGCGTTTGTGCAGTAATAGTTGCTACAATTATGTATGAAATATTATTATGACAAGCGGTACTACAGTGTTCATCTACTTTTGATGGTGACCCGTACACCGATATCTCTGTCATTTGTGGACCGATTTTCAAAATTCTTTTTTTATTCGATAGTGTATACTCCTGAGGTCCCATTGTCACCAAGTCAGGATCTGATGATGGGAAGCCAGGGAAATCGAAGGCAACCCTCAAATTTTATACGCATATATAACGTTTTTCATATTTTTCCTAAACCTATTCTATTATTTGCACCGGGTAGTCATCATTTCATGTTTATGAGCTGATGATGGAAGGTAAATATCTGTTCATCGATATCTCTGCCATTTGTGGACCGTTTCTCAAATTTCTTTTTTTATTCGATAGTGTATGTATACTCCTGAGGTAGTCCCGTTCTCACCAAGCCAGGATCTGATGATGAGAAGGTAGAGAAATCGAGGGCAACCCTCGGAAAAGAACAGAAAGAGAGGGTTATTCATATTTTTTATAAAGCTATTCTAGTATTTGCGTCTGGTTGTCATCTCGTGTTGATGAGCTGATGATGTATGGTAAAACTCCTTAACTATTAGGAGTTGGTTAGTGATAATTTAAGTATTAGAGGTACCTAAATACCGATAGTTGTATTCTTTTAGGTTTTTCAGGTGAGCTGATGATGGAATCATTGATGAGACTTCGTGAATGTGTAGCGACTATGCCCACAATATATTGTATTTTAGCCCAGAATGAGGAACTTTTTACTTTGACCACCAGATCTTTATTGCAAAATTTCCATGCATGTATAATACAAAAAAAATGTACCTGTCATAAAATGTAAATATTTTTTTATGTAACCAAAGATCTTATATGTTAAAATACACTGATTTTGATAAAAATCCACAGAAAAATGTAATAAAGAATAATGGCCAATTTTACGAACATTGTCTTAGCTTTGGACAATCCAAAGTGGTATCTTGTCAACTCTTGTCATAAATAACAAGAATGTGATATAGCATACCACTTGGTTTGAGCATGTCACATCAGATTGACATTAACATAATCAAAACTGAAAGTAACATTATATTTTATGAATAAATGATTTAATTACCAATAATTATTTTTTTGAAGAATGTGCATACCTGGTAATTATTCTGAGCGATTAGCATGATTTTATAAAAAAAACAATATAATTGATGTAAATAAAACTTTATTTATATACCTTGCAGGGTTCATGTGTTGAGCTATATTTTACTTGTAAGTACCTACCTCATATCTTTGTAAACACACACAATGAATAAATTATTTGAATCTGAATTTATTATATTTATTTACCATCAGCGAAAAGTATTAAAAATCCACATGTCAAAGTATAGGTAATGGATAGATAGTCCGACTCGTGCTTAGCCAATTTTATCTAGTTTTTCGCGTATACTATGTGCGATCACAAAAAAGAAAAATCATGAAGCGAGTGCCATCTTGCGGCTGCGAACTGCGATGTGCAAGAGGGGAAGGGTGAAACGCGCGGGTGAATTCTGATATTTTTCTTGGTTTATGCCCGCTCTTAACCTTAGGGTCTAGAAAGCTGTAAGATCTTCGTGCGAAACGGGTTTTTACAGATGGTGTGTGATAACGAGTCAGTATGCCAAGATTAAGGATTGTTGGATCTTTTTACGAATAAAGTTTTCGTATTATTTGATGTAGAAACAGTAAAGAGGCTTGGTTTTATATAGAGGTCTGTGGTTAGTTGTCGAATCGGTAAAGACCTTCAACCGCTCTTTGTGCTCTCTCTAGTTGAAGCATGTGTACCTGAGCGCCCCCCCCCCTTCCCCTCCCCCAGGGAAAAAGCAGATGCAGTAACATAAAAGAGATACTAGAGTTTTTATTAGTTGAAGATTTTTAAAGACAAACATTAACTTTCTGATGCGCCCCGATATAATAATCAAGTATGGCGACCAAGTCCAAGTGAATGTGATAATCAATCAAGATGCACAAATATTTTATCGAACTGCATCGACTTAGTTCAGGACAATCGCACTGTGAAGACATGACTGATCAAAAAACAGAGTATAATGATAAATTAATTAAATGCATTGAATATTTAGCTATGCCAAGTCCCCAAGTCCACTATCCTCTATCGTAAATTCGCACTGATAAGTTTTACACCCAATAATCCTAAAATTATCAGCTGAAAGGTTTGTAGGTAGATAAAACTAAATATTATGGTTAATGCTGCGGTTAATGTCAATCGCGTATACGTTTTATAATCTCAGTTATCTGTGAGAGTGCTTTGAAAATTACACATTTGATCACCTTTATTGCTTTTGCAATAAGAGTCTCCAAATATGCCAGATTGCATAGAGTGAATCAATCATGGTCATAATGTAACACGGCAATGCGTGTTACATTATGACTATGATTGATCCAGCATACATTAATAACTACACCACTAGAAAAAAGTGACGTAGTGGAACAACAATGAATGTTTTTTCAAGTATCGGCCAGCTTAGCGGCAGGATTATTTTCCGGATAGCTTGGTGCCGCTGCTGCACTATATTTTTTTTAATTAGGTATGTGTGTTCATGTAAAATAACGACCGATATTAAAATCATTGCTATTAGAATGTCGAATACCAATCTATTTTTTGAAAGAAGTAGGGCACAGCGAATCGCCCTCGAAATAAAAGAATGCACATTTTGGGATGAACTCTGACAGAAAGCGGCATTCACAACCATTTCCATTATGTGGTGGCGTGTTACAGTGAGAAAATAAATTAAATACGGTTTTCATAGTTCCACAGGGTATAGAACATAAAGTAAATGTGAGGGAGTGAAATAATTGTATTTCTCTTCGGTTTGCTTGACACCGAATGGCATACACTTGTTTGTAGGCGATGTAGGTTTATATAAAAAATAACAAAAACGCAAATGATGCGCACTAGAACCGTCAAGCCCCTACCTAACTTTAATTTTAGACACAAACAATGACAAAATTATCAAAATAAAAAATGTAAAAAGCGAACTAAGCATATAGATAATAATATAAGCAGTGGACTGTATGTCTGTTGATAACATGGAATTTTAACGACCTTGTCACTTATGAGGAATTAATGATCTAAAATATTTTTGTTTAGTATATTATAACAACCAGGCCCCGTTGAAAGAAACTATTCAAAGTCAAAGTCAAATACAAGTTTATTTCGATTCAAAGTGTACCTATAACAACTAAGAAAGTCAAAGTTAACTATTGTATAAAAATACTAATGGGTTTATTGTATGCAAATTTATATATATTTCTTGTATAAATAATAATAATATCAATGTAATGTCGTCGCAACCAGCTGAAGATATGAAGACAAGAGATTGGGAATACTTGACGGATCATTAGGAAACTTCAGCGAATAATGCCAGGAATATCCGTAGATTTATCTGTTAGTTGTCCTGACCCTCAGCCGTCTGGCCTGCTCTGCCGAGGGGATTTCTCCCCTCTCGATTTATCGAGTGGAGAGTCACACACAGTCATGAATGACTTAGAGGGTACCTAATTCATGACTGTGTGTGATTTAAATGCACATGCACACATATATGCAGTTGTGACTCATCCGCATTCGCAAAATATACTTTATAATACTTTATGGTACAACCGAATTTACAAATAAGACTCCGCTTCACTTGACCATTAAACTACCAATAATAAGCTATCTTTGTTCAACAATTGATAATAGTGTTGACAGAACCGATTAAGGATTTTTCGGCTAAATTTGATTTTGGGCGAACAATAATTCCTTAGTATTTTTTTCCTGTATTCCTTACACTGTTTCTATTGTAGTAGAAATACTGACCCACGACATAAACAACATTTACTGAGAAATCACGACATCATTTACCAAGAATTGAGTATAGAGCAAGTAATATTTATAAACTACACGGCTAGAAGCTGCTTACAATGTTCGAGTAATAATGTCTTAATTGCGGATATAATTTTTAATTTCTCGTATACGTATATACGTACTTTATAGTATAGAGGAAGTCTTGTAATCGTAAAAAAAATCGACCTCGAGATTTTGACGGATTTACACTTTTTGGACCTCACGGAGTAAAACAAAAACCGTTTTTGGAATTGTGTCTGTGTGTGTGTGTCTATGTGTCTGTGCGTTAGCACGATAACTCGAGTATGCTTTGACTTATTGCAACCAAATTTAACATGCATGTATGACATCAAAATATAAGGCTTATATCAACTTTTGAGTCGTCGATCACGAAAGTTAAACAACCAAGTGCGCGGTCGGTATTCGGATGGGTGACCAAAATTTAACATGCTAGTATGAAATAAAAATATAAGGTTTCTATAAACTTTTGAGCCGCTTCCGGTATACGAGAAAGTTTATTTAGTTTATATTAGAATTTTAAACTTAAGTTATGAAGAAAAAGTTGTTTAAGTACTTAAATTATTAAGTAAAAAAAAAACTTTTTGCTTTGTCCAACACACCATTCTCTGAATGTAGCACAAACAAGCACTTATTTAAAAGAAAAGTCAACCTTTTTTTTTATACAACTAGATAACCAACAAGCTGACGGTCCACCTGGTGGTAAGTAGATACCGACGCCTACAAACACCTGCAATAACAAGGAAAAAATCACTTGCAATTATTGCAGGTGCGTTGTCATCCTGAGGCCTAAGATGAAATGCCTTCCATGACCGGTAATTATACTTACAACCTTTCACTTCAATCCGAAACACAGCGTATTGTTTCACGGCTGAAATAAGAAAGGCGGTGGTACCTACCCAGACGACCCTACATGACTATATAATCAATTATTATTGATATTATGAAATTAATATAATTAATTATTATTTTTAGAAGACACGTCCTAATCGATAAAAATAAATCAAGACGATATTGTGCAATTGCTTTATAATTTATAATGTGTAACTTCCTGTTACCGTCCTAAAAACCGCAGACTCGGTTGTCTTCTTCGTTATTTCAAGACTCGATTTTTTAAAGTATTTTTTTTGAGGTAATGTTGTTTTTATTTTTTTTTGTGTTGTATAATGCTACTATTTACATAGTCTACCTAATGGTTTTTTAAAGTATTAGGTACCTAAAAACATAATAACTTGAAGACATGATCAAGAGATGAGAAACCTTAACCAATGAAATGAACTCCTAATGCAGCACTAGGTGAGTGTAGTGTTAATTTATTTATTCTACATCATAATAGACTTTATAATTCGACCCACTGCTGGGTTATAAGGCCTTTCCTTTATCATCGAAGGAGGTTTAGGCAGTAGTTCACCACGCTTGCCCAATGCGGATTAGTAGACGGAGTATAAGGTGATCAATACCCCTTTGCTGATCCATTAGTCCATCTACGACACCCATTGGAAGATATGGAGTGATGCTATTCTAGTCTGCCAGGCATCACATACTTACTTTCTTTTTTAATAATTTATTTATTCTTAATATCATAATAAGTTAGTACATATTGTATGAAATCGATGTAGCTGCAGAGTACTGGCTACAACCTTTTGGATATTATGTTATTATGGTAATGTAATTTTGTTTGTATGCATATAAACTGTATGCTCTGCAGCCATAATGGTACGTCCCTTATAGTCTTATAGGAGCATGTAGGAGTGAGGCAAGTAAACTCATTCCATTGATCGGAGTACAGCGCGAGAAAACTGATTGTTTATTCAATTGGATTAGCTAAAATAAATATTTGACACTACGTTTTTAATGTTTTGTTTTCCCATTACTTTAAGGGACTTGATTATCCTTAACTTATCCTTAACATTTAGGCACTCCATTGCTTTGAATAGATTTTTTAACTGAAAATATTATTTTAATTTTGTTATACAATTAAGCGAATATTGGTTATGGGTGCAAGTGTTCGTAATGTAAACACTTTTCTTCCATATTGGAATCAAGATAAAAAATCCAAAGCTAGAGAATATAGTTTCAAAAACTTCGAAGGCAAAAATGTTGACTAAAGTATATAACAATCTATCTCAAATTAATAATTCACATACAAAGAGATCTCTAGAGAAATGGTTTATATTAGCCACACTATACGTTGATAGTGGCTTGTTAAGGTAGAAAAATTTCATTATAATTGGAATTTATGAGTTTGCGTGTCTTTAGTGTCAACAAGTATCTCTTTTTTGATGTTTGATAGAGTTCAAAATATAATGGTATTACTAGTTATATGAATTAAAATGTTATCGTTACATTTAAGCTTTTTCTATAAAGTAAATAAGAATATTGTTATTGATATCATAGTTCAAACAGAGAAGTCGCAATAACACTAATCACATAACAATACTTACTATTATGTCAATGACATGACCTTACAACGAGTTAAGCATTTTACTGCGCATTTAGATTTTTTACACCCACGTTTTTGTGCCGAATAATTTTAGTGGACTCTATATCGCTATAACTCGGTAGTATAATATGTTTTATTGATACTTAATTTGTGTTTAATGACTGTTTAATAAGACATCAGTGGTTGCGCATCATAACTTTATTTAGTGGGTCCAAGAGTCGCTGTTATAATTTACATTTCGTAAATTTGCTCGATGCAGGCAAATAATTCAAACGACAATCTCAAATTACCACTTGTTTTAATTATGTTAATATAATCTCTAACTTTTGGTTTTACTATTTGACAATGTGTCATCGATATTTACACTAACACACACAGAACACTCACATAAAATAATTATATTAACAACCAAGTCCAAGTTGCGATCAGCTCTTTGTACCTAATGCAACTTCATCTAACACAGATTCTGATCGTCAGAAATTTTATCTGCTTATACTAGCTAACTATGTTTAAAAAATAAGTAAGGTAGTATAAGCTTAAATAAGTAATTATGTAAGTGGAATGTAAGTATTGTGACGGAGGAACACACAGTTTATATTTATTTATCTTATATATTTTTATTAGATATATTATTTAAAACAAGACGAAATCGATAAATACAGGGTCATAACAGCCTTTATAATTCGACCCACTGGTGGCACACAAGGCCTCTCCTTGTCATCGAAGGAGGTTTAGGCAGTAGTCCACCACGCTTGCCCAATGCGGATTGGTGGACGGAGTATCAGGTGATCAATACTCCTTTGCTGATCCATTAGTCGCCTTCTACGACACCCATTGGAGGATAAGGGGTGATGCTATTCGGCATCTTCCGGCATCACACGGCAAAAATGAAATGCAAAATAATGCTGGTTGAATTCAGTATTCTACTGGCTTTAAGGTGGTGCACCCTATTACATGACTGTTTGCTTGCATTGGTAAAATTGTGTCTCAATGCCTTGTAACTAAATGCCTTCCAGATGACTCTTGGTCAATGTTGTTTAGTCAATGTGCGTTGAGGGAAAGAGGCCTGGAACGGCTAGGCACATACTGGTAGGATGCAGAGCGCTTCTGGAGGCAGGTCATTACTCGGCTCAAGTCATCGCGATAAAGTCTTTGAACAATCTGGGAATGTATCAAAATAGGCAAAGTCAGAATGTACTGTACTGTAAAGTTTACTTCGTGAATATTAATGTAATTAATGTAAATGTATGTAATTAATGTAATATAATGATATTAGATCTTAGGCAATACTTTCACTGCACACAGGCGTATAAATATTCACTTATTAAACAATCACGTAGGTCGAATCCAACAGTTTGTTATCTATTTTCGTCCCAAAGTTACGACGTTTCTGTTTGTTGGGAGTCATCAAAGGGCCTCATAAAAAAAAGTCACGCGAGCTAATAATAGCGGCTATCTCTGCGAATAAATTCACATTATACGACGATGTTTATAAAATACAAGGTAAAATAAAATTTATGATATTGATTTTTTTAAAGTAGGTTATCCTCAAAATAGAGATATGATTGTGATATGGAGTTTCACAAGAGTTTAGAGCGCCAAGTGGACCGAGTATAAAATTAATATCAACAAGGTATTTACTTAAATTATCATATTTTCTCACGGATTGCTTTAGGCAGAAATAATAACAACAAAAAGTAAAAATAGAATATAATAGAATATTTTCTTTATTGTACATCGACATATAAAACTTATAACTAGTGACATTAAGTAATTCAAATTGTACAAAGGGCAGTGTTATCGCGAAAAGTGGTCTCTTCCAGACAACCTTTGGATGGATAGGAAACAAAGAAAACGAAAAGAGGGTTTAGCGATGTACTAATATATTTTAAAACTACGTAACACTACATAATAATACATAAATAATTTTATAATACCGATATACTATTACAATAAAAAAATACTATGCTTTGTTGTAGAAAACATGTAAAAATAAAGGCTCCATCATGTATGATATAGACACTTACGTATGAAAATAATACATCATAAATTGTGTGACGCTATTTTAACATTGTATGTTACCCAACGGTCATGTTTATTTTTACGACTAAGTGTAAAGGACTTTTTTAAGAAAAATAGTGGTTCAGTTTCACGGGAAAATCGTGGAACCGTCCACTAAAAAATATTGTCTACTAACTAGGCTTTACAAAGCGTCATCATCACTCACAGCACCGAATCGTTATTGCCGATGCCATGTTTGTGGTCGGTGTTTGCTGCGAAGACCAAGCATGTGGAGCCCTGTTTGTGGTCGGTGTTTGCCAAGCATGTGGCACCACTTTGAAACTAGCGGCGCGATTCAACATCGTCATTATAAAACGCAGCTTCACATTAGAGGATTTGCAAACGTGCGCGTCTGGAGGGTGCTGTTCAAACGCGTGACTCTGAAATCAGCAAGCAAATATTATTACAGAAAATCGCTATATTTGAAAGATTGGCAAATTTTAATGCGAGTGGCGGGCGTAAGCAAACCACGTCTGACAGCCGACGATATGGCGGAAAAGTTTCTTTGGCGTGCAAGTAGGAAAAGTTAGTCTACGTGCAGGCAGCGCTTAAGGTAAAGGTATAGCACACTTATCAGCTCGGAAAGGAAACGGAACCGTATCGCCTCTTTTCACTCTGAAAAAGAGGCAATTTGCTACGTTCCGTAGAATTTCCGTAGCCACCGCTTCGTAGCGATCACAGTAAAAAGAGGCGTTCTTTTTACGAGATGATAAGTGTGCTCAGGTCGTTCAATGTGTGGTCAAGTGTGAATGGTAAGCCGAGTTTTTTTATGACCAAACAGAGTGGAGACTGTACAGCAGGTATTTGTGTTTGTAGACACTCTAGACTTTTTGGCCCAACATTCATCGGTGGAGAATTCGGTGAGCCATATTAAGCTTGTCTATGTGCATGTTATGCTGTGTGCGTGCGACACTCACACACGAACATTATAGTCATTTTGTAATGTTGGGAACAATGCGTGGGTAATTCGTTCGAAAGCCATGACATGCGACATTGGAACTTCACGCCACGGGTCAAGGGCACTTCGAGCCCCGTGCACCCGACATTTACACAAATTCGTGGAATTAACCTGATGTACCTAATTTGTACTTTCACAGGCTGCTTCTAAAGTAATGTATTTTGCCTTTTGTACAGCTAGTGTTAAATGAACAAGAGAGACAGCAAAGCCGCCAAAATTTGGTGTGCCTGAACTAGAGAAGACCGCACTCAAGTAACACTGCATTTAAGTAGTGTTGTATTTTTGTTGGTGAATAAGGTTGCTACAACGACGCAAGGGAAAATTAATTGGTTAAAGTTGGCAGTGAACGAGTGACACCTCTTGTGCCCTGTACGGGAAATATTTAGGTACATACTATGAGGAAGGTCATTTGCCAATAACATGCTAAAAGAGGTATTGCATTTTGTCTTACAAAATTGTAATCGTTCTGAAATTGAAATCCTCATTATTAGTTCTCATTTTATCTCTCCTAATCTGCTCCCAATTTACTTTGGGTTGGTGCAGTAGGGGTTTTGGGGGCGGTCACCATCTGTCTGCCACCAAACATCTTTGGTAAAATCGAAATCAAAATTCATAATTTATCATAATATTTGAAACTCCGAAATTTTTTTTCTTTTACAAATTGTTAGTCCTTAACACGAAGATAGAACAGGTAAAATATAAGCTTCTTGGTCCTAAAGCTCTTCAACTGTCATGAGAACTAGCACGCGAGTGCAAAGCGCGATAGATAAGTGGAGGGAGGTGGCGTGAGAATAGGGTAAAATACCAAAAAGAAAATAGATAACTTATTCACTTTTTGGTGTTTTTTCTATGTTCGGTCACAGAATCAAATCATAGCTACATTACATTTATGTCTGCTGTGAAGATAAAAAGTGCTTTTTTGTCCCCACATATAATGTCCCCACCGAGGAGCTCGAGCCTACCCCACATTAGGGGAGATTAGGCCTTAGTCAATCACGCTGGCCAAGTACGGGTTGGTCGACTTCACACACCAGCTAAGAAGTTCTTCAAAGATGTGTTCCTCACGATGTTTTCCTTTACCGTAAAAGCGTCGAATAAACGTACATATGAATACAAAATTTGAAAACACATTGGTTCGTGGCGGGTTTCGAACTGGTGCCTCCCGGGTGGGAGACAACGCTCTTACGCACTACGCCACCGACGCCCCACTACAAATATATTCAATTTATTAGATCTGGAAAGAGTAATGTATTGGAAATGTAACAAAAATATGGGTAGGTTGTTTGTATCAGTATTAATAGTCGTGTCGTAGATAGGTGGGCGGTTAATTAAATAGACAAAGTCTGTTGACAATTTGTATACGTCAGCGATGGAATAATAAAGTGAGTATTGATCCACGGGAAAAATGAGGAAGTAACGTTAGATACGTATGATAATTATTAGTTATTAAACGACTCTCCTCAGACCGACTGGACTCAGGAAGGTCCAAAACGTGTAAATACGTCAAAATCTCGAGGTTAAATTTTTGACGATTACAAGACTTCCTCTATACTACGTATACGGGAAAGTAAAAATATGTTTTATTGGTGCTGGTTCTTTAATTTGCTGTACGAGTCGTCGCTGTCACCCCTTGGTAATTGGCACCCGAAGCGTACCGCCCCCTTTGCCAAAAATGCAATTATCGCGTATGTTATTTTTTCCGATTTCCAGCACGGCATTCTCCGTTGTAAAACTAGTTTTATTAAAGCTATCCTTTTATTTTTCATTCGTGTTGTTAACCACTCTTCAAGACGAAAAACAATGACCACGACCTTGGTGCAAATCATCTCTCGACCTAGGTCACTTATGTCGAGTTTGACGTCAGAAAGAAAACCGGTTATAAAACATCTCGGTACAAATGTGAGGAATCTAAGATGAAAACGATACTGCGTCGAATACAACTCTAGTTTTGATTGACTGTTACTGTTGGCTGCCAAGTCACCCGCTTGTATAATGCTACTGAAGATTTAAAACGCACCTCGGTAGGCCTTCAAGTCTGTAGGGCAAATTCCAGTCTCGCTGTCGTCTTTATGTCTACGGGGTTAGAGTCGACAGGGAGTAGGCAGAGGTCTCAGAATTCAGCTCAGGTGTGTCATGTATTGAAAGGGTTGGCGAATCGACACCTCTTAAATCGGACACAAGTAATTAGTAGGTACTCATCAATGAGGGTTCGAATTCGTAGCATTGAAAAAGAATTCGTAGCAGGGATTTTGTGTTTATAGTGTTGAATAACCTGTGTTTCAGAAAACATTTATTACACTGCATTGTGTAATTACCAACACGCATCGGGCTGCATAGTGGTGTTAATGTTGATGGTAAAGACTTCTATGCCACATCGGACCAGAAAGTTTTCTGTCCACTACGCGTACGTAAATTTCCACTTCGCGGTCAAGGGATGACATAAAAATTTTGTACCATAAAAAGTAAGCCTCAGATCGCAAATTAATTGCCGTCGCCTCTAGTTCGGGCGTCAAATACCTGCGATGAGCCATTCTTCGTTTTACCTTCCTCGTTAATAAATGTAGGTACTATTCCTTATCTAGCATGTAGGAAAGTTTGTCCTGCGTACACATATTTTAACTATATTTGGATGTGATTATAGTCTTTCCTTGAGCCATCATATAATTAGAATGACGAAATTTATACTAGATTTTATTGAATAACAGCAATTAGCAGAAGAATATTTTTCGTGCGATATCTTCGTTGAATAGAACTTTAATTGCACAGATCTTTCTTCAACGAAACTTTATTCAGATTTGATTATAACATTATTAATTTTATAGTCTGAATTATTGCCTTCAATAATGTAAATATAGTTTGGTTGAAGAAAGATTTGTGCAATTAAAGTTCTATTTAAAGATTTCACACGAAAAATATTCTTCCGCTAATTATTTATTCGATTAAAAAGCTATTAGAAATTTCATTATTCTAACAATATGTTGGTTCAAAGAAAATACGGTTAAGTAAATTCCTAACTGTTCATCTACACAAGCTTCATTAATATTTTAAATTTAAAGTTTATTTTATTTTCTTCTTTTTAGAGCACATTTAAATAAAAGCTTCAGATATTAATTCCGGTTCATTTGTCATTATTTAATCACAAAGTGCGCGAAAACTTTTTTGCTAACTTTTCACTAATAGCCGTTTATTTATGTATTATCTCAGAACTTCAAACCGATTTTTAATGAAAAATTTAAATGAGTTTTTCTTGGTCCAACTTAGACTATATACATAAAGAGGATAGTTTATAATCTTGATACGTGGTTAGCAACTTAGATTAAGAACTCTCTGTTCTATGTTCTTATTCTAAGGTTAGCAATCATTTTTTAAAAATTAACTACAAAACGTGGCGAGTCAGCTAGTTTTAAATAAAAACACGATATAGGTATAACTCGCGTATTGGGTTTAATCCTTACTAATATTATAAATGCGAAAGTAACTCTGTCTGTCTGTCTGTCTGTTAAGCTTTCACGTCTAAACCACTGAACCGATTTTGATGAAAATTGGTACAAATATAGATTAGATCTCGGGAAAGGACATAGACTTTTTATTGCGAAAAAAAGGTTGAATGGGTTGAAATAGGGGATGAAAGTTTGTATGGAAGTTCGTCATTTTTGAAAATAGAACCATGAAACTTTGAATTTAGGCACTTAATAAAACAGAAAGAAATATTTGTTCTAAGATTTTTGAAATTTTGACCTGTATGGGGGTGAAATAGTGGATGAAAGTTTGTATGGGAGTTCGGATTGTTAAAGATAAAACCACGATACTTTGAAATTAGGGACTTAATAAGAAGAAAAGAAATATTAGTTCCAGGATTTTTGAAATTTAGCCCCGTGTGGGGATGAAATTGGGGATGAAAATTTGTATGGAAGTTCGTCATTGTTAAAGATAAAACCATGAAACTTTGAATTTAGACACTTGATAAGAAATAAAGATCCAATCTAAGATGGCGGTTGTGACTTTTTAATTTAATATCGATACGGGTATCATTTGCGTGGTTTTCGGAAGTCCCGATTCCTAAAACACCATCCATTTTGAGATCCAAGATGGCGGACCCAACTTTTTAACATAATGTCAATATGAGTATCGTTTTCGTGGTTTTTAGGGGTCCGGATTACGAATAAAACATCTATTTCGAGATCCAAGATGGCGGACGCGACTTTTTGACAAAATGTCAATATGGGTATCATTTTCGTAGTTTTTGAGGGTCCCGATTCCGAATACGACATCTATTTCGAGATCCAAGATGGCGCTCGCGACTTTTTAATATAAAATCGATATGGGTGTTTCATTTTGAGATCCAAGATGGCGGACGCGAATTTTTAACATAATGTCAATATGGGTATCGTTTTCGTGGTTTTTGGGGGTCCGGATTACGAATAAAACATCTATTTCGAGATCCAAGATGGCGGACGCGACTTTTTGACAAAATGTCAATATGGGTGTCATTTTCGTGGTTTTAGGGGGTCCCGATTCCGAATACGACATCTATTTCGAGATCCAAGATGGCGGACGTGACTTTTTAATATAATATCAATATGGGTATCATTTTCGAGATTTTTGGGTATTCTGACTCCGAATAAAACATCGATTTTGAGATCCAAGATGGCGGACGTGACTTTTTAACTTAATAGGAATATGGGTATCATTTTCGAGGTTTTCGGGGGTCCTGACTCCAAATACTACAACTACGTCCGAATTTAATGAAATTTGGTACAAAAATAGACTAAACCTCGAAATGGAATAAAAGCTACCTTTTTTGTGAAAAGGGGAATGAAGGGGTTGAAATATGAGATGAAAATTTTTATGCGATTTCTCATTACCGAAGATAAAACCATGAAACGCAAATATTTGTTCTAGCGTTTTTGAAATATTGACCCATGTGGGGATGAAAAGTTGCGTGTAAGTAGCAAATGATGGAAAAACATAAAATGGTAGATTGTAAAAATACCATTTACTGTAGTGCACGGCAGTTTGTATGTGTGTTTTTTGCATAATAAGTACCTAAACAAAAAAAATGCTGCCTAAAGTAACTATTCCACGCGTACGAAGTCGCGGGCAAAAGCTAGTTTTAAATAAAAACACGATATAGGTATAACTCGCGTATTGGGTTTAACCTTTTATTATTTTCGCCCGACATTTTTAACACATTTTTCAGAAGTCGTAGTCACGACAAGATATACACTGTAGCAAAACGACGACAGACTGAGTTTTATCGCAGAAAACAATAAATTATTACGTTCTATAAACAATAGATTTTATTTCCTATAAAAAACTCTTGGCCGTTTTTATGAAGTCTGCTCGCTCGTAATGCATTCTAAATGAATGTATGAATTTTTCGCTGTTTCAGCAAATTACGTATTAATTACTTACACGCGTAGAGCGTGCTCGCTCCGTGTGTAGTCAGCGTATATTTCAATTTAATACCCCAAGGATATCGTAAATTAATTAAGTTTATACTTTATACTGCTCAGTTAATTTTTCTCTTGCTATGTGTATTTTTCGATTAACCTGTATTTACTTTGTTAATAAGTAGTAATATTACATGTTCCGTATAATATACGAGATTCTTAGATTACGTTACATACCTTTTGTATGGAACGTTTTCCTGCTGATTTACAACTAATTTGTATAACCTTGTATACACCTAGTACATTACTTTTATCGAACTATGAGTTCATATGACACATTTACGCATTACAAAAGAATAACAACGAGAAACATTTTATACACTTTGAAATATTGCTTATCCATAGTAATAAAATGCAAAAAAAATGTCTATACTACCTGTACTAATTCTTTTTCCAATCCTAGTCCCAATGTTTCTTTTTGGCGCACTAAAAGTTTCCGGAATGATGAAAAAAATACAATTAAAGGTCAAAAATTAACTAATTGTTTCTCAAAATATTCTGCCTTTGCGTAAATGCACTTTTTCATTCGATAAAACCAATTTTGAAAACTCTTGTGCCACTCCTCCGTGGTGACCTTAGAAACGTGTTTTTCTCTTCGACAGCCTCTTCTGGTGATGAAAATCGTTGACCGCGTAATTGGTTCTGAATTTTTGGGAGCAGAAAAAAGTCACAAGGTGCCAGGTCGGGACTGTATGCAGGATCTCTCATAAGTTCTACGTTTTTCACCTTCAAAAATTCGTTTTTCTCTCTGGCCGTGTGGGAACTAGGATTGTCGTGGTGCAAGATGATACGGCGTTTACGGTTATTTTTACGGAGTTCGTCAATAATTTCCACCATACAAATGGTCGTGTACCAGTCACTATTCACGGTACGACGAATCTCTAAAACAACAGTAGCCACGTGTCCAGTTTTATTAAAAAAAAAAAAAATTGTGTGCGTGTAACCTTTACGCGCGATTGAAGTAAAACTTCTTTGACGTAGATCACTGAAATGATTAAATTTTAACTGAAAAAAAAAAATATGACAGATACTTACGACCAATCGAAATTACTATTTTTAAATAGGGGAAACTACACAGACTATAGAATACTGAGCGTTACTTCCGTTAGAAAAATCTGAGTTACCCCCTAGTCGCGCCTAAAGAAGTTTTACTTCAAAAAAGAAATCATCCGCTTAGATGCACTTTTCATGCGCGCCGCTTTGGTTGGTTTCGGCTCATCTTGATGACCTTGAAACGCCTGAACAGATTTTTATGAATCGTGGCTAATAACCATCTCAATGACGTCAGATTTTGAATAAAAAAGCCACATCAAAATCGGTTCATTCATTTGGGAGCTATGATGCTACAAAGAGACACATAGATACAAAAACACGTCGAACTTTTAACACCCCTATTTTTTTGTCAGGGGTTAAAAAGAAAGATGAGAACGAATTGAGAACCTTCCTTTTTGGAATTCGGCTAAAAAACCTAGTGACACACAAAGGTAATAGATAGTAAACATTAAAAGATCATCATGTAAACAGTAAAATAAGGCGATAAGTATATTATGCTTACAAAGTACACAATTAACGAAATTTCACATAATTCGTTAATTGTGCTTAATAACTTAAACAAGTAATTATGGATAATTATACAATGTTAATTTGTGTAGCTTCATCGATACGTAATTTAATAGCAAAACAATAATTTGCATGCGAATGCGAATTTCAATGTGAGTGAAAGGGGAATTTTATGTCCATGGCCTTGTATTTAAATTTCAAATTGCATGGTGTCATGAAAATGTTACGAGTTACGTAATAGTCCGATGGAAATTGTTAGGCGCGTCATGTTTTATTCACTTTGCTTTTAATATTGGCGATCAAATTACGAAGGGTCAAAGCGATGTAAAAGTACGAAGTATTAACATTGGTGAGTAGTATTTACTTTCTCGTATACGTACTTAGTATAGAGGAAGTCTTGTAATCGTAAATAAATTCGACCTCGAGATTTTGACGGATTTACACGTTTTAGACCTCCCTGAGTCCAAAAATACGGTTTTTGGAATTATGTCTGTGTGTCTGTGCGTTAGCACGATAACACGAGTATGCTTTGACTTATTGCAACCAAATTTAACATGCATGTATGACATCAAAATATAAGGTTTCTATCAACTTTTGAGTCGCCGATCACGAAAGTTAAGCAACCAAGTGCGCGGTTGGTACTGGGATGAGTGATAAATATATAACAAAATTCGACCTCGAGATTTTGACGGATTTACACGTTTTAGACCTCCCTGAGTCCAAAAATACGGTTTTTGGAATTATGTCTGTGTGTCTGTGCGTTAGCACGATAACACGAGTATGCTTTGACTTATTGCAACCAAATTTAACATGCATGTATGACATCAAAATATAAGGTTTCTATCAACTTTTGAGTCGCCGATCACGAAAGTTAAGCAACCAAGTGCGCGGTTGGTACTGGGATGAGTGATAAATATAAGGTTTCTATCAATGTTTGAGTCATTTCCGGTATACGAGAAGGTTAAGTGGAGACCACTCCCGATTTTTATATTTAGCCATCTTCGTTCTACTCCGATATCAATTTGTTTGGGATCGGTCCTGTAGGATATTCTGTGGACTGTACGTTGTTTAGGTCTGGTGGAGTGAGGTCGACGTAGAAAACGCTTTTTACTTGCACAAACTAATTTAATTAATTCCAAATGGGCCGAACCTATTCGTCACACACAATGGCAAAATGGGAAGAGAACTTAAACAGTGTTGCCACATATAACATAAATTAGTTAGTGTTGCCAACAGGTGCAATTATGTCACCATACTGCTTTACGTTTTGGCTTAGTTTTCTTGGCAATAGTATTCATACACATTATATACATATCATCACGCACATGATCCAAAATGCGGTTGAGCAGAGCCTTAGATATCATTATATGATGCATTAAGCCACGTCTACCTTAGGTCATACAGAACCCCAAAATAGTGACAGGTTGCCCTCAGACCAAATCATTGGTCTGAGGGTTGAACAGAGCCTTAGGTGACGCTTGGCGACGTCATGTGTGGAAGTGAGATGCAATGCTTCAAAATAGTGATAGGGTCTGACTAGGTCTATTGCCTGCTTAAGGGACATCAAACACAAAAAAGCCAACAAACCTTAAGTGAACAAAAACCACAGATGTTAGGACGTATACATTTTCTTCTTCTTTGTTGTATGGGTTGTTGCCGTAACCCGACGACTAGGCGCTGTTTTGAATCAGAGCGTAACCGGCCGGTGATTCCAGCCAGCCCAACTCTTCCAGGAAGTCTCCCTGTGCCTTCATGTCTCTGAAGACATCCTGGAGTCTACCCGGATGGCCCAGGTAGTGCCAGGTAGTGAGCCGGGTGTGATGGCACTGCCTTGCATTCCATCAGGACGTGAGTGGCTGTTTCTTCTGCATCCATACATCCTCTGCATAGGGGGCTGTTCTGTTATACTTATGGCGAAAAGGTGCTTGTTAAAAATGCCATGACCGGTTTAAGCACCTACTAGAAGACGTAGACGCGACCTTAGCTGTAAGAGGGCTTTTGGTAGCCTTATATTTACTGTCGGCATTGCTGCTAGTGATGAAAGGACTCGAGGTTTTTAAACCTTTTCAAACAAGACTCGCCTCAATTTTTAGGATTCGACTCAAAAAATATGACTTGAGGTTTTACTAATGTAAGATGACTTCAGTCATAGAGCTCAACTCTGAAATAAAACGACTTGAGTCTTTAAATACGAGTTATAACGACTTAGCCGGAAGTCTTTTAGTAAAGAACTCTAATTTATTAAGATAAGATGAACTGCTTAACATGAAATTATAATAAACTTCAGTAATTGGTCATTGCATTATTATTGAGTTTTCTAATTTTTAATAACTTAATATTCATAACATTACAATTTAAAGATAATTGCAATGAATTGCAAAAAATAATTAATCGAATCTAACTTACTAATACTAATACGTTCAGCCATGAAGGTAAACAGATAGATATTAAATAACAAAAGACGTATTAAAGTTACACGGGACAATTTTTAAATACAAAAAATATAAGGTAATCTATATACGTATGAACCTTTTTAACCTGTAATAATTAGCGTATGAACACGACATACATATCCAGATTAATTCTAGTACACGACTATATTTAAAAAGGGTTCGAACCTTTTCGTTGAGACTTAGTCGTTTAAAATTCGGAGGCATTTCAAAATGACTCAGTCTTAAAATAGGCCTCGAGAACCAGTCTTGGACTCAAATAAGGCTTAGGGTTCAGGTTTAAAGACTGATTGAGTTGTAAACAAACTGACTTTAGACTTTTTTTCCTTTTAAAGAGCTTAAAAACCTCGAGTCCCTTTATCACTAACTAGCTGTCCTAGTAAGCCCGCGACTTCGTCCGCATAGAATTTACCAAAAGAAAAAAAGTAGCCTAAGTTACTCCTTATTACACCAGCTACCTGCCAAAAAAGGTCCTGTCAAAATCGGTTCAGCCATTTCAGAGTTTAGCCGGAACAAACAGATAGACAGACAGACAAAAATTGAAAAAAATGTTATTTTGGTGTATGTACCTTATACTTATATTATTTATTATTATATTAGGTTGGGGAAAAAGTCTTTTCGCATTATAGTATGTATAAACTTGTAATAAAATCTCTTTGGCTATATATACTATTTGTATCTGGCTGGTTTTGGTATCATTGAAAGTTTAAATTTTAAAGAACATAATTCCAAATTCAGATTAGGAAAATGTGTGATTTTCATTTGTTTTCATTTGATGAGTGAATCTAATGAAGAAATTCGATACATTTTAAAATTTTACTACAAAAAAGGTAAAAATGCAACGCAAGCCGTGAAAAAAAATTGCGATGTTTATGGACCTAGAGTGCAGTGTCTGTGAGAGTAGCACAAATTTGGTTTAAGCGTTTTCAATCCGGAAATTTTGATGTCAAAGATGCACGTCGCTCTGGTCGCCCTATTACAGATAAAATGGATGCCATTTTTGAAAAAGTGGAGCAAGATCGGCATGTCAGTAGTTACGACGTAGCTGAAGAACTGGGAATTGACCACAAAACAGTTTTGGCGCATTTGAAAAAAACTGGGTACACAAAAAAGCTCGACATTTGGGTACCTCACGAGCTCACTGAAAGAAACCTAATGAACCGTGTACTCATTTGTGATTCTTTATTACGACGTAATAAAACCGAACCATTTTTGAAGAAGCTGATAACTGGTGATGAAAAGTGGATCACGTACGACAAGAACGTGCAAAAAAGGTCGTGGTCAAAGGCCGGTCAGGCTTCACAGACTGTGGCGAAACCCGGGTTAGCTCGCAACAAGGTGATGCTGTCTGTGTGGTGGGATTGGAAGGGCATTATTCATTATGAGCTGTTACCACCAGGCAGGACCATCGAGTCTGAACTCTACTGCGAACAACTGATGAGATTAAAGCAAGAAGTTGAGAGAAAGCGGCCGGAATTAATCAACAGAAGGGGTGTGGTTTTTCATCATGATAACGCTAGACCTCACACATCTTTAGCCACTCAGCAAAAATTAAGAGAGTTTGGCTGGGAGGTGTTAATGCATCCGCCGTATAGTCCTGACCTTGCACCTTCAGATTTCCACCTGTTTCGGACTCTTCAGAATTCTTTAGGCAGTGTCAGGTTAACATCACGAGAGGACTGCCAAAACCACTTGTCGCGGTATTTTGACCAGAAGTCCCAAAATTTCTATAGCAATGGGATCATGTTCCTACCTACAAGATGGCAAAAAGTTATCGAACAAAATGGCACCTACATACTTTAGTTAAATGTAAATAAACTATATAAAAAAATGTTTTGAATTTTCTTAAAAAATGCGAAGAAACTTTTTCCCCAACCTATTATATTCATATGCATGTAGTAAAAACGGTTATTTCAATATTACAAACAGACACTCCAATTTTATTTATATGTATAGATGTATAGATTACTGCCCTATACATAATAGATAAAGGGCGTATACATAAATAAAGCTGGTTACAGGCGCCGTTCTGCCAATGCTTTTCGGTATTAGTAAAGTTTTTCAGTCTAGTAGTAGACGGTGCAGAGTCATTCTCTATACCTTTGTGTAGAACGCGATAAGTTCAATCAGCGTTGTGTTTCCAGGTTACTTTAGACAGGCAGCCGCTGCCTATATCAGCTTGATTTTTAATAATTATTTTCCAAACATCATCATTTTAAACACACAACCAATAACAAGTTTCTTTTTTCACACCAAAATCAATTTTAAGTGGTAAGATAAAACACGATCTCATTTATCATCATATAAGATAATCTTACATCCTGAAAATCTACCGTGTCTGCGTCAATCACGTGTACGACGCATATTAATGGTTGCGGGGGCGAGTAATCCCTTAAAACTTTGTTTTGATTTAATAACATATTTCACGAGAAAAAGTCGAATTGAAATAGGTTGGAAGTTTTCAGGAACTAACGTCCGAAATGAATTATGATAAATGAAGAGGCGTTGCCTGGCTCTGCAATTTTTCACGTTCAAGATGTCTCAACCGTTCATTGGCTGATAATAACCTAAAAAATTCATTTAAAGAATACTCAAAAAAGGCTTTATTATAATATTAAAGATTATTTGGATGATGCTAACTTTAAAATTTTATAAAATCATTAGGTCACCCGCCATACGTTACGTTGCAGGATTTACAATTTGCCTACCGATGACGCCTTCAGTAGTGAAAATGTCTAAACAAGTTACTACTATATTAAGGTTTCCAGTTTTATTAATGTACTCTTGGTTGTTGATTAACAATGATGGATGAATAAAATTGATTTCTGAACGAAACATTTATATTCGATCGGTAAGAATACGTAGAATGTTGTTTTTACTATTTTCCTAGCACTTTTCCATATTTTCTCAATATATAAACTTTCCTTGGATTTCCACAAACATTTTAAAACCAAAATTATCCAAATAGGTCCAGCTGATCTCGAGTTTTAGCGAGACTAACGATTTGCACTTTATATATTTACTTTCTCGTATACGTAGTATAGATCGAGGAAGTCTTGTAATCGTCAAAAAATTCGACCTCGTTTTTTTAATTTACACGTTTTGGACCTCTCTGAGTCCAAAAATACCGTTTTGGAATTTATTATGTCTGTGTGTGTGTGTTTGTGCTTTAGCACGATAACTCAAGTATGCTTTAGCTTATTGCAACCAAAAACATGCATGTATGGCATCAAAATATAAGGATTCTATAAATTTTTGAGTCGTTTCCGGTGTACGAGAAAGTCAAGAGGGACCACTCCCGATTTTTTAAATATAAAGAACATTATATTTTTGTTATTTTTCTAAATAATTCTTGATGGATTTGAATATTCTTATTTAATGTTCTCTTAGACTTGCGCAAACACTACACGTTGTAAATAAAACAACTTTTAATTAACTCGCGTCTAAGTAGATTTTACATTTTGTTATTATTGCCCGACGTTTCGTAACACTTTGCAGCTTTCGTGGTCACGGGAATACTGTTGGAAGACTTCTGTTATGTGGACTATTCTTATGACCATTTCTTTTAGATTTACTTTAAAAATATGGACTTATCATTATTTTTTTTTAATAAATTTTGATGGAAAATTATGTTAGAATAACATTTGTTTTACTCTGAAATAAGACAACGTTATTCTCTCAGATATTGGAGATAACTTAGCTAGTTCATTCATTTGTTGAGCATTTCAGTTTCCTTATTCTACTTGACACCATAAATCTCTACTTTATAGAAGACCGCAGTACAAAGGTACATAGCAAAGGATAAAGAAAGAAAGACCTAAACACTGTAATGAGTCTATTAGTAATCCTGTAGAGGCGGCCCGAAATAAAATTTATGGGACAAGCGTAATGAGATTTAGTGGGGGAAGATGCAGTGGTTCAAAAGGGTCTTAAGCTTTATTGCAGTTTTTTAAGTGTAGTTTTAGTGTCTACAATCATCTGAATTTGCTGAACGTAATTGAGTGTAAGTTGCTTTCTTCTTAGGTAATGTAAAATAATAATAATAATAATTTTTTACATCCATATTTATTGTTAGTAAAAACTCACTTAAAAACTAGTGTTAGTAATAAAATTAAATTCAGTTACATGCCCATAAAATAAGGCAATATTCAAATTCAAATATGAACAATGTCAATTCATATCAGAATAAAATTAATATATTATAGTAGGTTACCTACATTAAAACAATTATTTGGCAGCACGGTCAGACACTAAAACATGTATTAAATTTAAATGTCTCACCATTGGACCGTCTACCCTCTGGGCTATACCTTGCAGAATGCTGTTCGGGCTGCCACGCACGCGGCTCATCAAGGATGCTATCCTCATACGAATAATTGATGCGAAGTCATCAACTCGTGCTTCTGTAAACATCCCCGAGGCAGTACAGAAACGCGGCAGCCACAGCAGCATCCTGAAATATGTTAGTGGACGCGTAGGGCGCTGAATGCCTTTTGAGTATAGCCAATCCATAGGCTGCATGTGTAAAAGCTCTGACAATAAGCTCTAAATAACGTTAACTAACGTTTAAGACAACTTAAAGTATATTACTTTCTTCATAGAATGACACAAGTTTTATAATATATTTTTTTAAATTTATAAGAAATATTGGTTGTCTGTAGTACACAAACTGAGATCGCTACTTAGAACCTCGGGTTACAATGTTTTTTGCTTGTTTCGTTATTGCTTTACCCTTATGGATTTCGTTAAAATCAAGTGTTTTTGAAAAGTCAAGCCAAAACGCAACTTTTTTGACTCTGCTTATGTGAGTATCATGCAAGTTAACTGCATTAATTAAGCTTCAAAGCAACAGGAAGTTACAACTATAAATAACATTGTAACTGATAGGTATGGTGGTTGTTTGAATAGATTCTGTTTTAATTATTATACCCGGTAAAAAGTTATCTTAAATAATGTATTACGTTTTTTCCATTTGCTAAGATTACACGAGGATATTGATGTTTTGTCAATTTATACGATTTTTTGAGCAGAACACGTGGTTGGAATGATATAAAAAACTTTGAAGTGTATATGAGGCTAATAATTTTTAAAGCGGTCAATTGATGCCAATAATAATTTATTATTGCGCGCAAAGTAATTTATGTTTTTAAGAATCTCAATGTTGAATGTTCTAGAGCATGTTAGTTAGTTATATCTTAAACTCAATAATTCAATATCCAATTATACAACAATATTCGAAATGCTGCTGATAAAGGATATAATGTGCTTATAAATAACTGGACGCTGAAATCCAAAATATTGCAAAATATCTATCTATATATTATAAACTAGATGACCCGGTGTACTTCGTACCACCTATTCACGGAGTACTAAACGTCTTTGCACCTATCCTAACGACATTAAAACTCTTCCTTCGCTAAAATGGCGGAACGTCAAATATTTGACAGGAAAGTAGGCAGAACAGTTTATATGGGAAAATGAAATTGTTGTTTTTACTATCTTCCTCGCAATTTTTCCATATTTTCTCACCTTTTAAACCTTCCCTGGACTACGTCAAACATTTCAAGACCAAGATAAGATAAATCCGTTCAGCCGTTCTCGAGTTTTAGCGAGACTAACGAACAGCAATTCATTTTTATATATATAGATTATTTACAAGTTTGAACTACTGACTAAGTAAGAGATGGAAAACAACAAACCCTTAGCAACGAAATTAGTTTCGCCCATATCGGGTATTCCACTCGACACCACCAGAACGACACCCCAGGAGGTTTCGTTTGCAATCACTATTCCGCTCGACACCCTCAGTGATCTCGAAGCAAGCTATACTTACGTAGGTAGTAACCACTAATAAATACCTAGACTGTGATACTGTCAAAAACAAAGAAGACAATTTGATGTTATTATATGAAAAGGCTTTTAACTACGAGTATCGAATGGAATAGTGATTCCAAACGACACCTCCTGGGGTGTCGTTCTGGTGGCGTCGAGTGGAATAAACGGCCCAAATTATTGTCAATGTGGCAGCCATACCATGGCATACATACTCGTAAGAAGCATACATCTCTCCTACTTTCGATAAACTTAATGTCTAGATAAACTAATATAAGTATTATTATAATTTAATACTCGCGTAGCTGTTATTATTCTTTGAATAACAAGTAGCTTAAACTTTTACATCTTGTAGAATATGCTCCTGACTCAATTGCGGACGTGTTTATACACTCGAATTATGATTGTCATGGAAGATCGTGCTTATTACTTCCATATTTTAGGATTTCCAATTACTCTACAGTGACATAATTTAGTGGTGTTGTTTATAGGACTACTTCAAACTGCTGTCAACAAAGTTCGAACTTTCAATCAGTTTTAAGAAGCATGGAATCATTTAGATCTGTACAAGTAAATACCAGTTTGGAGCATTTAGGACAACACTCCACTGATATGGAGACGGAATGGAGCACAGATGTTTTGAAAATACGAAAATTCACACTGTTTGTGGCACATTAATCTTGGCTATTTATTTTCGAGGCGACTAACAACTTAAAGGGCGACTACCTAGTTATTTTGTTACTAAAAAATAAATTGGTAGCGATTGAATATTTTAACAATAATTATATCACATGAGCTTTCAAATGCAAGGATTTATCAATAATAAATAATGGCCGCTACTTTAACGTAACAAACACATTAAATAGGGCCAATGAAATTATTCGCAAGGTACTACGTCCGGGTACTACAGATTAAATAATGACATGGCGACTATAATACTTACAGTGGGATAACAAACATTGTATTATTGGCAACTACAGGATTCCATACAAGTAAAGTATTTAATTACCTAACTACATATTTGTTTCTGTGATTGGCAGGTTAGGGTTATTTTTTTATGACTAAGCAGAGTGCAGAGTGCACTGTTTTTGGGAATCAATGTCAGTTTAAAATAAATCAAAGTGACAACTACAACACATTATTAAGCTGATTATTAAGCTGCTACATTCTACTTAAAATTATACTTCACTGTAGCTGCCAACCTATTATTTTTGCTACCGGCCTTAATTTATTTTTTAATTACAAATTAAGAATAATTTGTCGCCGCGTTAAATACATGTCATTAAAATTTAGTTAGAACGATTTTTGCCGAAACTTCGTTCAGGTTCTCAATTTCTATTCAAAGACAGGTCAAACCAGGACTTTATTCAGTCTACAAATCCCTAATTGGCTCTGATCCTTTTTAATCAATAAAATTTCGTAACCTTACTGAGATGAGAGATATGAACATATTTAAAAATTTATCAACCCATTCTTATGAATTAAGTTGACTTTAACGTTCCGTTTTTGTAAAATTGTAGGACGATGGTGGAACGTAAAACTTGGTGCAAATGGCCGATAGTCTATCTCTTCTTGTGCATAGTTGTAAAATGGAGTGTAGCTCTTGGGGAAAATGATGAAAACCTAAGGAAAATGACTTTAGGTTTCCTTTCAAACACTTCGGTTACGATATGAAGTCCCCGGCAAGGCTTTTTCACAAGTCTACGTGAATTTGATCAAATAATTGCAAAAAGGGCAAAATGTAAAAAGCGGCAAAGCTTGTGCGTGTGGTAGTGCTGAAAAAATCGTGCCATTGGTGCAAACTCTTATGAAACTACTTTTCCATTTGTTCCTGGGTATACCACCTACTATAGAGTCGTTTAAAAACATAAAATGTTCGTTCATGCATCATCTACCTATTACACGATACATCATTCTTATAGTATCAAATGTTTTTCAATTTTAACTCCAAAGACTAGACATTTTCCATAATAATAGGGGTTAAAGTATGAAATTGACGATTTTTTCCTCATTATTCATTAGTGTATAATTCCTTTAATACAATAGTTATGTCCATTATTCTTTTTTTATTTTAAACTTCATTACAAGGACTTATATTTATGTATAAAATTATATCCTTATTTATATTTTTTTCACTAGAAATACATCTTCAAAAACAGCTCGTCCTGAGAGGTGTCCGTCTCCGTTATAAAAATATGAATATTTTTTTACAGGTATCAATTCTCAATTTTTTTCTCTAAGTATCCTATAGCTTAATGTTGTGTAAATATATCCACAAAATTACACAAAATTTAGATTTGTAGTTCCTTAAAAAATCGCAAATATATTTGTATGAAAAATTAATTTTCGTTAAATTCTCGATACAAAACGGCAATTTCATACTTAAGCCCCTAATAATTTGTTTAGCTTTTCTCGCAAGATTTGAACTAAAACGATAACATTTATCTCAATTCATTATGTTCCCCAGCTAGTCCGCTTTATTTTGATTGCATCGTATTTAACCGCCATGGTAAATATTGGAATTGGACAAATGCGGTGAATGAGTTGACCCGAGCGAGGAGCGTGTTCGACGCCCGGCGGTACGCGGCCCTCACATTCCGCCGCCACACGAGGCTTAGAGCGGACGCACCGTCAATTTGTTCCTCTTTTACCCGCGAACTTACCGCTAGCTTAACCCACTTACTTTCTTATTCTAACCGGTATCTATGCTTCAAACAACCAAAAAGTGAATCTCAAGTTTCGTAACAGTTAACAGTGAATTTTCTGTTTATTACGACTAACAATTCGTACGACAAGTTTTAAATCAAAATGAGTCAGTGTTTCCAAGTTTTTAAGTGTTTATGTTAGTAGTTCTCTATATTGTGTTAGTAGTGATTGGAAAACCAAACCTGTGGAATGTGCTCACTGCGGCTTACGTACAATTTGCCTCGATCTAAATAGAGCGGTCGGTGGTTAAAATTGTATGTCATGGAACTAATGGTACACGGCTAACACTTTGCCGACTTTGTTCATCTACGATCGAGATACAAGGAAACTCTTCAACATGAAGAGCAGCCAAAGTTGTTGGCTACTTGTTATTGTTATTGGAGTCACAATAACCACTGCAACGGCCATTGATGACTATTCTTGCTCGCCTGATCCAGACAACAGGTTTTCTAAACCAGGTTTGAGATTTTATGGGCTTGGATTATTGATGCCATCGAATTGTGTAATACACGCATTCTATCCTTCTTAGGGACCACTTCGGATATTTGAAAATCTATAATTAAAATATATTCAGTCCCATGAAGTTACACAAACTGATGTAAAATATTCGAATTGGAGCCTAATTCTTAATTTCGAATGATTATGAAATTCTAACTAATATAAAATACTTTGCACTCTGTAATCTTATCAGCATGAGCTACAAAGCCATTTTTATTCTTCTGCTATGTAACTACCTACAAAGTCAGTTTATAGACGTCAAACATGGATCACAGTTTGTGGAATGAATGTATGACGTTAATGTAGATGGTGTTATTTACTTAACACCGACTACAGATAAAATTACTGGTGTGGTAACGTGGATTTTCATTGTTTACTTTTTATATTTGGAGTCGCGATTCTATTAAACATTTTGTAGGTTGCCCTCTTTGGTACGTTTCAATCGTCAATGATTGTTTACTTTTCATATTTATATATTGCGTCCACGATTACGCTAGTGAGGAGAACCACATTGTACCCACGCGCTCGCTCAAATGGAACACCATGCGCTATCGTGTATGAAAAAAACAAATTAAAATAATCGGTTTGCCAATTTGAGACTTACACGATAAGAATAAGATGAAAACAAACTTATCTTTCTTGTTTGTCTTATCATTTAGACTTTCCTTCTCTACATCAGGAGGATTGCTAAGACTTTATAAAAACACCGAGACTGTTATAAAATAAACCAAAGTGAAATATTAATTAGGTACTAAAGATAACTATTGATAAATTTAATGTAGAAGAATATTTCCCAAATGGCTTTGGCTCATAATGATAAGAAATTATATAGAAACACAATAATTTAGGTAATTATTTTAACAAGCTTCTCGGAATGTAACTCTATCACTTTTCTTCTTGCAATCTAGCATTTACATTTTAATTTGTGGTCACTAATTTATGATTAAGGCTTGGTTATGTCATAACAACGTAAATAACAAGAAGTTAAGGTACTACGGTTACATGGCTGTGGGTTCGAAAAGCTTCTTGAGTAAGTATGCTGAAGTGATAACAACAAGAATTGTGCTAACATAATGTGCACAGTTATCAGTTATACCCGATATTGCATTTTGACTAATGAATTAATGGGATACTTGCACCAATGAATTGCCGCCAGGAATCCTCGACCTGCTTGGGATTAATACACTACAAAGTAACGATGCCTCTTGTAAAATAGTTCATATCAATAAATAAAATTTTATCAGTTACCTCACGCACATGGCTGTAGTTGTATCATTACGTATCTTCGTCTTGGCATGTTTATGATTGTAGGTAGCCACATAATAGTTCTAATTTAATTCGAGACACGATGTTAAGGTTTAATGTAGCAACAAATGTTATACCTGCGTTGCGTAGTCACATAATTGCAATGTGGATTTTCATTTGTGACTTGTAGCTAGGTAGGTACCTATATTATTTAGAAAAAAAAAACGCGGCTTCACTATGTAGGTATGTTACTATAGTAGCAACTATCAATGTTTACGGTTTGTCAAAGTTTGTCATTTATGTTGAAATGTTATGAAGTGTATGCCGGTTAAAACTACGCCTTGTTCATGACTGAGAACATCCTACCTACTTATTAATTTTGGTGTTGAAAACAACTTACCTCATTGCGAAACTAATATGCAAAAGTACAAAAACTTTCTTAACACTAAATAATATATCTTAACACTGTGATACCAGTGATACCAATGATATAATATCATTGAGTGATACCATATATCCTAGCTCATAGCCTAATAAGCAAAACTCCTCATAAAACTATAAGTTTAAATACCCCTATTTTTGAAGATAATCTTTATAATGAATATGATATCAATATAATGCTTCTACACAGCGTTCACTATAATTTATAAATACTTACGATCCTGGAAAACGTCGTATTACAAAATTATAATAGGCAAGTGAAACCATGGACGTGCTCGAAATTTAATAAACAAACACTCCTTATCCTATTTAAAGAGCACTATAATAAACCTCTGTATTTGGAGCAGCAGCTGCCAAACACTTGATACAATGTATCATGTATTATAGGTCTATGAACTTGAAAAATTTAAAACATTTATAACTCGAATATAATACAAAGAATACACAAAGAATAAAACAATATTTGCTGAATGTTCTTTTGTAAAACTTCATGTGAAGTAGGTACAAGATTGTCATCGAGCGCTCGATGAAGATTGCTTTTGGAAGTTACTCCCGAGTTCTTGTTGTAAAAACACGTGTTGAGAGACTCCATTTTTAACCTAAATCAACCGTACATTTTTTTGGCAAAATGCGTACGTTTAATGCAACCCGACGCCATTAAGAATAGAAGATTGCTTTTTAACCGACTTCCAAAAAGGAGAAGGTTCAATGTTCGTCTGTATGTATTCTTTTTATATACTGGCTGTAAAAGACATGAACAGTCAAACGAGAACCATGTATTCTATACATCAAAATAAGACATATTTCAAAAAAAATATGGCTGGGAAATGATTTTTATTTTTTGGTCTTAAAAAAAATTGCAAATTGTACCGCGCAATATAAAGGGCTCTACTCGCACGCAACTCGCAAAACCGCGATGATTTTGCCAGACGGCGGCCCCGTTCGTTAGTGTCCGTGCGCATCGACTGAGCTCCATTGAACGCTAACGTTTTGAAGCCATTTTTTGTTATGAAATACTAAAAAAAATGATAATGTTTCTTTGGACAATTATTTAGAAATAACGGATAGAATACGTTTTCATAAAAAAATGAAAAAAAAAAATTATGACTTTGACCTTCAATAAAATCGTAACTATCAATTTCCCAGGTATAGTCTAAAGAAAAAAAAATGTTATGGTGGTGAGCAGAATACATGGTTCTCGTTTGACTGTTCATGTCTTTTATACCCTGTAATTTGTGGACCAATTTTAATAATTCATTTTTTATTCGTTAGTGTTTAAAATAGTCAAGTGAGCGTAAATTCAGATCAGTCATTGCATTAGTATTGAGTAAACAACGGTTGCAAACTAAAAAAATTTAATATTAAAAGGCATTTTTTAACGCCCGACGCAAAAAGAGGGTCGTTTTAATTAGATTTATAAATATACTAGCGCTCCGCACGCGAGTTCGTCCGCGTGGAGTATTGTTAAAATCAGATTGAAATGAAATAAATATAGCCTGTTTCACTCAGGAATAATGTACCATTCACGGTGAAAAAATTTTTGAAATCGGTCCGGTAGTTTTTTATTAAAAAAATCGTATTCAGTGTGTGTTATAATGTGCGTTCACCTTTAATGTATTAAAATAGTGCGCGTCAATCGCAATGCGTTTTCCGCAGCGTATGCTGCATATAACAACCGCGTGGTTTAGAATAAAGAAAGAAAATAAATAAACGTTGACACCTAACCTCAAAAAAATGAGCATTAACTAATGCATAAACGTGACAGAAAAATGTAAATAAATAAAGAAAAAATACGATTGAAACTAACGTTATTTTTTTTATCTCAATTCCTTTTCTTAGCTCATAATTATTATTCACTGATTACTTATTTGAACTTCGTTTCACCTTAATTTTTTACACTTAATCATAATTGAATGTTAAGTATGAAAGGGATCTCCATAGTAACCAAAAAACAAAATTGCAGCACATGTATAAAGTGTGAAAGGGATCTCCATGGAAACCTAAATTGTCTAATAAATAACAAAATAGCAGTACGCACGTCATATAATGATGAAATTATTATAATTTTCATAAGCATATCTAATTAAAAATAAATAAAACAGCTCATTTTACTCCTGGATAATATAGCTTTCTTGTGGTGAAAGAATTTTTAAAATCGGTTTAGTGGCTTAGGCGCGTAGGCGTAACAAACAAACAAACTGTCACAATTATAATATTAGTATAGATTATTTTTCTTGATGGAATAATTTCTGCGTTTACAAACGCGTAAATATTTTTAAAACTAAAAATTCCTTTTAAAAAATTGACCTGCCTTGGCGGGAATCGATCCCGCCTGGGGCAGGTCGATTATTATCAGTGTATTTTTTTTTAGTTTTAAAAATATTTTTTAAAAGTTATTCCATAATATAAGGTAGTTTCATCTAAACTGGGCGATAAATATTTGCAAAAATATTTTATTCGGATCTTAGAAGTGCAAATTTCAAAGATTTTGAGTATGTACCTACCCATTATTTAACCACAACGTAATCATAAAACTGCAAAGATACAAATCTACTAGCGAGGATATGCGCTCTGAATTCTGTTATAATAGACATCTATTAAAGTCCTCACGAAACGGAGCATTTTATTTCGTATAGTCTACCATTAACTTAATAGACGTAATAATCAAAATAGACCCAGACGTAATAATCAGAGTAGTAAAATGGGCTCTGTATACTGAACAGACTGTTTCAACAAACTGTTTCCAGACGATGACACATTACCAGTAAATAAAGCAAGTTAAAGTCAAGAAACACTGAGAACAAAATTTTATGCAGTGCAGTTGAGTCAGATGGAAGTAGTCACTTAAGTGAATAGTAACCGAGATAAATATAGAGAAGATCTATCGTATTGTACGTCTGTTATAGCGCCCGTATCGATGTATATAATTATAAATATGGACTGCTGCGACTTAATTGCCATTACGTGACTTCCGAGATACAATCAGACATTGTTAGTGTTGTGTGAACAAATAATATGGATTCAAAGGTTGATGTTCTTGTTGAATTGATAGTTATTAATTTATATTTTTGGATGAACTTTTATCTCTTAGCGGAGTGGCCAATAACTTTGACTATGCAGTTTCGAATCTAAGATTATTTAAGATAATTTATAATAGATTAATTATAGGTACCTAGTTATTCATATCTTAGACCATAAACAAGCTATTTAGATCTAAATTTAAATAATTAGTTATTAGACACGGTAATTTTTTCGTAAGTCAAAATTATTAAGTTTGGAGCAAACTTTCAATATACTAAGTATGTGAAATGACACAATTAGCTCTTTTGTCTAACTTTAACTAATGGAGGAAGTCTTAGATTAAAACAAAAAGGCGGACTAAGTGAATAACTTTTGAGCACACCAATTTGCTTCCAGTGAACACATTGCTTCCCAATTTCAACTATTCGTAAGAATTTACACTTTTCTGGTAATTTTTCCTTTGTCTTGGCCATTATGCTTCGTACTAACAGAGCTGATTTGAGTACAGACAACAGCACGTTGGGTTACCACAAACTGTCAAATTTTCCCAATCGATTATGCACTTTATATTGAACAATCTTAGGTTGAAAATCGTTTGGAGAAATTTGACAGTTTTGTATAGCCCGACGTGCTGTTGACTGTACATAAACAAAATAGATTTTGGAATAATTTTTGCGTTTACGAACACGTAAATATTTTTAAAACCAAAAAAATACACTGATAAAAATCGATCTGCCCCAGGCGGGAATTGAACCCAGCATTTTCCGCAATCCGGGCGGCTGTGTTAACCACTACGCTACCGGGGCACTGCTATCGCTGTCGAAATTTGTCAGTGCTTGGTGCTTATGTTTTTATGGTAAACATTGTTTCAACAAATCTTTGAAATTTGCACTTCTAAGATCCGAACGAAATATTTCTGTAAATATTTGACGTCCAGTTAAGGTAAAACTACCTTAAATTATGGATTAATTTTTGTGTTTTAAAACGCGTAATTATTTTTAAAACTAGAAAAAACATGTAATAGATTTAATTAAATCCTGCTTTATTTCGAATTTGACATATAATAAACTTACCTATTAACCTGTAGTACCTGTAATGTATATACATTTTCTTCTTTTATTATACAGTGTGTCTGGTCATGAGTTAGCGATAATAATTTTATCGGTAAAACCTCCTTGGGGATCAAATATGACTGTTTTTGGATCAGCCGCGTTTCAAATATTTTTTATTTGGTTTTAGGCACCTGCTGAAAATATCGATTTCTCTGGACAGAAACGGCCTGGTCTTACGGTCTTACAATGTGTAAATTTTAATGTCTAAAATGTCATAAAAAATCTTTAAGACAATGTATAAAAATCAATGTTTCTATGTTTGTCCTCTATGCATTCCGAAACCAAAAGATTTATTCTGAAAAGGCCAAAAAGGGTAACCTAGTAAAAAAAAATTACGTAACGCATGCAAAGTGCAGTAGTATTATAATTATGAATGGCTTTTCGTTATGTTCGATAAAATTCCAGAAAGGCCTGACTAATTTTTGTTTTAAAATATTAGTGAAAGTCTAGGGAAAGTTAAAATTGTGAGAAAATATTTGAGTCGTAAGTCGAAATCGTTCCTACCTGTCAAACATTTGAATCAGCTCGTTCCATAGTTCAGATATCAAATTCGTTCATCTTTCATCATTTAGTCACAAAAGGGAATAGTTCAGTTTACTCTTAATTTTACCCTAGTAAACTAACAGCTTTGACTTAAAATGAACATTAACCAATATTATTAAAAAATGACATTTTAATTCTTTTTATAGATAAGAAAGTACCTAATTATAGCACTATTGTGCATTGTATTTATTTACTTTTGGCTGGCTATTTCCGTTATTAACCGTTTATCGTTTATTTTCATGAACTATCTCGGAAACTACTGAACCCATTTTAAATAATTTTTATACTACACCTGATCGGAACAGTAGCTATATATTATCCCCTTAAATTGAAAAGAGAAAGTTGATATTTTCTTCGGCCTAAATATGCGGGAGGAAAAGTTGTATGAAATTCCATTTCTAACGTGTTTAGCGGGAGGAAAAGTTGTATGAAAATCTATTTCTAACGCGACGCCGCCGCCGCCGGCGGGGTACGCGCGTGGCGGCGGTGCTCGGGACGCGCGCTGCGTCAACGACAGGCCATTGGTTGGTCGGTGTTTCGTAGAACGTCTGCAACTAGTGTTGCATAATCAGAATATCTTTATAATTTTATATAAGTACTGCTTATTGCAATTTAACAAGTCTTTGAATGTTCCTCACAAAAAAATCAATCAAAAAAAATCTCATTTCTATAAATGGTTTTCTAATTTTCTTTCTTCTAATCTTTTTATATATAAAATTCAAAGTTTATTCAAAAATTTGTAACCATTTACAAAGTATTTATTTTTTGCTTAACTTAAGAGGGGATGTCTATTAATTACGTGAGATGCTTAGAGGGGGTCGAGGCGAATCGCGCCCAATCTCACGAGTCTCGGTAAGTGTCATGTAATTTTTTTCCAGTCAAAAACAGTGCACACTTGTGAGAAAATTGGGTTAAATGTTTTGTGTTCTTAAAAATGTTTCTTTACGAAAATAAATTATAATTTTATTTATTTAAATTTTTTCGTAATGTCCGATCTCAGTAATCATAAACACTAGTTTTGTTTAAAGAATATTTAAGCAAATTGGGTTTTGTTAAATAAATCCAACGCATTTACCCTATTAATACAAATTTTGAAAAATCTTATGTGAGATAGGGTGACGGGGGTAAATCTCCCAACATGTGAGATGTTGGGAGATTGATGAGGGGAAGAGGTCAGATAATCATCAATAACACCTCACGTGGTCGCCCCCGTATGTCATTTTCACAAAAAACCGCAAAGAAAGAACATATTAATAAAGTAATGTCTTTCCATCGTGTTTAAGATTAAACCCCGATGAAAGTTACTACTTTCGTCGGGGTTCTTCCTTTATGCGTTGATGTAGTCGCATAAGAAAACGTTATACGTCTAGACGAAATATCAAAGTGTACAAATTGAAACAGACCTATACCATTGTGCACAGAGCAGTGATTTGTGCCGGAGGTGACACAGCCTCCGAGAGGTGCCCTCCCTAGATGACTCATCGAGCGTTTCGGATGAACGGAGCATAGTTTACAAGAATCGACGTAATTACTTGGAGAGGTGACTCACAAGTACGCTAAAGTTAATGCGAGCTCATTGTTTTTAAAACCATTTCACAATATTATATTGCCTGTTAATTGTGAGTCCTTAAAAATAAAACTTATACGTAGGAGAGTTTGAGTTGTTTTAAAGATAACACGCAAGTTAAACAACCACCTAAGCTTTTTAGTGCTGAGTCAAAAAGCGTTGAAATTTAAGTTGTTATTTCTTGTACGGTCCATTTTATTTCGAAATAGCTTTCAACAATTTGGAACTCTGCCGGTTTCTCACTTTACTAATACTTCTGTGTATGGTTGATATTTTACTAATTTACCTAATAATGCCTGAAGAAGTTTTTATCATTGGTCTTCATATCTGAAAAAATCATTGTAAAAATTTTGGTATCAATTACTTTTTTTTATCTTAATATTGACTTAATGGAATATAATTGTTTGTTTTATTATACTATGTCACAGATGTTCAGCTTTGTTCCGATAAAAATAAACCATTTTTTGCGACCAAAGGTTTAACGTGTACGATTGAATTGATAGCTGGAGTGAATTGTGAGGTAATTGATGTCAAGAGTACCTGTTGATCTTGAAATCGTTTGTCACACGTCAACTATTCTTATTCTTATTCTGTAACACTGGATAAGGAACTAAAGTGGAAAACTCATGTAGACAATACAATAAAGAAATGCCAATTTAATAATAAAAATGCTTATTATAAATTAATAATCGTTATTTCATCATCACAGATCAAATTATTTTTAAATATTGAAAAGACTACTTAAATAAACGAATGTTCAGTTTTTCCCATATTAAATTTTATAAAATGTGCTATTTTGAATACAGCTTGTTTGATAAGATTGAGGATTTACCCTTGTAAAATTTATGAATTATAATGAAAAATGTTTGGTATCAATACGAGTTTGTATGGTGAATGAAACTACATATATGCATGATGACAAACATACTAATCATCCTTCCAAATGCCACGCTGTCGAGTAAATTACAACAACATAATGATAAAACTAAGGTAACACAACAAAAACGACTCCTACACATGTTTAGAAGGAGACGATGAATAGTATTAGAAAAGGATGGACAGTAACGTTCACGACTGAATGAATTGATTAAAGCAAAACGAGTTTGTTTGATAAGATAATGGTTCAAGACAAGAATCCGTAAATAGACGTGACACTGTTCCTGCGAGTACATCTGTTGGACATATTTACGATATTCCTGAAATAAGTTATTTTCCAAAGATTGTTATGTCATTTAAAGCCCTAAATCAGACCACTATAAAGTTATTCATAACGAAGATGAATATTTTAAGAATATTTTTACTATTTCTATTTTAAAGTTAGGTACTTCAATACAAATATTACGAATCAGCATCTGGAATTCGACGACTTGCTATGAGCATACCCTTTGATTTCATGGAGTCTATTTTTGGCAATTAAGTACCTCTATTCTGTGCTCAAGGTTACCTTCCGTCTAGTATTTGATTGAGTAGATGCTCAATCGCTTGCAACAACAAATTGAGATGAAAATTCTTTTCGAATAAATAAATATTCTGCGTCCGCTGCTGTTCTGGTTTCTGTAGTTTCATACAAAATTGTATAGTTTCTAACTATATTTCTTACAACTGAGTACGTTCGGGAAGGATATTAGAAGTAGGTAGATATGCCAGGAAAAAATATATAATATGGCATGGAATAATAGTTAATATCTGGTACCCATATAAAGTATTATTTTGGTAACATTTCATGCAAAATTTAACATTTTCTATTTATCTTATGATGCACATAAATATAAATAATAGACTTCATAAAATTCGTCGGATTTCCTCAGTCCTGTGCAGTTGAAAAAGCGGTCAACCGGGTAGTGAATTATTACTGATTACGTGTCAAGGAAAAATTATAAATTTATTAAATTTTCATTGAGAACATTAGTTTGATGGCGTTGCACTCCTTAATATATGCGCTCATTTGGTCATTAAAATAATTAATATAACAATATAATATATATTTATTCGAGAAAAATGCCAATGAACTCAGTGTATTTTTTAAGAATAAAACAATATACAATCTACTTTTCATAGATGCTCAAGGCTTGATAAGTTGTTATCTGCAAAAGTTTCGATGCTTCAGAGGACTTTTTATAATAAGACTGTTTAGTTTCACATAAATTCTAAACAGTCGTCTTAATACAAAACATTGATTATGATTTATTGCACTCCAAATAGAACGGACGATAAATAATAATTGTAAATAGGTAAAAATGTATAATTTCGTTGATTGTCCTGTAAAGCTCTTTGTACCTACCTAATTAAAATTTAATTGCCATGTTTTTAGTTTATGTTTGTAAAGACTAGAAGTCGGTTTTTGTATTTTTTTTCTAAAAAATATTTTTCTACTTATGGGTACATTACCCCACCCAACTGCTAGCACTGCATCAATTTATCAACACATACCTCAGAGAAAAATTAAAAATATAACAATAGGTTTCCAATTAATCAAGTGCGAAAATATATTACGGTACTTTAAATTATTTCTGTTTTTTTGTACCTGCAACCTAAGTAGTGCTGCTATCCACCATAATTGTTAAAAATCCCAGAATGCCTGTAGTTTTTACACAAAAACCGACCAAAATAATTTTATCCCTAAAATTTTGAAAGGTATTTACTTTTTTTTTCATTTTCACTCATCGAGGTGTAAAAAAGTATGGACACTTTCATTATGGCAAGCGTCCAGCCCGCCTAGCTTCTTGAAATTTTATCGAAACTGCGAACATGTATAAGCCTTATACATGTTCGCAGTATAAGGCTTTGTTTGATAAAATTTCAAGTTGGTGAACCAATGATTTTTGACAGTTCAAAGCGATAAATGGCTAGCGTTGAATCGGGTGACTTGGTCATATTTTTTCAAGAGTAGTTATGAGCAGAGCAGGTCGACACTCGCTTATCATTCAATTTTGAGGCACGCATATGTACAATTTTCCATGGTCATTACAGTACAGTCAGTAAAATTAACAACGTACGTCATACAATGTCGCACTTGTGCCTAGCCTTTGACTAGTAAAACCACTTCCCATAATCATATGGGTTACGTTAACTGTACCGCGATGTGGGTCGGTGGGTGATTCTGATTACGGCAGCGATAACAACTAGGTAAGCCAACGGCCTAATGTGCTTTCCGGGGCTCAAAAGTAGCCGTTGGTTCTTACGAATACAAAGACTTGAGCTAGTAAGAATTGGAAATAATTTATTTGTTTTAATACACTTCGTTTGGAGTTTGCATATTTACATCGTATTAAGGCGACGATAAGGGCTAGCGACCTTGGCCATACTGAGTGGACCCGCCTGCATATCACACTCAGAAAAAAAAATTGTTTATAAAAATCTAAATGTTTTTTCTGATATCGATCACAAATACATATGACAACTTTTATTCCAAATGTTGAGGTTGAAACCGACCACATTTTTTTATATTTTTTCAAACAATATTTTTATTTCTCCGTTTTTAGTTTTGAAGGAGTTTTTGTTTTTATTTAAAAATAATTTATTTTTGTTTTGTAGTGTTTCAAAGAAAGGAAACCATCTCGAGATCTTTTAGACAAACAAGTAATAGAACTATAACGATATCATTGACGTCAATCAAATATGCATTATTAGGGATAACTCAAGAACTACTCGTCAGATGTCCATTGTAAAGGACGAACACGCAAAATATGCTATAACATTTATTTCCACTATATTTCTAGACAATCTAAGTAGCAATGACAAAAGTCAAAAATATAAAAAGAACAATAATATAAAATACAAAAATATATCAAAAGAGCTGCTAGCCAGTGTCTGTCGCTAACACTCCCCCCCAGTGTGGGCACTAATTATGGCTAGTATGGACTGTCGATATTCAAACGAAGTCAGGTATCTTGAAGCGCCCTTCTCGTCTTTTAGCGATACTAGACACAATTTGTAAAGGACGAACACGCAAAATATGCTATAACATTTATTTCCACTATATTTCTAGACAATCTAAGTAGCAATGACAAAAGTCAAAAATATAAAAAAGAACAATAATATAAAATACAAAAATATATCAAAAGAGCTGCTAGCCAGTGTCTGTCGCTAACATCCATCAAATTTAAATGTGAGAAGAATATTACAAACAAATTTAAAAGAGAGAAGAAGAACATGACCCGCACCCGCTTCCAAATTTTGAAAAAATATTCAAAATCGGTACACCCAGTAAAGAGATCAGTTAACATACACAATAAAAAAAATACAGTCGAATTGAGAATCTCCTCCTTTTTCAAAATCGGTTAAAACACACAGAAAAGGAAAAAAACACTTGATTTTTCTTAACAATATACTACTTTTTATTATATGTATATTTAATAGTCAAATTATCTACAAGATGAAGTAAAGTTCGCTGTATTTCGGATTGAAGGGAAAGGTAGCCAGTGTCATTACTAGGCGTGGAAGGCATATCATTTTAGTTCCCAGGATGGCAACGCACTTGCAGTGTTCAGTGATTTACCCTTAATATTGCATGTGTCTATAGGAGACGGTAACCACTTAACACAAGGTGGGTCGCAAGCTTGTTTGCCATCTCGTAATATACCTATATGGAAAAAAAGTTTTAGGAATTAACTCCGGTAGTTACTATTTTATTTTGGTAAGACCTTTTTCAAGATATATTTTAATACACTAAAATGTACAAATTTTGAAATATTCTTATACTAATTTGTTGTATAAGTAGTCTTATTTCATTGATATATTTTTTTATCGTTCGAAAAATATATCGTCTTATTCATCGTTCGAAAAATGCCTTAAATCATATTAATGATTCTTCTAGTTACTAAAGCCTCTAACCAAATCGCTGGTTAGCGAGAGTATTTTAGGAATTGACCTGGCTATTCGCTATCTTTTTTTGACAGTTGAAAGTGATGATCACTGAGCGATTTACGTATCCATTGCTGCTTTACGCGACAAGTGCCATAATAACGAGTCATGTAAAACAGCAATGGATGTGTAATTCACTCGGTGATCATCACTTTGAACTGTCAAAAAAAGTTAGGGAATAGGCCTACAGGGCTCCTATGATAGGTACCTAACCTATGTTGGAACATATACCTGTCATAGGATTCCTGTTATTCTTCTAGCAGGGTCTTTTTAGTAATTAACAATTATGAATGAAATGAATTGTGTATCAAAAAGATTAATGTACTTTCACCATTCAGTATGTATTTACTTACAGTATCAACACTCAACGATGTCTTTTGTCCTCAGGCTCTTCAAGAGTATTCGAATGATATCTTATAAATCCATGTACTTTTCTATTTCTAGTAGGTGTTTGTCAATGTCTGCTTGATACCGTTCCCTCATCAATTGCCCTCTCGTTCAAAGTGAACTTGAATGAGACTTTCGGTATAGATTTTTTGAGCAAAATAGTATTTTTAGTTGCATGTATGTTTAACTAGAAATTAGTGTTATTTAGGTAGTAAATAATAGCAGCACTCCCAACTGAGATTTCAAAATACAGACCACGTTTTACGAATAATAACGATCAGAGAGTCATCCTTATTTATTATTATGTAATCAATGTGGTCAATGTTATTATGTAATCGTAAAATCACACGTCTGTTAAATTACGTTACTCAATGAATTAGGAATGATACTTAATTCGCTGAATGTACTATTCTATTCTTAATAATTGGCGTCGCGATACATTTACGTTACGCATTTTGCCAATGTCAAGTGAAAATGTAATTAAGTAACTAATAAAAATTGTACGGTAGATTTGAGTTAAATATTGGAGGCTCTCAATACGTGTTTTTACAGCAAGAACTCGGGAGAAACTCCAATAAAATATAATGTCTCGTAAATACTTTAAGGCAATAATTATGTCAACTAAATACTTTACGAGTTAATGTTGTACCTTGGTTCTCAACAACTCAAATTCTGAGTGGATATTGTCCTGTGAAACTTTTTTTATTTTGGTGGACAGTCATCCTGTTGACAAATTATTATGAGGAATCATTGAAATAAAAGTTGAATCTGAATGAAGTTGATCTTATATATACTTGTTTTTACCATAAATATTATCAGTCGCCATCATGAGGTCTGGTTGCTATTGCCATAGTTTTCTCGCCAATCGCTCCGTAGACGCATTCAAAACTGTGACACACATTTTAAAACGAAAGTAATTTTTAATAAAGAAGTAAAATTAAGATGTGAATTTAGGTGTGGGCTAGATAAGGCCTTACTTGAAAATGAAGAATTAAAATACGCACACAAAGATATAAAAGAAAATCCATTACATGATTAGGTACTTAGTCGTTGAAATACGAGTATACCGCCTTTGCTACATGAATCAAGAAAGCCAATTTATTAGGATCAACAAATTCCCAATCCATGCGTTTATGAGTCATAAACACAGGAGTAAAATTGTATATCGGCCGTTAACTATAGCCAGGTGATAGTTCTCAAGTGTAGCTATAAAACCGTGTAATCAAAGTGGTACAGTGATAACAAGGATACTGAGCTTGATGAATAAAATTATCATACAATCGTTTGATTGGTTTTTTGACTGCCTATCATTAAAGCGTGGAATCGGGGCGGTAGTGGAACTGCGGAAAGCAATTTATTATATTTAGTCTATAGCAATATGTACATTACAAAAAATCCACTCCGCTGCCGCGCCCGCCGTCCCTCTTCTGTGTGTGGAGCGCTTTAGATATAAAATACAAGTACCTACTAGAGAAACTATCGTTTGCAAAAATGAGGGTAGGTAGCCTGTACGGCGCTAAAATATCATGTTCCGGGAGTCAGATATGTCATCTGTCAGTCATCTGATATCATTAATCATGATCAGGGATGTTCCGTATCCCTTGGAAGCATTTCGGACTAACGTCTCCATATTGCGAAAACTTCAAAACTCCTCGCGGCTGTCATCAGAGTGTCTACGCAGAGTTCTAGTATACTTCGGTCACATTGTAAGAAAAAAGGTGATAGCCTCTAAAGAAAAGGCCTCTAGGACGCAGTCCAATGCGTTTGTCCGACCAGATCAGCACCGCTATCGACTCCACAGCACACAACGTGCTCTACTCTACCGGAAAAAGACAGAGACCATAGAGACCATACGTGAGAACGTTATACAAAAGGGAGTTAGTTCACGACCCTCAACGCTGAGGGAGGACCCTCAAAGGAGGAGGATAGAAGGATATACAAATATACATATCGAAATTATTATAAGTATATATTGTCCGCTATCTAATATCCATAACACAAGTCCTTATCTAGTTAAATTGGACTAGATAATAGTTGTTTGAGCGTACAGTATAATAGATTACACTATATTATTATATTAATGTATTTACTAAATGACATCGACAATACAGTCTGAAAAAAAATCTTTCAACAGTCGCTGCGCTGTTTAAGACAATAATATAATATGATATTTTCTAGTACTATGACTAAATGGAATAAAGAGAAATACAATCTACCAACAATAATTTACTCGTAACATTAAAACTATGAGCACTAATCGTATTCATAGAGTTAATGGAAACTCTGGGCAAAAAAGACCAGTAGACTAATGGGAATACACGACGAGAGACTGGTAGGATACAAAACCCGAGTCACTTGTGAATACCCGTAGGCGACCTATGGTGTAAATGAGGTTTATCATCGTGTCATGTCATTTAACTTATTGACGTGCAATCAGGGTACAATCTATTACGACTGCTAACAAACTGTACAGATTATGCTTTAGGAAAACCTTTCTTGCAATATTTTGAGTTTATGTATATAGGTGATTATAGAGATTACAATAAAACATTTTTAGCAAAAAACAATACGAAAACCGACTTCAAAACGTACAAATTTGTAACGTAAAAACGTGAAAAACTGTAAAAACGTAATGTAACGCAAAAACTGAAAAGTAAGAAATAAATAATATTTCTATTATGAAGTTGAAATGAGCGTTATAGAAAAATTAAAGAAATTGTTGATACACTTTCATAATTATTTATTTATAAATCATACTGCAATATATTTGGAGTCGGTTGGAGTAACACCTTTAAATTTTGATGTATTATTACTGACGATCAAAGTATAGGTATTTCTTGACCTTTACTATCAAGGTCAGACTACAACAAACACGTTTCGTCACTTTTTGTTACTCATGAATAGGTTATCAAACTTAGAAACTTTGTATATGTATAATGACAAAAAGTTTTTAGACCAAAGTCTGCCGTAATTGTCTTATCTTAGACTTACTTTTTTAAACGAAAAATCTTGAAATAAACTCTTTCATATCTACCGCTTCATGAAAAGTGGATAAGATGAAGGAATGGACGCTTCCGTCTCGAATGCCTTAGAATCTAAAAGAGAGGCAGAGATAGAATATTCCCACTCAGAAGGTATGAGATGACTAGAAAGCCTCATGTGTGGTTCTTACCCTAACGGCTTGAGGACCTGTTAATCAAAGTTTTCGCCTTAAAAAAACTCGATGTCACAGCAGCCAACAAATAAACAATAGGCCATAAATAAATTTAAGGAATTACGAGACCAAATGTAACCAATCAATTTCAAATCCGCAAATAATGCGTGCTATTTAAACGATGTTATTGCGTTGTTTCCGACGTAAATACGACGTAGGTTGTGATGATAGCAGACAGTTTATGCAGTGACCTGCCGTTAGTCAAAAAACTTTTCACATCTAGTTTTTAGATAACTAGTATAAAGGCAATATAGCCCAAAAAATATTCAAGGAGTTACGAAAACAAGCGTACTCTAATCAATTTTGACTAAGAGGTCGCAAAAAATGCGTAATTTTTAAATTACTTTATTGCGTAGTTTCCGACGTATATACGTCGTAGTTTGTGATGGTAGCAGACAGTGAACGCATTGGCCTTCCGTTAGACGAAAAACTTTTCACAAATAGTTTCTGCTTGCTCTACAACGTTATTACTATTTTGTCCAGACTCCAGATATGGGTTTGTGCAAATTTGAATGCAAATATACGAATACACATGTCGCATGCGGATCTTAAGTATAACACACCGTATTACAAAACGGCGCGGCGGATTAAAGTCTGTAAGAATCATTAACAAAATAAAAACGTTTGTTGATAAGTCAAGTGGCAGATTCTATCAATATTAGTCTGTATAATCGAATGGAGATCGCTTATAATTGGTAGGTTCTGGTTATCTTTTTTTATGACCAAGCGAAGTGGAATTATTGTCACTAATACTCTTACAGACTACAATCCGCCGCGTCGTTTTGTAACACGGCGAGTTATACGATCTCTTGCGACACATACATAAAGATAATTGCTTTTCTTCCATAGGGGTAGGCAGAGATCACTTCTTTCCACTTTTTACCATCTTTACAGCTTTTCGGTTCTTCTATGAAAATAGAGTAATCATAGTCCCCATAAATTCTAGAAATAAGTAAAATATTAATGCAGTACATTTTTTTTGCTTTGGATAAACTGATTCGCTGAGTTACGTAGGGTTAGAACCACAGATTTAATAATACAAGGAGATAGGCCAAGTCGGCGTCTAACTTGTGACAAGTGTATGCCCAGCGGGCATACATTGCCGCCAGTACGCCTTCCGATGAAGTCGAGTGAATGCGTACGTATGTCAGAAAGAAATATCCGTTTTTCTTTCAAAATGCCGTCCTGTTCAACTGTAACATGCAATCATTGCAGTGAATGAGTTATTTATCATGTAATGGAATAACTTTTCACACGTAAGAACCGAAACACTTAGATTTATATTTAAAAAAACAACATTTAAACATCCGTCAGCATCAACAGTCCGTCTTTTATTCATAAAATCATAATCGATTAAAATTATGCGTTACTATCTTACAAATTGTATTACATTGCGGCTGTGCTTAACTTTTATTGATTCGCAGTACTTAAGACGCGCGCAATGAATAGTGTAGGTACCTATATTACGGCATGCTTAACTAGAACCATGTTATGTAGTGCGGCCGCTGATCGCGACACTCGGTCTTCCTATAAACTCGCGATTTTGACCGATCTCCTTAGTTTGATATATCTGTGGTTAGAACTATGACCTCTTAGTCAATATCAAAAACATATCGTAGGCTTTGCGTAGGCTAGAGTAAATAGATAAAAGATAAATAGATATAAAACTGTTGCTAAATGTTGAACAAAAATTATTGAACACTATGCTGCACATCCTTACTCAATCGTTTCATGCAAATAGATTCTTTAAAACAATATGCCGTAGTCACTTCTTAGTTTCGAATGATATCTATTAAATATTGTTTATCAGATAAAAATGTTTACTTTTATTCAGTAGCTACACACTTATTTTTTGCAAATGTCTAGTTTATGAGGAAGTAGCCTCTTTCATAACAATTTTAGCAACAGGATGCATACATTGATATCTTAAACTCGTCACATCCGCTTTCATGGGACGTAAGAGGCAAAGTATTAAATTAGATAACACAATGATAGTTAAACAGAATCATCTCTTCATAAATTTGAAATTTCCTTAAAACAATAGCTAACAAAAGTCTATCATGTTGGTAGGTAGGTACCTCTAGAACATAATTAAAGTCAACAGGAAATTAAAAAATACTATTGCTATTAAAAATACATCCCTAATGAGTAGGCACATATAACTATAATGAAAATATTTATTATTTATTTAACGCCTTTAATGTCATTAGGTAAACCCATTCTTACAATGAATTCTCAAAATATTTGCACAAGTCAGATTACATGTGTAATGATGAACTTAATTAGAAGTAATTACATATCCGAGTTTCTATACCACAAAGTAGAAAATGTGAGGCACGATTACTTTAACTGCTGATGAATTCGCTAAGTGACTTTTGCTTTACACTGCCCAAAAACAAAATACATGAATTACCTACGTCAAAAAATTGCGTTTATTCTTAGCAAAAGACGTCATTGGTTTCACTTAATGGGATGAGCGTTAATTTGCTGATAAGTAGAGCCATGGGGTCTTAATCACTTAATTGGCCTGTCTTTCCCGTGTTTGATACGATCAATTGTTATCAGCGTGCGACGCGACAGAACTGTTCATTTGCCATCCTACGGGTAGGATTAATTTCCCGAATGTTGACCGCACCTCAGGCACGCCCTGTACGAACATGGCTAATTAATAGTGTTTTCGATAGTGTGCGAGCGACCGAGCTCATGTTACACCCGTCAACCATTAACATGATAAGGTCGAGTAGCCTGCCTGAACCTTCGCTCTCACTGAGCTGATGATATATTACTGTCTTCTTCGGCGGCGTAGTAAACCAACCCACCCTTATCAAACTCGTTAGGTCTTTATTGGCAGTATCATTAACTAGTGACCTTACTAGCACATTTGTAAATTAAGAATTACGATGACATGAACATATTCCAGGAAACCGTAAATTTTATGCATACCCATGGGAGACGAAGATATACTTAAATAGTTTTTAAAAGCGATAAATACATAAATATTAAATTAAAATTTTATACAACTAAATTGACGTATCAAAAATAAATTAACCCAACGGACAATTAGGGACCCGAAAGTTAAAGTTAATTTGTCATAGAAAATAAAATTCTTTGATCACAATCATGAACGTAGGCTGTTGTTATTTTCAGATGAGCAACAAATGGACGGGCCTATGTTAAGTCCATGTAAAAGCGAAATAGTATTACAAAAAGGTCAAAATTTTACACTAAAATGCAAAGGAAAAAGACAACTGCGGATCAAACAAGAATCTATACCAGAGGAAGCGTCTGGAGATTTTAAAATGGAGGAAAGAAATTTGACATCCCTGGACGATAATAATCCATTTGAAGTAGCCTTAGATCTTTATAATGTTGATCAATATGCCGTCGGTTATTATGCATGCTTTGATGATAAGGTTGACAGTAATGCAATCTTGAATGATTTAATGGATGAACCAAGTAACACTGAACATGTGACGTACATATATATCTACGTAAATGGTGAGATTACGTCTAATTATTCTGAACATAATCTCTGTAACAACTATACTGACATAAAATGCAATCCAAAATAAAATGTCTTTTCTTCCATAATTTTAGGCACCAATGCATTGCTTGCACCTTTGTCGGAGTATTTTGTAGTATTGAGAGACAATGAAACTGTACTCCGATGTAGACCCACAATGCCAGATATAGAAATTTTATTGACAGTGGTGGTATGTATAATAGTAGAAAATGTTGTATTCGTAAATGGCCGTGACAAGCACATAGAATTTAAACGCTGAATTGTAGTTTGAACTTGAAAGTCATAGAAGTTTATCTTCTTCATAATTTAAATAATGCTTATTTGCATGCCTATGTATAGATCATTAATAAGTCTTAGGATGATACAAAGATAATTATATCAATTTGAAATTAATTTAGCAAATTTAAGCAACATTGATACTGCTGCGTGTATCAAGGTTCATAACGCTTATTGCTGAAGTTAAAGCCTTTACTAAAGCATGGAAATACTTCACTACAAAAAAATAGTTTCCTAACCGCCTTCCTAATATTCAGGGCAGTACAATATATAATTACGATTACAAAAAATATGATCCGAAAATTGGGGTCACATTGTATACAGCTGACTTACCGGCCGATGTCTTATTTATTGAGTGTCATGCTTCGAGACCATATGATAACGGATTGGAATCAAAACATTTTGTTGTGCAACGTAGGTGAATAGAAGTGTGATTTTTTTATTCATTGTAGCCACATTCAAGAAATATGTCTTCTAATACAACTCTACCATATATACAGCCACTACGTTATTTAATATATTTTATCTTAATTTCTTCGTAACTTAGATAAGTACTTTATTAGCAAGCTTTAAAGTAGCAAGTGTAGCATTTAAAGGCTGGTGCCAAAAATATTTCTTTTTCAAACACATAATTGTCATATTTTATATAAGAAAACACAAAATATCCTGTTGAGCCAAAAGCTACCATTCATTAGTCTCACTAAACCTAAGTCTCCCCAGACTTGAGACTAATGAAATAAAATTACAATTTAAGCGACTGCAAATGCCAATCGAACTGTAGCTACCATTCCAAGATTTACAATGAACAAATTTTATTCATACAATCAAGAAATGGAATTCTATGCCAGTACACGAGTTCTCTGCTTACCATGCTGGGTCAATCAAAAGTGTCGTTTTTGCAAATTGTACAAGGCTAAAACGCAGCCATAGTGTAACGTTGAAGCGTTACATAATATTTTAGATAAATAATTCAAATAATAAATAGATACAAGTAAATAGTAGATAATAAATGAATTGAAAGAAATCTATTTACAAGTTAAAACTTAGTACATATTTGGTTGTTTTATTCCAGACAACCCCCTAACGTAGCAATACGCTATTTTAAAATATGTGATTAGAATAATATACTGCACTTGTATATATATAGTTTTAAATGTGGACAATACGCGAGTATTTGTGTAGTACTCTTGTTTCAATTGGAAGACCTCAGAAAAAATGTGGTTTCTAATATATTGTTATACTCGATTAGTTTCACACCCTTGCGTTCTGGCCTTCTACAGAATGGGAAGACGTTGTGGAAAGTATTATTATTTGACGCACTAGTCATTTTTGTATTTGGACACCAGTTCCGCTTATCATCTGGTGGGAGTCTATTCCTAGAGCATTTTATATTTACATGTACACAAAAAATCGTCACAGCTGCTTAATGATATCTTACTTTCCAAATATAAGTTAGTGGCTAAACAGCTTAGTAAATACCAATTTTATAAAGTACCTTCTCAATAAGGATGTGGTTGTATGGCTAAAATTTTAAAATAAGTATTCGATTGAATTTATATTAGACCTTAGAATGTGCATATTTCTCGAGTGTGAGTACAGTTTTTCAATTATAAGCTGTTATTGTTACACGCTGAAATTCTTATACATATAATTTAAATTTGAAAAGCTTTGAAAACTACAATATAACTAACAATAAATATTTATTTGGCAATACCGTGATAGCCGCAGAATAACAAGACACCAGAATATTTAAAATTCTCACCAAAGATTGGCTATTTATTAAGGGCGCTTAAGCGTTCGTACCAATGCAACGCAAGAAGAAAAAACGTAAACGTAACTGATGTCAGGACGTTAACAAGTAAGTAACTACCTTGATGTCGTCTAATGAGGTAGCGTGGTGTGATGGTCTCATTCGTTGGTTGAACCTTTATGTTTGTACGGCTTTTGCTTGTCACTTGTAATCTTCCTTTTCTATCTCTTTGGTGTCTTGCTCTGCGTGTTACACCTTAAATGCACATACATGTACATACTTATTTATATATGTTTCTGTTATGTATTACTAACAACTAACATTGTGACTAATCTTTTAACAGATCTGTGTTTACTCTTTGTACGGTATAGTTAGTAATATACTAAGTATTAAAGTTTCAAGACATGACATTATTTTGTAATTGCCATGTCTGATTTATCTTATGATAATATGTTCAATATATTATTTTGCACGTTGGATTTTAGTTAACACTTTATAATTATTAAATATAGATAGATGTAAATGGTATTTAGTTTGTACGTAGTTATTGTGTAACGTTATCTTGAAATGGCAATAGTAAAATTAGTTTATGTTATATTCATTTGCACTATAGTTTGTTTATTTATATTATTGTGATAATTATTTATCCTTTGATTTATTTCGACAAGATTTTTGTTTAACCCGTTGGTATCAAAATATTTCTCAGTATATTTTTGACAGATTGTGCAAAAAAGGTCCACATCACAACCTGGCCCTCGATTCAAAGTCGTCCACTCTCTATAATGCTTCACAAAAGATTCGTGTTCCACCCATTAATATCACTGACAGTCTTCGTGGTCAATACGAATAAAAGTCATTTCAATAGATTTTACTAATTTTGGAAGAAATTCAAATTTTGATTACGCTTTTATTTGCAACAAACAGGTGGCAGATTAAAAATAATAAGACCAATGTAAATGTAATATCCTAGATATTGAATAGGTACAATCTTACATTAAATAGTAGGCTATTGAATGAGGAAACATCTAATTCTTGTGATTTGGATATTTTTTTTTGCACAAAATTATTGAATAGACATATTCGTATAACAGCGCTACATTTTATTTTAATATAAAAACAATCTAGATTATTAATGAAGATTTATCTTCTTCTCCATCAACCTAGCGTAGGAGAGTAGACTCTGGCTTGCTGCTAGGGTCCGCTTTGCTACTTAACTTCCACCACGTTGTCCGGTCTTGTGGTTGCAATGTAGATTTATAATGTATTAAAATATTGTAACATTTACTTGCAATTGTTATAGATTATAGAATGATAATGACCTTATCATTATTTACTTCAAACGAACGAACTTGCAGCGCTGTTATATTATACGATTGAAAAATATACTTAAACTTTGAGAAAGCTAATATTACGTTTCTTTAAATTTACTTAATAATATAGCGTTAAAATAAAATATTCTTTTTCAGAACGTGTAACAAAGCCGCTAAAAATCAATATTGATGTGGTTGAGAGGCATTTTCTCGCTGGTGAAAGTTTTACGCTGAATTGTTCAGTCAAATATCAGCCCAATGTAGCTATTGCCTTATCATGGGAACTTCCAAATCCTCAAAGGGTAATTATGTATTAAAGTAATGCATGCTTCTTTAAGTTACTACTAATTAATTAGGATTTATAAAGCTATCTCTATAATTAAATTAAATTATTTATTTAACATGTTTAATGTTCCTCGAATAACTCATGTATTTTTTTTTGGGATTTCTTAGGAATCCGTGGTGAATATTACAAATGAATGTGCCGTTTCTCCAGGAGATTTTTTATATTATGCGATAACTATAGCAAACGCAACAAAAGAAGATGCTGGAAGATATTATTGCATACTTAAAAACGGTCCGAAGACTCAGCAAAATGACAAATATGCTGAAAAAGAATTCTTAGGTAATAAATATACTTTTTGTCAAGGTCATTACAGACTTCTGAAGTAACATGTTTTCAAAGCTTATTTGGAATATTATCGAAATTTTCTACTAACTGCTAAAAATTCGTTGTTGCAGAGAAACCTTTTCTCAGGCTAAATAAGGGCAACGGTGATTCAAAACTTGAAGTTGCAGCAAAAAAAGCAGTATTACATGTTGAGGTGAAGGCTTATCCGATGCCAAAATTTAAATGGTAAGACAACACGAAAAATAAGTACATTAGATTATTGAATACTGGCAATATAAAAATAATTATAATGGTTAACCTTGGTTAACGTTTGACTTCCCCGTCAAAGATGAGCTTCCCAGGTGTAGATTATACACCTGATAATCTAAGTTCCCAGCTCTTGATTACGTAAGTACTTATAATAATCTATGGGCTTGACCTTTATTTCTGGCAAGTGATAATTATACCGACGGTGGATGCGAGCTCACTCAATACCTTTAAAAGCGTAAAACATGATTACTCGACATATTAGCAGAAAATTGCAGTCCCCTGCGTTTTTTGGAATTGGAGCGAAATAAGGAAATAAGCCGTGTGATGCCGGCAGAATAGAATAGCATCACCCCATATCCTCCGATGGGTGTCGTAGAAGGCGACTAATGGCTGATCCATTAGTCGCCTTCTACGACACCCATCGGGTATTGATCACCTTATACTCCGTCCACCAATCCGCATTGGGCAAGGGGGGTGGACTACTGCTTAAACCTCCTTCGATGACAAGGGGAGGCCTTGTGTCCCAGCAGTGGGTCGAATTATAAAGACTGTTATGAAGATGAAGGAAATAAGAAACAAACAAGATGTTCAAGATGAAAAGACAGATGCTTGCTATCTGGTCGTCGCGGCAAAGATATTAGAATAGAATAGAATAAAACTTTATTGCAAATCTACAGAACATAAAAGATCACATACAACAAAAATATAAAAAAATATCTTGTTTATAAAAAAACCTGTTAGGCCAAGCCCTTATTTTATTAGATCTTAGAAAATACAAAGCCTGCAAGCGGTGTCGCAAGAGACCTCAATATGTAGCACTCGTGCTTCGAAAGGCAAATTGATGTACTTATAACATTGTAATATTTGATATAATTATAGCTATCGAGACGGCAAAGAGTTGCCATTGGATAATCCACGATACAAAAGGAAGATCGTGGAAGATACAGGTGACTTTATACTAGACATATCAAACTTAACCATTTACGATACTGCAAATTATACAATTGAGGCTGACAATGGTTTCCTTACAAGTAGTGTTGTATTTGATCTGCGGAAAAAAGGTAAGCTATAAAAAGTACTTTTATAATTTATCAAGATAATTAGTTCTATTTAATCATAATAGTTATTAACTCATGAGATTTGCTTTAAAATAAGAGGACGGACTTATTTATTTATAAATACACTATTAAAACTTTTTTAGAGCATAAATCATGCTCTAAAAAAGTTTTAATAGTATTGTACCCTCTGAAAACTTGGTCCGACTGCTTCGACCAATCGGACGAGGTGAACTTTTTTTTGCTAATGATTCGATTAGGGACTCGGACTATGGAGGGAGGTTTTGCCGTTTTTTGGAACCAAGCGTTCTAAAAAACAACAGGTATATGATGATCTGTGAGCATCATATTGGTAGACAATATGACATTGTACGACGAATAGTTTCCTTGGATCGTTTTTGTTGCAACCTACCCTACATTTTTAAACAGTTTAATTTTGAGTCAGTTTCAAGCACGGTCAGAAGCTTAATTAAATTTGGGGTTTTTGTACCGACCATCTGGTTAATTTTTGGGCTTCAAGTTTTTGAGTGCCACCCTTCAAGGCTATTCGTCGTACGAATTCTTTCCCCAAAGATGGACCATTTTGTCATAAAATCCTCATTCTTCAAGCAATGTCGCTCTATGTAGATTTTAAATTTCATATCATCTGGCATATCACATAGAAGCGTCGGTGGCGTAGTGCGTAAGAGCGTCGTCTCCCACACGGGAGGCACTGGTTCGATCTCCGCCTGTGTTCTGTGATCTCCGCCACGTACCAATGTGTTTTCAAATTTTGAATTCATATGTATGTACGTTTAATCGACGCTTTTACGGTGAAGGAAAAAATCGCGAGGAAACCTGCACACACCTATGAAGAAATTCTTAGGCTGTGTGTGAAGTCGACCAACCCGCACTTGGCCAGCGTGGTTGACTAAGGCCTAATCGCCCCTTATGTGGGGTAGGCTCGAGCCCCTCGGTGGGTACATTATATTAGTTGTTGATGATGATGGCATATCACTTAAGATATATGCCCAACCGTCTTTGATTAAATTAGATGGCAAAAATGGTAACATCGTACACAAATCTACAATTCTTTTCTTTGCTTTGTGGTCTAGTTATTTTATACTCCATAGCTTTTTTTAAAAGAAAGTTTGATAACCTTTTTATGATCGGATTATAAGAATTATTATTCCTGTTTGTCCGACAAATCAGACCATTAGGAAAAAGTTCACCTCGTCCTATTAAGCAGTTGGACCATGTTTTAAGAGGGCATCTGTATCCAATGTCCGTTATTTAGTGCTGCATCTCGTAAATTAAAATATATATGCAAATAAGACAGAACAAATAACAATAAATTTTCGCCGCCATAGGTACTTAACCCTAGAACCGTACCCATCATAGACTTTAAATAATGGTACTAGGGTACCCCAGTAAATAATATTTTTTTTACATGTTTATAAACATTTATTAATAATCTACTATATAGATTGTTATGGCACTTATTTCAGTGTACTGCTAGTACTAGGCCTAAATAAGAGTGACTTATTTTATTAACTCTTTTGGCAAATCTCTGTTTGGAGTTCTTAGGATAGGAAAATTTGACATGTTTCACATCGAAAAACAAAAAGCGAGATGTACAGTCTTTTCAACTGGGGCAAAATTAAACATCGTCTATATTTTGATTCTGAAGAGACTGGAGTCTTGAACCTCAGATGATCGTTTTTTTTTAACTTAATATGCCTCCAACTCATCAAAGCAAAGGGTTCTGGACCTTACACGCATTTTGCCACGACCACACACTAAGAGGACTCCCGCCTGACGGACGGTTTGACGCAATCCATCTCTCCTGTAAGAATACGCGGTAGCCGATTACATTTTGGTTTCGCAAAATCCGTTGTGAAACACAAATGTAATCGCAAATTTTCAAATATTTCTATATGTACCCCAGGGCACAGTTCGAGGGTTAAACCCAAATTCTGTGTGAATCCTACACGCATCGTTTTGTATATTTATTGTATTTTTAAATGTTACAGCAAAACCAGTAGTTAATTTCGGCGCAGAAAAAGATATGATATTTATGGAAAATTCAACGCATACTTTGCTGTGCGAAGTATTAGGCTACCCTTTGCCGAACGTAGAATGGATATTTTCTAATGAAGACGATAAAGTAATTGTAAGTAACCAATTGCATTTTCGTTATTATAAGTATATCTAGCAATGTTTAATATGAAACTAAAATGACGTGTTCAAATTCAAGATCTAGTTTCGATTTCGAAAACACTAAAACGAACATTGCTTTAGTTGGTTTGACATGGGTCTTACCGGCGTTATTTTGGTGCTTTGCTCTTCAGAGCTCGAAGTTGTTTAGGGTTGTGGTAGATCCGTGTGAGTAACCCTTTTTAAACATAATTGTTCTTACAGAAATATCCAGCTCCTTCTGTGCTTCGAAGCATAGACCCTTAGTACGTATTGTTATCGCAATGTTTCTAGTCACAAATTCCTTTCAGGCTCATATATCTTATAGGAATATATAATAGATAGTATATAAACTGATGATGAAATATTACTTTGATTACAGGAGAAAGGAATAGAAACAAAGGAAACGGAATACAAAGTAACCTCAAGATTATCTTTAAGAGCGATTAGATCAGGAAACATAACTTGTAATGCGACAAACAGATTAGGATCAAGTGCTATTACTTTACAAAGCTATATATACGAAATATATGACGGGTTCGGGATACTAGATATGCAAGATTGGTACCCTGAGAATCACAAAATTTCGCTAAGATGCTTGGCTTCGAAATATAAATTCGAAAATTCCACTTGGCTCGGTCCAAACGACGAACAGTTAGAAGATTTCGGTACAGTACATTACACAAAGCAAAATTATTATTTTTTAAACATTGACGCAATTATTTACGTGTTTTCTTGTTTAACATTTCACAGTACAATATTCGACAAGCGCATTTTCGCATGTTGCAAAACTGAAAATAGATCGAGTTTCTTTGAACCAAAATGGAACATACACATGCGTTGGGCGGTATTTCAACGGTTCTGAAGAATATCAAACTACATCCATTGTTGTGAAAGGTAAAATAATGTTATTACGTTCTTAGGTGAGCTTATATGCAATTGCATCAACAATAGGAATGTATAGAAATTTCAGAAAAAAATTACACAAATATCACTTTTACTATATGAAAAGTAAAATTTAAATTCAGAATAGTAAAACAATTGTAAAAACGTCAACAGACTGATTTTTATTTCATAAATTTCGGATAGTTTTCTTGCCGTTTGTTTTAAGTTGAATCAATTCCCTTTTTTCATTTCGTATTGGTCTCTTTGTTTTTAATTGATTCTACATAGATCTAATAATATATCTAATTTTATTGATGACCTAGTTTACGAAAATATTGTTTTCTAAAACGAATATAAAAATAACTAAAATTCGTTTTTGTAATTTATGGATTGTTAACACATCTTAAAAGATGCAAAATACTATCTGATGATTGATACGCATGAAGAACAAAAAAAATGAATACATACTATTTTCAGCTTTACGCAGTCCAATAATATCTGAACCTGTTATTGATAGAGATGAAACTGTTACCAAATTCCAAGCAGTTGCGATCAGTTGTGTGGCTGAAGGTATTCCCGTTCCAGTTATCGAATGGTATAAGGTAATATTGCAATAACCACCCAGAGTTAAAATTTTCCTCGCAAAATTTTCATGCCTCTACAATTTTTACCTGGTCTTAGAGGTGTGGACTAAGGTTTATGTTTACATAAAAGAACAAAATGAACATTAATATTGCATACGGTCCTGCGTTCTTCCCAAAGTGGTAGACATAAATAGAGATCACTTTTATCCACTTACTACGATTCTGCTCGCATTACAGGCCTCGTAATACACGCCCTCCAACTCCTTTTATTATTGACAAACGCAAAACGCAACAAAATATTTTAATACTTTAAATAACATTATAACTTCTTATTTATTTCTTTTGACGAGCGTGTCAACTTGAATTACGACTCAAAATTAGAAGGGTGTTTTGATATGGCTTGATGTTGTCAGTTGCTAATTTATGGCATCATAAAATTCTCTTCTTCGACCATTGTTTGTCTGCACTGCTTCTAATAAGTTGTCCTTTGAGCCGGATCACAGCATCACGTTATTATGCTAGCTCTAATCTCTCGACAAGGTTAGGCTAAGAAGCGCGAGCACACCTCGTCGCACGAGAGTGGCCGAGCACTCACGGTCACCCTCTACCAGCCGCGCAGGCGGGCTATAGCCGGTGGGGAACAAGAAGTATAGGATCTGCCAGTTTCCTAGTCCCCCCACCACTTAAAGCGATGCGGGTTTACCGCTAGGTTGTTTTAGTGGGTAGGTATACCCGGGAATCGTTTTTCAATGGGAGTCCCACATACTGTAAATAAAACAACTTTTACGGATGTAATTAGATTTTACATTTTGGTTATTATTGCCCTACGTTTCGTAACACTTTAGCGTTCGTGGTCACGGGATGACTAAAGATGTAGGTTGTCATATTTTACGAAATAGGTTAATCTACAGTCACTTTGATTATTAATTTTGAGTGTTCCGATTTACGGAAACGGAGCTCACGTTGTCATTAGGTCTTGCTGTGTGGTTTGCTTCTGTTTTAATAATTTTAATTACTAGATCCCAAGCAGGTGGTACGGCCCAACCATCTTCTCTATTGAAATTTGGGTGTTTCTTTATTTCAATAGCCTCGCGCAACATGCTTGGGATGTATCGATGTTCCTTGGCAAGAATGTGTGGTTTATCGAACCTTATATAATAATTGGGCCCTTCTAGCGTATGTTTACACACTGCAGACTTCGTTTTGCGCCTATGTTTTATGTCAGCTATATGCTCCTTCACCGGGGGACCTATGCTTCTCTTTGTTTGTCCTGTGTACGAGAGCCCGCAATCACAGTCCAACTTGTATGTACCTGCATCTTGCAAGGGTATAATATTACACTTGACGGGTCATAGAAATTGGTTAATCTTCTTTTGCGACTTAAAGTAAGTCTTAATCGAAGCTCGCTTCAAGACGTTCCCAATCTTGTCTGTGACTCCTTTCATGTATGCTGCAGGTTGACGCTCAACTGTTGCTGCTTTTCGGCGTGGGTAACGACGAATGGAAGAGGATAAGCGATATTTTGAAAATTGCGATAGCAGATTAAGAAAAAAATCTTAGCGATGTTTTGGTCATTAGTTTTTGTCACTTAAAGCTCGTTCATTTGGCTGGTGACACATAGCGAACTGAGCAAAGGCAAGAGTATGGACGGATACCCCTCGTGCCACCTCGTTTCGTACAACCTTGTCGAATTTCGCCTCGCCTGACTTTGACGAGAGTGAAGAGCTAGCATTACAAGTAGTCTTTGTGTCTCGACTATTGATGTGCTTTTGATGGTTGATCATATTTTTTTTAATGTATGTCATTTTTAAAATAACATCGCGTATGAAACATTTGTCGATATGGTTTCTTATAAAGGTCAGTAGCCGAAACTGAAGTATTGCCAAGGGCCATTATTTGAAAAATTGTGTTCTACTCAAAGATATGCTGATGCTTACTTGGTTTTTGCATTCACATAATTGAAACAGAAAAAAGATGTTTAGTCGGCAATTTTATTTGATGATTGAATGATATTATTGATGTCTTTTAATTATAAATATTATTCAAAATGTTTGTTTGTAAACTAATCACTGTTTTTGTGTGTGAAATTGTTACATGGTTATTATTAAGAAGTAGGTATCTAATTTTTCTAACAGCAGATTTAAATAAACAGGAAAAAATATTTTGCAGGATGATCTTTTGTTAGCTAATGGTACTGATGACTTGTTCATCGAACAATATGTAAATAATACCGTAGTAAATTCTACTGTTATAACTGAACGTATGAAAGTGGAGAATAAAGGTAAATACGAATGCTTAGCGAAAAGCGCCAGTGGAGTTAAAAGTAAAATCGTCAATTTGATTATGAAAGGTAAGTTAAAATAAAAATAAATACTATTTCTAGCCTTTAGCCCAACATTTGCTGGATATTTTTTTAATTAATTTGTCATATTCATAAACTTAAACTTAAAATTATAATTTTTAACTACTTGTCTCCCAGATCTTGGGGTCCTATCAAAATTCTCGGCTTACAATTTACCCAAAAAAAATTTTCGTGCTTAGCTTAATTTTTTGGAGACTATCAATGGTGTTTCTACCTTTTCTTACGTCATCAATAACCACTTTTGTTTTGTAGTTTCATGATTTACCTGTACTGTACTGTGATGAAATGGCCATAAAAATCCAATTACTAGTTTATCGCTATTGATATTAAAATTGAAAAACATAATATGCAATGGTTCATCCAGTCATGAAGATCTAATATTTAATTTAATTTAATTTATTTCAGAACCCACGCCATTGAATTCCAGCCTTTTAGGTATTATTTGTGTCATTGTGCTGGTGCTAGTGATATTGGTCATTTATTTGGCTTGGAAGATCAGAAAGGAGAAGCGATTCAGAAAAGAATTGGCTGCAGCTGGTCTTCTTTATTTCAAAGAAGGTGTCACGAAGTCCCTTAACCCGGAATTGGGGATCGACGAACAAGCTGAATTGTTACCCTATGACGAGAAATTTGAATTTCCACCTGATAAACTAATTTTTGGTACCTAATATTTCATACAACAGCAATCTTAAGTAAAAACGTTGCACATGCTTTTATTTAAGAAGAACTGCATAAAGATAAACACAATAATTGAAATTTCACAGGCAAGCAATTAGGTGCTGGCGCGTTTGGTGTGGTATACAAGGCAGATGCCCGTGGTATCATTAATGCTGAAGAAACTACGCCGGTAGCGGTGAAGATGGTGAAGAAAACAGCTGATAATATGTACATAAAAGCTCTGGCCTCTGAGTTGAAGATCATGGTTCATTTGGGAAAGCACATAAACATAGTGAATTTGTTAGGCGCCTGTACTAAGAACGTTGGGAAACGTAAGTGTATATTTAATTATTCTCTCCTCTGATTTAATTTTGTAACGATGTACTGCGACATTTTTGCTCACTTTTATCTGTCTTTTTTTCTGTGTCCTCTATTTTAATATTTTAAGCAGTTGACTATATTCATCATCCTTATTCCTAGGAATATAACGATCGACTGACTGCAAAGTATGCATAGCGAGTAAACTTCAAAAATCTTTAGTAAGCAACTAAGTATTCATCATATTATAAGGCCTATTGCATCGAAATGACTTCTTCGTGAAAATGGCTTAGAGTGTCGGTGGCATAGTGCGTAATGGCATTGTCTTCCACCCGGGAGGCACCGTTTCGAACCCCGCTACCTACTATTGTGTTTTCAAATTTTGAATTCATATGTACGTTAAATCGACGCTTATACGGCGAAGGAAAGCATCGTGAGATAACCTACACACACCTATAAAGAAATTCTTAGATTGTGTGTGAAGAACCCACGCTTGGCCAGTGGCTGATGGTAGTCGTGGTTGACTAAAGCCTAATCACCCCTTATGTGGGGTAGACTCAAGCCTCTCGGTGGGGACATTATATGAGCTGTTGTTGATGATAGCTGTAGTATTTAAACGCAACGAAGAAAATCGTTTTAATAATATAAAATATTATTAAGCGTTTGCGCCGCCGTCAACTGTTATTATGATTGTATTACGGCAATAGAACCACTAATGGCGGGAAACATAAATGCCCAGAAATAGAATAGCTCCAATGGGTGCTGTAATTTCTTTACCTAATCGACGTTGAAGGTCCTGCTGACCTAGTTCAGGAATTCCAGATACATTATTAGTTTAAAGTTGTCAGTATAGAATAGTTAGAATACTTGTATTTTATTACGGAAATTAATTACCTATCCTTACTCCTTTCAGACGAACATATACATACATAAAAAAAATCAAGATTTAATCATACATACACATCCGCGGGCCTTTTATGCATACACAGCATTCTTAATATAGAGTCTAGGTAATAATATTTTGAATATCCGTGATAATGAAAACAATGTTTTATTGACATAGGTATAAGTAGATATTTACCATTTTTTCTTTCAACAAATGAAGGTGAATTTTGAGCAAGGTTTTTAACCTTGTATCTAAAAACGATTACAAAATTTCAAAACGAAATTTTTTAAGTAGGTAATTCACGTACCTATTTTGCGGTATATCGCGGTGGCGGTTTAATGTTGATAATAATTTAGTAATAACTTGTATTTTTTATTAATGGTTTAGACTCATTTCAATGAAACTTCCAAAGAACTACATCGAAAATCTGTGTGATCATAAAACACAAAAATTATTGGATTTCATCCGAGTTTTTGTTGAAAAAACATGTGAGACTTAATTTTTAAATAAATCTACTGTATAATTTTGAGTTTTATTCAAAATACTTTCACTTGGCTTGGCTTAAGTTTTGCCTAGTCTTCAGACTTAGCAAAACTTACCGCGAAGCCATTAGGTACTTAAGACAACATAAAAAATTTCTTCATTTTCTCTTAGTTTCGTTTAAAACTTTTAAAAAGTAGAGTATATCGAAATCAAATAAAGTTAAAAATAAATTAATTCTGTATAGTAGTGGTGTTATAGGTAGATAGGTCATATTAAATCACGGATTCTAGATATATTGTAACGGGATGCTAATGAATCATCATAGTGCTGATATTCAATTGAGACCAGATAATAGGATTAATAGGTACCTAATATGACTCACAGTAGCAAGATGTGTACTCAAATATGAATATGCGTTATTGAGTAAAGCGTGTTTTATTAAATTCAGTCAAAAATAGCGTCCTTTTTATTTGTAAATCTTTCAACGACATAAATGTAACATTAATAATTGTCGTGTAGGTAATCAATCATTTTCGTAGGTTTTGGAGCTCAGTTATTACCCAACTCTATTTATGTTCAAATACGACCTAGTTATTTTACCAGGATGCCACTTCTCTTGTTGTCATTACCATTAGAGCTCCTTTACACTAGCGTTCCACCAGCGTAGGCGTTCGATGAACATTAGCGCAACGTAACAGCCGCGACAAAGCAACGTATGCGTCATGTTGTTTCGGTATTTTCTCGCAGTAAATTGTAAATAATTTCGTAAAAAGTACGTCGCGCATCCGATACGCAGACCGTATCGGATGCGCAACGCGTACGCCACGTTGCTGCGGCATCATTTACAAAAGTGTGACATCTGCGTCGTGCTAGCACGGCGTTCAATTATACTGCAGAAGAAACCATAGAGCTTAGCCATAGAGTTAAATATACAGGGGGAAATAGAGAGCTAACTTCGCGACTTTGGAAGAAACGCCGCGTTAACGCGACGCAGACGTTGCGACATCTACGCTGCGCGTCCATTGAACGCCTACGCTGGACAAACGCTAGTGTAAAGAGGCACTTAGACCGCGTTCCAGGCTACCCTATGATTAAGTCAATAACTAATTCTTCCATAATTAGGAATACAATTAAATTACTGTAATTAATTTAGCTTAAAACATTTTCCTCTTCTATTATCTTCGACACCTTGGTATACGAGGTTTGTTTTCACATCAAATTATAGAATATAGAGCACTTGGTAAAATAAGACTGCAGTTTTGTTTTGTTGCGTGTATGTTTTTGAGTAATTCAAATTCAAATAGTTTTTTATTAATTACACAATTACGTAGGTACATATGTATGTACATGAATATCTTTTGGTAGTAAGGTTTCCATGGACCCCACAGAAATAATAATAATTATTTCTGTGCATGGACCTATGGGGTAGAGCTAGTGTCAGGTTGGCTACGCGCGAGTTACATACGTACTAGAGCGTTACTAGTAGGTTGCGGTGACCGCTGAACAATAGTTAGATAAATATTATTTGCACATAATAATCATCATCATCAATAGCTCATATAATGTCCGAGGGACCGAGGGGCTTGAGCCTACCGCACATTAGGGGCGATTAGGCCTCGGTCAACCATGCTGGCCAAGTGCGGGTTGGTCGACTTCACACACAACCCAAGAATTTATTCACAGGTGTGTGTCTTCAAAAGCGTCGATTAACGGTACAGTCAACAGCACGTCGGGCTATACAAAACTGTCAAATTTCTCCAAACGATTTTCAACCTAAGGCCATTCAATATTAAAGTGCATAATTGATTGTGAAAATTTGACAGTTTGTGATAACCCAGCGTGCTGTTGTCTGTACATATGAATTCAAAATTTTGAAAACACATTGGTACGTGGGGGGTTCGAACCAGTGCCTCCCGGGCGGTAGACGACGCCCTTACGCATTACGCCACCGACGATTATATGTCACATAACAATAATCAAACTCAAATACGTGTACCTACCTGAGACAGGGTACTATATAACAAACCTAAGTTCTGCAAATATTCTCTCTTAATTTCTTCTCATTCATATCCTGTCCTAGGTATCATATTTCTGTAGGTACTTCCTCATTACAGTGCAGTGCATTGACTCATTTGTATTTACTTACTTATGAGCCCGTCATGGACCAAGCTATGATATTATGAACATGCAAAGTATCCTGGTGACGCAATTGGAAATATATTTATAGATGCATCATTTTATAATTACTATAGAAAATATTTAAAAGTACGACTAGCTATGTATGTACGTTCCTATTGAGTGCTGCGATTCCGCAATGTAATGAGTTGTTTCTTTTACAGGAGAATTGATAGTGATTGTAGAGTATTGCAAGTTCGGAAATATTCACAATTACATACAGAAACACCGGGACGTATTCATTGATCAATTTAGCGACAACAAGGACAAGAATGTTGGAAGGGTTAATAGAGGTTACTCTTGCAGTAGCGCTAGTAGTGGGTAAGTTTTAACTATTTACTACATAGTAGAAACATTGTAGATGACACGGACCGTGATAATATGAATAGTCGCAGAATTTGTTGCTCTAAGGTTTCATGTGAAAGATAAATTTTTACAATCATGTCGCCCACTGTACTATTTAAGGTCTCGGCACACTTATCAACTCGGAACGGTAACGTAATTTTCCTATGAAAAAGAAGCGATACGGCTACGGAGCGCAAGCGTATACATAGAAGATTGAAACAATATTTTTGTAAGAATTTCACGTCTTTTTTTAATGACAAAAGATATCTTACTCAATATCTTCATTTCTATTTAAACATTTTCCTCGCCTCTTTAACAGTTTATAAATGCCACGCCAAAATAAGAAGTTCTTATTTTGAAGAGAATCAATTATCGAATCATTTTAATACTAATCCAATTGCGAACAGATGATAATCGGACGGGGCCAAGTCATAGAGAAAAAGCTGCATGCGCTATTATTTCCTAATTGAACGTCTTGATCGTTTCCCTGACCCATTGTGCTGTGTGTGTTGGTTTGTTTGGGACGTTGGGACAGTATCATGGCACAAAATGACTTTGTGTTGCTGTTGACGTTAATTGATAACAGAAAATCAATGCTGACGGTTTATCATAGTTCGTAGGCACAAAACGTGACATGCTTAAGGCTATAAAATAATATACCGGTGTATGGAGCTTAGGTTCTTGTGTGTTAAAATCTTCCTCAACTGTCAGAGGGAGATGATGGCGCTAAAGAAGCAGTGTATATCACTAATCTAATGCTAGCGCCATCTATTAGGAAATTCCGGTTTCACACTTCTACATCTGGCATTTTTTTCATTGGAAAAAGAGGCGATTCGGTTAGGTTCTTTTTCAGAGTTGATAAGTGTACTGTGACCTTTTATATCTTTACTTCTTTTAACATTGTTTTTATTTATCGAACTACAATAAACGGTAAATAAATTAGAAAGATAACCGGTGAAAAAACATGAAAAAACATGAACAGTCAAACGAAAACCATGTATTCTGCTCACCATCATAACATTTTTCTTCCTTCAGACTATACCTGGGAAATTGATAGTTATGATTTTATTGGTGGTCAAAGTCATAATTTTTTTTTCATATTTTTATGAAAACATATTCTAAACATTAATTCTTAATTACTGTCCAAAGATACATTATCATTTTTTTTGTATTTTATAACAAAAAATGGCTTCAAAACGTTAGCGTACAATGTAGCTCACTCGATGTGCACGGACACAAACAAACCGGGCCACCGTCTGGCAAAAATATCACGTTTTTGCGAGTTGCGTGCGAGTTAAGCGCTTTACGTTGCGCAGTACAATTTGCAATATTTTTTAACGCCATAAAATAAGAATAATTTCCCAGCAATTATTTTTTGAAATGTGTCTTATTTTGATGTATAGAATACATGGTTCTCGTTTGACTGTTCATGTCTTTTAAATCCTGTATATGTTACATTGAACAATTTATTAGTCTTCATCGGTATTTTTGTAGATTTTGCATATATATATATTTATTGACATAGAGATTAAATTAGGTGTTCAAAGGTCTGAGTACACTTATCAGCTCGGAACCATATCGCCTCTTCTTACTATCATAAAGAGGCGATGCGCTACGATTCGTAGCCGTTTCATAGCCGCCGTTCTGTAGCGTTCGTAGTAAAAAAGAAGCGTTCCCTTTCCAAGCTGATAAATGTGCTACCTTTAATAAGATAGTAAGTCCTATCGTCATGATTACAGAGTGAACTCTGACTACTTTGGGACGACTCACACTCAGGCAACGGACCATACATTTGTGAACACAGCAAACACAAATAGATCTGGAAGAAAAGGTTTTTATAGTGCTTATTATTTAAAAATTGTTATGTAGTAAATATTTTTATTTAGTATATTATCATTTAGTGGCGTAAACGCTCTTAAATGCGCAAACCTAAGAAAACCTACTTAAGTATTGTATTTCATCTCACGAACGCATGTGAGACATGAATGTTTGTGTGTATACATACAGTTGTCTCTGTGTCAGTGCTCCCGCACCACGAATACAACGTGCATGAATGTACAAACATACATACAATCACGCTCATAATCCCATAAGGGGTTGGGTCTACTCAAGCCTAAGGCTCCGGCCAGAGGTAAACCTAACTAAGTTACTTAAGGGCCAGTGCCCTCTGACAGCATAGCATGAGACGGGGTGGCACAGCAAACTTCGACATGCCGAAGCATCATGTGGCATCATTTGGCATACCACGGCATCTAGTGGCTCACATAATAATATGAGTCCAGTATGTATATAATTTATGCCATACCTGACCAGCAGGTTTTCCGCCCGTTACGATTAGGGAAAATATCACTTCCTGGTCGAGGGGTGACATCATTTTTTATTTACCTTGGGCGGTAAAAAAAATCTCAGATCGCATATTAATCAAATACCTGTGATCTGAGACAATCTTTATCTTACCGCCCTAGTTAACAAAGGTACTAAGTATAACAATGTTATTAACTTGTGGAATAAGTTAATCATTGGACACCTCGACCTATTCGTGTTAACATAATATAATGTCAGTGCTAAATTCATTTTAATAAGGTCGAAAATCATTGTCCACGAAAAAAATTCGTGCTGTGCCGTGCCATGATGTCACTAGGCACCAACCCTAAAGCCACATCGGGCAATATGGACCATGTAGTGCCTCAAAATAGTGACCACCTGTCAAGGTGGTCAGCTTATCACATAAAAGAGGCATCAAACCCAAAAAGTATCAAAACTCCAGTGAACTTACCTACAAACCACCAACCAGCCGGCCGCTAATGGACGCGGTTTCATAGTAAAAATATAGGAAACGACTTTATGCGATTTGATTGGACTCGGCTCGGTGCGCCTAGTAGCGTTATAGTAAAGTAGTAGTGGATCAGTAAATGGACAGATGATTATCACTTTCATGTGTCAAAAAAAGTTAGCGCATTTCCCATTTAAAAAAAAACATTTGTAAAAAAGAGTTATCATCTCATCTGTCCAGCCGGGCTGGGTGGACAGATGAGATGATAGAGTGTAAAACCATCATCTCAGCAGTCTGGGTAATCTATATAGGGTTAAAGTGGTAAAACACCAACAACCTCCAAACCATTTGAAGATCTCATCTACACAAACAACTTTTACTATGAAAAAAACCATCTGTTTCATACAAAAGTGTTCATAGTTCATAGTAACTTCCATAGTAAAAGTAGTTTGTGTTGATGAGATCGTCAAATGGTTTGAAGGTTATTGGTGTTTTACTAACCCTGTATAGATACACACAGTTATGACTTATTGGTGTTCGTGAGATAACAATTCTGTACAAATGTAACTAGAATACTGTCGTCTCTTTCTCAAGTTATCTATATTTTTTGTCAGATAAGCAAAATCCGCAAGAGGAATTCGTGAAAGGTAAACTAGACACTAGTCGGGCCGTGCGTGATTTAATGTTTTTCTGTATCCATGTAACTTTTATCTTATCTTCTGCATGCTTATAAATCTCACTTTCATACATTGCACGATAAAATTAATGTATAAAAAATTTGATGCTTTAATCAGTCACAGCAATGTTAGACAAAAGACGGGAAAATCAATTTGTTGATTCTGGACAACATTTCAAAAGTAATTATTGTGTTGGGACAGTGGTTACTAATTAATTAGCGTTCGGTTGCCGTCAATGTTTAATATCGGGTTTAAAAACGTTTTTTCCATTGTTAAGTTCTGCAATGCAAAATCTTAAAATCGATTCTAACCCTAGACTGCTAAGGTTTATTTTACATTGTTACAAGCAATACTGATTGCTAGTAAAATAAACCAAACTGTTGTGTTGTTATAATTATTAGTCACAAAGCTACTTTTAATTTCGAGACTTCTAAAGCAAGTCGACACAATTCTTCACAATATTGCACTGTGAAAATTAAATAAAGGCACTTCTAGACTTACAAATCATTTCATGTTATTTTTTTTTACCGCAGATATCTGATAATCGTATTATTGAACTGCTTAGTAAATATGAAATTTTATTTCGCTTAGTCACAAAATTGCAGATCCATAACCTACATTTTAATTGACAATCTAAATAATATGTTTTTTGAATAATGTTACTACTGTTTAAACGTGAAATGTAGACGATGTGTGACACCCCTTTGACTATTATTAGATATACTTTATCACCACTATGTGCGAACTTCTGTGCATGTTTGTCATTCACCTAAACGTGGTTACCTTTTGATAAGCGGTCCTTAACCTATAAATTCACCTACTAAGCATCGCTTGCACGTTTGCTAAGACTTTACATTTGTGCACATGTCCGTAATGGAATTAAATTTCAATATAGATTCAGTTCAAATATTTAAAACTTATCGTAAATATTGATCGTTACTTCAAAATTCGTTGGAGAGCAAAACAGTTTTCTGCGGCCGTATTTTGCTTGTTAGGAGAGATACGAGTGAGACTTCTTGTTACTTTATAAGAATTTAGGTACCTATTCTTAAGAATTGGTTTCGAGTTGAGTAATACTCAGGCCTCTCTGTCTGTTAATGTGGCGTCGCTTTCTTTCCTTATCTATTATTGGTCCTCATTTAGATCCGGATGTTACACATATCTACATACTACATGAAGTCACGATTTTCTCCCAATAAAGGCACAGATCACTTGTTTCAATTTGCTACGATCCTTTCATATTTCTTTCGTTTCATCTACATTCATCACGTTCCTCACACATACTCGGCGGTTTCGAATACTTTTGATCTGGGTCCCTAGTATGAGTTTGAAGGTTTTCAAGCTCGATCAAACTTATCGTCTCTTTAATTCTCGATTAAAAGCACGGTTTAAGGAACAAGGCACCCAAGCACACCCTTATGTTTTATTTCGAACTTGTGTAGCATACTGTTATATCATCATATCGATTGATTTCAGCGTCGGACACTGGTTACGTGCAGCCGGAGTGGCGTTCCAACTACGAGACAGACTACAGCTTCGAGGGACGGAACCCTAGGCCGCTATCGTCGAGGGACCTGCTCCTTTGGGCATTCCAAATTGCGAGGGGCATGGAGTACCTTTCCAGTAGAAAGGTATGTAAAGACTGTATTTTATTATAGAAAGTAACGGACAAGCATAAAGTTCATTCGTTTTCCTTATGCCTGTGAGTTACGAGGCTACTAAAGGTAGGTTTGGTTGTTTATTTTTATAGAATTTATTCCAATTGATTCTCAACTATGAACGTGCGTATTGCAAAGGGCAAAATCGATTGATAAAATTTGACAGTTTGTTGGTGGTTTGTTGTAACCTAATGTGCTGTTGACTGTACCGTTCTGTGGTCGTGGTAGGTACGTGTGAATGAATTCTTCCTAATATTTAACTGTTATATTATTATAATTTTATAATAATAATGAACACTTTCCTTGTACACAAAGTAGAAAATGGAATGAAATTAAATAAAATTTATTTGAGTTCAATCACCACATCGTAAATAATTAGGTTACTGTTACAGTCATAGGGTATTTGGTACACAAAGAAAATAGAAAAAATGAAACAGTACAAAGTAAAGTAGCAATCACTTCCATGCAACCTTGAAAGAAAAAAAAAGTAAAGTAAAATAGGGTATGAGTCCTGTGAAAAGAATATTCTTACAATGTACCTAATAAAAAAAAATCATACAACTATATATATTTTTGTACCTATTAATAACTAGAATTCGCTAGTGGCTTAAATGGTACTAATGTAAATCTTGTTAAAATAGTATAATGTTACCCTAGGGGTGGAAGTACCTTATTTGGTAAATAATTCTTTACCCCGAGGAAAACACTGCGCTTTTCATAACGTATACAACGTTAATAAGTGTATATTATGAATTTCTCGGGGACAGTCTTTTTTTCTGAATAAAAGATACCCTATGTTTTTACCTGTAACCACTTACCTATTTAAGTATCTATTTACTAGATTTTTGACTTTTACGTGGCCTATTTTAAGCATATCTCTTAATTGAGGGTTTTATTTTAAATAATATTATCTGAAAACCTTCTTATTTAATGTGGATATTAAAAAAGAACTTATCGTGTTATTGTTGTGAGTCATATAGAGTTTTAAGTTTGGTAATTTTGAATGGTCGCTTATTTATACAGCAGCAAAATTATGATGAAATTATACATTTTATTGAAACTGTTCATTCATTGCACGCTCTGATTGCACGTGGTTACATAGAACTTTATTTGTTTTTTATATTTGATACACTAAGTTTTAATTAAGAATATAAAAAGTTTATTTTGTCTATTTTCCAGGTTTTGCATGGAGACTTAGCTGCGCGCAACATACTCCTAGCTGAGGATAACATAGTAAAGATTTGTGACTTCGGACTTGCAAGAAGCATTTACAATAACGACGAATACCAAAAGAAAGAAAATGTAAGTGTCTGCTTAAATGTATTATCTAGTTCAATGACTCGAAAGCTCTAGATTCCCTAATCGTTGGTGTAGACACTCTCCCGTGGGAGTTGCTCCTAGGTTAGAAATCCTCTTTTGGGTGCTCTGAATTACAGGATAGAGGACTTCCAAGGTCTTCGCCTTCTCTAAAAACCCGATGAGGCTGAGAATCTGCAGATTTTAGGTAGTAGTCATGAAAAAATCAAAAAGAAAACTAATGTAATAGGTCCCTAACCTATACTCCTTATATCTTTCCGACGAAGAAGTTGATAGTTTTAGGTAACAGTTGAAACATTGATTTAGTTGCTAATTTATTATTTAGTATGTTTAGTTATGATTAAAATTGATACCAAATTAAATAGAAAAAGAAAAACATCGAATTAACATCCCGTGAAATATTTTTACAAATACCGCGATCAGTTAAGTACGAAATTTTGCTTTTTTAAAACATTGATTTTGTTATTAACTTTTATTTCGTATGTTTGGTTATCATTGAAATTGATACCAAATTAAAAAGAAAACGAAAAAAAAAAGAAAAAGATGTAAAAAAAGTAGAAGATGTTGAAGATGTAAATCTGTAACATTGTTAGGCATACGTCAGTTTGATGACGTAGTCAGAAATGGAAGACATGGCTTAATTTGTTTAGTGTAGCTCAGTGAGCCTGTGTAGCTCAGTTGGAAGAGCAGCTGCCAGGATAGCGAAAGGTCTTGGGTTCAAATCCCGTCTCAACTCTTATCCATGACACAATCTTTTTCCATGTTTTTGGTTTTCTATTTAATTTTGTATCAATTTAATCGTAAAAGTTAAAATATGAAGTAATTACTTCAATGACTGGTATTTAAAAAATCCTTATTGTTTTTTTACAGAGTCCTCTCCCAGTGAAATGGTTGGCCATAGAGTGCATGACCGACAGGATCTTTTCGACCCAGTCGGACGTGTGGTCGTTTGGCATCGTACTGTGGGAGATGTTCTCTTTAGCGAAGACCCCGTATCCAAACATGAGTCCGCAAAATTTACTGCAATGGCTGACTGACGGGTAAGAAATGACGTACCTATAGATTTAGGCAATTCTTTTCACTCTAAAAAGTATCAAGTGTGTAAAGACGTTACTCTAAAAAGTATTAAGTGTGTAAAGACGTGTAATACGTACTTATTATAGCGAGCACCGTCTTCATAAAAAATAACACAAACGGAGAAAACATTTTCCTACCCATAATTCATATCAGATCTTTATTATATTAGGGGTTTAAGTATGAAATTGCCGTTTTGTATGGAGAATTTAACGAAAATTCATTTTTCCATACAAATATATTTGCGATTTTTAAGGAACCACAAATCAAAATTTTGTGTAATTTTGTGGATATATTTAGACAACATTAAGTTATAGGATACGTAGAGAAAAAAATTGAGAATTGATATCTGTAAAACAATATTCATATTTTTATAACGGAGATGGACACCTCTTAGGACGGGCTGTTTTTGAAGATGTATTTCTAGTGAAAAAAATAAAAATAAGAATAAAATTTTGTACAGAAATATAAGTCATTGTAATGAAGTTTAAAATAAAAAAGAATAATGGACATAGCTATTGTATTAAAGGAATTATACACTAATGAATAATGAGGAAAAAAATCGGCAATTTCATTCTTTAACCTCACCAACTCATTATTTTAAAATGTTTATTACATCATATTAAAAACACTGATTTTCTGTAAGATTTCCTTTTTTAAAAAGTCGTATTAAAAAAAAGAAAATTTGCAGCCATAGCTTTTTAACTTTATATTAAAAACATAATCATCTTAAAGACCGTAAAGACCGGATAAGAAATAGGTGCAAGGAAATGTTTTCTCCGTTTCCATGGAAACTTGCACGCCGTACTAATAGCCTTAAGGGTCATTTAATGATACACATTAAAGAGTACTTTTAAGAAATAAAATAAACACAAATATTGTGCTTCTCTAATTAGAAAATTAAATACTTACTTCGTTGATTGTGATTATCAGCGCTGGTTAACCAAATTTCTTTATGTAGGTATGTATACGCACTTAGATATCTAATATACACAGGGTGAATTTTTCAAGTGGGCCTTCAGAGCCAATTCCTAAACTATAAGTAATATCGAAAAATGCTCAAAGGAGTCGCGAGCCCGATTTTGATGAAAACAAAAACTGCATCATTGGATTTTTGAAAAATCAATAATTCTAACCAGGAATCAAACCCAATGATTTTGAAAAAAAAAAACATAGCCTGTGTTATTTCACTATACGATAGTGTTTTATAAGGATCGATTACTGGGAAGTAATGATAATACGGGAAACTAATGGAAAATATTAAATTTTATATATTTCTTTCTTTTTCTAACTTGGTTGAAGCGACAATCAAAGCGATGATCATTATTTTATCAATCAATCCAATGATGCAGTTTTTTTTTCATCAAAATCGGCCTCACGACTACTTTGAGCATTTTTCGATATTCCTTATAGTTTAAGATTTGGCCCTGAAGACCCACTTGAAAAATTCAACCTGTCTATTTCCCGTGTCACCGTGTTTGTTCGGATAAGCTCCTAGAAAATCTATGTTCTGTATTCGAAATTGAAATGGAATGTCAATTAATCTAATTAAATTTTTATTAATTAATTTTATCTACACTCATGTCATAATATTCGAATTACGATATCAAAGGTGAACATAAAATGACATACTTTTTAATACAGATAATCAAAATTAAAATTTAAAAAAAAAACCTGTATCATAATGACCATTATAACACCGGTTCGACTCATTATGATACAGTTATTTTTCTTAAATACTCGGGAAGGCAAAGGGATCTAACCCATACATTTGTCTTTTCTGTTGTTTTATTTGAATTTATGTATGAGTGTAGATAAAGTAGTGTATGCAACTGCATATAACACGGGTATTAAAACACTCGTGTTTTAATACCCTTCATTATATGACAGTTGCATAAACTACTATTATAATATGATAGCAATATTCTAATGAACTTAATGATTGATGCAATGACCGTTGTAATGAATGAATATAAAGCACCAAACACTAAAAGTTGGTTACTATAAAGGATAATTGTGAAGTTTTCCTTACACCGCCGATAGGAATTGCGTCGGTATTTCAAATAATAAAGTAGAGGATACCGAGTTTCATGAGCATAAAAGCGTCATTACTCCTAACTTTGTATAATTAGATAGGTATTATACAAAGTAAAGAGCAATGACGCTTGACAGTATAAATAATAATTATATAGTGAAATAGCCAATAGGTGTTAGCGCTGACAGTGACTAAATGGCTCATTAAAATATTGGTATTCTCATCATAATCTCATAGTCCTGTCTAGCTCAGTTGAAAAACCAGTCGCTTTGATTGAGAAAAGTCGCGGGTTCGAGTCTTGCCTCAACAATTAATAATGCCAGGTTTTTTTCTTGTTTGTCGTTTCCATTCAATTTGGTACATTTAAGTCGTCGCGGTAGAGTGGTCAGTAATACCACGGTAATGATAGAAAACATTACCGTGGTAATTAATGCCTCCTACATATCACGCGGTTCGGGTTCGAATCCTGGTAGGAGCAAATGTTAGTGTAGTGAACACGAATATTTATTTATAAAAAAATATCTGTCCGTTATCTAGTAGCCTTATGACAAGTTTTTACTGGTACTTAATTTGTGCTAGATATTGATATTAACATGGATTTTTAAAAATATCATTTCCTTTGGTTTTACCACAGATAATATAATACTATACTAGTAGTTTGACGTTAAGGCTGCTTTTCCACCAGAGATGTGCTATGCAACGTTGAACGTTGCTATGGATGCGTCTGGTATCCACCAATCATTTTCCTCGGTCCACATAGAATAACACTGGTGGAACGTTTTCATATAAAAAGATGCGTGCTGTGGATGCGTGCTATGGATGCAAGCTATAGATGGGTGCGAGTATGAGCTATGGATGGTATAGCTGTGTGCAGAGCCTTCCCTTTTGTTGATGCATCCAATAGTAAAGTTCGAGCTGCTATCTTTTCCGTACATGCCATATCCATATCCATAGCACGCATCCTTCCATATAAAAACGTAGCATAGTTATATCAGTTGACCAATGAATAAGATTGGTGGATGTCAAGCGCATCCATGGCATGGTTGCAGCACATCTCGGAGAGAGCTCGGAGATAACCAAACTTGTTCCCATAATAATCTTGATGAAGGTGAGACTCAAGAGAACATAAGTACCTAAAGACCAAAGCAATGTTACTATTGAGCTAGGCAAAAACATGGGTCAAACAATGTGTATAGGTATGGCACAGCCAAGGGCTGTTTTGAGGGATATAAGAGGACTTCATATTTCTATATTACTTACTATTCCAAAAAATTTTTTATACATGTTATTTGATTAAGTATATTTTTTTTTATGCTACGAGATAGCAAACAAGCTTGCGGCCCACCTGATGTTAAGTGGTCACCGCCGCCTATAGACACTTGCAATATTGAGTGTAAATCACTTAACACCGCAAGTGCGTTTGCCATCCTGGGGACTAAGATGATATGCCCTCCATGCCCAGTAATTACACTGCCTACCTTTCCCTTCAATCCGAAACACAGCGAACTGCTTCACGGCAGAAATAAGAAAGGCGGTATTTTTTTTTCATAAATTATAATCTAACATAATGATAATGTATCTATGTGTAGACAAAAAAAATATTATCATTAATGAATTAGTATTTCAAAATCCCTGAAATATCTCATACGTCTTTCATGGTCCTCGTTTTCTGGTTTCTTTAGGTACCTATTTGATAAAAATCCGTTTATAATGTACCTAATTATAATTATTTATATGTTTGACAGGCATCGACTAGAAAAGCCGCCATACGCTGACGATCGTTTGTATAACGTCATGATGAAATGTTGGAAATATAAGCCAACAGAAAGACCGTCTTTCTCGCATCTGCAGGAATTGTTGGGCTCGTTCTTGGAAGATAACGTTAGAAATGTAAGTAATCCATTAACTTGTGCACTACTACCTATTTCTTATGTCTTTCTTTAGTCTTGAGTTTAATCTCATGTTATCTCTGTTTAGCATGATACATTTTTAAATATACACAATAGGATAGGTATGTACATGAACCAGGTTACGGACATTATCACTTTTTAAGTTCCTACATTAAATTTTTTCCATTGGAATATTGGGTCTATAGCCTGGTGGTAAGCGGTGATCGCCGCCTCTAATCGCAATACCTCACTCGGCCTATTACTTGGTCAGAACTTTCTTTTTTTGGTTATGGTGGGAAATCTATTTACGGACATTACCGCACGCTGGCTAGGCGCACGACGTGTGTGGAACTTCCCGACGCGGAACAGCGCTGGTGCTACCCACTAAAAACCACCGGTACCCTCCTATTCTGGGGGCGTTTTGGGCTCGGCGTACATTACGTACACCATTCACCAAACCATTACTTGGTCAGACCTAGACTTTGACCCTGGCAAATACACCAAATAATGGAACTGTCTTTTAAAAGTGTCATTTCACTGATAATGAGAGATGAGGGAGATGAGCCGAACAGAGTGTATCTGATGAAACAATTATCAAAACTACAAGGCTTCGTTTAAGTATAACTTATAAAAAAACTTAATTCCTGCTGCTGTGTCTCCGCACCTTTTATAGGATTAGGTATCTATAAAATGAGATGTTTATTTTTAAGTGTTTTTACTTTCTCGTATACGTAGTATAGAGGAAGTCTTGTAATCGTCAAAAAATTCGACCTCGAGATTTTGACGGATTTACACGTTTTGGCCGTCCTTGAGTCCTAAAATTTTTTTTTGGAATTATGTCTGCGTGTGTGTCTGTGCTTTAACAAGGTAACTCGAGCATGCTTTAACTTATTGTAACCAAATTTAACATACGTGTATGACATAAAAATATATGGTTTCTATCAAATTTTGAGCTGTCAATCACGAAAGTTAAGCAACCAAGTGCGCGGTCGGTACTTGGATGGGTGACTAAAATTTAACATGCATGTATGACTTCAAAATATAAGGTTTATATCAACCTTTGGGTCGTTTCCGGTATACGAGAAAGTCAAGGGAAGGCTACTCCCGATTTTTTAATCTTCAGTCTAATTATGTAATTTACGAATTAGACTTTACGCCGACACGTCAAATGCCTTACCTATAGACTTGGTTTTCCATGGTGCCACTCAGCAGTACCTACTCCCACCTTATTGCTGACTATAAGGTGTACAAGTGCCGCGACAAAATTAAATCCACACAGTTTACTTTCGGCTTTTAGAAAGCGTCGGTGGCGTAGTGCGTAAGAGCGTCGTCTCCCACCGGGAGGCACTGGTTCGATCCCCGCCACGTACCAATGTGTTTTAAAATTTTGAATTCATACATATGTACGTTTAATCGACGCTTTTACGGTGAAGGAAAACATCGTGAGGAAACCTGCACACACCTATGAAGAAATTCTTAGGTTGTGTGTGAAGTCGACCAACCCGCACTTGGCCAGCGTGGTTGACTAAGGCCTAATCGCCCCTAATTTGGGGTAGGCCCGAGCCCCTCGGTGGGGACATTATATGAGCTGTTGAAGTGAAGTTTATTTTCATTTCGCACTTTTTTGAAATGTAAATTAAAATTGATTCTTTCTTTATTTTTCAGTATTATGTGGACTTAAATTCGCATTACATGGTTTTGAACGCCAAAAAAGAAGGAGAAGAGGACTATCTGACCATGGTATCAGCGCCTGATTACAAAAACCTGGTGACCCCGAGTCCTCATCACTACGTGAATGATGTTACGAGTTTCTTCCCACCTACACCCAATCAAGTTCCTCTAGGTAAGAATAGTAGTTGAATTGTAACAGCATTTAAATAAACAAAAAAAAAACTGAACAGAGGTATGATGCGAACGTTTTATGACACAAATTTTAATCACTGAGAATCATAAGTTCTCAAGATATCCTCGTCGTATGGGATACAGTATGGATGCCCGTAAAAATAAAGAAGGATCGACTCGTCTTCTATTCTTTTGCGACAGTATCTATTCTTACTGCTTTAAAATTAAGGTTGAAAATATTGTAACACGCAACTAGGAAGTATGTACGTTCATACTACAAAAAGTAATCAATGTAGAATGCATTTATCGGTTATCAATATTCTATCTGGTCGCAGAGATAGCCGTCCTGTGTTTGATAAGCAATTTCTGTTAATTATTAAAAATGAATGTTTAGGTATAGCACGTATCTACCTACCTCTAAAGACTCTGTGTGTGGCACTGAGCGCTCCCGTTGTAATGCACACAGAGAAGTTTGCATGTATATCTACAAACAGTCATGGCTTACCCGCATTCGTAAGATAAAAGTACATAACAAAATTATGATAATGCAATCTGTTAATGTAGACAGAATGTTGAAACTATTTGTCTAAGGCGATATTCAGATAGAGCAACTTTAGTTGAAGAAACAATCAACTTAGTTGAAGTTACTATCATCTTTTTAGTAGTTTTCGTTATAGATTGCAAGTTACAGCAAAAAAAGTCATACTTTACTATAGGCGCGATTCTAAATAAACTTTTCAAATCCACATTCACCCAACCAACAGTCAGTGTGATTAGGAATCACTTGACACGACTACTTAGTACAAATTTGACAATTGCTAGTGGCGTCATTTTGAAACTGATTGTTTCCTCAAGCGCAGCAACTGAAGCAAAAACAAACTAATGTCGATCATAGTGACTTACAACTACAGTTGCTATTTCTGCGCTGTTACTTCAAGTAGTTATTGTAAACAGCTATAAGGAAATCGAAGTTGCTCTGCCTCAATAGCGCCTTATTTTCTGATATAGCGATAAAAATTTCCTGATAACTCATCCAAAAATATTTTTTGTCCATGCAGCTGAAGCAAGTGAAGGTAGTAATAATTTTTAATACGTACGATTTTATATACAACCATAGATATAAGCACGAGGGAGACTTGAATTACTGACTTATTTCCTTGTAAGCTGAAATGGAAACAGCATCTTTCTAAACCATTCATGAAAGAAGTCCTGCCTTTTCGCGGTAACAGCCTTGAATTTCAAAGTGTGTTGTTTGTCTCGTTTTACATAATATACCTAACCATTTAAATAATTACACGAGTTTACGCTACGCATTTTAAATGGGAATTTTTACTAACGATGCCGCTCCTTTTGACATGTTTCTTCTTGCTTTATGAACAACTTCTGAACAAGTGACAATTGTTGTGATACATTGTTATACTAATTGGTTTTTTTTTTCAACTTTCTTCAAGTCTTTGATTTTCAATCAAGCAAAAGTAGATTATGTATGTGTAATACATACATAATCTACTTTTGCTTCATTGCACCATTTGCTACTCTTGTATATTTCCTTTTTAAATGTTCGGCATTTACCTACCTGAATGAGATGTTGTAATGTTTTTGCTAAATGCATTTTTGGGATGCTTCTTCGATTTTTCGTAGAATAAGTTTTAACAAAGACAAAAATTAAGACGACTTTAAAAGAGTTCTTGATTTGCAAAATTTTTGATTAGAATAGCCTAAAATTAACGGCAACAATAATTTATAAGTTGTCACTTTCAAAGTTGTCTTCATCAAATACACATCATAATTTTCTATTATTACAGTCTAAGATATTTTTAAAATCACTATTTTGTGTTAAAAACCTATAAAAATTTTTTTTTGAATTTTCAGACCCTGATGGTTATTTACAAATGACACCAGCAAAAATATTCAGCCCTCGTAGCCAAGGTACGAAATTTGATTTCGACGCAAGGAAGCTGGATCCTCGAGAGTCTGATCAACATGGCGGATCTGAACTGACTCCCATGTTAACCCTGAATAACTTACCTGCAAGAAGTGGTTCAGATTCCGACCACGCTGATCAGGAAGGAAATCGGTCATCGTATCTTAAAATGTGCCCAAAATTCGTAGAAGAAAGCGACGAAGTTTTTAAACCGAAAGCGAACAATTATAAAAATATTCACAATAGTGCTGTTTCTAATCCCACGTATATTACATTTAACGTTGACGTCGAGAAGAAACCGCAGGATATTAACACCTACGTTAATATAGGAAATGGTCTAGTCAAATAGATTTTATGAGAAGATTGTTGGTGTAATTTTCTTAAGTATGTTTCCGGTTAATTTAATCTATCAAACAGAAACTATCAGAATTTAAATTTATTTTGATCTCTTTTAAATACAAATTACAGTCATCTCTAGTAACCCTACTAATTAAGATTTATCGTACAGCTATTGGTGGGCTTGAAACTTCCTATGAATATGTGCGTTTTATCTGATTCTTTGTGTGAATGTTAACTATTTAATTTTAAATTACTTTCGTAATATTAAAATTATGAATTCTTTTACAGTGCAACTATTACATTAATGTTTGTCATCACTGTCCATTGGTTGATGTTATTTTTTTCTTGTGGACCTTCAAGTGTTTTATAAACACTTTCTCTAATTCAGAACTGAAAATTTACGTAAATTTTGACATTTTTTACAGCAGCCGAAACACAGTCATTTCATACAGCAAGAGAAATTAAATAGTAATTCTGTTTTCATATAGGTACCTAATATAATTCTGTTTTCATATTCCAGTACTTTCTACATTTCTGCTTTTTATATCTCTTTTCTTATCTTTTCAAAAATATTTTGTCAAAAACATTTCTTTTTATCTCTGCTCCTTTTTTTCATTATACTTCCTTTTTTGTTACTATTACTTCTAAAAGATTGTCAATAGAGACGAAAATCAAGAAATAATGTTACTCAGAAATTGTCCATCTTGATTTTGTAACAGTTGCTTGTATTGCAAGCTCGAGAGAAAGTGCTATTAATGTCGGAACACATTCGAATAATGTGGTGTGATGTGATAATTATTTATAATATAAGAGAAGCATATTGATGTAAGTAATACAAATTTGAATGTTATTTTAAAATAATCAATTAGATCTTTTGTATTTAAGAAACCCACCCACAAATATTATATAAGGTAAATAATTTCATTATTTTATTTTATGCGGTCATTCCTTTTCTTTGTTGCGTCCATTACAAAAGTAAATTATGTTTCATGGTTTATGCCATAAGTACACATTTATCACAAAACTATAAAAATCAAGTGCTATAGTAAATTGTTGCAAGTTTAAAAACCAGTACAGAACTCTAGTCCTTAATTTAATAGCAATAGAGTGAATATTACAAAACTGCACTTGTTGCTCCCCATAAGATTACTACTATTACTACGCACAAATTGATATGGCTACTATTAAAATATTTAAGGTAGGTAATTGAATATTGAAATCTTTTAAGGTTTCAAGCATTATGCATCTTTTCTAATACTCTTTTTAGGAATAGAATTTGCATTTGTTAAATGCCAAATGAAATAATATAACAATTATAAAATATAAAGTATGTACCTAAATCTTTATAAATTATAATGGAATGCATCATTGCGAAGGGTACAATATATGTTTTGCAAATATAATCGGTAAGTTGTTTTTTTGCGTTAATTCTTATGAGAGTTTATCACAGTACCTATATAATGCTATTATATGTTTTAAAAGTAAACTTTTTACTGATTACTTTCCAAAGAATATAAGATAGAAACAGATATAAGTACATAATTATACTACTCGTTCATACTGCAATGTACATTAACTGTACAAATGTATTATAAATACCCATGTATTATTTTTTTAATTAAATGACATGTTTCGTAAAGTGAAGAATAAATCAAATTATAATTAAAATTACAGGTAATTTTATTTATGATTATTTTAGATACGTCTATATATTTTAGATATTAAATTCTTTATTTCTGGCGTTCAAAAGTTTCCATTATTTACCTACTAAAGCTGATGCCACACCGCGGACGGGACGGGAGGTCGACGAAACGGGAAACGTAGAAGACGTCACACCACAATGTTCCGCTCGACGGGACGTTGCGGTAGGTACATTTTTCATTTCGGTGTGGCGTCAGCTTAAGCATGCCAACCACAACCAACTTAGTACGCACGGTACATGGCACGCGGCGGGTGCCCGCCTCGCGTGTTTGTATTGAAAGGCATGAGCAGTGTGCTAACTGGCGCGGACGCGTGCGGCGATTTGTACACGTGGCGGGCGGCGGGCGCACGGAACGAACGGGTGAGGTTAGCGCCCACGTTACTTTCATCAATGACGTCATATTGTTTTTACAATTTTCCCCGATGAGTTTCAGTATATGTTTCGTTTGGTAAGCTTACCATATTATTAAGATATTATCAAACAATTTTCGTTACTGACTTCTCATAAGATGGATATGTTCACTGTTAAATGAAAGAAAACGGGATTTAAGCCATGTACCTTTGATTTTTGGTTAATTCGATATTTCGGCGTAGTTACATACGCCATGATCACGAATGAACTGAAGTCACATGCGAGTAGATATTATCGGCAGACAAATCTGTCTACCCTTGGTGAAAGCGTCGGTGACGTAGTGCGTAAGGCCGTCGTCTCCCGTCGTCCCACTCGGGAGACACTGGTTCGATTCCCACTACGTACCAATGTGTTTTCTAATTTTGAATTCATAATGTACTTTTAATCGACGCTTTTACGGTAAAGGAAAACATCGTGAGGAAACCTGCGATTAGCCCTTAGTCAACCACGCTGGCACTTGGCCAGCGTGGTTGACTAAGGCCTAATCGCTCCTAACGTGGGGTAGGCTCGAGCCCCTCGGTGGGGACATTATATGAGCTGTTGATGATGTTGATGATGAAGAAGATGGTTGGTCACTTCTTCGTCACCGACGATGCGGGTCACACGACGCTGCAATCTATCCGAAGCATTGAGTACCTAAATATTTGTCGGAGCTACCCTACAGGTCCGAGGATACTGTTACGTAGGACCGTTCCTGGACGACTTGCGTCCTGTATAGCAAGAGCAATTGATCAGGAGTGAAAAAACTCCGGGCCTTGTTCAGGATGCTGAGTTTCCGTGAAACTGTTTTGCTTTTATCACGTTTTCCATATAATCCTTTGAATTTATATAACTGCAATACCGAACATGATGATATTACTCTGTAGTGTAGCGCCAGTGTTGTGGTCGGAGTAGCGAGTCGCTATCGAAGGAATCATAGACTAACATTTAGGAGAATACCGTAAAAGTATAAAGGCGATACTTACTTAAAATTTTATTCGTGGAGGTTATAGTGGAAAAATATATGGTTATTCAGTGCTGAGTTACTATTTTCAAAATAAAAATCGCGATCGGTATCTAAAATACGCCTCGCATAAATGAAACGACCATTGTCTCGAGTGCATCTGCGCCCTGAAAACAAAATCTGAATTAATTCATTTTACTCCTTGTATTGGGGATGCAGAGGTAACTCTAGCCCATGCGAATTCTCAAAGGCCCATTTTCCACCACAGTGGAGACGAGACGGGAGGAGATGTGTCAAAATAAAGATGTGTATAACTATATTTTGACAACACCACATTTCCGTGGCACATCTCTTCTCGTCCCCGCTCAGAGCGACAATTTTATATGAAAATGCACCGGCGTTTCCATATAAAGTTGTCTCATCTCTTCTCCGCTTTGCTCAACGGTTTTCCCACTAAGCTAAGGAGGCGAGATGTGTTAATAACTAAATTTTATTGATTGCTTATAACACATCTGGTCTTCTATCGTCTCGTCTCCGTTTTGGTGGAAAACGGGCCTCATCATAACACGAACGCACTACTATCAGGCTGGTAGGTATTATTTTTTATTCTACCAAGGAGGAGTGCTTGGTCTTTTTATCGTCAGCAAAGTAAAATAAGTCAAAGGTAAAAACACAATTCTTCCAGAATCCTGAATAATGAGAAACTGTCTACCTTGACTCTAAATACCGGAACATAACAACAGAGTAGCTAGCCACGCATCACGACATACTCAACTAAGCATAGGTACCTACATTACCCTCTTGCGGATCTCTGGTCTTATAGACCGGTAGGTGATCAGCACATCTTGTGCATCAGCACATATCCTCAACTCCACGTGTAAATAATCCCATTGTGATACCGTTACTTTCCACGGACCATCATACTGAAGAGTTTCCTATTAACTGATGTTTCCCACTATGAGAAGTCACTTAACGACTCCAGCGTAGCAAGGAATAGATGATAAGATAACCGAACAGTACAATATAATACTCACACTGTATGTAGGTACTGACTTTATTTTATTATTATATTCATAATATAAAGAACAAGGAAAAATAACTCACATCTTTGAAGGCTTCCACGATTCCCATCGGTATATCAATCAACATTTTTACTAAACTGGATACTGCCTGCAAATATCAATATTTCTTCGAATTAAACCAATAGTAAGAAAATATAATTAACCTATGAAGAAATTCTTAGGTTGTGTGTGAGGTCTTCCAACCTGCACTTGGCCAGCGTGGTTGACTAAGGCTTAATCGCCCCTAATGTGGGGTAGGCTCGAGCTCCTCAGTGGAAACATTATATGAGCTGTTGATGATGATGATACTTAGTTTAGTCACTAACGTAAGATGATTGTGATTAAACTATCGGACGATAGTTGTGTAGTGGTGCTAGCACTGCACCGATTGTTGAGTAAGCGCCATTTTCAACCGACTTCAAAAAAGGAGGAGGTTCTCTATTCGACTGTATGTTTTTTTTTTTTTTTTTTTTATGTATGTTCCGCTATTACTCCGTCAATTATGAATCGATTTTGAAGATTCTTTTTTCGTTAGGAAGGAAATACTCCAAAGGTGGTCCCGTATAAATTATACCGAAATTGGTTCAGTACTTTTTTGTTAAAATGATAATTTCATTGGGGATGAAATAATAATATCGTCCACGAACACAAAAATAATGTCTTTTTTTTTTTGAACATGCCTTTACCTAATATGCAATAGTGAAATTTTGGTTAGTAGGTCCAATAGTCAACACGTAAACTATGACAAATTATTTTGTGAAGTTAAGTTAAATAACTAGGTTCATAGTTCATTAACATACCATTCATTTTGAATGAATGGCAGGCATTTGTAATGAGTTATAGGTCTGAGACGTGATATTATTTGTTAACCGACTTAAAAAAAGAGGAAGTTCTCTATCCGACTGTTTTTTTGTGTTTGTTACCTGAGTACTCCGTCAATTATGAGTATTACGACTCGATTTTAATGATTCTTTTTTAGGTACGTCAAGATCAGAGATGACCCGTATAAATTGTATCGATATAAATTCGAACCTTTTTGAACAAATCAGTAATAACAAAAAAAACGTTTTAGTTAAAGTTTCCATTAGGTTTTAATGAGCGCCTAGTAGGCCTATCCGTTTTCAATAAAATATACTTTATTTCCACTAAAAATAATAAAATAAAATATTTTTAGCAAAAAATAGGACAACCGACTTCAATGCGTACAAATTTAAACTAAAAAGTAAGAAATAAATAATATTTTTATGAATTAGTTGAAAAGAGCGTCATAGAAAACCAAGGAAAGTATTGATACACATTTATAATTCTTTATTTATAATTCATACTCCGATATATTTGGAGTCGGTGCCAGCATAAGCAAAATAAACTTACCTAATAGACACGAACTTGATTAATCCATTAACTATACATAATAATGAATGATGAAGACAAGAAATAATCCGCCGCTCCGTGAAGTTCGAAAATTGCAAACACTATCCTCCTTGGCTAGCTGGCACCGGCTCCAAATATATCGGAGTATGAATTATAAATAAAGAATTATAAATGTGTATCAATACTTTCCTTGGTTTTCTATGACGCTCTTTTCAACTAATTCATAAAAATATTATTTATTTCTTACTTTTTAGTTTAAATTTGTACGCATTGAAGTCGGTTGTCCTATTTTTTGCTAAAAATATTTTATTCGTAAAGCAATCTTGTGATTTCTAGCCCCATACTAGAGAACTGCCTAAGCCTCCTTCGATAACAAGGAGAGGCCTTGTGTCCTAGCAGTATCTATGTTGAATTAAAAAGGCTGTTACGATGATTATGACTACAAAACGACCGACCAACTGTTTAGTTTTAAGTGCGCGGACGTTCATAGGGCCCCATATTGACTGTAGTACATCGATAGTTAGCCGATAGTTGAATGCAGTGCGTGCACTCGCATAGTACTTCATACATACATATAGTTTGATTGAATAGGAATCGGGAAGTGGTTTGCGATAGTTCGATCTTGTGATTTTTCAATCGTTAATGTGCGCACCGCCATACTGATTTCCTGATCGATCAAACTATCGTCGAACCAAAAAAACACAAGTGTGTGGTGGCGTTAAATACGACGTAGTGTCAGTTATATGTTATAAAGAGTTATTTTTATTTACTTACATTTATTTATCATCATCATCAACAGCTCATATAATGTCCCCACCGAGGGGCTCGAGCCTACCCCACGTTAGGGGCGATTAGGCCTTAGTCAACCACGCTGGCCAAGTGAGGGTTGGTCGACTTCACATACAACCTAAGAATTTCTTTATAGGTGTGTGCAGGTTTCCTCACGATGTTTTCCTTCACCGTAAAAGCGTCGATTAAACGTACATATGAATTCAAAATTTGAAAACACATTGGTACGTGGCGAGGATCGAACCAGTGCCTCCCGGGCGGGAGACGACGCTCTTACGCACTACGCCACCGACGCTTCCTTCCTCCTTCCACGCTGTTATAATATAATAATAATAATATAATATAATATAATATATTTTCACGCTCACACCAATTATCCAGCCCGAAGTAAGTATCATTAAGAACTTGTGTTACGGATACTAGATAACGGACATTTTTTTTAATATACATAATAAATTTAGATATTTTTATAAATAAACTTAAATAAATATATAAACAACCATGACTCGCAAACAAACATTCGTGTTCGTCACACAAACATTTGCCGCTACCAGGATTCGAACCCGGACCGCTTGATGTGTAGCCAGCTATACTGACCACTCCACCACGACGGCGTTATGAAGAGTTATTTTTATTTACTTACTCCGGTATGCCTAATTTCCTTTGGAGGCACAGGCACAGCAGTTTTGTTGTCAGCACATTGTACAATCACCAGGAATAATGTCAATAATATAACCAAACGACATGCTACAAGTATCATAGTTGCTTGCACACTGTTCAATATTATTTACCATAATTCTTATATAGTCGTTGAACCGTTAATAATTTATTCGGTTCTGGCGTAGAAGCTTCAAAACGACATACTTTTAATGAGATGGTAATTAGTTCACACTTTATAGGCATTTAAGTCCTTCGCTTCAGACTCTTTTGACTTGACGAAGATGTGAATGAGGGCTGTGTTGTATTTATTCAACCTTAGGGGCCTGACCTCATGGCACACTTTTGTAAAATTGCTACCCGTAAACTATTTAATTAGTGTATGAAAAGGTTACACGCATCTGCTTGTTTTGAAGGAATACTGAAGCATTTTGAAAGAATATAGAGTAAGTACCTACCTAGTGAATGCCTCATATTCAAGTTGCAAATGTATACAGGGTTACAGGAAAAGTCGACCTAGATCCGTTAAGGGCGTGTAGTACACATCATTTCTGATTGATTTCACTATGGAACCCCCCATCCTAAACTTAACCGTTTTCGAGATAATCGTGTTTTAATTTTTTTTATGAAAATGCCCAATTTTTCGGCTATTCAATTGAATATTTTGAATTTTTTTGATTCTAATGATTATTTTTTCGGTTTTTTACATGAAGAATAAGATGGTTAATGACCTCAATGACTAAAATTGCACGTAAGTTAAGTAAATAGGTCATTGTAGACGATCGAAACTTAAGAAAATAAGTACAAATTATAAAAAAATATTTTTCTTTTCTGGATATCTCAAAAAATTATCATGGCACTTGCTCTGCAGATGTGCTTAAAAACATCTACATTTTATCAGCTATCCAACGAGGTATAACAACCTAGGGTTGTATTTAAACTCATAGAAAAAAACATAGTTGAAAAGGTTCAGGTAGTAGGTCTAACGGTGAAACTTAGTTTCTAAGGGTACATGGGGCAGTCAGAATAAATAGCGCTTATTTAATCTTATTAATTTGACTTATGTTCAGCATCATCATTTCAGCCTACTGGCTTCCACTACTGAACGGCCTCCCTCGGCTAGGTACAATCTTCATGCATCCATCGATGTCCCGCTATCCTGACCTAGGAGATCATTCAGTAATATGTTTTTGAATAAAATTTTATAGTTCATGTTCTACGTGTCCACCTCTATTTCGCACACATTTTCTAATTCTTTCACGTAGTCCACTTTTCACTACACCAGTGGTTAATGTTCTTCTTATGTCGTTAGCAGCATTAATTATCCTTTCTTTGAGAACTTCCACTGACGATATGGGGTTGAGCTCACTGTAAACGAGGCTCTTCATGTGCCCCCATACATAAAAATCCATGGGGGTCAGGTCGGGAGATCTGGCTGGCCAGGGTAAAGGCCCACCTCGTCCAATCCATTTGTTAGGATAGTTAGTGTCCAACCATTCCCTAACGCTTCTTCTGAAATGAGCAGGGCAGCCATCATGTTGAAACCACATGTCCCGCAGTAATTGTAATGGGAGATCATCTAGTAGGTCACCTAAGTCACCTCTTAAGAAATTTTGATTTCGTTGTCTTGTTCCTCGTCGTCATCAATGACATGTGGTCTTCCTAAGTCGGTACGTCGTCGCAAAACAGAGCCAGTTTCACGAAGTCGTCGGTAAACTCCGTCGAAAACGCTCACATCAGGTACTCGACGGTCGGGATAGCGTCGTATGTACTCAGTCCGAGCTTGTGCGAACCTTTTCAACTATGTTTTTTTCTATGAGTTTAAATACAACCCTAGGTTGTTATACCTCGTTGGATAGCTGATATAATGTAGATGTTTTTAAGCACATCTGCAGAGCAAGTGCCATAATAATTTTTTGAGATATCCAGAAAAGAAAAATATTTCTTTATAATTTGTACTTATTTTCTTGAGTTTCGATCGTCTGCAATGACCTATTTACTTAACTTACATGCAATTTTAGTCATTGAGGTCATTAACCATCTCATTCTTCATGTAAAAAACCAAAAAAATAATCATTAGAATAAAAAGAAATCAAAATATTCAATTGAATAGCCGAAAAATTGGGCATTTTCATAAAAAAATTAAAACTCGAATATCTCGAAAACGGTTAAGTTTAGGATGGGGGGTTCCATAGTGTAATCATTCAGAAATGATGTGTACTACACGCCCTTTACGGATCTAGGTCGACTTTTCCTGTAACCCTGTATAGCTATTTTGATAAAATTTTCATTCCATTGAAGCGTGATGCAGTTACTTGGTGAGGAGTACCTAATTGCCTAAGTTATACTATAATGGTATAATAATGTAATTGAAACTTCATTAATAAAACAAGAGTTAATTACAAAGTCCAATTAAGTACATGATGCTTTCGAATTAATTTTAAAGTAACTGGTCACTTGACACAGTGTCAACGATTAAGTAGTGCTTTCTGATAATAAAATTATGTAAAAATTAAACCTTCATATAAAGTAAATGCGAATAAAGACAAGAAAACTTGAGTGTTACTTTACCCCAACCTAATAAGTCTACAACATAATTACATTTTTGTTTTTGACATGAAGATCTGGCAACCTAACTTACAAAAACTTAAAAAAAAGTACCTAGAGTTATTATAACTGTATAGACTTATTTAAGGAATTTCAGGATAATTACTTCAGAAAAGAGCGTGTTTCTTATAACCTCCATTGTCCTGGATCCCAGATTTCTTTCTTTCATATAAGTATTTATTATAAACAACAACAGTGATGAATAGTGTGTGATGGGGAACACCTAGGCGAAAGCTTATCGATCAAACCAAAAACATCTTAAAATGGCCCAGGTCAAAAATACTCGAAATATCCAAGCATTTATGAAGACGGTTATGAGAGTAGGTAGTAGGTAGATAGAAGCGAAAATATTATGTAAGGATCTCAGTTAGGATCGTTATTAGCGGAAAGATGTTGTCTACTACTTCTATTAGGACAAAAAGGCTTGAGTCTATGTACTACTCTGTCAAGAAAGTACCGGTAAGATCAATAATACACAAAATGTTAGTTATTCATCCAAATTTGTTTTATCACCAAACGATACACATATGCGAACGAGTAATCCAATCAGCAAAACATTTTTAAATGCTGTTTCCGCAATTGAGTTCAGTTCTCGCCGCGAATTCTCCTTTATGCCTTCTACCGATTGAAAACGGGTGCCACAAAGTTGTAATTTGAGTTTAGGAAAATGAAAGAAGTCGGCTGGGGCCATATCTGGTGACAATGGTGGTTGTTCGATGGTATTTGTGGAGTGTTTGGTCAAAAGTTCGTTCACACTGATGGCCTTGTGCGAAGGCGCATTATCGTGGTGCAAAATCCAGGAATTTTCTTTCCACAAATCTGGCCCTTTTTGTCGAATTTGCTCTCTTAAACGCTGCATAACGCTCAAATAATTATATTCTTTATTTACCGTTTGACCATCCGGCAAGAAAGATTGATCCGACAAGAAAGTGCACAACACTGCGAGAGTTAAAGAAATCAGTCAACATGACTTTGACTTTTGATCGACTTTGGCGTGGTTTTTTGGGTTTCGGTTCAGATGGAAGGCACCATTTCGAAGCTTGTTGACCAGTTTGCATGTGAAATTCGCAAACCCACGTCTCGTCACCAGTAACAATGCGTTTCATGAATGTTGGGTCGGAATTAACTCGTTCTAGCATGTCTTCAGCGACTCTCATGCGATTGAGTTTTTGGAGAAATTCAGGTCTTTTGGGACTATCCGAGCGGCAACATGTTTCATACCCAAGTGATTATTTAAAATGGTACGGATTGACTCGTGAAATACAGAAAATTCGGCCGCAATCTCGCTCAAAGTTGAATGAAGATTTTCAGTCACTATTTCCTTCACTTTTGCGATGTTAACTTCAGACGTTGATAGCCTACTAGAGCGAGGCAAATCTTCTATCACATCTCGACCGCATCTGAACCACTCATAAGCACGTGTTTTTTATGAAGTCCGTAAGCCTTCTGTAACATTTTCAGTTAAGACCAACTCTTTGTTCAATGTTTTTGTTTATTATGAAATTCGCAATACACACTTGATATCTTAGATATGTTCTTAATCTAAGCTTGATATGATATAACTAAAAACAGCACCGTATTTAATATAAATAACAGATGCAACTCAAACTCCGCACCAAAATGGAAAACCGTTGTGCCAATCTAACAACAACAACAAAAAAACAATGAATTTGGAACCATAAACAAATCATCCATTCCCAATACTTTTTTGACTTAAGTGCTTGTTTGTTACAAGTTATTTGTTACAATATAGTGGTGCTTTATAAATATAAAGCACCATTATATTGTAACAAACAACAACGATGCTACCGATGAACCCCATATTCACGATCTCAACTATCTCAAAATAAATATCTATTACACAATTATTTGAGTTGTTTATTCTTTAGTGATTTAGATTTTCAAGTGGCTCTTAATACTACACAGTGTAGGAAAATCTAAATGTGTCTATAGACTAATGTTTTAGCAGGTCACCGCCTTTACGTTTTCGTGCTGCTCAAACGTCGGAAGCACTTACGCTAAGTGAAACCCAAGTCTTGAGATACTTAAATTAATAAGAATGTAACATACAAATATTACACTCCTAATTTTGTAGCACTGACGCTGGTGACTACTTTTTCAATCTTCTACAAGTAACATTTTTCTAAAGGTTTCATTGGAGTAAATATTGGGATCTTTACGATATTCTACACACTGGCACCAAGTTATTCATTTCTAGCTTCCTGATACGAATAGCTAGGGTGTGAAGAATCTCTCAAACCACCAAAACCTATTCTATCAAAGTTATTACTGAAAAATGTTTGTGTGTTGCATCTTTTTTTTACTGCATTCTTACTTTATAGATGAAATAAAGGATAAGCTGCTATTGGAAATGTGCTGAGAAAAGTTGTGTATTATTTCAATAGAAACTAAACAACGTATTAAAGAAAGAAGGAACACGTGTGCTAGTAGAGGAATATATATTTGGATGGCGTGACATAGCACCCAGTCCTCACATTCCTATGTTCACGAGTGAATGGTGTTTTTCTTTAAATTATCATGCCAAGGGATTTTCCTAAAAATTCTACCTATGACCATACAAAAGTTTTTACCAACTGTATATTTGTGCCTACACCAGCATACTTGGCAAAGTTGGCGGTGTTAGTATGGAGACTCCTTTTAAGGCCAGTTGTGGTGTGTGTGAGTATCTGTATATCATGTTTGTGTGCGGCGCATACCGGTGAAACGTATAGATATATCCCAAGTAACACAGTCTTGGAGGTTTAAAACAAATCTGTCTATTGACAGTCTATTCATGGTTAATCTTTAGATAGTGGCCTTCTAAAGATGGTTTCAATAAAGAAAATGTATTCTCATAGAGTCTTTTGTCTCAAGCTGGATTATTTTTAGAGAATTTGGTCTATAGCAAGCTTATTTTAAATACGTATATAGGCATGTTAAATGTTTTAAGGTAAAATGCTCTACAAATAGTTAATAAAGCCTAAAGGTACCTAACTTGAAGTAATTTTATAGATAAAATGATATATTTTAAGATATAACTTTCTAGAAACATTCTATTTTAGCTATTGGTACTCTTATCTTTGTTTATAAAGAAACATAAGTCTAGATAAAATACTTAAATAGATATTTTTCAGTTAGTCTAAAAAAATACTAGTGATAATGTGATTTTAGTGTTCTTTTTCCTAAAAATGAAGTAATTAAGTGCATTTGTACTAAATATTTGAATTGGATGATTTTATGCAACAGAAACAGTGAAAATAAATTAAAAGGTCTGGTGGCTTCGTCGAAAAGTCTGCAAATATTTAAAAAGGAAGAACAGTTGCAAAATAATATGTAAAGTCGAATTTTTAATTAGACGAAGTAAACTGACAGCAGCTAATGTCACTTTGTGAAATAATGTTGCCATCTTCTATGTAATAGTGATGGGTTCAGTTTTCGTTCACTCTCAGGAATGAATGATGATATGAATGAGTACATTGTTAATCTTATCTTACTATACGAAAAAAAAACTATTTCTATTTTACTGTATAAAAGTAGGTCGATATCTGCTGGTATTTAATTATAATCACTTTTTTTACTACCTTCTCAAAAATAAGACAAATTCGGACGCGTCGGTCGCCATTTTGTCTGTGTCATGCGTCTTCCAACCTCTGGTCTGACTGCTCGAATATTTTCTCTGCGCATACGGTGTTTACTTGTTGTTTTTGTTAAGTTTTTTTGGCTATAAATGCACCAGCGTGTGAACACGTCGCAAGCGCTTACCGCACGCTTCCTTTGATCTGTGTTAAGAAACCGACACTAGTCCAGATCGGCGCAAGCCGAGCCAACCACAGCCAAACATCCCTGGCACTTGTGGAGGCTTGCGAAGCCTCGGCAAGCGTGTAAATGTAGCATTAGAGCACTCGGTAATGGTAAATGTAGGTACCTACTATACGCAGTCGTCGAAAAGTACGAAAACTCTTTCGTACCTACTTACATGGCACGACTAGGATTGGAACCCGGTACCCGATATCGGCAGCACGGCGTTCTAACCACTCACTAGGCTACTTTGTACATACATAATGTTCTCTTAGATTTGCGCGAGCACTTCACATTATAAATAAAATTGAAGCTGGGCAATAATAACAAAATGTAAAATCTAATTACACGCGGGTTAAATTCGTAAAAGTTGTTTTATTTATAATTGTTCATTGTTCATACATACAATATGTCATTATTTCTTTACTTGCATAATGCATATTTGCATACATATGTTTTAATGCTATGTTTTACAAAACATTACCTACACATGTACCCTGTTAGGGCATAGCAAAGGATAAAATATAGAATTATAATTAAAATCGTTAATAGTTATAAATATGTATTAGTCATTATGAGAACAATTTTATACCGAGTTGCGATTTTTCATTCATTCACTTTGTCACAACACTATTTTTGTTTTATCAAAACCTGACAACCCAGTAAACGTCACCTGACTTCGTCTAATTAAAAATACGACTTTAGGTATAACGCGTATTTAATGCTTACTTGATCCGCACATCATTTTGACTAAGATACAGTTGCATCAGCAAATCAAATTGACCCTTATTGTTTGATTGATACGTTAGGATTTCTAATACACTGTGTTTTAATAAGTAAAAATCTGTGACTTAACGAGTCCAGTTGTGTAATTTAGTGTTTTGAAAATCAGCTAAGTCCTATTAGATATAATTTTAGTATAAGATATAATTTATTAGATATATTTATGTATATTCATAATTTTCCAAAAAGAAATCTGCAAAATCATAAATTTTGTTTTAATTTATGATTTTGCAGATTTTTCTCAGGCAGTAGGTACAGCAGAAAAAAAACGTTACCCAAAGAGATGGTTCTACAAGAGAAGATCCAGTATAAACTGTCTCAAATTAACCGCGTTCATACATCAGTGAAATGGTCGAAGTAGAAGTCCATAGAGGCAGTTTTGATTTGAAGGTAGGTATAACTAAATACAAAAAAAGAAAATATTTTGAAATCACCTCAAAATAGAATATCTTTTTGGAAAGAACTTCCTTTATACTTTTTATTAGATTTCATAGAATCCGACTTTTCTTGTAAATATTTTTATGCATTATTATCTTTGAATGATAAAATATTTTTTAAATGTACTTTGATTTTTTCTTTATTTATTACAATACATATTTTAAACTACAGAAATCGTTTAGTTTTTTACTTTCTCGTATACGTAGTATAGAGGAAGTCTTGCAATCGTAAAAAAATCGACCTCGAGATTTTTTTCAAGTTTTGGACCTCTCCGAGTCCAAAAATATTTTTTTTTTTGGAATCATGTCTGTGTGTGTGTCTGTGGGTTAGCACAATAACTCGAGTCCTATGCTTTAACTTATTGTAACCAAATTTAACATGCATGAATGGAATCAAAATATAAAGTTTCTATCAACTTTCGTGACGTCGATCACGAAAGTTAAGCAAGCAAGTGCGTGGTCGGTACTCGGATGGGTGACCAAAATTTAACGTGCATGTACAGTCAACAGCACGTCGGGCTATACAAAACTGTCAAATTTCTCCAAATGATTTTCAACCTTAGTCTATTCAATATAAAGTGCATAATCGATTGGGAAAATTTGACAGTTTGTGGTAACCCAACGTGCTGTTGTCTGTACATCATCACATACATCAAAATATAAGGTTTCTATCAACTTTTGAGTCGTTACCGGTAGGTATACGAGAAAGTCAAGGGTAGACCACTCCCGATGTTTTGTATTCATACTTATAGGAGAAGATCTAACGAATAAGCGTTAACACAAATTTTAATTCTATTTATAAGTAATTACTAAGCGGTGTAGCAGTATCTCATGAATATGGTATTTATATTTTGGATATTTTAACTGTGTTTTAACTAATGTGATAACAAGCAGACCCAATATAATATATAAATTCATTTTAATAAGCAGAAAAGACAATATATAAAGTAAAATAAAACTATTTTAGTTAAGTTAAAATATCTCAAAATACGCTTTGATTTATATACCGCTTTTGTGCTTAGTAGGGCAGTATTACTCGGTCAAAGTACGAGCTATGTACACAAATCTGTGAGTATGCTCATTAAATACGAATACGCAGCTACGGAGGGAGACGTCTGCTTTTGTATACCAGCCTTAAGTTAACACGTTTCTTAGGCACTGCCGCCGCCGCCCCGGCCTATATCTATTTTTCACTTTGTCTATAAATAAAACAGAAATATCTTTTATTGACCCTCATAAATTGCTTGTTACTGCATAAAATGGTCTTCCGTTCACAACAAATCAAATTACCTGTTTACTGATGAACGTCTAGAAATACCTACTGCGTGAAGATAAAAAGGAATACAGAGATGACAGTTACTAGGTAATATTAAACCACTCATAAATATGTTTATTCTTTCACTAGATAGTTTAGTATGTAGCTAGTGAAATTATTCTTGTCACTGTGTCTTGCCATACTACAGAAAATTCTCTAGAGCGTTTGTTCTATAGATATCGTTTTTCTAGTAAATTTTATCTTGACGCCATTTTTATTGCCAACTTTTGCTTCGAATAATTTTCGTTCTATATTTTAGTGTTTATTTTTATGTTTTTATCATTAAATTATGTCCTAATACACATTAAATATGTTTTAAATTAATATATTTTAAATAAAATGTGTATTTTAAACATTACAATGCAATTTTAAAAAAATTGTTACACCAAATAATATTCTTATTAAGTAAAAAATATATTAAATCTTACATTTACAAGGGGCGCTCATATTTTAAGAGAGTTTTACATAATATTCGACGATAGAATTTCATTCGCACATAGATTTGCAAGTTTATCCATTATTAACTAGATAAAACACAAGTAATTAATTAGTTACGCCATGATGCAATAATAAGTTTAAATAACTCTTGTAAGTTCTGCGCCATTAAGTGTCATTGTCTATTACAAATCAAATGTAACTTAAAGTTGTTAGTCTTGAGTTAATTTGGTTTTAAAACTTGACGAGTAAGTAAAGACTTCCCTGACGGTCTCAACTTTATCTATAAACTATCTACTAGTAAAACTTGTGGTCTATAAACAGTTTAGTGAGGCACTAGAAATACCTCTACAGACGATGTGAAAAATTATTACTCTTAACTCTATCTATTCATGTTTTCTTAACTCATACTTATGAGAAGGGATAAGGTTGTGCCCACTTTTACTAAACTGTGTCTATAAGCGTTCTTGATCATTACTTGGGAGATATTTTACTCTTATGGTAGACAATTAAATTAAATTCTATTAGATATCTAATAGTCTGTTATTAGACGTGATTGTGTTACTTGGGATACTACGCAGAGACCACTAAAATTTATTGTTATATGGTGGCATGGTAAATATTATTGTTAGTTGAGGTATAATGACGTCACTAAAAGGATTTGATATGGTCACCTGGTATTAGGTGCGCTTAACGCAAGTCTTTCAACTTGTTTTTTAAGTAGATAGAGAGTTATTTTTCATTTCATACTAAGTCTAATATTATAAACCGTTAACACTATGTCATGGGACCAGTAATTAAAATTTGTAAAAGGTTAGTTAAGTAATCATAAGACCTGATTTAAAAAAAAAAATTGATAATAGTTTGCTTTAAGAAATCGATAAGTAGGTACCTTAATTGGAAAATCAACAAAATCTACTTTTTTCAAAAATAATTTTTGGATCAGATTCGCCACAACAGTAATTCGGCGTAGCATTTTAAGTGTCTCATAAAAAAATTGTCCATATGGAGATAGTTGGGTCTGCGAAAGGTATCGTTACGACGGGCGTTCAATAAAAAGTGGAAATGAGTATGATGCCAGTAACTTTTATTAAATGCAGTTTTATTTTTGAAGTCGCCTTCTAGCATGACATACTTAAAATATCTTTTTGCTAAACTAAAAATTCCTGTCTGAAAAACTATTCATCCTGAGCACCTAAAAATTTCTGTACTGTGGCGACTACTGCTTCATCAGTTTCGAATTTCCGTCCTCTTATAGAGATGAAATTGATAAAAATCACCAGGGTAAGGTCGGGTAAATATGGAGAATGCTCAAGTATTTCGACAGCCAGCATCTCGAATTGCAGCCATAACAACACATGTGGACACATGTGGTCTAGGGCATTATCTTGATGGAAAAAATCTTATTCTTCACTGCGCCGTTTTTCGCGAATTTAGTAACGTAATTTTTTATTAGTTCTGCATACATCGAACCTCCATGATCGAGATATTCTATCACGATCACCCTTTTGCTATCCTAGATTTTTTCTCCAACTACCGTGATGGGCGGCCCGAGCGATGGTTGTCTTTGGTGGATCTTCTTCCACGTTTAAATTAGGCTCACCAATGTGCAACTGTGGAATATGGTGGTGCATTTGTTTATAATTAAGTCTTGATTATCTCCTTCCTTATTGAAATTTTTCAAACACAGATTAATTTTAAATATAAAATTTTAATTACCACGCGCCATTGAAATTTTTCCATTTTCGATTAAATGTATACGACAGACTTAAAACTAAAGACTTTGTTTTTTTAAAAAAGCAATCAAAATAAGTATTTCAGTCTCAGACCAATATAATCATTGGTCTGAGATTCCAGTATATTTTTTTCTGTTTCAAAGAGTATGTACCTCATGCTCACTTTATATTGAACGCCCTACGAATGTGATTATTTTTTTTGCTGCGGGTGGAGAGCTGTTGCCTCAATTAGCCTTGATGTCCAAGCTAAGTGCACATGGAGTATTAACAGAACTTTGGCGGTTACGGACGGAATGTAGATAATAATTATTTTATGTTAAAAGTTTATTTAAATAACTTTTGATTTTATAGATCTCGTTATTTTGATATGAGTGGGTACGCGAAATACAGTGTTTATCGAAGTATAAAGTTTTATTGTTGTGTAAAAGGGTCCAGTTCTTCTAAATAGGTACCTATCTAAAATTCTGTATTTCTATTAAAACTTTGTGTACAAAAAGAAATAAATTTGATTCGGTAATATGTATAGGAGATTACGGGTAATTGAAACAACGATTATACTGAAGAAATTATTGTGTACTATATTCTTCTAGTCACTAAGAAGGTATACGTCCGTTGCCTAGCGCTGCTCAACAGAAAGTGAGTCTCAAAGTAGTGAAAAATTACTAAAGAAAAGATGGCGCTTCAACCACAGACAAAGTCATCGTAGACATAAAGCCACAGACATGACCATAAAGAATATTATAACACAAACTAATATTTAATAGATTAATTTTTGCAAATTAATAAATAAAAATCAACACGCCCCCTCAAAAATTAATCAACTGGTCATTTATACAAACTTAATCATAAGTTAACAATCAAATCCTAAACAGATCGTACACCTTCTATGTGCTCACTGGGATACATTATTATGGTCCAACATTTGTTGCTAGGATTAGGGAAACCCAGAAAAACCTAACCAGACCATTCACTCACTTATATATCTATGAAATCATATGCATTTTATAATAAGATCATTACATATTAATATTATTATTCAAATACATCATGAACTTCTCTTATGCCCATTTTTTTCTATGAATGTATTACAACGTCACTGCGAGAAGAGACGCTTCGTCAACGCATCTGCTGCTGACCTGTTGAAATTTAATTTAATGTTATCACATATAAATCTGTTAAAAAGAAAAGTGATAATTGATATCTAGGTAGGTATATGTTTAGTTTGCAATACTTTTGCAATCGTTATTATCGTCAAAAATAACAAAACTTTTATCAATACTTTTATTCACATTGACTACAAGTGATTTTAGCCATAACGCATCTCTGACTGCTTCATAAAATGTTATATATTTTGTCTCATTAAATGACACTGCTACGGACATTATTTTGTCTGTTTGTGTTGCAGTTTATTAAGCATTATAAATTATGTATTTTTAACTACAATATACAAATTCAAACTAATGGTATTATACTTATTTGGCGTTTAGACAGGATTCCAGGTGTGGTTACTCCTGTAAAATCTCATTTTGAAACACGATTGCAAATAGAAATAGGGGGTAGATTGAGATTTTTCTCACTGTGCCTCATAAATATTACTAGGATCATTTTGTATAAAGTATGAATGATCTTTGATAGAATATTAGCAGGTATCACTTTGATATTACTACTTCACACGTTGGTCTTGATTGCACAAAATTAATTTCGACTCATGAGCTACAAATTAATTCATTTTTTTTAAATGATTATTTGTAAACACTCGAAATAAAACCTACTTATTTTGACGTAAGATATTTTTGTCACAATAACGTTTAACTTTTGCAGTAAAACGAAACATTAACAATACTTATTTTTAGGTTGTATGCCACATTTCATATAGTGTTTTATCTATCAGAGCTTTAATTGGGGGAGGTATGTTAATTAATTAACTACGTATCTGTTACAACGACAGATAACCCCAAAAAGATTTGCTTTGTTTCGCACTTGTAGCAATGCTCAGGTCTAAAAAAGTTTAATTTCTCAAAAGAAAATACATTTACTTATTATTAAAATAATAATTAAAATTTAATATTAAACTATGCTAATGATCGAGTCATTTCTGTAAGTGTACGATTTATGCGCTCTGATACACTGTTTTATTGTGGTTTGTATGGCATAGTCATACATACCTAATACCTTTGCCAAAACAATAAGTCTTGAAATCAATTTACAGATAAAGAATGCAACTCATCTCTAAGCATCTGATGACGAACAGCCAGATTAACATTTTACAGTATCATGTTTTACTTTTCTAATTTTACTAGGGCTAACATGTATAGATAATATCAGATTTTCAATTATCTGATTTTAATACGTCCGAGTTTTGAGACTTATTTGACACTGATTTTGATTTTAAATGAATATCAGTTTTGTCACGAGAATTTAGTGTATTCTCTTCAGGCTTCTGCGCAGACCTGTATTGGAAAATAGCCTTGTCTACAATAACATCTCTGACTTTAGTTTTCAGATCCCCAAACTTAATAACCGTTAGGGTTTACTCTTCCATGATTTAATATCAAATTATGGTTTCCTCATGATTTTAAGCCGTTAGACTTCCGAGACTTATTTGACACTGATTTCGAATTAACATTCATATCAGTTTTGTCACGAGAATTTCATATATTCTCTTCAGGCTTCAGAAAAGGCCTGGATTGTAAAAAAATAGTATCTTCTACAACATCTGTGATTAATACAATATACATGTACCTTTTGTTACCAGGTTCCTAAACTTTACAACCGTTTGGTTCATGCCCTATTACCCTTCCATGATTTACTGTCAAGTTTTGATTTACTCGTTTTATTAAGAACAAAAGCGGTTGAGCCAAAAGAAACTTATTTTTTTTTTTTTTTTTTTTTTTTTTAGGTCTTTTATTATGCCACATTTCGAATGGTATGTATTTGTGAATCTTTTAAAGCTGATGTTGTTATTTTTATTAAATAAACCACAGGCAAAACTGCATGACTCCAAAACATTTTATTTAATTGACCACCATTTAACAATAAACGAGTTTTTTTTTTAAGTGACAGGCAGTAACCATCTGCTCAGTAACACTATTTAATTGTAAAGTTTGAGAAACTGTCAAAAGATATGTTATAGGTACCTTTCTCAACACAGTAACTTTTTATTTCAGTAAATCAGCATGAACAAAACACATAGACCCATATAAATTTAGACCTTAATGTCTAACATACTGAAAATAAAACATAAGTAAATAATTAGCCACTGGGCATCATCCGCGTCGCATAACGTACGGCGCAATGTTCAGTAAAGCGCTGAAATACAACAACTTTCGGTCAGAAGTCTTTCTTTAGGAACTGCAGGCGTCAGTAAGCTTACCAAAAATGAGTTAAGATTAACTCTGTGACGAGGATCTAACGGTACGAAAAACATAAATATTTCCGCCATATCAGAATGAAGATTAACTAAGTACCTTAGAATTGAATTGGGCCTCACTTTTTGCCTTTGAACATAGAAACTGCTGATTTACATGGTAGCAAGTATGTTACACAGTAATGAGTATACTCATCAACAAAAACAACGATGTTATTTTTCCTGTCAATGGTCGAAGGAGTTATAGGGCCGGAAATATCAGAATGAATAATATACTAGCTAACTTACCCACGCGTTGCAGTGGTGATTCCACATTACCGTCCTCAAATAAACGTTTAATTTGCAGTAAAAAATTGAGGTCTACTAATCATAAAAAAATTGTTTTATAACCTAAGTTGGACTAAGCAAAACACATTTGCAAGATGTCATCAAAATCGGTTGAGTAATTTCGAAGTTCATCGCGGTCAAACACTGACAAGGAATTTTAATGTAACTTTTATACTTGTTTAGATTGATTAAATGGCAGTCGACTCTGTTTCCTATTTATACATGCTTCACATAACTTATTGTTAGGTGCTACTCTATTAATTTGATCTACATTCTCGATTAATAATTTTATTTTATTTCTATTTTTTTTTTACTCACAATGACTTGAATGCTGTAGCCATAATTAATAACTATTGTTATCACTACTGCACGTATGAGAAACAGAATCACTACGATTCACAAAAGTTACAAAGTCAATAGCAATTGATTTGTTAAAAGGTTACCTTGCACAATGATCTTACTGTCCTTGTTAATTTCGGCTCCCTGTCGTCCAAAAACAACCTTGTATCCAGCTCACTGTATCTTGGAGACTGACTGCAAGTTATATGGTTTCCCAAATTAGTAGTAAGCTGCTGCAAAATTTCAGCTTCGCCAATTACTAACGGAATCTGCATATTGTTGTAAGATTTGTAAAAACTGTGTTTTTAAACTCGCTCTTGAATCTAGAACAAAATATATTTAATTAGTATTAGAATCAAGTAATATCATTCACACTATAAACAGATTATTAAACAATACTGTCCTTGTTATTTGGTTTCCACTGTATCCGCAGTAGATTTGTAGCCGCTACTGCAGTTGCCAGCTTCGTTATATATTTGTTATAGCTAACGGTGATTTTTCTTGACACGATTGCGGCGACTACAATTATCACACACAATACAACTTCGAAAATCTTATGCATCGTATTTCCTGAAATAAAATTCTTCTCCGCTCCGCCCATGTCGTAAAAACGTTTAAGGTGTATTTTTCTTTGTAGTTATATGCAATATTTTTTTTTTTAACTCTCATCGTCACTCCGTAGTTTTCACAATGCAGAAATCCAATTGTTCTTCTTTATTAGTTTCTAAGGCAGTTGTTACACCTTATTCGTATAAGGTGGGTAGGATCGATTTTCAATCGTGAATTTAAAAAATGCACCATATATATTTCACACTCGCACTTTTTTCTTTTTTTTTTTATTATTCTCTTGATGCGGTAGTTTATAACGACACTAACAATTATTAATTAGTTTAAAAGTGATTTCTTTTTCGAAACTTTCACATTCTATGACGTTCACTGTTAAACTTTTGAATATTTCTTCTTAAGCGACTTCATTTTAATTTTTATTCACGACAATTTAAAATTCACTGTTACCGTACTTTCAACACACTAATCGTTACGTAGACTGGGCCCATAACCTATAGGAGATTACGGGTAATTGAAACAACGATTATACTGAAGAAATTATTGTGTACTATATTCTTCTAGTCACTAAGAAGGTATACGTCCGTTGCCTAGCGCTGCTCAACAGAAAGTGAGTCTCAAACTAGTGAAAAATTACTAAAGAAAAGATGGCGCTTCAACCACAGACAAAGTCATCGTAGACATAAAGCCACAGACATGACCATAAAGAATATTATAACACAAACTAATATTTAATAGATTAATTTTTGCAAATTAATAAATAAAAATCAACAATATGCACTTAATTATGATTTTTTTTTTGTGTGGAGTGAAGGATCACACTTTAATCGTTATACATTTTTTATCTTTGACGTTTTGTGGTCTGTAATTCAGTAGTTATCTTTACAAGTTCCCTACTAAAAGTCTGTAGTCACAATACCTTAATTTTTCAGATAGGTACTTTCCGAGATCAGGCTGGTGATGTGTGAGGACTGAGGGACCACACTTTATGGGCTGTAGTTTTTGATATATTTAGCCTACAATTTTTTTGGATTTGACCTAGATTTGTTGTTAGTCTATTACTAAATCCTTCGAAATTAGTTTTGCAAAATACTAGTGTGGTCCCTCAGTTCACACGCACATAATATTTTGCATGCCACCCGGCTCAGCATATACGCATTTTGTGAATTGTTATATAACTGTAAATTGTAGGTACTACATAGGCTGTACGGTCACGAGCAATAGTATGTATCCACTTTTGACATTTTAGCATCTTTATTTCCTACGCAATAAGAGTCAGATGTGGACACTTGTTAGTGCTCGTGATTGTACCAAGATAATTGATTAATTTCCTACTATTTTTAGGATGGCAAAGTAAAAGCATAGAACTACTTTTTCTAAGTCTGAATAGGAGAGAAAATCGCCAAGCAATCTCTTTCAAATTAAGTCCTAATTGGCATAAACTAAACCAATTAACCAAAACCAAACAGTTGTAGCAAAGTATACAAGCACTAATGGAGTTTCCAATACGAAACGGGCCGGACTTATTTGTATTAAGTTTGAGTATTATCCTAGTATGCACTACTTGAAACCGTTGAAAGTGTCAATTTTTTATTTCAGTTTAGGGTGAGGCCAAACAAGCGTAACTTTTTGAGTCGTTCCTCATTCAGTTTCATACAAAAGGTTTGTTTGTCTAGTTCACGATATCGGCAAATGCTGCATCGACGGTCGCAATATTGAAAACGGTTTATTGATGGGTCACTCACATCGACAGTTCACCATATCGATGGTACAGTATCGATAGTTTAATTGGATCATTTGAATGGTTTTCTGGCGCTACGCTGCCGGCTGCTGCCGCGGTACGTTTCGCTTCGCTTCGCTATCACGGCTTGCGCTTTGTTCAGGTTACAGTTCTAACCAATTTTTTCGTCTGGAAATCCAATTGCGGGTACACATGTGGCGGCATGTCGTGATGTGGGACTAGCTCTGCAGAAATCAGGGAATAACCACTAAAACCAGATGTTGCTTCCACTTGGTTGCTTTTTGATAGACGCGCAAGAGCAGCTTGTGGCTCATCATCACGAACCGCGTCCAGCAACCTGCTAAGAGACTCCTCTTGCTCACTGTGGGTGCCCGCGGGAAGGAAGATACCCTTTCGACTTAGGAGCGCGCATATTGAAAGATAGACCCTACCTATCCCCTATCCCCCGTGACTACGGCGGGTTCTACTGCAGCCCATGAAGCCACCTTCTCCTGCCGCGTTTACTTCGGTGGTTCGGGTTGGCAAGGGGTACATTCTCGAGGACCTGTTCTGCAGCACCTTTCTTGGAGATAACTTCTTCGCAGATGGAGGCGACCAATTTCCACGACCTCTCGCTGGCGACCGAAGTATGATGTTCGGCAGAGAGAGGTCTCTACCTTTTGTCGCGGTGAGAGCGGCGCGCTGGGACTTCTATTCCGGGCAGACCTCCAGCATATGTTGGACCTTGTCTGTGTTGGCGTCACTCTTATGGCATTCAAGGTTATCTTCTCTTCCGGCCTCTCGATGGAGGTAGCTGCCGAAGCATGCATGCCCCGACAGCACTTGAGTTAGCCGGAAGGTAAGGCCATGCTTTCTGTGCAACCAATCCCCCAAATTGTGCAGAATTGCACTGATCGTCCAGTGGCAGCCAGCTCAGCCATTCGCTATCTTCATGTCCTCTATGTCTGATTGATCTGTCCCGCCAGTGACGAACCATGACCTAACCGAACATTAACCAACGTAGTATCGATATTTCATATTGTCGATACAACGTACTTATCATCGATATGGTACATACCGTCGTTTTGTGAACGGAACCGGGTGCAAAATGAGTTGGTTAATTCGGTGTATAATTGAGCGACCGAAAATACGCGACTCACAACTCACAAAATTACACTCGTTTGGCCTCACTTTTCTGTTCTTGAGTACGGTTATGAGGGTTCCATCGGATAGAGGTTAGTAGCATCCTGGTTTGTTTTGACTAACTATAGCTGTTGGCCACAGATGGCAATTATGACGGCACTGTATATCTTGAACCTAACAGGATTAGAGCTCAAGAGCAGTGCTTGGTAAATTTTAGATAACTTTCATTTTAGTTTTTTTTACGTCTGCTTAAATTGGCCAGTATAGTGTGTGATCGACGTAATTATATTGAAATGTGATTTATGTAATAAAGAAATACGTAAAATTAGCCATAACGTAGTTAACATTAAAAATAGAGAAGAAAAAAAAATACAGTCGAATTGATACCCTCCTCCTTTTTTGAAGTCGGTTAAAAACTAAAGGGATTCGTGGAAATCAGAGGACTTTAGCTTGAGAGTCGCGGAGTCTCAAACTTAAAATGAGTCACCATATGTGACAGTTATACAGTCACGAGCACTAACAAGTATCCACATTTGACTCTTATTGCGTAGGAAATAAAGGTGCTGAAATGGCAATACATGCTCGTGACTGTACATATTACAAAAAAATCCTCAAATAGCTTAGCCTAGAGTTGGGACAAAAACCCCTTTAAAATCAGGTAACAATATTAATGTCATAAGTTCTTTATCGGTTTATTCACGTCTAGGAAAGGCAAAGGTACCTATTTAATTATGTATCTCTATAAGTACTCACTTTATTTTTAACCGACTTGAAGAAGGATTTATATTTATGTAATTGTACACCGATTACGCCAAGATTTCTGATCTGATTTAAGTGATTCTTTCTTTGCTCGATGCGGAACAGTTGCTATTTGGTCCCATAATTCCAACTTTATGCGTCGATATCTTTGAAAGTTGTTAACCAATTTAAATTACTTATTCTTTTTTACTCTGAAAAATAGCGGCAAAAGTCCTGTCTTATCTTTAATTAATGATAACTTTGAGTTGTGAACCGATTTTTATAACTATCCAACTCTACTTAATACTTCATATACTTAACACACTAAAAAGAAAGAAAGAAATTATTTTTAAATAAAAAAAACCGCATTTAAAACTAAAAACGGGTAAATAATAATAATAATAATAATATATTTTCACGCTCACACCAATTATCTAGCCCGAAGTAAGTATCGTTAAGAACTTGTGTTACGGATACTAGATAACGGATTTTTTTTTTTTTTTTTTTAATATACATAATAATTTTAGATATTTTTATAAATAAACTTAAATAAATATATAAACAACCATGACTCGCAAACAAACATTCGTGTTCGTCACACAAACATTTGCCGCTACCAGGATTCGAACCCGGACCGCTTGATGTGAAGCCAGCTATACTGACCACTCCACCACGACGGCGTCTAAAAATATTGTTTATAAAAATCTGTATGTTTTTTTGAGGTGGGTATTGGAATAAATGTTGTCACTTGTATTTGGGACCGAAAAGCATTTAGATTTTTATAAAAAAAAAATATTTATCCGTTTTTTAGTTTTGAAGGCGGTTTTTTTCTCAATAAAAATAATTCATTTTGTGTCCAAAAATCTCCTATTGCTGTTTGAAGCGCAAGTCTAAATCGATGGATAAGAAACTTGGAAATGTAGCTCTTATCATTAATTATAATGATGATAATGATAATATAAGGGCACATTAAATTCCTAACAATTAACACTTTTTAGATTATAATAATATTTAGACCTTATAAAAACACGTGTATTTCAAAGTTTTATTACAATATGTTACATTTATAAACTAAAATATTACTAACAAAGTCTGTAATTATCACCACCAAGGATTCTTAAAAAAATCAACCACCGCCTTCGCACCCTGTAAAGGAAAAGAGTATTTTAGTTTCATAAATGGTATACATAGTATTATAAAAAGAGATAATATAATAGAATAGGATATAGTTGATTAGCTATAGATAGATTAGAGTTGACAGAGCGCGTAAAGTAATTAACATGATGGAATGGGACAATGTTATTTTAAATTAACTTATATTAATTAAGAATTAAATTAAGTTTAATGTTTTAAAATAAAATGTATAGAAATTAAAAGCGTCCACACTTACAGTTTGACAAGCAGTTGCGATTCCCACAGGTATTGCAGAGATAAAAGTTTCAATGTCTTCTAAGATCTGTAACAAATTAAATAGAAGTTAAACGAGTGTTGCTGAGTGGAAAATTATTGCCTTAACTTGTTTATTAATATCTAGAGACGTTGGTACTACTAATTCTTAGTTGATTATGGTAAACTAAACGCCAGGACTTGCCTACTAAATCGTATATTTTCGTAATAACTGCTTATGTGTGTATACTTCTCCTTCTTCTTTTATATTGATGGCAATCGTGGCACATAAAGATTACGTACCTATTTCGCCAATATCAAGTGAAAATGTATATAGAGTTAAATATAATACAGTTAAAAATAGAGTCTCTCAACACGTGTTTTAATAACAAGAACTTGGGAGAAACTCCAATATGCATACTTCACTGTTTGTTTGAAGTTTTGCTAGTTTCGTAATGTGACAGGGTACTTTTATTTACGCAAACATTGCCCGGAAGAGACTACTATCGCGCATGACAAATTTTTGTACAACATTTTAGTTACAAATAAATATTTTCATTTTTAATTTTTTTTTGTACAAACTTGAAAAGCATAGCTAAGTCCACTACACTCGCATTATTAATTAATCCAATTTACTTGTGGTGAACACTTTCATGGATATCCGTTGCTTACATAATTAATTGTATCTTTACTTTTTGGCAAATTTATTAAGAACTAGGGATTAGTTCGTCACGAGAGTATCGTTATAAATATCAACTGCTTGGGTAGAGATTGTGTAGTTGGAGTAAGAGACGCGTGACCACACAGGACCCTTAATTTTCCTCTCTCTTCCACGACTTTCTATACAGTCTTCTATACAGTCTTCATATTAATTGGAAGCAGACATGAAATCATCATTAGGCAGACGATGGAAGTGAGCTTAACTGAGATCTTGGCGACATATAAAGAGGAGGTCAATAGTTATTAGCACGGAGTAATAGTCTTTAATTATAGTAATGATCACGAAAATTATGCTCCGTTTACATTATTCCAGTCCAGCGCTGGATTACAACTGGAATAATGTAAACAGGCACTGGGAAAGCACTGGCTGGATTGCTCATTGACTCCAGTGAGCAATCCAGCCAGCCATATTTGATCGTTGGACTGGAATAATATAAACAGTTTGTCGGCAGTAGCTCCCATGGATTACAAGCTGTATTATTTTATTTTATCCTTAACTTATTAACACTACCAATCAGAGGTTTACAGAAAATTAAAGAATACAATGTTTGTACCTACTTTAGATTTTACCAATGAAGATTATTCTATTCTATTTAGTTATATTCAAGTGTATTCTATTCTGCCTACACAACAAGCGGTCCGGGTTCGAATCCTGGCAGCGGCAAATAATTGTGTGACGAACACGAATACTCGTTGACAATTCATGGCTGTTAATAATTATGTTTATTTAAGTTTATTTATAAAAAATATCTAGAATTATTAATTATGTATATTAAAAATATTCGTTACCATAACATAAGTTCTTAACGATACCTACTTTGGGCTAGATAATTGATGTGACCGTGGAAACATATTATTATTATTATCATTCTATTCTATAGCTATGTAAATGGTAAGGGGCTCGACCATGCATGACTAGAGGGATTCTAAGGACACAGTGACATGTAGTGTTTTATTAGAGTGCTTTTTATGGCGACATACTTGGGTAAGCTGGTGATAGATAAACTGAAAACAAGGTACCCTCGTGTGTTTAAGACCCAAGAGCTCTGAATCCGATTCCAGTGAACGAAGCACTAGATACAAAGACAGGAAAAAATAATCTATACTTATCTTAATATATATAAATTTCGTGCCACGTTGTTTGTCCGCGATTGACTCCTAAACTACTTAACCGATTTTAATCAAATTTGTACACCTTGTGCAGTTTAATCCAACTTGAATGATAGGACAGTAGTCCTCATTTTTTTTAAAAACTGCAATTTTATAGGACAGAAGTATGAAATTACCATAGCAACGCGTGGCCGGGACAGCTAGTAATATTATAAATCTGAAGAGTTTGTTTGTTTGAACGCGCTAATCTCAGAAACTACTGATCAAATTGAATTTTTTTTTTGTTGTATATTCCATTTATCTAGGAAGGCTTAAGGGTAAAAAAATACGACGTTACCGCGAGTCTCCACTATTGATAAACGTAGCTTGAATACTCACACCGGGAGTTTTTGACGGTTTAGGCGTGGTTGTCTTGGGTGCCGGTGTAGTTGTCGCGTTACTCGCACAGTTTACAACCACAACCAACATTAACAATAGCAGCACTAACTTAAAGTCTACTCGCTCCATTGCGCTCAATTACTGTACTGAAATTCTCCAAAAGTTATTTTCTTTTAAAGGATGTATCTTAATAAGCGCGTCCGACACTTTGTCCAGCTTCCTTTGACTGTTTCAAGCGTTTAAACGAGTTATTGTTGCAGCTTTATTCATTCCAATGAAATGGTAATTTATTTTTGTACATTGAAGGCTGAGTGTAACGTAGGTACCTATAGATAATGAATATTCAATGTTTCAATGAAGTGTGTGAACATGAAACTATAACAAAGTAAAGAAGTTAGTATGCACACATAAAAATGCGTTCACTTGGTAAACATAGAGACATACTCTCTTATAATACTCAAAAAAGTTGAGCAGCGCTTTTGGTAGCATCATCATCTGCTCATATAATGTCCCCACCGAGGGTCTCGAGCCTACCCCACATTAGAGGCGAATAGGCCTTAGTCAACCACGCCGGCCAAGTGCGGGTTGGTCGACACACATAACCTAAGAATTTCTTCATAGGTGTGTGCAGGTTTCCTCACGATGTTTTCCTTCACCGTTAAAGTGCCGATTAAACGAACATATGAATTAAAAATTTTAAAACGCATTGGGACGTAGCGGGGTTCGAACCGGTGCCACCCGGTGGGAGACAATGCCCTTAGGCACTACGCCACCGACGCTTCCTTTTGGTAACGTTTACACATAAAGGCTATGCAGTACCTCAAAATAAATAAATTAAATAGATTTAGGCAACTGATCAAAGCGCGGGGAGGTTAGTAGGTATCTACAATCAGAATCAGAAGTAGTTTAACACTTTTGTACCATGTTATAGCAGCGGCAGTGCTTATGCAATAATAGTTGCCACTATAATATATTAATGAGAGAAGAAAAGTAAAGGAAAATAAATAACAAGTTACCAGACTGTCGCCTACGTAAGAGGGCCACCAATAGCAACAATTATCTGAACCTTCAGTGAACCAACAAACAACCCAACAAGGACAACAAAAGTCACACTTGAAAAACAAGAGAACTTTTACAACTTTTTCTTGAACTGTTTATACACATCTTTATATATAGAATTCTTCTGTGAGTGTGTATGTCACTGAACTTCTCTTAAACGACTGGACCGATTTTGATGAAATTTTTTGTGTGTGTTCAAGGGGATCTGAGAATGGTTTAGACTCACAAAAAGACTGGACCGATTTTGATGAAATTTTTTGTGTGTGTTCAAGGGGATCTGTGAATGGTTTAGATTCACAATTTTGTCCGCTGGACAGGACAACGTCTGTCGGGTCCACTAGTTAAGTATAAGTTTCTTTAAATTTTATTTATAAAATTATTTTAAAGCAAAGAACAAATGCTTAAAATATGCTTTGAAAAGTTTCTGCACAAAAATAGAATCTCAGTTTTTCCAAGTGAACTTTAACTTTTTTAATGTCTGTTTGTAATATCGCGTTTTAGGTAGTTTTATCTCACGAACGCGGATAAACCATGACTGTAGATAGACAAACATGTGCGTTGTCTTTGTGTGCGTCAGTGCGGAAACGCTCAGTCAGTAAAAGGTTTTTTTTTCATTTCTCATAATCGAGAAGTTGCGTTTGTTGAACCTGAGTATTATTCCCACCACTGGCCGGGAAAACTCATAGAAATTACTTCCTTTCCTAGAGCGGCAATGAATTTTCAAAATAGCACTGTATCTTATTGGTTAGTATATTCTCTCAAATTTGACGGGATGGTTAGCGGCGGTGACGCGATGTGTTCCAAAGTTACAAAGATTCCTTATACATTTGGGGTTGTTGTCACCATTCACAAATAATTACAAGGTGTTAAAGTGTGGAATTGGTGAAAGGTGATATCATTTTATGCCAGAAAATCTTCATCGTGTCAAATTAGCTCCAGAATTTTATTTTTATGCATATCAAAAACATTTAATATTCGTTCAGTTGACTATAAAAATTTATGACCTAACAAATTCGTAATGACGATGGAAAATCAATGGAAGAATAATTATTTTGACAGCTAATAAAAAGTACCTCAACTGACTTAACAGGCAAAGAGCGGGCTCTTTGCCTGCGCGACGCGATGTGTTCCAAATTTAAAAATATTCTTCAAAGATAAAAATCCCCATCTCTCTCTCTAATCTGTGAAAAAGACTAATTTTTTACGAGTATTTTTCAAGTATTTTTATCAAAAAACTACTTTTTATTTTGAATGAATGAAATGAAATGAAATGATAATATATTTATTGATAATAAGTAAAATGATACAATGAATTCAGTCACTAAATACAGTTTGATTATAACCAAATGATCGTTACTCAGCATCCACTGCAACCTGGGAGGTCACAGCGCTGGTCTTACGTAGCGCCAAACGAGCGTGCAGCACGCGCCAACCGTCAAACCTCAAGCTATTTGAATCTCAAAAATTTTCTTTGTATTAGAAATGAAAAGTAGAGTGCATAAAACGGGTAAAAAGAATCAATTCCTACTCGGACTAACTACGTCCTCATGTATATTTTTATTTCTTCTACAAAACTGTAATAAAAATACATAAACATTGCAACTTTTTGTCGCAAATCTGAAATCTTTTTGTACCTTTCCCTTTACATTTCTTTCTTACGTGTCGTGTAAAATTATGACATGCTCTGATCCAAATGCTCGTTAGCGATGAAGGCGCGTTTTCTGAAACGTGCGCTCGTGTCGTTGGAGAACTCTCAATATCACGTAATCTCTATAACAGAATAGCAAAAGGGTTCTTTAATGATAGCTGTTTTTATTTACCAAATAATTTAAGACTTGATGATGATGTGACCTACTAGTAAAATATTTTGATGTTTATTATTAAATTAGAAATATCGTCCACAACGGAATAAAGTAGTTAGATTAAGCTATAAATATGAAATATATATCACGCGCTGCATCTGCCATACTCATTTAAGCCAAATTGTTTATGTACCCACATAACGGAACAAGAATGTGTTACCCTTTATTCTATATGTATTCTATAACTTTCTATTTGTAGGTTTTATTTTGTGAATCTGTTGTTACATGCTGTACCAGTAAACAGCATGTACCTAATTATTGCATTGATTTCGCAATCATTGGAAACAGCCTGGCACGAAGTCGTCGCCGACGCAGCAGATCGAGATGCCAGCTACGCCGCCCGGAATCTCACCTCATTACCTCACTCTTGTCTTTCACATCAAGCAATGGTCACGTTAATTAGTCTTAATATTTTAATTGTAATTTATAATTATTAAATTTAATTCTTTTCAATTTCTATTTTTTTTTGCATCCTCTGTCTCACCCTTCGTAATTCTGTAGTAAACACTGTCAATATTATTAAACTAAAAGCACAGAACATAATAAAAGTGATTTCAATTATAACCTATATTTCAATATAATATTTTTTTAGAATCTAGATTGAATAGACTTCTTGACCAATTCATTCGCTTATTGTTACTCGAAGTCTGTCCTTACAAATTAGGCATTGATATCCAAATCTAGGTATCATAATATCAGGTTGTCCGGAAGAGATCGCTCTTAGTGATAAGGCCGCCCATTGTACATTTTGGTGTTAACAATTATTTTGTTGTATATGATATTTTATGTTCTGTAGATGTGCAATAAAGTTTTATTCTATTCTATCTTTTTCTTCACTAATTATTGGAAAATTAGTCCTCGAATTAATTAATAAACAGTTGGAAACACAAGCATTACAAATAATAGAGATAATTTTTAGTAATACCTCTACGATTGTACGTCGTTTGTTACGTCAGAATCTGAAAAGTTGAAAGATTCTGTTATTGAAACTGTTCCCTTGATAAAACTCAATAACGGTCTTGTGGAACTTGGTATTCTTCTTAATATTTCAATGGAGTGCAAGCTGCTGAGCTCAGTGCGGCGAAGCGTGATATTCACATGCGTCGACTTCTCAAATCTTATGAAAAGGAACAAAGGAATAACCTTCACTTTTACCTTGTCATGTTTGACACTACTTAAATCTACGGTAGCAGATATTGTTAAAGCGTGGGAAGAGAATGTTCTGGACCTTTTATAATACAATGTTATTACACAATAGATAATAGCTAATCTCGGCCACAGTTTGTTGTCGCTATTATAACTCCATCAAAATTCCTAGAAAATTATGTTTGATACCATTAGAAATTAGGATAGGTTTTAAAGTCAATCCATCAAGATTTAAATTCTTTCAGAGACCTTATGACACGGGCTTTTCAAAGGTCAATCCATCAATAGTTCAATTCTTTCAGAGATCTCTTAATAAGGGCATTTGAAAGCTGAATGTTTATGTATAAATAAAATAAACAATATACGATGGTAAGCGGTCACTTAGTCTTTTGGCATTCTCTCTGCCTTTTGGCAGTGCTAACTCAAATTTTCTTTTGCCTCCATTGATTTGTGGAGCTTTGGGATTTCCGATACGAAGGAATAGTGTTCTTTGGCAGATGTCTGTAAGATGCAAGTATAAGGTTATTTTCCTTATAATACTTCCATTTTTCCTTTGTATAATCCTCTTTCGATCCAAACCCCTGCAGAGTTTCTAGACTGAGCGATACAGCCTCCTCACAACAAACTAAATTATGAATCCAATTAATAGTTATGAAGAAGACGGTAACAAAACAACATGTTTTTATTAGGCCTTTTTAAATAGATAATATTACATAATAATTAAACATTAAACTTCAATAATCGACTCACTTTTTACCCGACTGCAAGGAATTACCCGTCAAGCCGACGCATTAATCGGGTGCTAGTCTACTGTGGGGTGCGACATCCAAGTTTTAGCCACTAGCAGCCTTGACGAATTGATTTTTTTATATGAATAAGTGAAGTAAATGACTCCATTCCACCTTATGATAAGCAGAAGTGGAGTCCAAATGCAAATAGAGCTAGCGTGAGAGATAAACCATCGCGCTAGCCATCCTTACCTTGCTGACCTGCAAGGTGCTTCTTCGCTCCTCTTTTGAATGCCCCAGGAATGTGCGAATGACAGCAAATTCCACAACACCACCAACACAGCAAATTCCATTACTTGATCTTGATTGCTGCCAAATTTCTTAATTCGCGTTGAAATAGTAGCCACAGTTTATCGGTGTTACTCTAAGCCAGCATGCGTAGTCCTTAAAAAGAAGGGAGATGGTGGGTTTAGGGAATAAGGAGCGCTTTTTAGAGCACTCACCGTAGTATAGATAGTAGAACGCGCATAAAGACGCAACATCGCGACGCAATTGTAAGGCTCAAGATTGATGATCACCGCTTCATTGCCAATGATATGGGTCGCGCGACGCTGTAACTTATCCTAAACATCGAGTAAGTTCTTGGCGATGTCATACCACAGATACCCGCAATACTCTACGCAGGACCGTACTTGCGTATAGCAAGATCAATTGACTTGGCGTGAAAAAACGCCGCACCTTGTTCAGAGCTCTGAGTTTCCGTGAAGCTATTTTATCACGCATTTGATGTAATCCTTCGGATTTAAGTCACTGCGAACCTCCATACCGAGCATGGTAATACTGATCTGTCGCGTCAGTGTTGTGAATTGTTGTGTTTCTGTCGATGGTTAAAATTTCCAGGATGGACAGGACAGGGGAGGAATAAATGGGATAGGTACATAATACTACATTCTTATATTAACATCGTATAGGTTGCGGTGACTGAATACTGTCGAGCGGGTAACGACTTCGAAATTTAATTTTGAACTTTGTCACAATATTGTATAGTAAGATTTTTTTTGTCGGTATTATTCGGCGGACAATTTGCATGCACGACATAAAGCTCAAGTTAATTGGAACGAGACTGTTATTATGTAGCACGGGGCATTGCTTAAATAAAATGCATGTCGCATACATTTAAAATGCAGGGAGCCGGAGTGACACAAAAGGCAACGACCGACGGTTCGCAGGCCCGTCAAGTTGAAACTGTGTGAAATTCCAGGGCCCTACCCACTAGGAATTCAGCATTTGTTTTAGCGCTGTCGCTTCTATATAATGACGTAGGCCAGTGTTGTCCCGTTATTCAGATAGTATTAAAGCGATTTATGCTGCGAGCTCGTAATAACGAAACTTAATGGCCATATTTAGCTGCGCAAATAGATTTAAGTCCCAACATAATTATCAAAGTTTACTTGCCTTGAAATAAACACTAAAGCTTGCTCTCTTTGCGTTTCATATGAGGCGGAAATTAACGCAATGTTTTTATTTAGTTTGAGCGATAGCGTGCAGCCGTTTAAACTTACCTACAATAAGAAGAAATTGTGCGTATTATTGGTGTCCACGAAAAACGATTTCTTCTTATTTTTAATCAACTATATCTGCTGGCTATTGTAGATATTTATATATCTGAGTATAATATGTGTGATTAACTAAACTCTTATTATTCCGTTTTGTATTTTTAGCCGTACCCGATTTAATGACGACGCATTTTTAACATACGAGTACTCGACCCGGCACTACGTTGTCGCTTTTCATCCCATATCCGTAAGTACCTTACAACAAGTGGCCTTAAAGGAATTGTAAGAAAATTTTATCGATACGTGAAAAGTTGCTCTCCACAAGGGCTTCCGTTCAAGTGTCTTTTGACCTTTTCCTCTTGACACGAATCTGGTTTTAGCACAAAGTTATTTAGCGGAAACTAATCATTGCTGAGCTTGAGTTTGAGAGCTTCGGTAATTACACGCTTTTACAGAAGATCACTTTCAGACTGAAAAAGTATCTTGGTTGCAGCTACTATATTTAGGTACTCAAACGCTTCTTTGCTTATGGCTCTGTAGTTCTCATTCTGGAATAGAACTACCTATTATCTCATCTGACTGAGGGAGATTTTGGACCCCGTGCTAAGCACGACCATCGCACCAAGAGGCCACTCGCGCAATGGCGGGTAAACCTACAACAGAAATCCCAAGGAAAACTGGTTTCAGCCGACCGATCATTAGAACTATGCATTAATGCGTTAGTATAGCAGTGTGGTTACATATTGCACCGAGCCCTAAAATTAGGACAAAGTTAGAAAGAAGCAAGCTTCTTTGCTTAAGACATTCCTTTTGCCTTCTATTGTGCGAGAACGAAATAGCATTGACTACACGTGGGCAATGTCTACGCATCACCTCGCTTCTATGTAACATTTACTTATAGGTTTCACTATTCATAACTTATATCATGTATAAAAAAGTAAAAAAAAAATGTGTACATAATTTTATATTCATATTTTTACTGTTGCTTGCCGGAAATTCTACAAAAGTTAAAGAGAAATATTTTAGTTAATTACACAGAAACTTGTTGTTGTCGGTTTGTCTTAGTACAAAAAAGTAATCTAGATAATGAGTGTTGTGATACATACATTTACTATTCATGCGATACGGTTGACTAATTATGTGATTAAATTTTCATCAATATTTCGGTTGTTGTTCTTGCATACACCCATACATAGGTATATTTATTATTGATTTTAAATTCAAATTAATATAGCATATTGAAGAGCGGAATCCTCTCAGATCATCATCCTCTCTCCTCCTAAACCTGTAGTTTATAAAAACTTAAAGAGAGAATTCCCCCAACAAATTATGTACAATATTTTAGTCACAAATAAATATTTTGATTCATTCATGATACGCGCAAGAGCACGTCAAGTCACCACAATCTGTCAAATTTTAACAATCGATTTTGCACTTTAAATCTTAATAGTTTAGTTACTACTACCTACTTATGAAGTTGTTTACTAAAACGTTTTTCGGATAATTTATGTAGCTACAATTTTGTCGATGCACTTACGAGCAGCAAGCAAATAGAATTATCAGCCGTTCCAGCCAAAAACTGTAACGGAGTGGCTTTTAATGCTTTTTCAGCTTTCGTCGAGTTATAAAAGTCAAAGCTGGTATTGGATTTTATTGCACTTGTAAGCCACTCGCTTTAAGTCTGCTAATCGAGTATGTTTATAGGTTTTTAATGAACTTTCTGCTACAAACGTTTGATCCTTCTAGTATGTAATGTGGATTATTCTTGTCCTCTTTAGCGCGATATTTCATTTGGCAACTAATTTTATGTTAGAGAAACAAAGGGAATATAGTCCATACAGCAATGTCTCTAGTTAATATTTTCCTTCATAGTCAACACGGATTCTTCAAAATAATATTATTTTTACAGCCCTAAATCATAATTAAAATTTTGTCTTAGATAAACATTATTGAACATTTTAAATCTTTACGAGTACAATGCGACTGTAATTAGTATTTAATAATTTCTCGATTGAATACAGTCGAATATAAGTGTTGCACATTAGTTTCACTCACAACACGAATTATTATTTCAAGTAATATGTTATTAAAATATACTTAATACATAAAACGTAGGCAATTAAAATGAGGAAATGTAGTTGTATCCCCGGGGATGGACCCCGCATCCGGATCGTGGCTCGCGGCATAGTACACGGGTGCGGTAGTAAGCAATGTTGCTGCTAATGGTTCCTAATTTGACTAAATTGAAAGATGACTAATTTGAAAGGCGTTGGTGGCGTAGTGCGTACGGGCGTTGTTACCCACTCGGCAGGCACCGGCTCAAACCCCGCCACGTACCAATGTGTTTTCAAATTTTGAATTCATATGTACGTAATACACTACAGATAGTAGCGCTACAGATGAACATACTTACCTACATAAACTGCTAAAACCATAACCCTTCCTTTTGGCTTTGCCGTAGTCGGGTAATCATGATTATCAGGTAATGTAAATGCTCATGATCTCTAAATAAAATTTAATTTAATATTTATAAGTCATGTTAGGTAGGTCTCCTCGGTCATTTTTATGACTTTTATGATTAAAAATCTTATGTCTAAACGTGTTTTATGTGTATTTGCATATTGTTATGTATTTTTATTTTGAATATTTGTTGTGTTCGTTGTTTAAAATTCCAAAATTTCTACGTAAAGATTATTAAAATTAAGATACAATTTAAGGTCAAGATACTGAGTGGTATCATTTATTACCTTCGAACACATTATTACGAAGGGTTGCAGTCGATTTCTATTATGCTTTAGGAAATTAGAGAAGTAAGGAGACGTTATTTGATTATTTTATAAATTACAGTCAACTACTTTTAAATCATTTCGGAGGTGGCACGGTAATGTTAGATAACATTATCGTGTAGGTCACGCCATAACTCCAGAACTATTTTACCTATTTTATTCATCTTGTTTTATTAATTTTTTTAATACCCACAAGGTTCTTACGCAAAGAAAAATTAAGAAAATTGCACAGAAAATTGGATAGTTAGAAAATATACTGAAATTATTGTAAATTATTATAAAACGAAAAGATAAACATAAGTGACACAAACAAGAGAATGCATACAAACACAAATGTAACCATGTTTCGGTTTATGAGCGTGATTAAATAAAATGATGTAGGTACCTACTTATTGTATTTTTTTTTGCAAATTAACCACAATAACATGTGGCTAGAGCTAGTTGTAAATAAAACAACATTTACGGATTTAACTCGCGTGTAATTAGGTTTCACATTTTGTTATTATTGCCCGACGTTTTGTAACGTTTATATGGTGATTTTTAGACACTAACACATAATTTACCATTAGGTACTATAAGTTTTAATTATTTGTGTAATTTACGTACGACGTAACATATTAAAATAATATTGATAACTAAAAATAAAAATGTCCTTATAACGTGATATAAAAACAAATGAAATATAAATTGTGTCTATGACAAAACAACTATTTCCTTTCATTAAGTAATTTATATACTCATAAAGACTAATAGAGCATTGCCTGAATTACACTAAAAATAACTTCTTATTTTGACATCTGTTATTTGCACGATTGACCCCAATCCGGGGTAGGTACTTACCGCATAAATCTGATAATGAAAAAGAATAAATGTCGAGTGATAAAAGAATATCCCTAAAGTGAAAAGGGAGAAAATCTGACTCAAATGAAAATATAAGCTATTCAAACACAAAGCCACAACGGCTGTGTAGGAAAACACTTATTCTTTACCCGTACGAAGGAAAAAGCTATTTTATTCAAATACACTTAGATTGAAATGGATTATCTAGTAGATAACAATACGTGAGGCGGTACTATACGGCGGTTCTGTTTATTGTGTTTATGTCGGGCGAAACACAATTTGAGTTGGTACAGGGTGCTCGGGAAATTCAACTCTCCTTATCCTTTCACGTAGAAAATTAAATGTCTCACGGTAATATCCGCGGGATGTCGCTTTGGTTTTGGCAGGTGATCTACTGTCTGCGCTCCACCTGACAACGAATAATCACAAATTACTGGTTTTGTTTCCTCTACTTTAAATAAACATAAACTTTGGTTTGGCATTTTCGCTGTCGCTCACGCGATAGAAATTACAGCTGCACTCTTTAAATAATATTGGATACGAAGTCTTACTCTTTTTATAAATATGTATTAACTTGGCTTTAGTTTCTCAATATCTAAATAGATAGTCGGTAGGTAAGGCCTCTTTTAACAAACAGGATGTAATACTCAAAAACAAGTAACAAACATTATTGTAGGTACCTACAAATACAATGATGCTTACAACGTACGGAGGTCGAATTGTGGTGAATATCAAATAAGTTGGAGATTTATGCCCGTATTACAAAACACCCGGAAATCAATCATAGCTATCTTTTGAATCGTTTGTTACTTTCTATCAAGCACAAAGTGATAGAGTACGTCGTTTTCTCTGTACATATTTACTTTTACTTGCTCAAACTAAAAGTGAATATTCTCTACAGCAGCTTCTGCTCCATAGTAGAAGATAGTACGGCGCGCACGTCTCTATACAAACGGAGAAAAGATTTTCATATCCCTATATCTTATCCGATCTTTAAAATGACTTCGAATGTTTTTTAACCCTAGATAGCTAACCTCCGTCGTATCGACGGGTAGCGTAAAGTAATACAGCTGTATCTTTTTAACGATAGGTACGTCCGAATTCCGTGGTTCGGCTAGGCAACTCAGTTGCTGGAGAGGTCGTTGCCGTGGCGTATGAACCGAAAAGGTAAGTGTTATGATTTTTGAGATTAGCTGTTGCCCGTCGTTTTGACGGATGGTTAGCTTAACTGTCAGTTTTAGTGCCGGTACATATTTTGTACTGGCGCTAAAAAAGGTAGGTTAATTTATATTGTAATTACATATTTGTATTTTTATATGCCATGTAAAATAATGAAAAAATATAGTAAAGAAAAAAAAATCCTTTTTTTTGGAGGTCTAAGTAAAGTTGCCATAATTTTATAAGGTAATAAATAAAGTAGATTTATAAAATGTATTTTTATTGGGAAGCCTTTTAAATAACTATTATAAACATCAAAAGCTCTATCAAGTATACATCTTATGAAAAAAAATCCTTTTTTCTATTACCCGTCGTTTCGTCGGATGGTTAGTTTTAATAGGGTACACCAGAAGGTTAGCTATCTAGGGTTAATAAAAATAAAAAAAGCCAAGACCATTTTTCAAGCCCAATTTTTCAAAATTCGTCATAAATTTTATGAAAGTTATTTTGAAAATAATTGAACTTCGAAAAAAGGGAAACGTACAGGTAAAGTTTTGTAGTATGTTTAAAACCTTCTAATAAATATCATCAAATTTGTGGTATTTGTATACAGATTTAGCGGAGAGTCTATTTCTGAAATTTTTTAAATGAATGTCAAGTATTTAATAACTATGTGTATAAATAATGCATTTTGATTAGCAACTGCCTGCTAAATGTACATGTAAGTTGTTTTTAGAGATACTTGCCCGGTCTTGTGAGATCATTTTAAGGGTGTACCATTTGTCCCATTTGTTGGCTTTTGTATGTTGATTTACTTAAGGTTTGTTGATTTTAAAGTAGGCGACAGGCTGAAAAACCATCGGCAATTATGTATGGATGCTGTCCTACTCCGACTACAACACGTAACAATTTCAAATTTAAGACATCACGTGAGATAAGGGTCAATTGCTTTTATGCGATAGAATAAAAAATCTTTACTGTGTGCACGAACTTTCTTTAGTGGATAAAGTAAATGAAATGAGGCACGTAGGCTGATAACATCTCGAACGAACATTAGGAATCAAGACAAGAAAACTGGAGGTACTAACTGTGAAATAGTAACTTAATATTGAATGTTTCGTGGAAATAACAGTTTTGTTCCCGAACGAGTACCGTAACAAAGTTAATCATGTTGCTGGTCAAGAAGTAATAAGTGTTTATCTTTGTATATACCTCGATTTTGTGTTTTCTGAACGTCAGTGTCGCGTTACTAATGACAGTATTATTAATCGTTACTTGAATCATCTGCTAAACCAACTAAGGTGGGAGATAGATATTATCCATTTTTTTAAAATGCATTGATCACCTTATACTTTGTCCACCAATCCGCATCTTGCCCGATGCGGATTGGTGGACAGAGTATAAGGTGATCAATGCCCCTTTGCTGATCCATTAGTCGCCTTCTACGACACCCATTAGGGGAAATACCTCTCTTTGCTTCGTAAAATGTCGAAGCAATAAACGCTTTATGCTGCGAGCTCCAAACAATATTGTAACGTTCAATCTAAGTAATTGTAGTAATCCTACTTTTAATTTTAATTATTATTTTTAAGATAATAACAGCCCTTTGAGGGATGTTTCGGGATGTCTCGTCTCCGAAAAGTCTCCTGGCTGACATCTACAAACCAATGCCAGTAGTGCCCATACAGTTATGGCCAGCCCTACTCAAAATACTTAGGTTGGAATAATGTTTTAATAAACCAATTTAGCTTGATTTACGAGCTCTAACACCTACAAAAATACTACTTATTAATAAATTAGTTTTTTTCGTTTATTTGTTAGATGAGGCTAAAATGAAGGAAAAACAGATGAGGCTTTATTACCATCATCTACCCTAACGCGAGCGAAACCACAGATAATAACTGTAATAGTAATGGTAATTAATAAAGTAATTATAGTTACAGGTACAGACAACAGCACGTTGGGTTACCACAACCTGTCAAATTTTCCCAATCGATAATGCACTTTATATTGAATAGTCTTAGGTTGAAAATCGTTTGGAGAAATTTGACAGTTTTGTATAGCCCGACGTGCTGTTGACTGTACATTAAATCCATTATTAGCGAAAGAAGCATGAATTTTAATTTACACCAAATGAATTTTTTTTTCTTAAAAATGCACGAAGCACAATTGGGTTATAAAGTATAAAATTCCTGCGTAATTAATTCGAGCCCCTGAAAATTTAATCCAAATAAAAAGAAAAAGAACGGACTTGTCATTCCGGGCAGCTGCGTTGTTTATTGTTGCTGTAGTCGTAAATTCCTCTTAAAATGAGTCTTATTTAATTACACAAGGTCCGATGATTTAATTCGCTTCCCTCTTTGATGTAACCGGATAAGATCACTCTTACTTACCGTGTGATTAAGTGTCAAGTGTCTCAGGTATATTAATAATAAGAAAAGATTAATCTCCTGAGTCCTTTCGTTCTAAAAAAATGCACGAATTGGTATATTTTATTCCGACCCGACTTTTTAAATCGTTAGCAAGAGTGGTTGCCTAATGAGCTAATTTAAGAACGAAATGTTTTTTTTTTATCATATTTCGATATCGTTTTTGTATTTATTTTATCCCTATTGAACAAAATCCTAATGTAAAATGTTGCATTTGGTGCTTTCCAAGCTTAAGCTACTACACTAAGTTCAATATGGTCTATAGGCATAATTAAAAATGTAGATTGTTATGTATACCATACCAAAAAGCATCTCTCTGTAAGCTACCGGTCTGAACTACAATTCTGGGGTTTGTGCTGTATAAAAGACTTAAAAATGTCATAGGGTAATGTACACTCTATCGTACGACTATAATTTATCTTGATATTAAGAGGATAGGACGGCGCGCACATCTCCATACAAACGGAGAAAAGGTTTTCCTACTCCTATTTCTTATTCAATCTTCTATGCCTGAACGTTTTTCTTTTTTGTTAAATTCGACATACATTAAAAAAAATGAATTATGAAAATAATAAAACATAGTCATATATAGTGAGGTAATATCACATATTGCATTTAAAGCCAATATGGACCCCTCTAACATAATTATTTAAGTTGTTTTTTTTTCGTTTTTATACTACGAGATGGCAAACAAGCTTGCGACCCAACTGGTGTTAAGTGGTTACCGTTGCCTATAGACACTTGCAATATTAAGGGTCACTTAACACTACTATTGCATTGCCATCCTGGGGACTAAGATGATATGCCTTCCATGCCCAGTAATTATACCTTTCCCTTTAATCCGAAACACAGCGAACTGCTTCACGGCAGAAATAAGAAAGGCGATGGTACCTACCCAGACGACCCTACAAATGGGTCTACCACGTAGTGATTTATCTAACCTTAACCTACTTATTGGGGCTTATTAAATTTAGCAACATAACATTTTATTACATTTTTGTGTGCATGTACTACCTACTATGCTTACTTTACTAATTATTAATATCTTGTATTATAGGTTTCTACTCTCTTTCAACGAACTGTTTGACGGATGGCCAATAATATGTGACTTTTATCATTTAGAATGACTGAGAATTTATGAGGAGTTGCATCCAATTTCTTGACATAATAACCATATCAACTCAATCTACCGTAAAATTTATGATAATGGTGAATACTGCTATCACTAAAAATTTGCTAAATGCTTAACGCGAAGCCATAAATAAGAGGAGAAGAAGAAGAATTTTATTATTATTACAAATATCAGGCAGTTGTAGACAATTGATAGGTGCCTATATCCTGTTATTTTTATTAGTTTTCTTTAATTAATTATATTTAAGTATTCGTGTAGTCGGTTCTGAAATTGGTTAACATTTCGCGCTGACACTACATATTCTGCAATTTGATTCCATGATCCGACAACTCGATTTGTTAAAAAACGTCATATTTGGGCAGTTTTTTTGAATTAATGTCTAATTTTTGCTGTAATTCACTAACAGGTGGCGCTACAGCATAATATTAATGTACTCGTGTATCATTAAAGATCATAAATATATTAAGAGAATATTTTAATGAATTATAAACTTATGTGGTAGAAAGTGGACGGTGGTATGTCCACCTTGTGATAGAAAGAGGCAGGCTACGTCTGCTAATCAACGCTCACGTATATATTTCACCTAAGTATCTAAAGTTAACAACTAGCTTATGAAATGTGCCGTTGTTTCACATGCCGTCAGTTGTTTGAGATAGAATATCCATGTGAAAAAATTAAATATTTTATTTTTTTGTCGTTGACAGTCCAAGGTCTTTAAGAACGTTATAGAGATATTTCTAAACACGTCACTAATTTGTAAATCATAATTATTTCTCATTGTTAAGTTTACTTTTAAAAAAGTGTATCATTTAATAGCGACCCGCACGCCGTTTTAATCTCGTGTATCTTGTTCCCGTTGCTATTCCAGGATAAAAGTATTATATGTCCACTCTGAAATTCTACTCTAAATATTGCTGAAAGAATTTTCAAAATCGTTACAACTCACAAATTTACAAGCTTTACTTCTTTATAATCTTAGTGTAGATTAGGGGTCTTTGTTCATTAACTTATATCCATATCACAAGATCTTAAATATAAATAATCTATGTAGTAGCCTTGTTTTTTATTGTCTCGTATAAGGTGTGAAACTTAGAGGATTCGCCTTGGTGATAAAAGTGCTCGTCTCGAGCTCCTTTGAATCCCTCGATACACTCAGGATTCTGGTCTTATTCAGTGAATAATCTATTACTATTCAGATAAAATCCATAGCTATTTATTACTCTACTAGTAACGATTTATGCTCAGCATTGAGTTAGTTCAGTAGAAGTATTTCATTTTATTTTATCGATATAGTTCACACACTAGCTTTTCTATGTAAGTTATGAAGAACTGTTGGGCAGAATACATTTTTGGAGGTCACCAAAACTTTTTATCCAGCTCTTTCCACTTTTAGATAGTTATAATAAATGTGGTACCTAATCTCCAAAAAACCTTTCAATTGTACCTTAGGCTATTATATGGTGTTTTTAGATCTTTTAATATAAGATGAAAGCAAGCTTCACCCGGAGCCCGCAACTAATTGAGAGGCCATCTCATAACTAACTGTCGGGATTTAACAATGCTCTTAACACTATAATAATAAGACATATGTACTAATTTAAAAAAAAAGCAAAGAATTGTATGTTTGTAACGAATAAATTAAATAATTAATGGACCTTTTTTATTTTCTCGTATACGTAGTATAGAGGAAGTCTTGTAATTGTCAAAAAATTCGACCTCGAGATTTTGACGGATTTACCCGTTTTGTACCTCTCTGAGTCCAAAAATACCGTTTTTGGAATTATGTCTTTGTGTGTCTGTGCGTTAGTACGATAACTAGAGTATGCTTTAACTTATTGCAACCAAATTTAACATGCATGTATGGCATCAAAATGTAAGGTTTCTATCAACTTTTGAGTCATTTCCAGTATATGAGAAAGTTAAGGGGAGACCACTCCCATTTTTTACTATTAGAATGCTATCTTATTCCTGAGTGACATAGGCTATATTTAGGCTCCCCAAAAGGTGTAATGACGACCTGATTAAGGTTGTTGGTCACGCCTGGATGCGTGCAGCACATAACCGGTCGTTGTAGCGTTCATTCGCGACGCCTATGTTCAGGAGTGGACGTTATGTGGCTGAAATTATGGGAATGATGATGATAGACTATATTGATTGGTTGTAAAAAATCTCCACGCCGAGGAAGTCGCGGGTGGAGCGCTTCTAATAATATATTTCCAGTCCAATTATCTTTCCCAAATTAAGTATCACTAAGAACTTTTCGTGTTCATCACACAAACATTTGACACTAACCACTCCACCACTCTCAGTTTACCAGATAAACCTAGAAAACCCCGTGGTTACCATTTAATAAAACTATTCTAGCTTGTAACACAAAAATTCAACCACTGGGCGCTGTAAAATAAATAAATTCATATCTACGGAAAATAGAATCCTGCATGCATACGTGTGCTTTTGTGTATTGTTGTCAGTGATAAATGGCTCCACATTGCGTAATCGCTCCTAAACATACATACATTGTACTGTACATCCACATGCAATAAACCGAAAAAACCATTGTCTGCAGTTCTAGTAGTACCCTTTTTAATATAATGGTCTGTGTTGATTTTTTCTTCATCCTATTCCATTCCACCTCACCGCTATATGATGCACTGCGGATGCCGAATTTGCATAAAAGCGTCCATTATCCAGCGCTTCAGCCAAATAAAAAATCAATAGGTGCCGAGCATACAAGTACAGACGGAAATACGAACACGGCTCCATAAATATATAGGTATTCAAATACCAGAATTGATCAAACTTGACGTGATATATAGGTAGGTATTTTAGTGGTAGATATTTTATGACAATAGGTAATAAATGGAAATTATTGAAATTTATTTATTAATTGATTTTTCAATTTTTCAGTCAAAGTAGCTTATAGACGCTTTTAACACCGACATGACTCTCGCGCGCTGTCAACCCCAGTCCCGTTCGCTAGTCCGTGGAGTTGTGGTCATCTTAATCAACAACACAAACACAACAGCGCTAAAATGTAGTGTGTTTTGAGTGTAGTCTTCTGTAAGGACCTCAGTTCGGGAGCTTAGAGCGGCTAGTCCGCTGTGCCTTACCTCGACCAACTTCTATATTTCCCAAATTGATTGTGTAATTTATGAATCAATCAATAATCCGTTCATATAGGTATTATAATATTTTTATGAATGATTATTGAGTATATAAAATCTCCGAGAGCAGCAAAGGCCAATACGGAGAACAGAACATTGTTGATTCTTCTAGCTAGCGTGTAGGGCAAACATACCTCTCGACAGTTTTTTTTCAAGCCTTAGCCGTAATGAGAGGTAAATATTAAGGGACCTGACATAGAAATCGCCGCAAATGCGCGGCCAGGGTGCCGTGAAGATAAAATGTATGGCGCCCAACCTAAGCGCCTAATGAACGAAATATAAATTGTGCGCCAACTCGCCATTTACTCACCTCACGGTAGGTAAATAAAAATGGCCGAAGGCGAAAATGTACCTCCTTCGGAACCTTTAAGTTTACTTTTAATTCATTTATTGTTTCATGTGGTTTTACAAAAGTGTTCCTAACATTAAAGTTTTCCAGCACATGCACCCTGTAAGGTCACCACAATAATATAGGTATTAAATTATTAAAATAATAAATCGAGTCCTTAAAATAATAAAATGTCTAAGATAATGAATAGGTCTAATGAACTATCTCATACTAAATACTAATACAAAATTGTCATTATTACAGTAACACAAAAACAAATTATATTAATTATATTAAAACATAATTAAACAGTCAACGTTAAAATTCAAATTGATTAAAATGTCAAAAAATGGATAGGTACTTTAAGGAGCTTATATTTTACCTATAAAACATGTCAACCTTATTAATACTAATCCTAAAAAGTTCGGACCCCTCAATTGAGGGTTCCGAACACAGTATACTTTTTAATTGGATTGATATCTTATCGTTGACTGTCGGAATACAATAATGATAATAACACTTATAATGGCGCCAGATTTTGGTAAGATGATTGTGAATTTTATGCTATAAGGGCGACAGTGAAGGGTTTTCCAATGGCAAACGGTCATCATAACGTCCCTTGCAACTCTGCCAAAACAAACCTCTACTACGGCTTATTTTTTGACTTCATTTATAATTAATATATTATAGTATCCAATAAAGAACTAATTTTTGTCAGGTCTTCTGTAACCCCTTTCTTACAGAAGACCTATTAAATAATATTACCTCAGGATATCCCAGATAGATTCGTTACCCAAATTTATTTTATATTGAAAACTAGCGTTGTTAAAAGAAAAAAGAATAATATCTCAAATACTTATTTTCTTAAATACGATTGTAACTAATTATACAAAAGAAAAATAATAACATTTTTCTTAACCAATTGTTACAAATGCACAAAATGTTAATTTTCCAACAGTCACAAACTTTTTTATAGGCATCGTTCGATGTTGTGAATGAAGACATAAAATTAGATCACTGTCAAGACAAGGTAATAAGTATCTTACATGAAATTCTCTCAGCGTTAGGAGATAAATCATAGCGATTATATATTGTGCACATGTAGCAGTCTCTCCATCAGTTTTTCAACGAAAAGTCTAGTATTTATTTCACTCGAGGGTATTGTGTTTCTGGTCAATATTGAATAGGTATCGATTTGAGGTCTTGTTACCTAAGTTAGTATTGTCAGACTGTATTGATGTAGAGGTTGGAAAAAGCTAATAGAAATATACTTACTGTATGTAATAGAAACAATATTATTGGTGAATAGAGAATAACAAGACATAAGGAAGAAAGTAAACTGAGTGGCATCATCATCATCATCAACAGCTCATATAATCTCCGCACTGAGGGGCCTACCCCACATTAGGGGCAATTAGACCTTAGTCAACCACGCTGGCCAAGTGCCGGTTGGTCGACTTCACACACAACCTAAGAATTGCTTCATAGGTGTGTGGAGGTTTCCTCACGATGTTTTCCTTCACCGTAAAAGCGTCGAATAAACGGCTAGTCTTTAATTAAACGTATTTTTTATTTATTTCATGATGATGATAATTCTAGAGAGCAAAGCTGGGACACAAGGCTTCTCCCTGTTTATCGAAGGAGGTTTAGGCAGTAGTCCACCACCCTTGCCCAATGCGGATTGGTGGACCTAATCATTCCGCGCTTAAATTAAAAGATCTATTGATCGAGATTATTCTAGCGCTATTGTTCCTAGATAGGCTTTACAAATCAAATCCAGAAGTTGCTATATACACTTTTTTGACCGTTAGTAATGCATATTGTTTTATGGGAAATCATAAACCGAGCAACTAAAAATTCCAAAAATACTAAATGAGCGACTAACATTTGTTAGTCGCTAATTAATGATTTTTTGTCACTCATTGTTCGAGCCACAAGCTGAACCATTGGACTCTGCGGCTGCGTGCACCGTCGGCTACTTACACCTATGAGAGACATATAAAAACCTATCGATGTGTGAAATCAATCAATTTAGTGTATAAACTTAATCATTAGCTACAATAAACAGATCTCAACCGTCCGTGTTGGGTCTCACTACCACCCCGCTGCTGTCTGCCAGGACTACTCCCTGGGGCAGTTCCTATCACTGTCATGTTGCCTGCCAGGGCTACTCCCTGGGGCAGCTCCTACCTATCAACATATCCTTGCTGGCGAGCCTTACACCCTGACTCAGCGTCCACTTCCATTTATTTGTTCTAGTATTAAGCGGCGCCTTACAACCGCCGCGACCTGCTCGTACACTCATACTCATACTTAGATAGGTGAGGTTAATCTACTGAACAGTTAAATACGATCATTTTTTATTACTCACAGGTGAGATGAAGACTGTCAAAATAAGAAAAAAATACAATAATCTGATAGTAAGTGATGATAAGATGAAATCGAACTTCATTTGGAACCATGAAGCACCGAGGAGCTCTCTCTTATCTTATCATTAACTCGCTTTTGCTCGCGACTTGTCTCCATGGAAAAGTTTCTTTAAGCAGCATTTTAACCCATAAAGTTGTTATGTACAGTTACTGTAAATTTTATTGAACTTTTCCAAAAGTTGCATAATAGCCAAACTCTCCGAGATGCCTTTCCATAGTCAGTACTCTAAAATAGTTATCAAAATATAATTTTACACCACTTTGAGCAGACAACTTTGCATAGTTCATTAGTGTCAGAACAACATAGCCTCCTAGCCTGAATTCTTTCTAATTAGAACTTTTGCCGGTATACAAATAAACTAAAACATACAAAGTTCGTGCATCAAACCTCAGTGCCTCAACATATTTATAAGTTCTGCATCACCATCATCAACAGCTCATATAATGTCCCCACCGAGAGGCTCGCGCCTACCCCACATAGGGGCGATTAGGCTTTAGTCAACCGCGCTGGCCAAGTGCGGATTGGTCGACTTCACACACAACCTAAAAATTTCTTCATAGGTGTGTGCAGGTTTCCTCACGATGTTTTCCTTCACCGTAAAAGCGTCGAATAAACATACATATGAATTCAAAATTTGAAAACACATTGGTACGTGGCGGGGATCGAACCAGTGTCTCCCGCGTGGGAGACGATGCTCTCACTACGCCACCGACGCTTCTCTAAGTTCTGTGTACCCTCATCAAATTTTTCACATTCCAAAGCTGGTGAATTTCATGTACTACTGAGCTATAAAAAGCAAACAAACACAACACATTAGAGCCTGCTGTCTGCCTCTGTAATGTCTACTCCCTTAGGATCGAACCTGGATGAACCATTAGTCAACAGGGCGTTTAAAACAATAAGGATGTTACACTTAAAATGTCAAACGTGGGCGTTCTCAACTGTAAGTATCTAGTTATATACACAAACCAATTAAGCCTCGATTGATGTCAGAAGCCAACAATTTCGTTAACATTGTTGCGATTGAAAACAACGTGTATAAGATTCCTTTGTAATGCAGATGAGAAATAAATACGTAATACTTAGTTCTGAGGCTCCAGAACTCACACAAGAATAAATATTGTCTCACTACGTTAATGTTACAGGCTCTAGTCTATATACAGTATTTTATCTCACGGACGCTACTAAGACGTGGCTTCTTGTGTAAATAAACATTTACAAATTTCTTTGTGTGCGGCAGTGCTGTAGCTGTCAGTGCTCGCACTGAGGACATTGCCTCAGTCACCGGCTTACACCCGTAATCACAAACATTACTATGAGATCTCTCGACTCTTGGATAGGAAACGAACCAATCACAGAGCTATATTCAATGCCATTGCGTTGAATAGAGCTCTGTGATTGGTCGCCGCGCTGGCTGTCGCGGTGCCGTGTGTTATGCACCGCGCGGACTCAGTATTCGGTCGCTCAACAGTGTTTGCCTGTCGCTAATGCTGCGGCCGCACACAGCGCGATGTCGAGAATATTCGCGGTATCGCGATGTGTCTAGCCAAGTATTCGCGAATACTTCGCCACTTCGTGCGAAGTCGCAAGGACATCGCGCCGCTGTCGGTAAACTGGCGCACATCAAAGCGTTTTTATCGCGATGTCCTTCGCTTGCGTGGCCACACTTCGTGGTCTTCAGTCGGCGCACAGACGTCGTGCGCATCGGACGCATTGGTTTAAATTAGTTTTCTTCCATGGATTGGATTATCGACAGGATTTTAGTAACTTATTAGCAACTAGGAGTGTGAGTCAATATTGTATAGCCTTGCTTTTTTATTAAACAATAATTCCTGACAGAATAAAAATAATTGCCCTAGAATGTAGGCCGACCGCGCGGCGTCTATTTTGTTTTTTGCGTAACATCGCTATCACATCGCGACAGACTTTACAGCGCGCAATGTGTGGCCATGCACATTCGCGGTAGGCCGAAGGCGAAGATTATCGCACGAATGTTATCGCGATGTGTGCGGCCGTAGCATAACACACGCGTGAACAAGAATAACAGTGTTTCGCGAAACACATATTATTATTCTTGTTCATAATTAACATTGATATTTTCAGTCCAATTTTCTATACGCGCCGTGGTGATAACTCCATGTCCAAACACGGTCCGGCACTGTGCACGCTAAGCTATGTCGCCGACGGCGCGCCGTGGTTTACTTTTGGTTTTTGGCGATTTATTTGTTTTGTAGTTACAGTAACATTATAATGTAAAAATATATAAATAAGCACTTTTAAGTATCAAGAATATCAGAGTAATATAAATAATAAGAATGAATTTTATGATAATTGAGATAGTTACCTAACTATGTATTTTATGGGAATAGTGAACTTTTCTCTCTAACATTTCTAACCCAAATTTATGACTTTCAATTTTTTAAAGGTAAATATGGGGTTCTCAAGAAGATAACATATTAAAGCAATAACCTACGTGTAGGTTTTTAAGCTAAAAGGCTATTTAGTACAGAGAACTGCGACTCATGTAATACCTATTTATGTAATTTCAGAATATTATATTGTATCTACTATATTGCGCCATGCCAAGCCGGGTCACGCTCATGTCACAAGTAAATTTATGTTATGAGGCAAATTAATGAAAGGAACGATACATTTAGCTATTATTGGTATGTATCAAACGAATATATGTCTTTGCTGATGAATAAATAGGAACATTCAAAGTCAAATACATTTATTTCACTTCTGGAAATGTATAGGTCCTGTAAGTTATGTAATTAAAATAAAATTATACCTAAAATGTATAATGATACAAAATAAATTTAAGGGCCATATCAAACGTGCTACTTTTAGAATCGACGATCTGTTTTTAGCGTCGCTGCAGCGAGCGTCCAAAAGTAGCCGCAAGCAAACGGCATTCACGTGTGGAGCGTTCAGTCGCCGAATTGAGCTTCCGAAAAGCAACTAAATAGCCGATCTTCGATTCCGTGGCTTGTGTTTTTATATCCATTTCCAAGTATGATAGAAGCAAAATAGAAAAGTCTGAAAGACAAGATATAATAACAAGACTTACAGGCTTGAGGAGTATTTGTAGGATTATCTAGGAGTACCATAAAAATGGCACTAAAGGAGTATTGTCAAAAGAGGCACCTCAGGGAATGGTTGTCTACTCCCCGACTGACACACTCAAAGAAATTTTTAGGATCCTCACACACAGGCTACCTTAAAAGAATAGGAGGAATCAGCAGGACCCAAATCCGCTGCCTCACAGGTGCTCTCACTGGCCACTTTACCTAGTGGCAAAGTGGCCAGTAAGAGCGTTTAGTAAACGACACCTGTGCACAATAGGCAAAGCTGAAGACCCCATTTGTAGAATGTGTGGTGAGGAGGAAGAAAGCATGGAGCACATACTATGTGACTGTCATGCACTAGCCAATAGGCGACTAAGGGTCCTGGGTCTAGGTAACCAGAGGACTTTATAGACCTCATTCCCGCCAACATCGTAAAACTCATACAAAATGTTTTCGATGTTGGCGGGGAAGGGTGATAAGGAAAGGGGAAGCACAAAAGATCCCATAGGGTTGAAGTGCTCTGAGACAGCCTCAGCCCCTTACATAAGAATAAGAATAAGAATAATAGTACAGGCTTGAGGACCCTCCATGGTCTTCGCCTTCTTAAAAACCCGGTAAAGCAGTAAATGCCATCAGCGGCAAACTGCAGTAGTCAGTCAACAAGAAAAAGGGGTAGTGAAGGGAAGTGTCACTTCAGTATTGAAAACGTCTATAAGCTACAATAACTGCCGTATGATTGTCTTTTAACAAAATAAATATAAAAACGTACGCATTTTGCCAATGTCAAGTGAAAATGCAACTAAAGTAACAAAAATTGTACGGTTGATTTGGGTTAAAAATGGAGTCTCTCAACACGTGTTTTTACAACAAGAACTCGGGAGAAACTCTAGAAGTAGTCAACCGATTATTAAAACAAAAGTGACAGTAATATTTTTAATACTTCCTATTAAAGTAAATGATTCTAAAGTTTTGTGATCAATATTTAAATTAAAAATAAAATGATAGATTACAAGTCATTTTATTTGGAAGTTTATTTAAACAAATTTAAGCTGGTAAATAAATTTTCAAAATATGATGTAGTCCTGAACAATGACGGTAGAGTATATTGCCTAATTTGTTTTTTGATTGCGATAACATTAGCATTACCTACTTATTCACAAAAAAATGTAAAAGAAAAAAATAGCGATAAAAACGGCCGTGAAACGAATCTTAAGCCGACGACTTCTAGCGTTCAGAATCTGAAAAACACAGCGAACGCTTCAATTGTTCACAAATTGCACAGAACAGTAAGCGGGGATAATGGCAATGTTTACAGTTCTATTAATACCAGTTGTGACGACGAACGACAATAATGACACAACAAATTACAATAACAGCTTGATTGTCAAAATATTTTTTGATATTGATGTACAAACATACGAAAAATGCTTTCACTCAAAAAAACAGCCTATTGCAAAAAACCCTATTAAGAAATCTCAGCAGACTTTTAGTTACTTTTTACGAAGCCAGGAAGGAGTTTAGTAGTCTGTATGACATTGTGTGTATGTTTGTATTTACATGTTCCACCGTAGGGCCTAAACTATTCATCTCATTTTGATGTTTAAGGTGTCAATCGATTCGTTACTATGGTCTGGGTAACATCGGCTATATTTTAACCGCCTTTAACAATAGGAGGTTTAACCGATTTCATTCCTTTCTTTTTTCCGTAGTCGGGTAACTGTTTTTGAAACTTTTTGCTTGTTCATGACTAGCATCAGTAGTCCGTAGTTAATTATTTTAAGTGATTATATTTAACTATACTTAAACCTACTAATGAAAAAGTGACTAAAAGTCTGGAGGTTATTTTATGAAGAGATTTTTGGAATAGGTGGAAAATCTGATGATTTTCAGACTTAGGTTTTAATAATAACTATACTGACAAAACTATACATAAGTATCCTGATAAAAAATAAAGTTTAAAATTCATTGTCAATCTTTTGGTGTAAGTATGTCTGATTGCAACATTTCATATTATAGAACATTTCATATTATACAATATTTTTATAAATCTAATTTAAATGGTGCGGCGTTCTTAATAACGATCGCAGCAGTTAAGCTAGTGCGTGGCAGATTATATTAGCTAGATTTTCCACCGTCTTTTGGAAGGTACGTTAAGGTGGTAGTCCCGGCTCGAAAGATAGATAGATATAACGGCGCGCATCTATCATAAATGTTTTATTAGAGCGGGTATCCCCGAATGGAGTTGTGACTGTCATGACAGTTGGACATTATGGGATATGTCAACGGTGAGCAGACACAAAACTATTGGCTTTAATCCAACATTATTTAAGTAGCATCCAGGTATTTTGCATTGGAGAGGAACTTCATCATCACACTAGCGTGTACCCAATACGTCAGAACTATTATTTTACTCCTATGTGATTTGGCACAACGTAAACGCAACGCAAGCAAGACGCCCCTTTCTCGGCGATCCGACAGATACATAAATCGTTTATTTGATTAACAGAACACACACACATATATAAAAACATGACCTTATGCAGAATTACACAAATCTTAAACTAACTCACTCACCACAAAGCTATTACACAATTTAATTGCTAACCTCAATGTGAGATAGCAGGTGAAAAAAATCACGTCAGGGGTAGAAATGTTGACTTATAAAAAACTGTCTCAAGCCGTCGTTAAATCACGTGGTCAATCGCAGCTCTAATTAAGTTGGTAGCGCAAGCTAAAACTCTGCAGATAACCAATCAATATGGCCGATGATGACGAACTTCGATATCTCATCGATAGGAAACGATTGCCTGTTGTCTAAGCCCCCAGGTTAACCGCACTACTTATGCATTAATTATAATAGGAAGGAGAAGCCCCCTACATACAGCTAGTAGATTACAAACTTACCTCTTACAAAACTGTTACATTAAGGTACCTAAAGGTGCCAGTCCAATATTACCCTACTTACTCTCTCTCTTAAATGTTAATTTCAATATATTGATGTGAAATTCAGTCAGGCGAATCTTGCTTATCTGCAATAAGACACAAGTAAGAAGTTCAAGAATTCAATAAAAAAAAACGTCATTTCAGCCGCCCCTTTTAAGGTTATACTAGAAAGACAAAGGGTAGGTAAGAGTAGGTAGGAAGGTTTATATAAAATTAGAGAGATGTAAGAGCGGGCGGCGGCACCTGTTTCCGGCCGCGGACGGCACTAACTCAGCGATCCCAGATCCGACCGACGCTACATTTAATTCTTATGTCGGGGCCAGCGAAAGTGCGATTTCATGATTTATGACAACAACGTTACAAAACCAAATTATTCCAATCAAATTAAAAATGTAACGTAAGAGATATAATTTGCTTTGTTTTTAAAGTTTATAACTTGTTAGTAAAAGTTTATAACAAACAAATCAGGAATTACAATGCTGATAAATTTTGAATCCATACAGCTTGAAGCTTGTATTTAGCGTATAGAAATTATAATATGTATTTATATTGTGAATACGGCTGTAAGCTTTCCAAATAAAATAAAATAAAATAAACTTGCTTCAAACTTTAAAGGTATGAGTTCGTAGCCGACTACACGCAGAAACATCTGGCGGCGTAATGTTTCTACATTTGTATGAAATACCTGCTGTAGCTAGCGTCATGTCGTCAGCATATATTATAATACACAGAAACCAGTAATATTGTGGCTGCTGCTGCTTTTCATATTTGTACATTTATACTTATACCACGGCAAATCTTCTGAGCAGCTTTTTCTCCTAATCCCGCCTTTTCCCTTACGACTACACGTGCTGGCTTACGTTCTCACCGACGACGTACCATTAAAACACGCACAACGAAATTTGGCAACTTATTTCTATCTTGGAGAATCAAGAAATGAATTTCGCTTATCACCCTACTTATGATCCTGGGTTATTGAAAAGACGCCTGAGTAACCTTGCAGGGCGGCAAGGCGATGAGCGCTAGTGAGGCTAATTATTCCTCGCACAATCTGTTTGCGCGTGTGGAGTCCAACTGGACTGAACTCGCGCTTCTAATACGGTGGTAACGAGACATTTTTTGACCTTATAAAAAAAGTATGAAATAATTAACCGCCTCTGTGGTCTAGTGGTTTGCTCACCGGAATTAAATCCAAAGGTCCCGTCCTAGGGGATGGAGTAATTAGTGTTCGGTTTGCTTGTTGGTGGGGCTTCTTGCAAGCCTGTCTATATACCATCATCCTCTGAAAGTGTGTCTCCATAATAACAGTATTAACAGCATTATTGTGTTCTGGGATTTGTTTTAAATTTACGAGACGGCAAACCAGCTTGCGGCCCACCTGGTGTTAAGTAGTTACCGTCGCCTAAAGACACTTCCAATATTATGGTTAAATCACTGCAAGTGTGTTCCAATACTGGGGACTAAGATGATATGCCTTCCATGCCCAGTAATTACACTGGCTACCTTTCCCACTGGCTATCCGAAGCACAGCTAACTACTTCACGGTACCTATTAATGATAAGATAGTCAGTTCCTCAGTGGTTGAGGGTTCCTTTGCCTTTGGCCTTATCATCAGTTACCCACCAGGTGAAATAAAGGCCACGAGCAAACAATAATTTTCCGGTAAAAGCACAAAAAAACTTGCTAATCATCAAGCAAAACGTAGTAAAATACTGTAGTAAATCAGTAGTACGCGTCAAAGGCAACTCGATTTGAATTGCTTAAGCACGGAGGTCCACCCCCAAACCTATTACACACTTGTTTGTTTCCTATACTTACTTATTTTATTGTATGGAAGTGCTACCAAAAAAGCGGGGCTGCCTATCACAAGTATCTTGTAATGCTCACTAGACAGTCTCAACCTTATTGTGATATTGATAACGTGTATAACGAAATAAACATTTTTTGTTTTTATTTTTTATTTTTTGAAAACACTGTAACCGACTACGGATAGAGAGAAAGGAAGGAAATCGGTTAAAATCGGGCTTTTTAACGTAAAATCGACTCCTCCTATTGTTTAAGTCGAATAAAATGTAACTGACAACTTGTTAGTGTTATTATGTTAGTAAAATATCCTGCCTTCTACACTCTCTCATACCTTACTGGTTGACTAGCAGAGAATGCTGTTTAGCATTAAGTCCACCTTTTGTACTTTCTTTTGTGCAAGAAAGTCTTTAAATAAATAAATAATAACCGTTCCTTGCTAATCACAAACAGCGGGCGGTTCCACCGCTGTTTTCGTGGCCCCTGGCTTACGCTGCTGCGGTTTCTGCTTCCGCCGGCTGCTGCTGACTATTAACTTAATTTCAATCCTACTTTTTTCCCCGAATGCTTTTCGTTAACGCGCATTGTTACGGTGGATAGTTTTTACAATTCATTTAACCACGTTTGGGCTCGTTTAATTTGGCTAGGGCATTTTCGTCCAAACTGCACTTTTGGTAGTTAATTTGATTCTCATTTGCAAATATTCATTATGTGAAATTAGTAAGGCTTTTAGTTTCTCATTTCTTTACTGAATTTTCATATTACTTTATTAATACACTATTTTATTGAGAAATCAAATGACGCACTTTTGAGCCGCATTTTGTTGTAAATGAGGTAGCCACAAACATCAGGTGTTGATTACTTTTACATTAAACATATACCGGCAGAGTAGAATACTTTACCGCATATCCTCCAATGGGTGTCGTAGAAGGCGACTAATGGATCAGCAAAGGGGTATTGATCACCTTTTACTCCGTCCACCAATCCGCAAAGGGCAAGCGTGGTGGACTACTGCCTTAACCTCCTTCGATGACAAGGAGAGGCCTTGTGTCCCAGAAGTGGGTTGAATTATATGATGCTGTGATAATGATACATTACAAATATTAAAAAACAATTAACTTAAGACTAGAAAAATACACTGACAAAAATCGACCTGCCTCAAGCGGGAATTGAACCCAGCATCTTCCCCAATCCGGCAGAGCGGCTGCGTTAACCACTACGCCACTGAGGCTCTGCGTTCGCTGTTGAAATTGGTCAGTGTTTGGTGCTTATGTTTTTATGGTTAATAATGTTTCATCAAATCTTTGAAATTTGCACTTCTAAGATCCGAACGAAATATTTTTGCAAATATTTGACGTCCAGTTAAGTCGAAACTATAGGCAACATCGAGTTTCCAGTGTTTTTTTTTCTAGTATTAAAAATATTTTCGCGTTTGTAAACACAAAAAATATTCCATAATTAACTTCAAATTAAATTAACTTAGGTTTCGATAAGATAGTGGTATATAGGTAGAGGGACTTAAAATAACACCGAAAAATCCAACCAAAGCGATTAAAAAATTGTGTTTGTGGGGATCCCAGACTCAGGATCTAATTCTGTTACTGTGACGCTGATGACGGCTAATAAAGAAGTATGTTAGAAGAAAATATTATGCGGCGACTCATAAAAGAAATTGCGTAGAGAGCAGATATTATAGTAATGTATTGTATTACCAGCTTTAAGTGTTAATTATGAAGATGTTGAGAATACTTCATGTTTACTGTTTTAATTCTAACTATACATGGAATCTTAACTTGTATAAATACTGAGTTAGTCTAACTAAATAATAGTAAAGCGTCCGTGGCCTCAGGTAGAACCGCGGACCTATTAATAATTTAAATGGATTCTCTAGTAATTAACGTAAGCCTAAGTTTCATCATATCACGTAGATTTAGGCCACCTCTTGTTATTGAATCACGTTGTTGGAGTTGTTGGGAGTTGTACTTATATACATTTAGTTTATGCGGTAAGTTGCGCATAATTTAATTTCAAATATTTTTACATGAACGTTTTGATTTGTAAATATAATATTTTGGTTTCTTATGATTTTTTCAATAAATAATCGGCAACATTTCTAAAGATTACTCAATCAAAAATTTGGAGCATAATAATATGTATTTGTTAATTACGTAAATACCTATTAGCAATTATTCATACCTAAATAGCAGGCACCTAAGTAGCGTGTTGAACTCTCTATCTTTGATTTAAGAAAAAAGCAGCGTTCTTTGATTGCCCCAAAATAAAAGATTTATTTTTGTGTGCTTAAATAAAAATGAGTACCTCCTGTCAGTGCCATAATCCACAGTCATGTCCGTAGCGAAGACAAAGTCCAATATATATTCATCATCATCAACAGTTCATATAACGTCCCCACCGAGAGGCTCGAACCTACACCACTTTAGGGGCGATTAGGCCTTAGTCAACCATTCTGGCCAAGTGCGGGATGGATGACTTCACACACAACCTAAGGATTTATTCATGGATATATGCAGGTTTCCTCAAGATGTTTTCCTTCACCGTAAAAGCATCGAATACGCGTACATAGGTATTCAAAATTTGAAATCACATTGGTACGTGGCAGGATCGAACCAGTTCCTCCCCTACATATATTCAATAACTAATCTTTATTACGATGTCTTAGCGAGAAGAACATTACAGAGGAGTGCATCATTATAAATGGACAGATTAAAATTCACGCAATTTTGCTCCTAATATTTATTAGAGGAAGCGAGAAAAGTAAATTGCTGTTTGATACTGATACCTATACAATGCTATGTAGTTTTATAATATTAGGTACCATACTTTTTATTTGGTCTGAGGGTACTATGTACAATTCTGCTAACAGTTTCAAAATCTCCGTCACTTTATCTAAGTATTGATATAATTATATTTTTATAAAAGAGAAAACATAAACTTTTCGTAAAACAGTCTTCAAGTGAAAATAGTCCTTTTATAACTCACGACTTTTGTACCGCAATATTACTCATTGTAAACCAGTTAATGTTCGACAAAAAACGATAGTAACGTCGAAGCAATTGGCGGTTTTCTAACAAAGACATTGTTTGATAGCAATAACCGGACTAATGTGAAGATTTCCATAAAAATAAATTGGATGATTATTTACTTCAAAACACTATCTCTCATAGTTTCTACGTATATATTTTTTTAAAGTGATAAGGCAACTAGCTAATTATAAATATTTGTATAATAACGCAACACCAGAGGTCGAATACTGCGGCAGACTCGTGCAAACATTTAGAAATTGCCATTAATTTCACCTCAATTCAATTATCTTAATGCACAGCGTATTAATTCCAAATGCAGCCTCCCCTTTAATAAGCGAAATGTTTGTTTACTAATTTTATACTTTATATTTCACGAATACAGAGATACACGTAGCCTTAAACATATCGTTCTATTTGAATTTGGCGAATTTTAAAAAGATTTTTTATTTTTTAACAATTTGATAATAAGGTACAATTATTCAAAATATAACATTTAATTATTGTATATTTTTTTTAATTTAAGTCTATTAGGCATATGGGATTGTCTCACACATATTATTAATTATTCTACTATTCTATAAAAATACATTTATTTATTTATTTATTCATAGGATTACCAACATAACAGTACAGTATATACAGTTTATAAAATCAGTTTAAGTAAAATCTTGTTAACTGTTCTTATAATTACTGGTAACCGCAGCATGCGTACAAAATTTTCTTAATTTTTAAGTTTGCTAACAATATTAAATTTGGTTTAGTATTTTTAACAATACATGTCTTTGACTACAAGGCTGCTACAAGATTAATTAAATTTGTCACGTTTTTTAGGACTACATTAATGCAATAGTTATTTTTCAGCTCTAACTAGGCATGGACAAATATATTAAAACGCGACTGTGGTTTTGAGTGCGCCATATTCTATTTAATTATCAAATAGAGCTCTATTTGATAATTAAATTTAAAATGAACCAGAACTAAGCTTAGTTCTAGTTCATTTTAAATTCATATCTTGCACCTACCATTACTGTTTATTGAATACAAGTAGCTATACATTCAATATACAGTATTTGAGAATTCTTATCACTTTTTTTGCTTGACATGAAGCTCTTGACGTCTGATGGTAACTGACGATAAGGCCGAAGATTAAATCGAGTTTCATCTAGAACCCTCAACCACAGAAGGACTGGCTATATTTTTATTAAATATCGGAACACAAAAATGCTGTTAACATTATTACTATGGCGACAGATTTTGATAAGATGGTGGCGTAACTAGCCAGGCGGGATTGAAAAATGAGTTCATCCCACTTATTTCAAGCCAGAGACTGAAACAAATGAGGACATTATAGAAAGTCCGATGGCTGCTCCCGGTGTCCTCGTCAGGAGGACGCGGCAGGTCGAGCAGCCGTCGGTGAGGAGGCGGCCTATAAGGCCGGTGTCGGCCAGCGGCCCACAGGGGCTGGCGTCAGTCGGTAGCCCCTGTGGGCTGCTGGCCACCAATTGGTGCACAAGGAGTGCCTAGACGGGCAGCGTTGGGACGGTCTCGGTGTATTTGCGCTCACGTGCGCAGATCTCGAGCCATCCCGCAATAGCGCACTGGAGGTCAGGTCGGGGAGGATGTTTAGTGGGTATGGAGGGAACGCCTTTACCTCGAGTCCCACATATCTCCTGCGATTGGCACCACCCAGCAGGGACGTTGCGTAAATGCAATTGTCCTCCCCGACAGCAAAAAAAGGGGTTGAATTGCAAAGATAAATAGTGCGTGAGTTTAATTTGCACCGCACTACTTACGCTCACTTTGCACACCTGCAAGGTGCTTCTTCGCGCCTATTTTCAATATCTCAGGATTGTAATAGTGTGCTGGCCGACTATCCCCTTTCTCGATTGTGCTACAGTTTGTAGTTGACAACGTTAGTCACTAGCAAACAGTGTAAGAAGGAAGGGTAGGAGGGATTAGGGAAAAAAGCTCCTCAGACCATTCACCGTGGCATAGATAGTACGCGCACAATTACACAATACCACGACGTAATTGTAGAAGCAAGCGATTTGTTCCATGTATCTTAATGCTATGGTCTCCGGTAACTGCTTGACATGCGTCGTTTGACCATCGTATCTTTCACAGCTCTTGAGAACCGGAGTTGAACTTTTAAAGTCCGTTTGTATATCCTACTTTTGGCATGGTATGTACTGGCAAATGCTACATACATACTATTTACTCATAATCACAAAAGGGATAAGCAGAACCTCAACATAGTGATAGTTTGTCAGCCTGGCAGGTCATAGCAATCTATTATTTTTCTACTTTTTATTTATGGCTTATGTTGCCATTTGCCATATTCAAGATAGGCGGCAGTAGGCTCGATTTTTACGACGAGTTCAATAGATGATTATTGGGTTTATTTGAATGATTATTAAAAAGCAAGAGAACTAATAACATTTAAAACTCTTTAAAGGAATAGAATTTAAGTAGTAATCAGGTAATCTATTATTATTACTTCGGCAAAGTTTTTTCTGAAATTTTATTAGTTGCCACGAAGCACACTCAGTATGACACTAATAGACAGTGACTTAAAACACATTTACTCATGTTTCATGTAAATAATAAATTACGAACAACAAAGTTTATTGTTCATGTACAAAAATAACAGCTGCCTATTTGAACATTTTCACTCGATCTCTCCAAGAATAAATAAAACCAGCAGAACGCTATTCAAGGCAGCAATAAGATAAAATATTATTCGCTCTTGCAAAATGACGAAGGGATCCAAGTTGAAAGATATGACATAGGTCAGAAGAAACGGACCACTATTCACTTATAAGTTCTTTGGAGCGTTCGGCCCGTAGCAGCTGTCAAATTGACGTAACGAGTAACCGCCACTTATGTTTGACTGGCAGCGACTACACTATTCTTTATTACAGTTGTGAATTATATACTACTCACCTACTTATGTTAGAATATAAATTATTTTATTTCGTATTACTTTTTGCAATACTGTAAAAAGGCATATTTTTATGTCGAATGGTTGGCACAAAGACTTTTAGTACCCCGTGGGTTGGCAGATAAGCACAAAGCCTGACTGGTGGTAACCAGCACCGTAGCTAATAGACGCTCGCAACACTAAAACAGGGCTATGAATAACTTTAAAAATGAGGTATCGCTACCTTCATCATACAAAGGTAACGTTAATATCAAAGGTAACGTTACGCTTGGTAACGATATTTGGGGGCCCCTTTACCGGTAAATTGACGTAACTTTATCGATGACTATCGGTAAATTATAATGTTACATGGCCCAAAGGTTGATAACTTTACCAATCGTTACCATTTAATAACGTTATTTTTTCCGATATCCTTTCGTTTCCTGACGATTCGTGTACAATTGAATTAGTGCTATATTATAGTATTGATCGTCGGCGATGCCCCGGTCGGTAACCGCCTATTCACGTTCAGTTTGTCAACATCGCATTAAGTAGTGCAAATATTGATTTCTATAAAATATTGTTTATTAAAAATGTATTGACTAACTTGCTGGCGATTTGGCAATGTCTGTAAGTCAGCAAGTACACTGTGATAAATAAATAAATAAATAAGTAACGAACAAAGTAACGATACTTTTAACGTTAAATTGTTAACATTTAATATTAGAATTGATACCCATGTTAACGTTACACAATGTTAACGTCAAAATGTTAACTTTATAAAAATAACGTTACTTAATGCTACTTAAAGTGTGAAAATTGTAACGTTAACAAGCCCTGCACTGAAGTGACCCTTGCGGGTTGCCAACCCTACACTTCCCTACTCCGTGGAGCTCTGGGCGACCTCATATTTACTTTATGTTCTTAAGAAGTTAAACTTACACTGCATGACAAATACAGGGTGTAAAAAGACCTAGGACTAAGCCGATGTCTACGCATCCTATACATCAAAACAAGAAACACATTAAAAACTTATTGCTGGGAAACGATTGTTATTTTGTGGTGTTAAAGAAAACTCTCAAAAATACAGCGCAATATATATAGCGCGAAAGTCACGTGGCGCTTAGCAACTTGGAGACGCGCGCAACGTTCGGTCGTCTGGGTTGACTGGTCCCGATACAGAGTGGTTACATTGAGCGTTGACGTTTTAAAATCCATCTTTTTTTAGCAAACTTAAAATTTTGATAATGTTTTTTAAAATTAAGAAATAATGTTTTCAATTTATTTTCATAAATATCTTGTACACAATTCTAACTTTGAACTTCAATAACTTCTTATCTATTATTTTCCCAGGTATAGTTTAAAAGAAAAAAATCGTCCTAATGATAAGCGGAATACGTTGTTCTCGGCTTTTTCATAGGTCTTGTTACACCCGTTATAATAATTTATTTCCAATTTATTATCTGATTCAGTTACTCGTATTGTTATCGCACACATGCAAAAGAAGTTGTATAATTTATTATACAACAAACAATAGAATAGAATCATTTATTGCATAACAGTTACAAATTGACCTTACTGCCAGATTTTATTAGCATAGCATATATATAGCAGCATACAGGGAGTAATAGGGTAAATTTCCCGGGACCAAAAATTGCGCGGCATCGATGAAATCAGTATTAAAAAATAAAGCTATAATGTTCTTATTTTTTTCCTAGATACATGAAATAGTTATCTATGTGGGGCACTAAATATTTTAATAATAGGAATAATAGGCACTTCAAAAAAAATTATTAAACCTCGAAATCTTTCATTGCCGTGTTTGTCCACACGTCACCTTGATGTATATTATACCTCATTGCTAAAAATCTATTGATTATTTATATTGAAACTTAGTATTATTTGATGCGTGAATAGTTAAAGTATTGTTACGGAATACATTTATTCAATTTATTAAACAATACAACGAATGGTTATCCTAAATGCATTTGTCCCAGAACAAACTTTCATCGCCATGTCCTAAACATGTATAAGAATATTGTTTTATCTAACAACCTGCGGCCCCCTCTTTGTGTGCTAAGCGTTGCATATTAGTGTCGCCTAAGTACTCGACGTGGAAGGACTTACACTAGTGCATGCGTTTTTGCGGTATAAATAAAAGTATTCCATTTTTTATGTGATGGTCATTTTTTCTTTCATCGCCGTGGATAGGTATAACTTCTATATGAATAAGTTTGTCCTCATGATTGAGTTTTCAATAGAATGCCATTTCTCGTATGTTTATTTGTGAAGTGTTTATTACCTCGAATAACTAATAGTTTTTTTGTTATTTTATATTTTTGCCTTGATTTTCATCGCCATGCTTTCATTTCTGTTGTTTCCGTGGCCAAAATTTGCTATGGCAATGAAAAAAAAGACACGGAAATGAAAAAAATTTCATTGCCATGCCTTGTAACATAATTTAGTTTCATTGCCGTGGCCAGGTATTTCATTTCCGTGGCCAGGTGTTTCATTTCCGTGGCCAGGTGTTTCATTTCCGTGACTTATGTTTTTATTGCCATGATAAGATAAGGCAAAAAATACATCTTTACCTGTAATACAGGTAGTGCCGAGTATTGACTGCAACAATATACATATATGAAAATAAACTCAAAATACCGTTTTCTAAATTGAAATTATACGTCTCTGCCCCACATACGTTTCATAAAGTATACATAGTATACAGTTCATAAAAATATATAACCATATCCCAAAAAAAAATTAAAAATATTGAAAAATTAATCAGTTTTGAGAATCACTAAAACAGTTTTTAATTACAAAAAGTTATAATGGCATTAAAGAATTTTTTGATAATGAAACTAAATACCGAATGCTGGCTTTTCTCCTGCAGCTGCGCTTTCGTGGGTCGGTGTAAGGGATAACCTATATTTCTTAATTTCTTAAAGTCTTAAAGTCTAATCAATGTATATTCCAAATTTTATCAAAATAGGTTCGGTGATTTAAGCGTGAAAGCATAACAGACAGATAGAAAGAGTTACTTTAACAATGATGGTGATAATACTCAGGTAAGTACATATATAAAACTAGCTTTTGCCCGCGACTTCGTCCGCGTGGAATAGTTACTTTGGGTATAGCATTTTTATTTTTTGGGTACTTATTTTGCAAATAGATTATTTCAATACATTTTTACAAACTAACTTTTTTGTTTTTCCATCCTTTGCTAATTTTCATGAGACCTTCCATCCCCTATTTCATCCCCACATGGGTCAATATTTCAAAAACGCTAAAACAAATATCTGTATACTTTTTGCGTGCTATTTAAAATTTCATGGTCTTATCTTTGGTAATGAGGAATCTTATAAAAAAATTTCATCTCTTATTTCAACCCCTTCATTCCCATTTTTACAAAAAAGTAGCTTTTATTCGATTTCGAGGTTTAGTCTATTTTTGTACGAAATTTCATCAGAATAAAGTGATTAAGTTAATAAGTCGCGTCCACCATCTTGGATCTCAAAATGGATGTTGTGTTCGGAATCAGGACCCCTACAAATATAATACCCATATTCATATCAAGTTATAAAAATGCGTCCGCTATCTTGGATCTGAAAATGAATAATCCAACCTCTGTAAACCACGAAAATGATACCCATATTGATATTAAGTTAAAAAGTACAATCCGCCATCTTGGATCTAAAAATTGATGTTGAATTCGGAATCGGGACCCCCAAAAACTAAGAAAATGATACCCATATTGATTTTATATCCAAAAGGTGTATCCGCCATCTTGGATCTCGAAATAAAAGTTGTATTCGGAATCAAGCCCGCCGAAAACCTCAAATATTATATCCATATTGCTATTAAGTAAAAAGTCACGTCCGCCATCTTGGATCTCAAAATAATGTTGTATTCGGAGTCAGAACCCCTAACAACCACCAAAATGATACCCATATTGATATTAAATTAAAAAGTCGCGTCCGCCATCCTAGTTCTCAGAATGGATGTTGTATTGAGAATCAGGACCCCGAAAACCAGGAAAATGCTACCCATATCGATTTTATATTAAAAAGTCGCAACCGCCATCTTGGATCTCGCAATAGTTTTCGTATTCGGAATCGTGTCCCCCGAAAACCACGAAAATGATACCCATATTTACATTTTGTCAAAAAGTCGCGTCCGCCATCTTATATCTCGAAATAGATGTTTTATTCGTAAACCTGACCCACGAAAACGATACCAATATTGACATTATGTTAAAAAGACGCGTCCGCCATCTTGGATCTCAAAATGGATGTTGTATTGGGATAATCAGGACCCCCAAAAACCATGAAAATAATACCCATATCGATTTTATACAAAAAGTCGCAACCGCCATCTTGGTTCTCAAAATAGATGTTTCATTCGTAATCCGTACCCCCAAAAACCACAAAAACGATACATATTAACAGTTTGTCAACTTTATAAGGCCACTCTAAATTTAAACGATTTTTTTCTATATATTTATACCTACTCAATTACGATAATTATTAATTACATACTCACATATTTCAATGTTTTTGACGTGACAACGTCTTATAATTCGATAGAGCCGGCTGCACGAACGAAAAAAGATGACGTATGCGGCGTTACCTCGCTCTGAGTTTTGAATTTGGAATTATGTTCTTTAAAATTTAAACTTTCAATGATACCAAAACCAGCCAGATACAAATAGTATAGCCAAAGAGATTTTATTACAAGTTTATACATACTATAATGCGAAATCTATTAAACAAATGAAATTAAATTTTTCTTTTGAAAAATGCTACCATTCCATCAGTATTTTCTTAAGACGTTGTCACGTTCAACTATCGTCAGTAAACCGACTTTACAGACAACCAATTTTTAATTTCAATGTCTCGACACTCTTTTCCATGCATGTGGTGTTTGCCTGTAAGTGACTGTGCACTTAGTTTTAGTTTTAAATAGTTTAGTAATCAAAATTGTAGTAGTGTATAAGTTGTTGGTGAACCAATAAAGTAAAAATAAAAAAAATAAAAAAAGTCGCGTTCGCTCTTGGATCTCAAAATGGATGTTGTATTCGTAATCCGAACCCACAAAAACCACGAAAACGATACCAATATTGATATTATGTTAAAAAGTCGCGTCCGTCATCTTGGAACCCAAAATGGATGTTGTATTGGGAATCGGGACCCCCGAAATGAAAACCATAAAAATAATACCAATATCGATTTTATATTAAAAAGTCGCAACTGCCATCTTGGTTCTCAAAATAGATTTCGTATTCGGAATCGGAACCCCCGAAAACCACGAAAATGATACCCATATTGACATTTTGTCAAAAAGTCGTGTCCGCCATTTTGGATCTCGAAGTAGATGTTTTATTCGTAAACCAGTCCCACAAAAACTACGAAAACGATACCAATATTGACATTATGTTAAAAGTCGCGTCCGCCATCTTGGGCCTCAAAATGGATGTTGTATTGGGAATCAGGACCCCCGAATACCATAAAAATGATACCCATATCGATCTTATATTAAAAAGTCGCAACCGCCATCTTGGATCTCGAAATAGATTTCGTATTCGAAATCGGGTCCCCCGAAAACCACTAAAATAATACCCATATTGACATTTTGTCAAAAAGTCGCGTCCGCCATCTTAGATCTCGAAATAGATGTTTTATTCGTAATCCGGACCCACAGAAACTACGAAAACGATACCAATATTGACATTATGTTTAAAAGTCGTGTCCGCAATCTTCGATCTTAAATGGGTGTTGTATTGGGAATCGAGACCCCCAAAAACCATAAAAATGATACCCATATCGATCTTATATTAAAAAGTCGCAACCGCCATTTTAGATCTCGAAATAGATGTTTTATTCGTAATCGGGACCCACAATAACCACGAAACCGATACCTATATTGACAATGTTTAGTGTGTGGTGTGCTAGACGTAAATGTGTGACTTTGTTTGGATTTCCTTACGAACTTTCATCCCCTATTTCATCCCCACATGGGTAAATATATCAAAAACGCTACAACAAATATTTATTTATTTCCTATCAAGTGCCTACATGCAAAGTTTCATGGTTTCGTCTTTAACAATGACGAACTCCATACAAACTCTTATCCCCCATTTCACCCCCAAACAGGTCAAAATTTCATAAATTTTTGATCAAATATTTTTTTTTTTCATAAGAAGTGCCTAAATTCAAAGTGTTATGGTTCTATCTTCAAAAATGACGAACTGCCATACAAACTTTCATCCCTGTTTCAACCCCTTCAAGCCTTTTTTTTTGCAAAAAAAAAAGTAGCCCATGTCCTTCCCCGAGCTCTCGTCTATATGTGTAACAAATTTCATCAAAATCGGTTCAGTGGTTTAGATGCAAAAGCTTAACAGACAGACAGACAGAGTTACTTTCGCATTTATAATATTAGTAGGGATTTTATGTTGAATATAGATTTTTATTTCTGTGGATACGTTCATTCCCGTGGCTCAGTTCTTTCATTGCCGTGGACGCTTGTTTCATTGCCGTGGACGCCTGTTTCATTGCCAAGCACGCATGTTTCATCGCCGTGGCACGAAATTTTTAATCTTGTATATCTCGTTTGTTTTTTATGTTGTCTGCTAGATATTAAGCAAGAATACATACATTATCAAAAACTTCAAAACCCGCTATTTAGTTTTTAAAAAAACTTTAAGATAAAAAAGTCCACGGAAATGAGATTTTTTTTGGACCTGTTGAAATTCACCCAATAACAGTTACCCCTTGTAACTTGAAGGTGCAATAATCAGCAAAACTCTTTGTCACGAGACCTTTCTTAAATGCCAGTAATGCAAAGTCAAAGTCTGATTGCACTTATTTAATTCCCTCGTAAAAGATTGAAGAAAGTTTCCAATAGGTATATTTAAATTATCTGTCCTAAAATTTTAATTGAAACTGGCGGTTAAGTGGATTATCGAGCCCATCTTACAAATATTAAATAAATCAATTAAAAGCTACTAGAGTGTTAGAAACAATGTTTGTAGGTTTAGAACTTAGTCAAAGTAAGTTTTGGGTCAGGTACGGGCCTGACACTATCACATTAACGAGACGGCTTGTTTGTGGACGAGCTTTCAATTTAATTAGACTTCTCTAAATTGTAGTTGCGGGAAAATCAGCTTTCCCGTCATAAATAAAGGTAGGCGGTACATACGTAATGGTGTGTATGTACGCGGAACGTGTATTTTAAGTTGTCTCGTGTATTTTGTAGAAATGGTTTAATTAAATAATAATAATAAATCGAATTTTGAAACTATTGCAAATGCTACAGATGGCATTTTACAGTACATTATAGCTATAGAAATAGAATTATATGAGTTGAGGTATTTAAGTTCACTATCTAATGGGTTAAATAAAGCTTTTAATGACGCAAATGTCGCCATCATTAAAGTAATTTAATCTTTTTTTTCTATACAGAGAGAAGGTAAGGAAATTAGCCCATAGAATAGGTCTGGTGATGTAGTTTTTTTAAATAGGTATATTTATAAATTTAAATATTTTATTTCATGTAATTCTTCTCCTTCTTTCTCTTACCTTACTCCCAATTTATCTTTCTTGGTTTTGATATCAACAATACTGCTATAGGTTTTGACGGCCAGCCACCTGCCTAACACCAACCTTGCTTCGGAACAACTCTTGACAGCAGCCGGGACCACCAGCCTTCTGAAGCACTGAGGGACAAGAACTTCTGAAACAAGGAAAACGAGTTGAAAATTTTCCGGTTACCCATCCAACTGCACACTTGGTAGCTGAGCTTTCGTGATTGTTACGAAGAACGCACGACTGCGGCGCAATCGACTTCCAATATATTCCTACTATTTTTCATGTTGGACCAGTGAAACACAACACTACTTGACCTGACTAAAAATCTGCCCGAAACTTAATAATTATTTGAGTGAGGATAAAGGATAATTTTACTACTGCACAATATATTCCCAGTAATCGATGAGTGTGTTAACGTGGAACATGCGTAACCTTCGGTCCACCGCGTCGACATAAATCTAGATGCTCCACTCGGTCTTAGCGCTCAAGTTCTAAACAGACGAGAACATCAATATCAATTTCAAAATGAAATATGAAGCAGATGTGATGCCGTTTCCTTTTCCTGCCGTTTGCGCAACTATTGTAAGGTGGAACACGAATGTGGGTTTGTGATAATAGTATCACGTGAGTGTTTGAATACCTACTTATAAACAGTTGCATACAAAACTTTATCTTCAGCCATGATATGAATCCTCTATAAAAGATTCTGAAACCTAAAGGCGTTCTAAGAACTTAAAATCTATGAAAAGTTTAATTACTTAGTAAACTAAGTATAATGAAAGAATTGTTTATTGCAGTAATAATTGTCATTTTGGGATTCAAATTCAATTGAACAATTATGTTCTAATCCCGATTTACAAGGCGGAATATTTATATTCACCAGTTCAATATTTTTATTTTCTATTTTCCGGTAGTAAATCGTTGGAAATGTCCTTTGCTGCGTTAGTAATAGCTGGTTTTGTGTTATCAAAACTTGAATCGTTCATTTTTATTAACAAAACAACAAAGTTACAAAACTAATATTGAATAGAAATGGCGGGAATTCGAATAACCTAACCTTTATTTTATTACGGCGTTTGTGGTAAAGCAACGCGCGTGAATGACAATGTTATTTTTTAAAAAAACATTTAGACACCACGCATCGAGCAGTAAGAATGTGGCTGCCTGATGAGTAAACCCTTTACGCGTAACGGATCCAAAAAGCAAAGGACTAATATTATTAAATTTAGTACAACATTATATCATCCGATTGGATGATATAATAATAATGCTCTTGGACATTGGTTGTTTTAATGTTGGCACTAAGTCAATTGTCTTAGAATCTTATATAGGATTTAAAGAATGGGTATAGAATTTCTATATACAGAAAAACAAAATTATATGCAAAAAATTTAAAATTATTAACATTACGCACATTTCGTTGATATTTTTAATCTATTGAAAAATAATGCAGTTACAGAAATAACCAATTTAACTTGCGCAAATCACACGATAAAAAATCTGGAGTGGTCTCCCCTTGACTTTCTCGTATACCGGAAACGACTCAAAGGTTGATAGAAACCTTATATTTTGATGTCATACACGCATGCTAAATTTTGGTCACTCATTCGAGTACCGACCGCGCACTTGGTTACTTAACTTTCGTGATCGACGGCTCAAAATTTGATAGAAACATTATATCTTGATGTCATACACGTATGTTAAATTTAGTTGCAATAAGCTAAAGCATGCTCGAGTTATTATACACAGAAATAATTCCAAAAAAAATATTTTTGGACTCACGGAGGTCCAAAACGTGTAAATCCGTCAAAATCTCGAGGTCGAATTTTTTGATCTCATTCATCTTTTTTTTGATCTTGCCTTAGATCTCAGCAACATACACAGAATACCGCTTTTAATCTTAAATGGTATCATCATGATCATCATCTTAATCATCTCCAACCAATTTGGGGTAGGTAATCTCATTCAATCCCACCACTTTGCTTTGTTTTGGGCTGTTAATATAAAATTTTACCCCCTACTTTTCTGATGATATCTTTCTATCTCATTTGCGGTCTGCCAACTGCACTCTTAAATCCCCACGGCCTTCATTCCAACAGATCGTTGCATCAAGAATCCGTTTTATTTGTTGTATGCCCTGCCCATTGCCATTTTAGTTAAGCTTTTCGCTTAAAAATATCTGAAACTTTGCTTGGAGGTGTTTTAATTTTAAATGCAATAAACAAGCCACACAGTTACATGCGCCATGATCACGGATGAACTAGAGTTCACTCGTGATCATGGCGCATGTAACTGCGCCGAAATATCGGAATAACCAAAACCGTGGTTTAAATCCCGTTTTCTTTCATTCAGATGACAGTGACCACGTTAGCTTAAAACAATACATAGAAACAGCTACTTGTAAAACTCTAACAACAAGGCTAGTCTGTACTAGATTAACCATACGATAACAATCAAGAAATATCCTGTACAGTGCACTCGATATAATAGCCAGAACATTTCTCGTCTGTTAGATGCTTTAGATCTGAGCAACATATGTTACCCAGGGTTCCGCTTCTAATCTTAAACGCTATCGCCGCAAACGATTAGTTAACACTGTTGTCTAACGGCTTAACCTTCATCATTGTAATACTACGAAGGTATTTACTGTCCTCGATATTAATCTCTACTTAATAAATAGTGTTAACTTTAAAGACGATTTCTTAGAACTCATTCACAAGTTGTCAATGATACTTACCTTGGGCTAGATAATTGGTGTGAGCGTGAAAATATATTATTATTAGAATCACGGATAATATTTGATATGTCTCTACACCACCACATCCATTAGGTTTTTTATCCCTTATTTTGTTCTGGAATCATCTTCAAGCTTATAGATTTCTTATACAGTGATTCAAAGAGAATACCTACCGCAATTTTAAAATCGTGAATACCAAGAACTAAATTAGAGCTAAGCGGTTTCTGTCATGAGCTTAGGAAGCTTGAGCGTTTCATATAATCTAAATATAAGTATATAACTCAAAGGTGACTGACTGACTGACTGACATAGTGATCTATCAACGCACAGCCCAAACCACTGTACGGATCAGGTTGAAATTTGGCATGCAGGTAGATGTTATGACGTAGGCATCCGCTAAGAAAGGATTTTTGGAAATTCCACCCCTAAGGGGGTTAAATGTCCATGCGGACGAAGTCGCGGGCGGAAGCTAGTATAAACATATACATGTTTTAAATAATATATCATATCTTAATATATATAAATTACTAAACTATTTAACCAACTTTAATCAAATTTGTACACCTTGTGCAGTTTGATCCAACTTGAGAGATAGGACACATGAAATAATTAAATATTTTGCACTGTTATTCAAAATCACAAATATGAAAGTCATTCATATTCGTTCGAAGAACGCATACGATTATAAATTCTTCTTAATAATGTTGACCAACAATGCCCAATGATCCTGATATACGATTCTAAAACAAAAACAGTCTTTTTTGCAGCCGCTTAAAATTTTTCACGAACTCCACATACAATGAAACCACTTTAAATTGTCCAAACCACGACTCCATCCTCGTAAAGGTCCGGAAAGGTGGCCACATTTTAAATTTTGTTTGCTTTCTGGATGCCTCCAAATGTACAGAGTCCAGAATTTAAAGGCGACTTTTAGCAAAGATTATTATTATTATTATTAAAGATTATTATTATTACATTGTGTTTAAGATGAGAATGAAGAGAAACACGAATATTGTATTTTTGATAATCTGATGTGCAAGTATTTCATTGTGTGCAGATAAATACTATTATTATTAGTAACATATTTAATTTTATGGCATTTAAAAAGCTTATAACCCAAATTTACTTACATGACTTTTGGAGGTTACAAAAATACAACATAAACTTCGAGAAGCTTTAAATTTTATTTTACCTTCAAACAAACTCATTTCCAACAAATGTATATTTCGTTATTAAGCGAGTAAAGCGGCGAGCGAAAACAAGTAATGTTATTGCTAAATTTCTTTTTTTCTTGTTATTAGGGTAGCCACAGTTTATCGGTACCAACGGAGATACCAAGCTCTAATCTAATATATAAAATTCTCGTGTCGCGGTGTTTGTGGTTAAACTCCTCCGAAACGGCTTTCCTGATTCTCATGAAATTTTGTGTGCATATTGGGTAGATCTGAGAATCGGACAACATCTATTTTTTATCCCCCTAAATGTTAAGGGTAATCCACCCCTAATTTTTTTTTTAATTTTTGGACGAAATTTATTGTTTTTATTTTTTTATTATGTGGCATCAAAAAATACATACAACCCTAAATTTTTACTTTTTTATCACCAACCCCTATTTTTTATAGCCATTTTAGTAATTTAATCATTTTTGTGAGGCAAAATAACGTTTGCCGGGTCAGCTAGTTTTCTATAAAAGTAATTATTTTATAATTGCTGATGTGGTAGGTACCAATGAAATGGCTAGCCACAAAACAGCGGCCGTGACACGCGCGACGTGCGTTACGTTGCGGTCACATTGTGACGCTTGCATTCAGCACATGGGTAATACCTTTAGACATAATTATTATTAACACAAAATAATTAGAGCATTTAAGCGATGGAGTATTTAAACGTTAGCTAAATTTAGAGTCTAATAATCATAGCGCGTGTTGACTGCGGCTACTTCAGTAAGGTGGTTACGTTATTAGATTTGCCTATTAATAAATAAAACAGGGGCGTTTAATAAATAAAAAGAAGGACGTTGCCTCTGGGTGGGAGACAACGCCTTACGCACCAAGCCACCGACTCTATCTATGACATTATGATCTATCACATTATATGATCGTAAGGAAACCTGCACACACCTATGAAGAAATTCTTAGGTCGTGTGTGAAGTCGACCAACCCGAACTTGGCCAGGGTGGTTGACTAAGGCCTAATCACCCCAAATGTGGGGTAGGCTAGAGCCAATCGGTGGGGACATTATATGAGCTGTTGTTGATGATGATGAAATAAAAATAAACTAAATTATGTAAGAAAGCTTATTATTGAAATGATCCGACAAGATCAATGATTATTGAAATGATCCAAATCTGCCCAAAAGAACAATGGCAAAATTATTGTTGATAAAATCCTTTAGCGTCTACAAATTTCATTGTTACTGATGTTTTTAAAATATTTTGTTACCGTTTTTGAAGAAAATATTATGACGCTGCGAAGTCTGGAAAAAAGTAATATTTAAAAGAAACACAAATCACAATTTCCCTTAACTGTCCATGTTGTAATGCTTTTTTTAAATTCTCCTTATCAAGGCAAAGGAAGGCAAATGGTTCTAGCCTATATAGCCATGTCTTCAGTATTGTTCTTTCTTGATGTGGGTGTCACACAATTTAATTCAAACTTCATTAAAGAAGAAAATAATGAAGAAATGGCTATATAGACTTAATCTCTGGATGCATTGAAATGTGGAGTATCTTTCGCAGTTTTTTCTCCGTTTCAGCGTAAAAGATAATAATTATTTAAGTAAAATAATTATTTCGTCCTGAAATAGTGGACTTTTGACGGTTTAAAAGTACCTACTTAGCAAAGTCCATTTAAATAAAGACATTTTTCATTTTCATTCATTTCATTGCGCACGAGCGGGCTACGTACAACGTAAACGCAGTTCGCGTGCAAAGAAGAATCTCAAGAGCGGCAAACATTCTCTTGGACGCGAACCGCTCGCGTGCAGCACATAAACACCTCCAAACTGTCCTTAAGACGCACGCGAACCGCACAGGTAGTCATCGTCGTGGTCGAGGATATTATTATTTGCACGCGAACCGTTCGCGAACATATCCAAGAATGTCCAGTCCAAACTATGTTCTTAAGAGGTACGTGTACACGGTTCGTGCACGTAGATCTGAACAGAGCTTAATGACGGTTTGTCTGTAATTTTGACAGTATGTATTGAAAAACTCAATATTATTTCAAGTTAAGCAAGTTTGATAGTTGTTTGACACTGAAAAATGTGCTGCGCTTCGCCAAATGCCCACTGGTTCTAAGATTTAAATATTTAATACTCGCGATGACAACCTCTCCCTTTCCTCTACTCCGTGGAGCTATGGAAAGATTACTCAACGACGACACAACACCACAAAGGATACTGGGGGCCTAGACAAGTGGCAAACGATACAACGTTTCTATCGAACGAAATGATAATATCCCATCCACTAGTATCAATTCGTGTGTGTGGTGACAACATTTTTGTTTTTCCTCTCGGACTGACGAGGAATAATAAAGTCACAGGAGAACATGTAGAGATGACATTTAGTTAGTGGCCTCAACGGCTTTAATTTATCCCTACGATGTTTCTCTAGAGTTCATCTCTGAGAACAAGTCATACGAAATAAGCGCTAGTGGATGGGAGGCTAATTTTTGACTACGGTCGCCATAGAGCTTTCTCAATAAAACGTCTGTTTCATACATTATTATTATTTTCGTTAGACATTCAACGCAATCGACTGGTCACTTGGCTAGGCCCTCTGATGTTTCACTGCGGTCTGTAATTTCGTCGAGCGGATAGCGCACTGTCACCTACCTTTCCTACAAACTTCGACAAAGTTTATAACCCTCGACGTCGCAGACGTAAATTATAGCTGATAAATTTGATTAAACTTACCGAATTGCTTGACACTGCTCGATAACATTCTGTGAAATTAACTTCCTTATAAATTTCTTTGTCTCTTTAGTCCAACCAGAAACAAATGTGTTCATCTAAGTATTTGTTTTTAATGCTATGTGGTTGATAAACTGGTGAGCGGCCCACCTGATGGTAAGGTGTCATCGTGGCTTACAGATGATTGTAATAATGTGTCAGTCCTTCGTTGCCAACGCCTACCCCATCTTCTACCCATGCTAGCCCTGGCAACCAAACTAATTGACAGGAATATAATAGCAACACTCCGAAAATGGTGTGCGAGTAATCTTTTAAGAATTAGTAAACTTTGTTGATCACCAATCAATCCATACCTGCTTCACATTTCTCACAAAAAGTGTCGATAACAATTAAACTGTGTCTTTACATAGTATTGTATTACTGAGCTAGCAATCATGGGCTGACATTCTCAGGAACACGGTGGGTGTGCGAGCTGCAACACATTTGCGGTTACTGACCTCTATTATAAGGCTACACGTACACTACGATTACGATAGCTGGGTCATTTGAATCGTCCATTTCCCTGTACCTATTACTTAGGACACAAAATGGAATTAATTAAATTTGGTTATTCAATAGAACAGGAACTTTCAATAGGGTAAACCAGGCAAATGTCCCCACTTGCAATATGCAACACACGCATTTCAAATTTCATGATAATTTGATGTAGTCATTGACAACAATATGGAACCTATATAGACAACACAGGGCCGTTTTTTGAATTGTTTTGAGTGAGAAAAAGCGATTAAAAGTTATGTACATTCTAAGACCAAGTGGATTTGTTTTGTATATATTTCATCATCATTTTCCTACCCTGCTATCAATTTATTTGGGGTGCAGTATGCCGTGATATCGACAATACAAATACCTACTGCTTAAGGATTTGGCATAAGATATTTATTGTTACTAAGAATTTTTGGCTTTTGCGTTTGATTGTTTACTATTATTGATATTTTGTGGGTTTTGTTTCATATAGGCGACATGCTGGCGTCCTGTCACTATTTAGAGGCACTGCTTGGCCCATACTGCCAGTTGTGACTTTTTGTGTAACAAAGGTTACATTAGACTCTGCTCAACCTCTCATGGGATTACGAGCGTGATCGTACGTATGTAAAATTAGTTTACTTTAGTTAGATACTCTTAAAAATTATTACCTAAGAGTAACTAAATTTGTAAAAAAATCAGTTATCAATGAATATGTAATCAACAAATAATAAAAACTAAATTCTATTTATTAATTTTGAAATTATATGAATTGAAATAGATATATTCCAAATCAAGATAACGAGAACTCAGTACCTACAATATTACTAAATTGATTATTTCTAAATGTATTTAAAATATGTATTGTTAACGTAAATAATAACGCTATCATTTAACATCGAATGGACTGTGCAAATCGGGAGATTTATAACAGAAGTTCGTTGCAAATAGATTTTCCTTTATCAAATTTATATGTGCTCCAAAAAGTATTAACACTTGGTTATTTTATACTATAATGCCGATGGAATAAACTACTGTATTTGAATTGAATAAAAAAAGAACGACACAAATCCATTTCGCGGAATTGGATGATCACGTTCTGCTCCTCACACATATCAGGAAATTGGTCTCCCCAAATGACGAAATGTATCGGGGAATACGAGCCGGTAACGGCTTTCCGGTTAATACTCAACCCGACAGGAATCGGACCATTTGGCTTGTCCTGCGCGAAAATTTATGACACAAAACTGAAAGAATTTATATTTCCTTTTAATGTGCAAATTACGGTAAAATAGTGAGGCTAAAGTTTTTGTTCGGAGTAAAATTTTACACATTTTTTCCTAGATTACAACAAATAACTTTTTTTATGTGTTTGTGAATAGAATCATCGTCATTACATATGAATTTAGCGTACTAATAACAATTGTCAAATAATGCAAAAGCAAAACATACATAATTTAATAAACCTATATACGATATACTATAACATCAATATGAAGAGAGATGTGGTATAGAGCAGGTAAGCAGCTTGCTAATAGAATTTGTTTCGCCAGCCTGCGTGTGTAGTGGGGAAGTAAACCGAGGACCTTGTCAAAGAGTTAGCGCTTTTTTGCAGTGGTTGTATTTATGTCAGTTCTCCGCGGAATCTCTTTTATCCTCATTACGGTGTCGCTTTCCCACGGAGAACCGTATGCTTGATTTTATCACAGTAATACGCTAGTAACGTCAGAAATATTTAAATTAAGTTATTCAATTTATCTCTCAAATTATTCATTTTAAATTATTGAATATGTTTTCTGACTCAATTATCTTCATATTGAACACTGTTTTTATACAATCTGTAACCATAAGGTACGATAAAGGCCAAGAGTTTCCTGGTCTAGCTGAAAAAATAAAACAGACTTTAATATTATTCCAGATATGAACATGAAGTCATGTGATGCCGGCAGAGTAGAATAGCATCACCAATCCCAATGGGTGTCGTAGAAGTCGACTAATGGATCAGCAAAGGGGTATCCACTACCTTATTCTCCGTACACTAATCCGCTTTAGGCAAGCGTGGTGGACTACTGCCTAAACCTCCTTCGATGACCTTGTGTCCCCGCAGTGGGTTAATAAAGGCTGTTATGATAAGACAAGAGCAAGTGGCAATATTGTTATTATATTGCCTATAGTCTGCTGCGATGTAAGTGTAACAATTGTCGCCGTTGTAGGCTTTTGTTTCTTGGTTCACTGGTTTCGTACTTTTGGGTTTGATAAACTTTTTATGTTCATAACAGCTCATATATTGTCCCCACCGAGGGGCTCGAGCCTACCCCACATTAGGGGCGATTAGGCCGTAGTCAACCACGCTGGCCAAGTGCGGGTTGGTCGACTTCACATACAACCTAAGAATTTCTTCATAGGTGTGTGCAGGTTTCTTCACGATGTTTTCCTTCGCCGTAAAAACGTTCATATGAATTCAATATTTGAAAACACATTGGTACGTGGCGGGGATTGAGCCAGTGCCTCCCGGGTGGCAGACGACGCTCTTACGCACTACGCCACCGACGCTTCTCTTTTTTCTTCTTTCTCTTCTTTTCGATGAAACTTTTTATGTAGGCTGACATATTACCAGATGTGGCTATTACGATTAACCAAATGTTCACGGAGGTTCGAAGCGCCTCTCCACGTTCACACGCCGGCCTATTAGCTCAGTTGGGTGGAAAGGTGGCTTGAAATAATACTGAAGACTGATTTTGATGAACACTCTGACTGATTATTACAATAATAACACTGATTATTACACTGACTTACATTACAAAAACGTTGTGTTCCTGACCGCGTCTCAAAGGGAAGTGGTTTTTGACCATAGGCGTAGACGCACTATCGGGGGCGTATTCAGATACGTGGGCTTGTTGTGATTGTTACAAGTTCCGCTTCCTGTAGCGCGCTAATTCTATATCTAACCTAATAAATAATCATTGTCACCTTCATCACTTCACTTAATAATTAATTTGTGAAATACTAATTATAATAACTGTAGATTAATTAAAAACATCTAACATATAGTTAAACTTTAATTGTGTTATACAGTTCTTACTTCCGGTTCATGAAATATAATTGTTTTGCTTAATAATAACTATAATACTTAATATATCTATAAATAAATGCAACCAATAATTATATAATATTTATTTAATCAATTACTTTGTATTTAGTCTTCGTATTATATAAAATAGTTTATTGTGACACAATTTTGTAAGAAAGTATAAAAGTTGTCGTCGTCCATTTTGTTTTCTCACTATTAAAACGCTCGTCGAACAGTCGAGACCAAACTCACTGGTTGTTATTTCTCCACTCTGAACTCAGTCCGTTACACTTCAGAAGTGGGATGGAGTATCCCCACGGCCCATATTATCACGGTTTGGGGAAGAAGAGGCCGAGTGACGCATCGAATGAAAATGGAAATAAGGAAAAAAATGACGACTTTTTTCCTCACTCGTTGGAAGAAACCCACCCACAACCTACCAAAAAACGAAGAATTACTCACCTGGATGCCGAAATCATACCCAAATTTGATCCTGGAAAGAAAACAACAAATGTGAAAGGATGGCTGCATAAAATTGACCAGTTAGGGGACCTCTACGATTGGGAAGAACGAGACAAGATATTCGTGATGCAAACTCGACTACGTGGCGCAGCGCGTGATTGGTATGATGACCTCGATGACTACGAAGCAACGTGGATATTATGGAAGGACAGATTAACAAAAGCATTCCCTCGTTCAACGGACTTCGTAGATCGACTTGTAGAAATGCTGGCGCGTGTGAAAGGTAGTAGTGAAACCATGACGCGTTACTACCATGATAAGATATCTCTTATGAAGAAATGTGGTATAGAAGGTGAAGATGCAATATCATGTCTTATACGCGGCCTACCCACTGAGTTACGTGCAAACGCAAAGGCTTGCTGCTCCAAGACTCCCGATGAACTATACTACGGCTTTCTTTCTTCGCTTGAAAATTACAAGAAGGTGGAAAACAGGATATCGGAGACGAAGTCAACGTGGCAACGTGGATCTACGGGTAATATGCCGAAGATTTTTTACAACTGTCGAAGAACGGGACACACAGCGCGTGACTGCCGTGCTACGCGGTGCCAGGTCTGCCAGCGCCCGGGGCATGCTGCTAACACCTGCTGGTATGCAGCGGGAACGTCGCGAGACTCACAAACACAACGGAATATACAGGTACGTGATATTAATTTTGTGTCGACCGAAGTTATTGCTGATTTGTACAAAAAAAATGTCACTGTAAACGATCACATAGCATTCGCATACATTGATACCGGTAGTAAAGTTAATATTATAACATTGAGCCTGGTCCAAAAGTTAGACTTGCATATTACACATTCAAATGTAATCATGAGAAGTTTCGGTGGACTTTTGATTAATTCATTGGGCAAAACAAACTTCAAGCTCAATGTTGATGATTTATGTTTAAATACTAGTGCTGAGGTCACAAATACTAACTTACATGGTACAGATTTAATTATTGGGCAACCTACAATCAATCATAAAGATGTAAGCTTGGTCATAACCTCAAACTCAGTTAGGTTATTAAAAAACGCTGAGCCAAACTGTCCATTATCAAGCATATCTTTGGGTAGCGAGCATTTTATTATAAAAGTACCCTTACTTTTATCTGATGATGTCAATCTTCAACCGGGAACTAGCAGCATTATTAATGTTTATACTAAAATAGAATTATTGCCTTGTAATCTCCTTATTTCACAACCAGTATTGTATTCGTTAGGCCAAGAATCGTATTTTATACCACAAACTATTATAACCCCTGGTAACCTCCAACTGAAGGTAATTAATTTAGGAGAATCATGCATACACTGGGGGGCTAATAGGCTTGTAGCTCGGGCGGAAATATTCTTACAAACTGATATATCTTTGGTAAGCAATGAACATTGTTCTATTAGTGTAAATAACCAGCCCAACCCCGATAAAGAAATACTTTTATCAGATTTGGATATGGGTGATTTAGATCCTAAAGAAGCTCGCTCATTATTAACATTACTCAATAATTATAAACATTGCTTTGCCGAATGTAGTGCTAAACTAGGGTGTACTGACTTAGTCGAAATGCAAATAACTACGACTACCGACAAACCTATTTATTCCAAGCCATATAGATTACCTTTTAAAGAGAATGAAATCGTACAAGAGAAAGTAGATGAACTTTTATCTGCCGGTATTGTTAGAGAATCAAATTCAAATTACGCAAGCCCCGTGATTTTAGTTAAAAAAAAAGGAGGTGATTATCGACTTTGCATTGATTATCGTGCTTTAAATGCATGCACAGTTAAAGACCGCTTTCCGTTACCACACATTGATGATCAAATAGGCCGATTAGCAGGGAAGGTATACTTTACAGTTTTGGATATGGCCCAAAGCTATTATCAAGTGCGGGTAGCTGAAGATTCGATACACAAAACTGCATTTATAACATCGTCGGGGCAGTTCGAATTTACGAAAATGCCATTTGGTTTAGCCAATGCTCCTGCGGTTTTCTCGCGACTGATACGTAAAGCATTAGGGTCCTTGAATAATAGAATTGCCACCTATCTTGATGACGTGACCTTGCCTACAATAACGATTGAAGAGGGCATTCAGCTATTGGAAGAAGTTTTGATACTTCTTACCCAAGCAAATCTCAAACTAAATCTAAAAAAATGCTCTTTTTTAAAAAACTAGCGTCAATTATTTAGGACATGAAATTACTGAAGGTTCAGTGCGACCAGGGCAGTCAAAAATTAATAGCGTGGTGCAATTTAGGCAACCAAAAAAATGTACACGAGATTCGTCAATTTGTCGGGTTAGCATCATATTTTCGTAAGTTCGTCAGAGGGTTCGCCGAAATTGCTAGACCTTTAACTCATTTAACTAAAAAGGGGGTAGATTGGTTTTGGGGGTCCGAGCAAGATTATGCATTTAATCACCTAAAATCAATCTTAACAAAGCGACCTGTCTTAGCCATCTACGATCCCCATGCAAAGACGGAAATTCACACCGATGCCAGTAAAGTAGGGTTAGGTGGTATTCTACTGCAATATCAGAACGATAGATCTCTAAAACTAGTAGCCTACTTTAGTCGCGTCACTAGCCCAGAAGAAATGCACTACCATAGTTACGAATTAGAAACTCTTGCCGTTGTAGAATCTCTAAAACGTTTTCGCATATACGTCACAGGTATCCCTATAAAAATTGTTACTGATTGTGCCGCTTTAAGAACAACCCTTAGCAAAAGAGATTTAATACCTCGCATAGCCCGATGGTGGCTCACCATACAAGATTTTGATATGGAAATCGAATACCGTCCGGGCGATCGCATGAAGCATGTGGATGCGCTTAGTCGGAATCCTGTGGAAGCGGTTCCAGTGCTCCATATTGACGAATCCGACTGGCGCTTAACCTTACAAGTGCAAGACGATGTTATCCAAGGTATTATTAAGCAAATCGCTGAGGGTACGACTAATCCCGATATTATCAACAATTATAAAATAGTTGATGGGTATTTATTTCGAAAAACAATTCATGGTGATAGGTTCGTGATACCAAAACTTTCTAAATGGTCACTGTTACAAAAATATCATGATGAAGTAGGGCATCTAGGGTTCGATAAGTGCGAAAAAGTTATAAAAACCCATTTTTGGTTCCCTAATATGACAAGATTTATCCGTAAATACATTAGGGCATGCCTACATTGTGCTTATGGCAAAGGTAATTATGGGAAAACCGAAGGCGAGTTGCACCCTATTGAAAAAGCTGCGATACCTATGCACACTCTGCATGTAGACCATTTAGGACCATTTCTAAAAACACGTAATGGTAATTGCTATATATTAGTAGTAATCGATTCTTTTACTAAATTTGTTTTTGCTAAAGCTGTTAGGGGAGTAAGTTCCATAGAAACTATAAAGAATTTAAAAGAAATAATTTCAATACTTGGCAACCCCCACAGGATAATTACCGATCGAGGAGTTGCGTTCACAAGTAGGTATTTCAAAGATTTTGCGACACAAAAACAATTCAAACATGTTTTAAATGCTATTACTTGTCCACGTTCAAATGGTCAGGTCGAACGTGTAAATCGCACTATAATAAACGGTCTAAATACTACTGCAGAAAGTGAGTGCACTTGGGACGATAAACTTTTAGATGTAGTCTGGGGTATAAATAATTCTCCCCACGCAGTAACGGGTATTGCGCCATTTAAACTAATGTTTTCCCACGATAATCCCCTTTTGCCTGCCTACCCTACCACGTCCTCTGCAGATGTTAATGCCCAAGACCAATTAGATGATCGTAGACGTCAAGCGAAACTACGTATTGATAGATATATGACAATCATGAAAAATCAGTTTGACAAAAAGCATAAAAAATGTAGGAAGTATCAAGTAGGTGAGTTAGTATTGTGGAAAGGTGGTTTAGCCCGCGATCACAAAGCAGGCGTAACAAAAAAGTTAGGGAGCTTATATACTGGTCCATATAAAGTCACAAGGGCCGATCATACTATTGATAGATATACTATAAATAGTATCCAAGGTATTAAGGGTTATAGAAAATTCAGTGCAGTAGTACCATCTGATTCTTTACGTCCATATAAATCGTCAGTGTCCGATAGTTCCACCGATTCTGACCATGAAGTCGATAGAGATGATCTAATTGATTTATTAGAAAGTTAAATATTCTTTATTTTGATGAATTTACTATGTTATTTAAAATCACTTTATATTTAAATTGTATTTTTGTATTGTGGTCAAACTTATTGGAGCAATAAAGCAAAGTACATAGCCACCTACACATGAATTTCATTCACAACTATTTAACATACAAACCTGTGTGACTATTAACTACAACTAAGTAATAATAGCAATAAACTATCTATAAAATCTATGCTATTACTGTGTGATAACGAATAGATCTGTGTGACTATTAACTACAACTAAGTAATAACAATAATCTATAAAATCTATCCTGTTACTGTGTGATAACGAATAGATCTGTGTGACTGTTGACTACAACTAAGCAGTAATAAAAATCAACTATCTATAAAATCTATCCTGTTACTGTGTGATAACGAATAGATCTGTGTGACTATTAACTACAACTAAGCAGTAATAAAAATCAACTATCTATAAAATCTATCCTGTTACTGTGTGATAACGAATAGATCTGTGTGACTGTTAACTACAACAAAGCAGTAATAAAAATCAACTATCTATAAAATCTATCCTGTTACTGTGTGATAACGAATAGATCTGTGTGACTATTAATTACAACTAAACCATATTAACAATAATCTATCTATAAATCTGACCTGCTACTATGTGATAAATAGCACATATATCTGTGTGACTACTAACTACAACTAAGTAATGATAATAATAAACAATCTAAAAAAAATATCTATACCAATTGTTACTGTGTGATTTGACAGATAGATTTATTAAATACTATAAAACCGCTATAAAATCTATCCTGATACTGTGGTGTATATATCTAATATATAAATCTACAAGGGTTTTAACAACATTCAGAACCTATTGTAGAAATTAAACAAGTTTAAATATAATTAAATTAATAACTCAAATTAGGTAATACTTAATAAAACAAATACAGTGCGTGGAATATTTTATTTCGGGTGTCGACATCAATTGGAGACAGAGGAGATCAGAAACACCGTGAGGTACCACGGCAGATGCAGGATGGCCGAGTGTTACAAGTTCCGCTTCCTGTAGCGCGCTAATTCTATATCTAACCTAATAAATAATCATTGTCACCTTCATCACTTCACTTAATAATTAATTTGTGAAATACTAATTATAATAACTGTAGATTAATTAAAAACATCTAACATATAGTTAAACTTTAATTGTGTTATACAGTTCTTACTTCCGGTTCATGAAATATAATTGTTTTGCTTAATAATAACTATAATACTTAATATATCTATAAATAAATGCAACCAATAATTATATAATATTTATTTAATCAATTACTTTGTATTTAGTCTTCGTATTATATAAAATAGTTTATTGTGACACAATTTTGTAAGAAAGTATAAAAGTTGTCGTCGTCCATTTTGTTTTCTCACTATTAAAACGCTCGTCGAACAGTCGAGACCAAACTCACTGGTTGTTATTTCTCCACTCTGAACTCAGTCCGTTACATGATATCAGGTGTGTATAAGAAGTACAACGGGCAAATGAAAACACATGTTCATTCCATTCACAAAATGTTACCTAAAGTTTTACTCAACCCCTTTGGAATTAAAGGTATAATTTATGAGAAAGTGGTAATATTATACACTAAAAAAGTTGTTTGCTTGACAAGATTTACCTTGTCATAACAAGTTTACGTTGCGCTTGAATTTAAATGGTCAATTACACCCCTGAAAACCCGAGGCACTAGTACTAATGATACTCATCGCAATTTTAATCCCAAAAAGAGCGTACACCTTCACGAACACGGGGCGAATATGAAAATTATACGGTACTATTTGAGGGTAAGTTGTGCGAGAATTGCAACCGACAGGCGTGGCGGGCTGGTCCATTAGTTTCCACACACGTGTTGCTATTTGCACGGAAACCTCGTTACCATGTGGCTCAGGCTGTCTGGACAAATCTTCAAAATAGCTTACATTTAAGTAGGTCAATAGGGCATTTTATGTGACGGCTAACCACCCTTACTTCAGAAGTGGTGACGCTACAGAATCTTAGATAATCGATCGAAACTGTGTCCAGCCAGCTTGAAAAACCACTTTTCGCTGGTCTCTCAATCTCGGTAACGGAAGTGATTTTGACGACTTTTTGCATGTCAACGGGCGTCACATAAATTTGTGACGGGCATCGAGCTAAAAGTTTCGTGATACGTACAGCGGTTTATTAGAAAAATGCAAAAATCTGTGTCCAGCCAGCTTGAATTTACGTATAAAACTTCTGGCTGGCACTTCTGAATCTCAATAACGGGAGCGTTTTCGAATATGGTTCCTCTACTAACTAAATGTGACGCAAGTTGTGACGGTAATAACGTTTGATTTATGGCGTCACGTGTAATGGTTTACGAGAAATCAATTAAAAACTGGTGTCCAGCCAGCTTGAAGTTCAAGCTGGCTGGACACACATATCTCCGCTGCCTGATGGTCTACGGCCTTCGAAATATGTTCAAGTTTTTGTGACGGGGACGATAATGATAACCTGATGTTGTGACGGAGAAAGTTTACGTAGTTTCAAAGATATTGATCATTAAATTATTTTCATACAAACACTGCAGTAGGGTTACCAATATTGTAGGTTTTATGTAGAAACAAGTATATTATTTTAAGGCTTTAATGAACGAAAATACGTGTATTGGTGATATTAATACCTACCTACTAACCTACATTTACAGTAGGTACCTAGATATTTTAATTGATAGAAGACAAAAGCGTAGAGGTGTTGAAAGGGGGTAATTTTTTGCGTAATTGATTATTTACGTGCAGATAACTACTCTTTTTAGTGGGTAAGTATTGGTGTTTTTCATGGTAAGCATAAATAATTAATGCTATTGTATAAATAATGCTATAGCAACACAGGATACAATGGTTTCTTTTTTATTCTAAAAATTCTATTAAAAGTAAATACTTTCCGGCAAAGAGAGTCAAAAATATTTTAAGTATATTTAGTTATATTTTACTGTAAAAATATTTTTTAGGAAATATCTTGGTCACGAAAAGATACTGAACAATTTCTGAACGTGCTCATACGCTGCCGCAGACCGACTTGGGTTCAATAGGTAGGTAGTTGATGTTGGTGTCGCCATCTGTTGCTTAAAGTTGGTACTATTAGGACAACTGTTCGAATCATAATTATGTTCTCTTCCTCTGAATCAGACTCTTTCATCACCCGCATGCTATACCGATTATGGCGCGCCCTACGACTAGGTACTTACTCTGGGTTTTCTCAAAAAAATGATAGTTAATATTTTCTCATTGAGGTGGGAAAAAAGAAAACAAATTAACGACGGTAAAGCATTTATTTTAATTAGGTACCTTATTTATTCTTTATTGCACAAAAAATAGTAGATGTGGGTACAAATCTTCATCCTAGCGAATATCCCAGTTGCATTTCGAAAGCTTTCACTTGGAAGCCTGGCCCCTAATCGGAGAGTAAGTAGATAGGGTCGGACTTCGAAACGAGTCGCCTGAATCTGAGGAAACTGAATGTGTAGGGGGCTCAAGGAAGCTCCGTAAGATCACCCTAAAACAATTTCGGCTGCCGGAGTTGTCTTTAAATATTTTAATTTTTTTTTTAAATTCGTATTTATTGTATTGTGATTGCGTGAAACAAAACGTAATTTCTATACTTTTTTAGGTTATGATAAGATTTTAAAACTTTTGAAGTTAGTTTGAAGTACTAAAACGCGTGAAACGAAACGCCAATCCACTATTTTGATAATAGTTTTGACATTTCTGACAGCGTTAAATTGCGTCATTCCGTTGGTTGCTTTCGAGTTTTCGTGTCTAGTGTTTTATGCACCTACATGGCTGGGTGATAGGTAGGTTAGGGTTTTTTCATATATTTTGAGGTAAATTTTTTATAAAAAAAAGTAAGCATTTCCGGCATTCGAAATTTACGGGGGGCGACTTCCACCCCCTCCCTTCCTTCCCCCCACCCTCCTCTACCTCCAAAAAAGGAGACTTATTTCGAAATTCTTACCAGTAGATATACAAATGGTGGACTTAATTAGGAAAGAAAACTATTCTGACAATCTGACTATTCAACTCGTAAAAACTAATGATGGGCAAAAAGTAACACAAAATAATAAGTGGGGGCTCTTTTTAGGCAGCGCTGGTAGTCAATTATTATTTTGAATTAACACTTATTTACGCTTTTTTAACCGAATTCAAAAAAGGAGGAGGTTATTAATTCGACTGTATGTTTTTTTAGTGTTTCTTACCTCATAACTCGTTACTGAGTGGACCGATTTTGAAGATTCTTTTGACCTTTGGAAGCTAGTGCTTGTCATGGGGTCCCATTTAAATTTTATCGACATCTGACAAATAGTTTTTGAGTTATCCCTAATAATGCCTATTTAATTGACATTGATGATATCATAATTTTATCACTTGTGTGTCTTGAGGTAATTCGTAGGTAGTAGGTAAGATCTTGAAGTAGTTTCCTGAAAATTTCTATACTTAAAACACAAAATGGAGGAAAAAACCGCCTTCAAAACTAAAAACGGGAAAAATAAAAATTTTGTTTATAAAAATCTAATTTTTTTTGAGGTCGGTGCCAACCTCAATATTTGTAATAAACGTTGTCACTTGTATTCGGGACCGACCTCTAAAAACATTTAGATTTTTATAAACAAAACTTTTATTTCTCCCGTTTTTAGTTTTGAAGGCGGTTTTTTTTATTTAATTTTTTTTTACTGCGGGAAAACCTATTCTCACGGAAAAAATCAAATACAATGCAGGTGTGGCCACAACCGGCCGATAAGTCGATTAAAAAGAAATCCTTTATTTGTGTAAAATTATGGTCACCTAACATTATTAATAGATGTTTGTATGGAAAAAATTAAATGATCAATATCTTTAAAACTACGTAAACTTTCTCCGTCACAACATCAGATTATCATTATCGTCCCCGTCACAAAAACTTTAACATATTACGAAGGCCGTAGACCATCAGGCAGCGGAGATATGTGTGTCCAGCCAGCTTGAACTTCAAGCTGGCTGGACACCAGTTTTTAATTGATTTCTCGTAAACCATTACACGTGACGCCATAAATCAAACGTTATTACCGTCACAACTTGCGTCACATTTAGTTAGTAGAGGAACCATATTCGAAAACGCTCCCGTTATCGAGATTCAGAAGTGCCAGCCAGAAGTTTTATACGTAAATTCAAGCTGGCTGGACACAGATTTTTGCATTTTTCTAATAAACCGCTGTACGTATCATAAAACTTTTAGCTCGATGCCCGTCACAAATTTATGTGACGCCCGTTGATATGCAAAAAGTCTTCAAAACCACTTCCTTTACCGAGATTGAGAGACCAGCGAAAATTGGTTTTTCAAGCTGGCTGGACACGGTTTCGATCGATTATCTAAGATTCTGTAGCGTCACCACTTCTGAAGTAAGGGTGGTTAGCCGTCACATAAAATGCCCTATTGACCTACTTAAATGTAAGCTATTTTGAAGATTTGTCCAGACAGCCTGAGCCACATTCGTTACCGTCCGATGCGCCACTCACTCACTTCTTTTACTCTATGAAAAGAAAGAAAAACCTATCAATTTTCGTATGGACTGCGTGTTCGCTAATAATACGACCCGTACGAATGAACAACGCTCTTGTGGCAGAATGGTTTTCCGATTTGGATCTGCAAAACGAATTCTAATTTAGTTATTGCAATTCTGTGGCATGACGAAATTTCACTCCGTTATCTAGTGTTTCGCCCACTGCAATTAGATCCCTAGGGGAGTATAAATTATTGCTCGGTTTGGTTTACGGTGCACTAAATGACAGCAGATTGCGCTACCCGAAAATGTCTAATTTCATAAGTAAATTTTTAAACTTCTACCATACTCATGAGTTCCAAGTTATTATTGTTAATCTTAATTATGGCTCCACTTTAGAATTTAGCCAATGTCGAGTGAAAATAGGTATTCTACACTAAAATTGTACGGTAGATTGAAAAACAATGGAGTCCCTCAACAACAACAATAAGAACTCTGAAGAAACTCCATGAGTTTTAAGCCTACTGAAGAAGTTTGAGAGTTTGCGGTCACCTAATCTGCCGTCTACTCTACTTATTTCCAGTTCTCCTGTCTAGATACCACCATCCTATCAATGTATGCCACTATATTATTAATGTTAAAAGCATTACTGTATTCTGACAGTAAATATAACGATAGTCAGTCCCTCAGAGAATGAGGATTCACATAATATTTACTTTACTCTTTGATTCAGGGTGAAGGTCTCGTCCCTTCGGACTTAACATCAGGTGAGATGATAGCCTAGAACTGCCTCATCAAGGGTAAAGAAAATATATTTACAGCATTTAGGGCCGGTTTTATAGGTTCTGGTATACCTATAGGTCTAGTATAGATTACTGTCAATTTATGGGAACTTACTTGGAACCTGTGAAATAATGCCATTCCCTTATTTACGAACGTTTTAACGAAATGTTCGTGAATGCTACTTGCCCCCTTTTGTGGTTTGAGACCTGTTGACAAAAGAAAATGTTTGTGTTACGAATAATGTCATCTGTTCATGACTTCTTAACTTCTTTTTGTAGAATTCATCATGAGAATGACCAGGGAACCAAGATATTTTGTTTCGCACACGTTAGTTAGGTAAAACAAGTAATTTTACATACATATTACTACGCACTTAAAGGATTACGCTCATAGTCCCAAGAGGGGCTGAGCAGAGCCTTAGGTAAAATTTCGTTACATATAAAACAACATCTGGCAGTAGGTTTAATGCAGTGCCTCCAAAAAGTGACAGGTTGTCAGCCTGGTCAGACCTCTTACTATTTGGAGGGGCACCAAACCCAAAAAGTAACTATTCTTCAGTAAACAAACAAAACCCAACAACCAGGGACAGATGTTACTCTCAAAATCATCTCAGTAAGTAATTTTGGGTCACTGACCTATTGTTGTATTATGAACTTTATACGCTTACTCAGAAAACGCCTGTTCACTCTGAGAAGTTCCAAGTTCTAATGTTCGGTAAACACATCGGCTGCAGCTTCTTAACTGTTCACATTATAAAATAATTAGCGTACCGCTTAGTGCAGATGACTTTAATATTAACGTGATTTTCAGAAATTGTGTTCATCGCATGTGTAGATGAAGGGTTTAAATTTTGGTCTCAACTTTAGATTAAAGGACCTTCGGGAGGGCTTTCCGCTATTGAAAATCTTTTTCAGTTCCTAGTGTAGTGAATAAATAGGAGTTGCAATTATTATACTTTCGGACCACTTACAAAGTGAACCGGCGATCTGAGAAAGGTTCCAGGGAAGCCGCTAGATGCGAGAATCTCAGGACGGATCGGGATGGAAATCATTATGGTGAACCTATGTCAAACTGTGGGCGTCTCTCACCTGACATAATGAATACACCAAAGGGTCATTTCTGCATTTTTTTTGCAGAAACGACTATATGCAGAAAAAACCATGGTAGTCGACTTTATATATACAGTAAAAACGGTGCCAATCGCATGAATAACGTCGTTTTCGGGGGCGATGTTGCATTTTTTGTCGGTTTGCTTGAAATGTAACGTCTCATTTAGTGAGTAGCAAAAGTGTAATGTTGTGTATTTATAACAAAGTGGCACTACGATAACATAAGACTTAAATAAATAAACAAAGTCACTTCTCTTTTTAAAATGTCATTTCTGATTTAAAGCATTTAGTAGATTTGTAACATAAAGTCACTTTTGGCACCCTTTCCTCAGTTCAGGGCTTGTTTCTCAGAAACATCTTGTATTTATTTTTAAATGGTGATGATTATCGATGAAGTATTAATCAATGTAAGACTGAGAATCACATTATTACACTAAAACAATACACAGTTACTTAAATTATGTCAAAAAAATCTAATTGTGCTCTAATTATCTCTAAAGTTGGAAAACATGTAGAAGTGTCCCTTTGCACCCAAAGGTGCGAAAAATTTCTCCCTCACAACAAATTATCTTGCTGTTAATATGGATATTAGCTAACAGAGAAACATGCAAAAGAAAAGCAGAGTCGGTGTTGAAATAACGATACAAATAAAGCCACAACTGACAGTATCCCAAAAAACTACACAAAAAGGGGCATTTGTCCCAAAAGCAGTTTAGTTTAGGGGAAGATACCCCTTTTTGAACAATGAACCAACAAACAAAAGCCAACTACCAGAACAGGTGTTATACTCTAAATTACTAAGAAGTCCGGATATCTAATAATAAATTATTTAAAATAGCAGATTTTGGGACCTTTTCCAACCAAAGTAACTTTTAGTTGCAAGAGGATGAAAACTGATAGGGTCATTGTCCGCGATGTATCATATGATGAACTTAAGAGGATAAGCAAACATTTTCATTTGTTTCTACGCAAGATCCAAGCAATCGCCAATTGAACAAACCGTGAACATGAAGTGCAGCTTGGACAGGAGCCCTTAGCCTGAAATCCTCTTTTTTTAACCGTTCGTACCTCAAATTGGTACCTCACACGGTAGAACTCTCTCTCTCTCTCACATTGGTAGAAGTAATTATAGGCTGAATATGTGTTTCGAAGCGCGATAGAGTTACAACTTTAAGGGCCGGTTTCACAAGTACTGATTAGGAGATATCTTGCAGATAAACGGGCAGTTTTGTATCATACTATCTGTCTAATAGAAACTAATGAAAGTTTACTTGAAATCTGTTAAATAGGCTCTTATGCGATCTATTTTGACAAATCATGGTCTTCTTCTTCTTCTTCGAGTGGTTAACAGCTACATGTTGACTGGTGGCAGAGTTTTATAAGTCGTCATTACTGGCCTTTAACGTGACTTGCGAATGCTATGTTTCAACAGCAGCCGGGATCGCCAGATTAACGTGCTTTCCGAAGCATGAAGGAAAATCGAGTTAAAAAAAAATCGGTCACCTACCCCGCGCACTTGTAGCTTAGCTCTTGTAATATTACCCAGAGGGCCTAGACAATGTGCATTTCGACACTCGCTCTCGCTATCGCTAAATCAAAAAATCGGGAGTGATCTCCCCTTGACTTTCTCCTGTACCGGTAACGACTCAAAAGTTGATAGAAACCTTGTATTTTGATGTCATACATGCATGTTAAATTTTAGTCCCCCTCCCAGTACCGACCGCGCACTTGGTTGCTTAACTTTCGTGATCGATGACTCAAAAGTTGATAGAAACCTTATATTTTGATGTCAAACATGCATATTAAATTTGGTTGCAATAAGTTAAAGCATGCTCGAGTAATTGTGCTAACGTACAGACACACAGACACACACACAAACATAATTTCAAAAACGGTATTTTTGGACTCACGGAGGTCCAAAACGTGTAAATCCGTCAAAATCCCGAGGTCCTTTTTTTTGTCGATTACAAGACTTCCTCTATGCTACGTATACGAGAAAGTAAAAATGTATGGAATTGACATAAGCAATAGAAAAGTCAATTCGATTGCATAAGTCAATCCCATACATTTTTTGATTTAGCGATAGCGAGGGCGAGTGGCGAAATGCATGTTGTCTAGGCCCTCTGAACGCACGACCACTACGCTATCGACATCCTCCAATAATGGCAAAAGATGCTTTGAAATTTAAATCTGTGACCTACTCTTCTGAGCTCCTCTATGGTATTGTATAAACAATATGATGGCCAGTTACCAATTGTATGCTTATTTGTAGCTCACCAAATTGAATTCCGTAGGAGTCTAGAGAATTTGGGTTGCCTAGCAATTATTGTAAAATTTCTACGGTCACTTAGCAACTAAACTCTGGTAAGGCGATCTTCTCTAGATGAAACCAGCCATTAGTCGGCAATTTAATACTAACTTAATTACCCTTAACATCAATAATGAACTTATAACGTTAATCCTTTAGGACAGTAGCTAAATTAATTAATTAGTTCGCTTAAAACTCTATGCTACAAAGTAAAGCAGGATAAATTGATACACTAAAATTTAATTCCCTAAAACAGTAAACTTTGTAATTTATCTAATTTCTAATAAGATGATGCTTGAATTACCCGGAAAATTATTTTCATTATTATATCACTATTTCAGACGAGAGTTCGTTGGGTCGTAATTCTATTACCCGAAGCAGTTTAAGGTCCACTTACCAGCCTGCCCCATATCACTCCGACCGATTGAAACACCCATCTCATAACAAAACGGACGGATTACTGAATAATTTATAAACATAATATAATATTGGATTCGATGTAGGGCTCTACAATCTTATAGGTTACCGCAGTAAGGTAATAGTGTTATAGTACTGTTGTAAATTTTGGTTAATTCGCGGTAAGGAACACTCTCCGTATTCTTCTTAGAATGTTTTGGTTAAAATGTTTTACAAGAGCTTCTTATACGGTTGCTACATACAGAAGATCCTCAAAGATAGACCGACCATCCTGTTGTTGAAAAGAAGCCTACACCTGCGTCACAGCCTTACAGTACCCAGGCATTGCTCTTCAGTCATCATTCTCATATCAGCCAAAAGACGCCCACTGCTGAACATAAGCCTCTCTCAAAGAATTACCAATACAATAATTACTCCTGAGTCTGGCGAATTTTTTAAGCAAAAAAAATGTCTTTTTGTAATTTTTACTTTGTATTTGACATTTTTAAGTTCACAAAATAGTTGAAAAAATATACGAATTTTTCTTATAGATTTTATTTAAGATTACAGACGAGTACATCAGGATTATGTCCTCGTTCATCAACAGCTCATATAATGTCCCCACCGAGGAGCTCGAGCCTACCCCACATTAGGGGCAATTAGGTTGGTCGACTTCACACACAACCTAAGAATTTCTTCATAGTTGTGTGCAGGTTTCCTCACGATGTTTTCCTTCACCGTAAAAGCGTCGATTAAACGTACACAGGAATTCAACATTTGAAAACACATTGTTACGTGGCGGGGCTCGAACCAGTGCCTCCCGGGTGGGAGACTACGCTCTTACGCACTACGCCACCGACGCTTCGCCATGTCCTCGTACGAGAACGTAAATAAGTATATCAAATTACTTATGTATAAAATTAATAAAAAACTTTTTAGTTATCGACTTTATTAGTTGACTAATGCAAAACACTTACAAATTATACAATTAGTTTCAATAATGATCATAAAAATATATCACTAATATTTATTAGTTGGATAATACAGAACACTTGCAAATTATACAATCAGTCTTAATAATAATTAAAGTTACGAACTTTTTTTAAAATTTCACTGTACATGTTAATATAAAAAAACTAAAACTTATTGCACGGACGCCTATATCATTTGAAGATGCAGTGTCTTCGTCTGTCACTCCGTCTGATTTAGCAAGTGCTTCTAATAATAAATTGGTCAACCATTAACCTTAATTTATTAAAAAAAAAAAATTAATATGCTTCGTGTGAGCTACTTCATATTTAGACCGCGATAACTCACACAAGTATATGTATAGTTATTGTCGTGTTTTGGCATAAGTAATTAATTTCAATTAATTTCGAAAATAAAACAGTTTCTGAATAGCTCAGTAATATTATTTTACGATATAAATATGATTAGAGCATATAATCAACTCAAAATTGTAATTAACCACCAATTAACTCACCGTGTGCCATAGAGGATCCAGCTCTTCACGAAGTCAGCTCGGAAATGAATTCGTAGTTTCAATAGGTTAACGGGATATATATATATATATATATATATATATACATTTTATATTAGTGCCCACACTACCTAAATAGTGTGCCTTACCTTAAAATCAATTCATAGGACGACAGTAGAACCTTTAATTGTCTATGTACTCACACGAGTCCACGCGGTCCCAGGATGATAAAAATACCACCCCAACTATAGAAATAATAATTTCGTCCTGAAACGTTGGTAGTGTTTTAATAGATTTCAAAATTGTTCAGCAAAGTCCATGTCATTAAGTAAATAACGTTTAAAAAATCGATTCGTAATATTCTTGTACTATATTATCAGAAACTCTTTTCAAATTTTGTCGACTTGCTAATTAGTCAAAGATACATGCATCCATTCAGCAATTCGATCCATTAGCAAAAATTTATGTTTGTTTATTATTACATTAATGTGAACCTAATTAATTTATAACATAATAACATTGTTCTACGAAAAATACAAGACTATTTTCTTTTGTTCTTCCTTAAAGGAAGGTCTAATAATAGTAAGAGAGGTAAGGGACTTGGGGGTGCACCTAACTGCTGAAATGTCGTTTAGGGAAAATGTGACCCGTGTTTGTAAGAAGGCGTACCGTAACCTAGGATTTGTATTGCGAAGAGCTTATGGTTTCACATGCATGGGGACGATAGTGGCACTTTACAACGCTTTAGTTAGAAGTCACTTAGAACATAATTCTATAATCTGGTCACCACACGAAGCAAAATACAGCCTTATGCTCGAGCGAGTGCAAAATAAATTTATTCGCTATTTGTATATGCGACAGTACGGGGTTTACCCATTTTATCCTCTAAAATATCCTACTCTATTCATACTGGGAATGGTAGGATATAATGAACTAGGGGTTAGGAGAGAGCTTGCGCTGGTCTCATATATGTTTAGGCTACTTAGAGGTAAGGTGTATAACGCGAATTTATTGGGGCAGTTTTATTTCTGTGTACCAGATCGGTACGTGGAGCGGAGGCGACGACCGCCCCTGCTGGCGGTGCCTCGTGCCCGCACGCAGTTACTTAGTGAGGCGCCGCTCACCCGAGCCACACGAACTATAAACAACATAGCTAATACACTGGACCTCTTTGGTTGTCCTCTGAGTGAATTCACAAGGCTGGCATTGTTTACTATAAGTTATAAACAATAAAAAAAAAAAAAAATGTTTTTATGTAACTTAATCTTAAGATAAGTGTTAGTAATTACGCTATTGCATTAGGTTTATCCTGTAATGATAGTAGTAAGCTGGTTGTAAATAAATAAATAAATAAATAAAATATTACATCATATCGTAATACAGAAACTTTTTCCTGGCCTTTATACATATTACTTGTCGTTTTATTCTGACAAAATAAGGTCAAAGCTTCATATGTACTTATTTAAATATTTATATATATTATAGTACACATGATTTTCGCTTTGAAATGGTCTCACTAAAGCTAAGAGTGGGTGGAAGAGATATCTGTTAGAGATAAACTCACTTTTGTTACTGTTTTACATTGTTATTTTATCTGTGCAATAAAGGATTTATATAAATAATCAGAGACATAGTAACGTACGGTTTAATATTATAATTATTTTACATATTTGTATAAATAAAATTAAATAAATATACAATTAGATTTAAATAATTTAATTGAAAATTACGAATGAAATAAGAAATCCTATTGATAACAATGGACCGTATGACGGATGCTTATGATAAAAACACAATGCGTGTTTTTGTTTTATAAAAAGTTAAAGTAAATGACTCCATTTGATGTAAATGACTCCATTCCACTTGATGGTAAGCAGGAGTGGAGTCCAAATGCGAAGATAGCTAGTGCGAGAGATAAACCGTTGCAATAGCCACTCTCGCCCTGCCGACCTGCAGGACGAGGGTATAAATATATTCAGTGTAAAAAGTATCGGGAATGGATGATTTTTTGATGTTTTTTTTTTGTTGTTAGATTGGCACAACTGTTTTCCATTTTGGCGCCGAGTTTGAGTTGCATCTGTTATTTACATTAAATACAGTGCTGTTTTTAGTTATATCATATCTAGTTTGTATTGCGAATTTCATAATGGACAAAAACATCGAACAAAGAGTTTGTCTTAAATTTTGCATCGGAATTTCATGTTCGGAGTCACTGCAAATTTTAGATTGAATCTTGGCTGTTGGAAAAGCTTACTTACTGGCTTACTGTGAATCGACTTTATCAAAAACAAGTGCTTATGAGTGGTACAAAGCTTTCAAAAGCGGTCGAGATGTGATGGAAGATTTGCCTCGCTCTGGTAGGCCATCAACGTCTGCAACTGAAGTTAACATCTCAAAAGTGAAGAAAATAGTGTCTGAAAACCATCATTTAACTTTGAGAGAGATAGCCGCTGAACTTTCTGTATCGCACGAGTCGATCACTTGGGTATGAAAAATGTTGGTGATCAGCTAGTCGCAAAAGACCTGAATTTCCTCCACAAACTCAATCGCATGAGTGTCGCTAAGGACATGCTAGAACGAGTCAATGCTACCCAAGATTCTATTCTATTCTATTCTTAATTAATGGCGTCGCGTCGAATGAAGCGTACGCATTTTGCCAATGTCAAGTGAAAATGTAACTAAAGTAACAAAAATTGTACGGATGATTGAGGTTAAAAAATGGAGTCTCTCAACACATGTTTTTATAACAAGAACTCGCGAGAAACTCCTACCCAAGATTCATGAAACGCATTTTTACTCGTGACGAGATGTGGGTTTACGAGTTTGACAACTAAACTCACTAGTCAACAAGCTTCGGAGTGGCTTCGGTAGAAGACATATAGGAGAATTCGCGGCGAGAACTGAACGAATTTCGGAAACAGCGCTTAAAAAATGTTTTAGTGATTAGATTATTCGTTGGCGTATGTCTATCGTTTCTGAAGGAGCATACATTGACGGTGATAAAATAATTTTGGATGAATAACCAACATTTTGTGTATTATTGATCTTTTCCCGTTACTTTCTACACAGAGTAGTATAAGATAGTATGTCATAGTATAATAATATTAAATACAAAACAGCGAGAGAGCTATGTACACTTGATGGAACATAAACCAAAACGCAATGACAACTGCTTCTATAAAAATACAAAATTATGTCATTATCAAAACCTCATCAAAACCAACACAAGTCTGCCAGACGGTCACCAACACCTATGTTAATCAAAATTTTGTAATGGTACACGGTGTTTATGTCTAATATATTTAAATTGAATTTAAAACGTTGAACAATAAATAGCTAATGCGAAAAAAACATTTTTTTCATTGTACGAATATTTTGTTAGTGTTACGTTGTGCCATACTCATAAATCTCATGATTGGGTTGTTAGTTTATATCAGAACTCTCCTGCAGCTAACAAGCAGGTTACACGTCGTAACTTCACCTGACATCTACGGATTTCAGTTGTGAAGTTGACTCACGAATAAGGATCACTGTCTTATTCATCGAGCTTCAATTTCGACACTTGTTATGCTATATTTTTGAAGTCTTACATTACGTACTCATTCAATATTTTTATAATATTTGATATGTTAGATATGCTTTTCAATAAAACGTATAATTCCAAGCAATAATGTTTAAAAAAAATCTACTTCGTCTCAGAACTAAAAAATAAAACATATTCTAGATTTGTTCTTCTTAATTTATCTCCACATACTTACATAGTATAAAACAAAATAGTAGCGTCTGTCTGTACGCTTATATGTTATACACTACGCAACGGATTTTAATGAGATTTTCTCAATAGATAGAGTGACTCAAGAAGAACAAATGTATAATTCGATTGGTTGAATTATGGCGATGGTAATTCTAACCACTGAGCCACAATACTACTAAGTTCAGCTAGTTAAAAATAAGACATAGACAATTAATATAAAATTACACTTTATATTAAAGTGCATAATTCTAAAATTTTATTGAAAAGTAACGTGGCAATATTTCCCTGACCTTTAATGCTGTTCAAAGCTTCATAACTGGACAGGCAGGATTACCAAAGGCGAATGCCGAGTAATTTGCATAAGGACGTGCAGCAGACACTCGAAGCTCTTTGAGCTAAAGCTGACAAACGCAAACGAGGTCACTTAAGTATCCTTAATTTAATCATAATAGGGACCATCCTCAGTGCTTTCTTTATTTAAGCTAAAAAGGATAACTTTAACGCCATTGTTCATAAATAAATAGAGTACCTAAGTTATAGTTTTAGTCTCGAAATATTTGATAAGGTCAGGATAGATTTTCAAAGATTCAAAAGTCGCTATAAAAGGCACGTTAAGTTGTTGCTCCCTGGTTTGTTACTCCAAATCTATCTAAGTTCCCAGTAACCAGAATTGAGTTGGTATCTTCATTAGCTCTATACTACTCATTTGGGATGATAAAGGTATATGTTGCCGTAGAAACTACGTATTTGAAACATGTACGCAACACAAATTACATCAACAGAAAATACTAGATTTCTAAAACATAACGACATCTTTAACTTCGTACTGAAACAGAATGCAACTAGGACCACTGTTCTTTAACTACGCACAGCAGTTACACTGTATCACGGAGCATCTTGTTAATTGCAAACAATATATAATATTGTTATTCCAGGTACCGGGAGACGCAACGTTGGTACCCCCATGCATGGTGGACCGACAATCTGGTAAAGGTCGGGGGAAGCCGCTGGATGCGGGTAGCGCAGACTAATCGGGGTGGAGATCCTTGGGGGAGGCCTATGTCCAACAGTAGGCGTCTCTTGGATGATATGTGATCATTGTTATTTCCAAGGAATGAAAATATCCTAAATAAAAATGACGGCACTCAGTTGACTGCTGGCTACGAGATCCCCGTGTGTCATGGAAACACACGCTGCACAAGACCGTAAAGCCTGGAAAGCTTTTTTAAAGTTAAATAGGCTGGGCGTTTGACTACAATCACACCTGTTGGAAAGCGACGATGAGGCCTAAGGTTGTGGTTGTTCTCTCTGGCCTTAAAGATGTCCAAATTACACTGATCCGGGAAAATAGACCTCGGCAAGGAGTTTTTTTTTTTTTTGTAAGACTACTGCAGTTTGCCGCTGATGGCATTTACTGCTCCACCGAATTTTTAAAGAAGGCGAAAACCTTGAAGGGTCCTCAAGCCTGTAGGGCGGACGTTCCTAGGGGATTACTGGGTGACCGAGCAGCTCCCCCATGGGGAGTCTCTCAACCGCCTAGCGTCCCTAAGTCGTCCGGATCGGAAGGGAGCGACACGCCCGAGGGTGCCTCTAAAGGCTTGGACCTCGGCTCGGGCACATCGGGTTGTGGGGGAGGCAAGGAGTTCCACTCCTTAGCTGTTCGCATAATCAAAGCGGAAGCAAATCGCGTCGTGCGAATAGTAGGAATGGCGAGATACATAAGTGTGAAAGCTGTCTATCGAGTCCTACATCCCAGCGGGGGATAATAGAAAACAAAGAAGTAAATTGTTATTCCCAAGACATTTAAGGACAATCTTTTCTATAAATAAATAAACACTGGGCCGTGGTACCGTAAACTAAGTTTCGTGTGGCCTTTTGCTTTGCAGCACGTCGCCGTTCGTAACACGTCATTATTACACGACGCAACAATTTTATGTGAGCAGGACTGTGCCTAACTCCGTACACTTTATGAATAGTAATCAAACGGGCGTCCTCCCTTCATTTATCTCACAAGCGGCCAACGATGAAATGTAGATGAGGTCTTTTTGATAAGCTTCCAGTATAAATTTACGCTTTTACTTTGTAATTACCAAATGCCAAAGGAATAAACAAATGCTCTGGAGCTTCGGCGCGAGGTAATAACGCTCAAACAAAATTTATACGCAAATCGGCCGTTTGTCATTGATGGACATTAATATACGCTAGCTTATAGAAACATGTATAAAATTAAACGTAGCTTGTATTAAAACCAGCACAACACTGTATTAACTTGACCAGCAAAATATTTGTCTCCAATTTATTATTTTAACTTCAGCAGCACATTTATATTGAATTATTATATAAATAGGCTAAAGTAGCTACAAATTAAAGTCTAAGAATTTTAAAAGCAATAAGTATCATTTCCTAATATTTAAATCGCTCATCATTACGAAGAACTTTCATGGGTACCTATTTTTGTTCTCAAGTAACCATACATCATAATTTTCCTACCCTGCTCCCAATTTATTTGTGGTCGGTGCAGTATGCCTTAATATCGAAAATGCTGCTTAAGGATTTAGTATTAGATTTTTACGGCCGTGTGCCTGACACAAACCCTCCTTGGGAACGACTGCTATCTTTCGATAGGACCCGGGTCCACCTTGACGTGCCTTCCGAAGCACGGAGGAAAATCTATTTGAAATTTTTCGGTCACCTATCCGAGTACCGACCGCGCACTTGGTAGCTTAACTTTCGTGGTCATTACCACAGAACACAGAAAGAGACGTCGTTACTATGAACGCATGACCGCGGCGCCATGGATTTCCTCCAGACTAACCAGACATAGTGATAAAAAGTGCAATTATAAAAATTTTTCATTTCATGACCTGATTTCAGTAGTACTTAGTACATGAGGCATTATTTTACCATTAAATTAGATATTTTAAAAATCAAAACAATGTGAAATACAAGGTTGCATGGGTATGTACTTAGTATACTGATTGACCATTATAAATATGTTTATTATTCCATTGTTATGCAACCAAAATAATACACAAAAAGTATAATTGATTTAAAGAGCTTTGGTTTAAAAAAAATGCCACAGGCTTTATAAATGAATTTTATTAAGAAAAACAACTATTATGTGTCCTTCCGCCGAAGCGCGACGTCGCGTTCAACACGGTGCATACAAATGTCAAACAGAATGCAAATTGTGGCTTATATAATAATCCAAGTTGCTTAGAACAGGTAATCTGTCCATGCCGTGTTGTCTATGAGGATGTGAATTTATAACTTTGCCATTTTAACAAGCAAAGTATCTTACATTTTTCCTTGCTGCTTCTCTATGATTTTGGGATGAAAATTAAGTTAGTATTAAGTAAATGCCATATTAAATATGAACTATTCTACATGATTTTCACGCTCGTAATCCTAAAAGGACGATGTCATGATTTTTTATGAACATCGCAGAAGCTAGACTCAACGTCAGAAGTAGATTAATAGTTTATTAGGTCTTATTAGGATATCAAAACTAATAAAATATTAAATTTGCTTAATCAATAGATCTTAAAAAGAAACTTACTGCTTTCTTAGCGATCCAAACTATTATTATTTTAATATTTCTTTTCAATAAAAGTTTAATTCGTGCGCGTTCGCATGTCAGCGTAACTTTTTTTTGCAACTCGCGGCATTGGATTCGTATATTTTAGCGCGCGGAGGGATCATCGCGTTAGAGTCATAAAACTCAACAGTACCATGTCATAGCGACGTCAGGGGCCCAAGTCTGCTATTGTAATGGCGTCAAAATGGTCGATCATTGACCGCATAATTGTAAGATTTGACAGTTTTGCTAATCTACTAAATCAATGGTTTTTCGATGGCAGACCACTCAAGTACAACTGACACTCCATTGGAAGAGTTTTCGTATTTGGTAATCTCGTACATACTGACAAGTCAATGTCCTGACATTAGCATCACTGTCCGGTAATCTACTAATTATTTTGACAGTTCATTGGACCAGTGACACGCCATTGAACAGTCATAGCTTTATTGTTGTATTTTAAAATAATTGCTAGTTAAAATGTTTTCATTGAGGTGTAATATATTACACCGTCTTGCGGTGCGGGCAAGCCGCTGTCGTGCCCGTCTTTTGTTAAGACGCAGTACAGATCCTTTTCAGGATATTTCCGAGGATGAATTTATAAAAACGTTTCGACTTGGGAAGGAGGCTGTACGGGGCTTAGTACAAGAGCTCACTCCCCATATACCTAAACCACGACGAAACGACGGTGTATCGGTACAAATGAAAACTAACGCATTCTAACCAACGCCGTTTCGACAGACTGCGCCATTCACTGGTGCGGCTGCAGTGGCGCAGCGCTAGCTCCGGCTGGCCCTCTAAAAATTCGAGCAGTGCCGGAATTTGCTCCGGCAATACCATTATTTAACTACGTAGGTACCTACACGCAAAGCTTAATCAGAAAGATTGCTTTGAACTTAAAATAACAAATGGAACTTCCTCTTGCACAAATTATATAGTCTAAAGGTCTAAAGATTTCTTAGTCGGGAAGTCAAATGTCAACAATACTAATTTTGACGTTTTCTATTTGCACGTCTTCACACTGTTTTTGGCTTTTTACGAGCTTTTTATCACTGCAGATACTTCTTAACGCAAATAAACAATTCTAAGTAATATTAAATAAACAAAATTTTGCATAAAATAAATGTAGAAAATAAAATAACGTTCTAAATTAGGTTTTTTTAAAGTAGTAGTTTTTCAACAATTACAATTCCATCACCATCCAATCATAACACAATTGACATGCCATTATGAATTTAGCAGATTACGAACTTTTGCGACAATGGTAATGGAACTGTAGTTGTATTGTTGTCATTATGAAAAATTACGTTAAATAGCAGACTTGGGCTTATGCTTTGTAATTGCTATGAATGTTTAATATGACAAGGTACTAAAGTGTTAATATACTTCTGATGCTGACTAAATGCGATGTGCATAAGATGGGTGACCAAAAGTGATTCAACTCGATTTTCCTCCTTGCTCCGGAATGCATGTTAGTGATCCCGGCTGCTGCTGTAACAAAGCAGTCGTTAACAAGTAAAATGTGTTATACACTGTAGTCCGACTACGGAAAAAAGAGAGGAATGAAATCGGTGGAAATCGTTTACAAGGTAAAATAGACTCATCCTATTATTAAAGTCGGTTAAAATGTAGCTTCTGTTACCCGCACCATAATGACGAATCGATTGCCACCTTATTCTATATTCGGATGAATAGTTTACGCTACGGAGAAACATACGTTTCTCTGTAGCGCCTAAACTATTCATAGATAAATAGAAACGTAATTACACATACATAAACTGCAAAAATCATGGGGTCCACGTCCGGAAGCCTCCTCGTGGCGGACCCAGGTAACGTGGTGGGGAAACTTTCTCGGCGGGTGTATGGGTTTTCATGTCAAGTGTGTCCCCTTGGCATTCGAAGTCAAATGCCATCGTCGAGTTCTTTTTGTTTTCCCACCACGGAGGATGTTTAGTGGGTATGGACGGAACGCCTTTCCCTCGAGTCCCACATATCCCCAGCGGTTGGCACCACCCCGCAGGGACGATGCGTAAATGCATTTGACCTCCCCGTTAACAAAAAAAAAGGTACTACGGAGGAACATACGTAAATACAAACATATTATACATACATAGACTGCAACAATCATAACCCTACCTTTTGACTTCGCGTAGTCGGGTAAAAACCAGTCACGTCAGAGGACAGAAATGGCGACTTGTAAAACTCTGACACCAGGTTAGCTATACCAGAATAACCCAAGATAGAAGAAGAACAATCCTAAAAGCGGCTAAGCAGAACTTAAGGTGACAATTGGTAACATAAGGCCACAACTGGCAGTAGCACCACAAAATAATGACAAGTTGCTAGTACTTAGCCTTGATCCGTAGTCGGTAACAAAGTGACATCAAACCCAAAAAGTAACTGAGCATTCAGTGAACGAACGAACAAAAGCTGACAGCGGACAGACACTCTAAAACATAATAGGTTGGGGAAAAAGTTTCTTCGCATTTTTTAAGAAAATTCAAAACATTTTTTAATATAGTTTATTTACATTTAACTAAAGTATGTAGGTACCATTTTGTTCGATAACTTTTTGCCATCTTGTAGGTAGGGACATGATCCCATTGCTATAGAAATTTTGGGACTTCTGGTCAAAATACCGCGACAAGTGGTTTTGGCAGTCCTCTCGTGATGTTAACCTGACACTGCCTAAAGAATTCTGAAGAGACCGAAACAGGTGGAAATCTGAAGGTGCAAGGTCAGGACTATACGGCGGATGCATTAACACCTCCCAGCCAAACTCTCTTAATTTTTGCTGAGTGGCTAAAGATGTGTGAGGTCTAGCGTTATCATGATGAAAAACCACGCCCCTTCTGTTGATTAATTCCGGCCGCTTTCTCTCAACTTCTTGCTTTAATCTCATCAGTTGTTCGCAGTAGAGTTCAGAATCGATGGTCCTGCCTGGTGGTAACAGCTCATAATGAATAATGCCCTTCCAATCCCACCACACACACAGCATCACCTTGTTGCGAGTTAACCCGGGTTTCGCCACAGTCTGTGAAGCCTGACCGGCCTTTGACCACGACCTTTTTCGCACGTTCTTGTCGTACGTGATCCACTTTTCATCACCAGTTATCAGCTTCTTCAAAAATGGTTCGGTTTCATTACGTCGTAATAAAGAATCACAAATGAGTACACGGTTCATTAGGTTTCTTTCAGTGAGCTCGTGAGGTACCCAAATGTCGAGCTTTTTTGTGTACCCAGTTTTTTTCAAATGCGCCAAAGCTGTTTTGTGGTCAATTCCCAGTTCTTCAGCTACGTCGTAACTACTGACATGCCGATCTTGCTCCACTTTTTCAAAAATGGCATCCATTTTATCTGTAATAGGGCGACCAGAGCGACGTGCATCTTTGACATCAAAATTTCCGGATTGAAAACGCTAAAACCAAATTTGTGCTACTCTCACAGACACTGCACTAGGTCCATAAACATCGCAAATTTTTTTCGCGGCTTGCGTTGCATTTTTACCTTTTTTGTAGTAAAATTTTAAAATGTATCGAATTTCTTCATTAGATTCACTCATCTTGGCGGTACGAAAAACAAATGAAAATCACACATTTTCCTAATTTGAATTTGGAATTATGTTCTTTAAAATTTAAACTTTCAATGATACCAAAACCAGCCAGATACAAATAGTATAGCCAAAGAGATTTCATTACAAGTTTATACATACTATAATGCGAAAAGACTTTTTCCCCAACCTATTTTCAACTTGGGAATAAACAGCGGAACTTAATATTTTAAAACACCACAATATGTCGTTTTATTCATAGCAAACGATGATTATCAAATGTAATCTAAACTCAAAATTTTAACCTTATGAGAATGTATCGATGGAATATCAGGCGGACATCAGACGCCATTACAGTATTGTACTGCTTGAAGCATTGAGATATTTTAATGTACTAATTGTCAGACCTAAAAATCAAACTCGTAGAGGTGGAAAGGAAGCCTTTATCATTCAAATAAATTTGGGTGTAAACCGTTTTATATTCATGAAATAAATAAATACAACCTGTCCCGTGATGGGATTCCTGTTTAAAATATTTCTAAAGTATACTCAACATTAAGTCGCTTTGTTTTATTCTTATTTGCTTTCATCCACGTTCATAAACATCAAACACGTATTTTTTTTGTATAATAACCAGCCATGAAAACAAAATTAAATTGTCGTTTTTGCAACCGATTCTCGTATCCAATAAGGGGAAAGAAATTAGTGAATTTTTCCTTCAGTTTTGTTGTTCATTGTTTTTTACATTTGCTAATCTGAAAAAGAGCTTGTTATTCAAATGTTTAATACTAACTTGATAGTATTCAACATTTTGAATAAAAATAGAAGATACAATATACTAAGTCCAATCTGTGCATTTTGGTTTGACTAACAATATCCAACGCAAAGCCTGAGCTTTGCTACTTCTAGAAAAAAAAACGATAGATCCTTTATCTGTCGGCGTAATATGTTTCATTTTTCCATACTAGTCAATCTTTGCTAATCGACCGCCATGCCTGCCATAATTTTCATCGTTAAGGCAGTGTGTAACGTCGTGCCCTATGGTCCAACACTGTCGGTATGGTCCACAAAACACGTTTCCGTCACTATTTTATTGAGATATTAAACAGGTTCTAAATGGTATATAAAAGGCACTAATTTTAGTGCCTTGATATAATTTTGTGTACGTATTAAAGTAATATTATGGCCCAAGCCGAGGTCAAGAGCGAGACCCTTAGGTACGATAAGAAATAATACAATGTGTTCTAGGACACGGTCAGCAATGGAATGAGTCAAATAGCGCGAAAATGAACCAAATGTCATGATGAATGATGATTTTGAATTTGATTGATTATTTTTAAAAATACAGCCAGTAATAGGGACGCTGGTACTATAACATGGTAATGTTATAGTACCACGTTACAATACCCGGTCCGCCCTGGAAGAAAAAATCCTGAGGGGTGATAAAGCCGCAAGGATTTTTTCTAAAAGAAGCGAATGAACGAAAAATAAAATAAAAATAGTGACATTTTATAAAAAAAAAAAAACAATAAACAATATAAAAATGGGTGAGATGAGCTATACCAAATGATAATATACAGTGATATGATAATAAGGAGGCAACGTACCCATTCATTCGATACATTCACGCTACAACCATGCATCATCCAAACAAAAAATCAAAAGAAAGATGTGGTTTGAAAAAAGCTGTACATACATACGATCACGCTCGCAATTATATGAGGCTTTGAGCAGAGCTTTTAACACTTTGTTACACATAAACCATATCCGGTAGTCGTGGGCCATGCAGCGCCTCCAAATAGTGAAAGTGACAAGAATTGAGAAATGGATGAATGTTACTCAACGCTGTCACTTAAACATAACGGTTTCGTTCATTTGAGTGCGTGCATTATTAATAAGTAGAGGGGATAAAGCAGCGACACTGGTTCCGGTAGTAAATGTTCTATCCTCGTTGTTATTATTTCTACGCTTTTACCTATCCATATTCAAAGCTTGAGCTAAGCTCATCAGTTTCTTTGTCTCATGCTCATCATTTCACCACGCTTGTCTATTAACTCTCATTATTTCTAACACTGGTGCCACTTTCAAACTTCCCCTACTCGTTAAGTATAAATAAAACTGAAAAAGAAAACACTTTTATGAATCCATTACTCTGTGCCAGGTAAACTGGAAAGTTTAGATTCATTTAAAAAACAAGGTCGGACGCGGCGGTTTGTGAATACGAACGCAGTTCATTTACAGGTCATTGTTGTAGTACGCCAACCTTTCTGCCCCCTTTACAACAATATCGAGGGTTCAGGGACGGAGGCGTATCGAACAAGTATTCTTAAGTCCATAAATTCTATAGTAAACAGCCCCTTGTGGGACAGGCTTATATTGTCACGCAAAACAGTCCGCGTTCTTTGCAAGATTCTTTTTTAAATTGCCCCACAATACCAAAGCAAAGGGGGTAAAAGAAACTGAAAATACTTTAGGTGTAAACATGAAATGATTGCCGAGATTCATAACTTTTATATACAGTTTATGTTGATATTCAAATGTCTAGAGACAACAAGAATGTTATTCAACAACAAGTATTCATAACTTTATGAATGCAAATAGAAAGATATAAAAGCATATTGCGGAGCAGATCTATGAGTTCCGAAACTGCTTTACATACAGAATAAGAAAGTGTACAATTCGTACAAACTTTAAGCTGTTTTATGTGCTATGGCTATGGATGATTTTCATAAAGGGCATTGTGCTTGTATAATATGCTAAATGGTAAGTATAATTTTTAATTTGGTCGGATAGGTGACCGAACCTATTTAACTTGATTTTCCTCCGTGCTTTGGAAGTCTCGTTAAGCTGGTGGTCCGGGTGCTGTCGAAAGGTGTGATGCTACCCAACACGAACACGAATAATTACCTTAATTTCAATGTGGTATGTACCTACATATTCATGAAAAATGTGTACTTTTTTATACTATAGAGTTTAAAAAATGTACTCTCATATCTTTGCTGTTATAACATATAGGCCGTTGTCGTGCTAGGTAGTACCTTTCTGGCACGAGCTCAATAGATTTTAGGTATTTTGAGCAACTGTAAGATGAAAAATGATATAAATCTATTGTACTCGAATGTATTGCATATTTTAAATAATTTTGATCATTCTTTTACCCGTTTTAAAGCGGTTTTTTTGCGGGACATCAATCATAAAAAAGTACACTTTTTTCATGAATATGTACCACATTGAAATTAAGGTAATTATTCGTGGTCGTGTTGGGTAGCAGTCGTCTCCGAGGTGGGTTGTTGTCAGATAGGTGGCCGACGGTAAAAAACTAATGGCAAAACCTATAGCAGTATTACCAATACCCAGACAATACTACACCGACCCCAAATAAATTAGGAGCAGAGAAAGAAAGACCGAGTATAATTTTTTATATCAATACTATTTCTTAGATTATTGGGTAAATTCACTTTTTTGGGAGTTGAGCATACTAAATTATAAAAATCAGCTCACGAAAAGGTGACCATTCAGGCTCCATGGGTGCGTTTTTGAGCCATTTCTGAAAGTGCCAGCCAACGAAACAAAAAGTCCGTGTGGTTAGGTAAGTACCAGTCATTTGGAGCAATAGTTAATATTACACAAAAGTTGTACGATTGTTCTCAGCAAGGTTATACATGTTCGATGATTCGTAATTTTCATACATTAATTGATTTCTGAAACTGCAGATAAACATAAAATAATGATAAATATTGCGAGAACTAAAGATAATTATAGCGCGAAAGCTGTGAGGTATCTGTTCTATTGAACAAGTTACAAAACCGCCATTTTTAAACCAAAACAAAAAATTACTATGTTCTGTAGAATTAACAACTGATTTTATGACTGTGCTACTGCTCTGATTGATTGGGACGTATCATGTCTGACACATCGTTATAGATCGCCGCCGCAACAAGAGCTCGCGGTACGGCCTCCCAGTGAGCGGTCACCAAAAGTCTGTGAAGAAGGTATGGTTACATTGCTAATCACTGTATTATAACCTAACAGAAAAAAAACATAAGCTCAGTTTCTATACGCATAGACACAAAAATTATGGGCTACTGACTTGTTTTACTTCACAATGACTCCGAATCATTAGTTTTAGTAAGTACTATATTATTTTATATTTTGTCAGCTCTTTTAGAAATCAATAAATGTATGGAATGACTAATCACGGAATTCTATAACTTGATTTAGAGTTATCCTACAACTTCTGTACCCTATTAACTATTGCTCCATACCATTTTTTATTCGCTGGGCGCCATTTTTGGAAAAGGCCCAAAAAATTATCTTATTTGCAATGTTAACTTTTCATACCAAATCACGAGTGTGGTACAAATATACGTTATTCGATGGATACATACAATTATCATCAAAATTCGAGTAAACGATAGTTTATCCCTCTCGACGTTTCAGACATCAGTTTGTCCATCTCCCACGTCTAATGAATTGATCGACCAACCTCGATAAGATTTCTGTGAAATTGTTATCTCGATAATGTTCTGATATAGATAGCACTACAGATACCTTTCGAGCTTCATATTAATCAGCTAAGTTACGCACAGGGTTTTAGTTTCACAATAGATATGTTACCTGTCAACTCAGTTGGGATACTTTTTATAAGCTGTCAAAACATAATTGTTGTTTGATTTTATATCGTTAAGGGCGTTAAGCGGATACCTAGCAACATATATAAAATATAGGTGCCTGTAATGGGCACTAATAAAGAAGACTTCATAAAGCTTTTCAGATCTTAGCAATAATTAATTAATGATATGAGATTAATACTGAAAAGCTGTCATGAGTACTTAATTACCTATTAATTTATATAAAATGAAAGTCGGGATAAAATTTTAATTGACTTATAGGTAGCTAAATTAACGTTAAATGAAGGACCGTAACTTCACTCAGGAAATTGAATTTTTCTAGCACGAATAAACTTTTGCTGGAGAAAAATGTGAAATACGAAAGATTAATTAGAAAGACAATTATAAACCTCGAACGTTACAAAAATATTTCAAGAATATTAATATCCAGCACGGTATTGCATCTTTCTGTGATGCTTTGTTCTATATCCGACATGTGATAAAAAATAACACTAAGAAAATAGTTAGATTCCACTGCCACATAAGGTTCGCAATTATTTGGGATATTATTTTTATTTACAAACCTTCTAAATATAATTTATTCCTTCAATTTTTTTTATTTATTTGGTGAAGCCTAAATAGATAAAACAAATTAGTTACTAAATAAATAAAACAAATAAGAGGAAATAATTTTATATTCAGAAGGTTTAAAAATAAAAATAACCCAAAAAAATTATAAAATATATAAATGTTAATTTAATAACATTTAGGATTGGTAATTGTTTAAAACAATGTAAATCTATCACACAGACATACAAACACGAGCAGAATCCCAAAACGAGCAGAGCTTTTAGTGAAATCTGGCTATATATAAAGCAACATCTGGCAGTAAGGGCCATGTAGTGCCTTAAAATAGTAACAGTTCGCTAGCCCGTCACCCACGTAATAGGGCCTTCAAACCAGCAGTGAAGCAACAAACAAAAAGCATTACACATTCTTATAGATTTTTTATATAAACATTATGCATACTAGAAAACAAAAATCTAATACTCGCTAAGAGGCAGAGTCTCCACAATGACAACAAAACGATGAACGGAGATAACACAATACACATAGCAGGCCAAGCAATTTATAGAACGTGATCCAAAAGGGCAAAGTTAAAAGGGTCTAATCTCTTATAGTGTAGCATTAAAATTAAATTTGTCTGGCAAAAAGTCGGGCTGATGCGGAGCCAGTCTGCGGTCGCGACAGCCGTCAATCAGCTGTCTTTGGAACGTCGGACATCTGTTAGGTTTCTTGCTATCGTGACCCTTATCTTTGAAGAAATTACTACGGGCTACATACCATGTCTCTGCCAAGCACTGACAGAACCGCGTATTTTCTCGATAGTTTCCGACATGTCAAGAAAGATGTAACATATGGCAAAAAATACGATTTATTACATCATTTTGGAGTGGTTATAAGAATTAATGACACATTTAGCTGCATAAACAGACAATCAATGTAAGTGGTATTAATACATTTTTAAAAATAATAAATAGTCGTCGGTGACGTAGTGCGTAAGAGCGTCGTCTCCCACCCGGGACGCACTGGTTCGATCCCCGCCACGTACCAATGTGTTTTCAAATTTTGAATTCATATGTACGTTTAATCGACGTTTTATACGGTGAAGGAAAACATCGTGAGGAAACCTGCACACACCTATGAAGAAATTCTTAGGTTGTGTGTGAAGTCGACCAACCCGCACTTGGCCAGCGTGGTTGACTAAGGCCTAATCGCCCCTAATGTGGGGTAGGCTCGAGCCCCACGGTGTGGGCATTATATGAGCTGTTGATGATGATGATGATGATGATGGAAAATAATATACCATTTCACACTATGATTGCTGTGTTCTTTTGTGTGTACCAACACATGAACGAATAACCGTATTTTAAAATAAAATAAATAAGTGTCATTTATTTATTTACTGGCTGGCAACCTGTCACTATTTGGATGGTGCATGGTTCATTGGCTTTATGTGTAATAATATGTAACATAAGGATCTGCTCAACCCCTCATGAGATGACGAGCGTGGTCGTATGAATGTGTGTATTATTTATTTTTGCTCATTACAATTACCTTGATCGAAAGCGAGGCAAAAGCGGACTGCAAAGTAAGCACCTTGATGAGTTTCTGAAACTCAACAGGGGCAACCTGAGCGTGATGATTCTGACTGGCCACTGCAAGCTGAACAGACTGATGCTTGCAAATTATGTGAAAAGGAGCGTGAAACAGTAATGCTACGTTTTTCCTTTTTTTGAACTTCTAATTCACAAAAGAAACCGATATTTGAGGCGATAAGTTCTCGACCCAGACTAGGAACATCTTATAATTTTTAGGCAGTGCCCAGTTAAAGGGGTACATGTAAAGCCTCAATAGGACTTACTTGGAGGCTTGTCAGAATAGATCTTTAGAGGTCACAGTGACGTAAATAGCTCCTAAACAATGAAATAACAACAATAATGATAACCGCGATTTTAAATAAAGTTCAAAATTATTAATTTTCAATGAATATTTCGTCTGAAAATTCTTCTGGAGTTTGTGTTTCGAAGTAAACTGATTTTAAGACAGTGTTTACGTTAACTTTTTATGATTATAGTACATTTATTTATTTGACATCTCGGAACTTAATCGCCACCGCTCATGCTTGTGTCGTTAATCGTTTAATGTGCCCACATCACTTCGGCCGCTCACGTACTCCTTGGGTGTATACGTTACATTTACTATCTAACTTAAACGTCCGTCGAAATAATATTGCGACTTGTTCCTGGCGGCCAAATAGGTTGAGAAATGCTTAAACTGAGGTACGGTGAGGTAGGGTAAGGTGAACAAAATAATGCTGTTAACATTATTATTATGGCAACAGATTTTGATAATATGGCGGTCTACCAGGCGGACTTGAAAAAGTCCCACCACCAACCAAACAGAGTACAAGTACTCCCCTGGGAATCGAACCGGGGACCTCTGAATGTAATTCCGGTGGACAAACCACTAGACTACGGAGGCATTGTCTTGTTTATAACTTGAAACTAAAATGCTCGAATGTTAGTATCAAAAGGAAAGGTATTCCATACGACACTATTAGTAATATATACAGTGGAATCCGTTTAAATTGACGTCGAAGGGAATTGACAAACACGTCATAATAAGCGGACGCCCCACACAAAGCGTTTTGTAAAAAAAAAATTTTTTGGTAAATACTTATTTTAATAGAGAAACATAGAAGAATAAGAAAATTCTTTGCGAGAGATGAGTTTGATTCTCCATTTTCTAACCTGCATATTATTGCACCATTTTCCTCAATCGTAAATGCTCAATCGAGATGACAATTTTGTCACAGGATATTACTAAAATAATGCGTGACCTTCAAGTCACATGCCGAAAGTCGTCGGAAATCAACGAACATTGCCAAAGGTGTAAGGAATCATGTCGGTCATTATAACCGGACACAATTTAAATGGGTCATAATTAGCGATATGTCACTATAAACGAAGTCATTATATCCAACTTTTTTTATAAAGAATTTAATATGAAGACCAAACTTCGTTGTGTAATACGTCATAATAATCGGTTGGTCAATATAGGCGCAGTCATAATAATCGGTTGGTCAATATAGGCGCAGTCGTAATAAACGGACTCTACTATAGCTTATAATAAAACGCCCAACAATTGAACACAAACATACCTTCATGATGAAAATTAAAACAAAACTCTACCATAGCAATACGTTACCAACGAATTCGTTTTATCCAGGATGAAATTACCGAAAAAATACAAGGATAAACATATTCAAGCAGCATTTGCAGTTGAAAAATAAGCTCATTAAGGGATGTTTAGTCAGGCTAATTTAGCCTGAGGCCTTAGGCATCCCAGGGGAAATCAGGAGGCTGTACTAGAGAAAGTTTTTAGACATCTTAACGTCACAGTTGGAGTAATCAAATATTGTGTCATTCATCATCTTATAAGCGGGTCGAAGGACACTACGAAAGTTGTAAATATTTTTCTGCATTTTTTTGTCATATAATATTAAAACATCACATAGTAGAAAAGATACTTCAATGGACTGTAGCTTAGTGGAATCATAATTTAGAGTTATTGCGTTCGTTGGATCAAAAATAGTTCAAACATGTTTAGATTTCAATAGGTAACCCCATAAATAGCGTTCTCAGCACAAATCCTCATCATCATCATCATCAGCTCATATAATGTCCCCACCGAGGGGCTCGGGCCTACCCCACATTAGGGGTGATTAGGCCTTAGTCAACCACGCTGGCCAAGTGCGAGTTGGTCGACTTCAAACACAACCTAAGAATTTCTTCATAGGTGTGTGCAGGTTTCCTCACGATGTTTTCCTTCACCGTAAAAGTGTCGATTAATCGTACATATTATGAATTTAAAATTTGAAAACACATTGGTACGTGGCGGGGTTCGAACCAGTGCCTCCCGGATGGGAGAGCACATCAGAATAGCTCAAACATCAGAATAGCTATCAATTATCACGAAAAAAGGCGTTCAAATAAGTGATGAGTTTGTATGGAAGTTCATCATTGTTGAAGATAAAATCACAAACTTTACTATAGGCACATAAATAATTATTTGTTCTTGCGTTTTTGAAATTTTGAGCACTGTGGGGTGAATAGGGCATGAATGGTCGTATGGAAGTCCAAGCAAAGTCACGTTTTCACGCTTCCGATTTTGATGAATTTGGTTGGTACAAAAATATACTTGACCTTAAGATAGGACTTAAGCTATATTTTTTTTGTAAAAAATGGTATGAAGGGTTTGAAATAAGGGATGAAGGTATGTATGGGAGTTGCCAAAATCGAAGATAAAACCATGAAATTTTGAATTAAGGAACTTGATAAGAAGTAAATAAATATTTTTTCTAGTGCTTTTGAAATTTTGACGGGTATGGGATGAAATAGGGGATGGAAGGTTGTACGGAAGTCCAGTCTTGCCCGCCTCCGATTTTGATGAAATTTGGTACAAAAATAGGTTTACTTGACCTTAAGATAGGACCTAGTTTATCTTTTTTTTTGTTGTAAAAAATGGCATGAAGGGTTTGAAATAAGGCTTGAAAGTTTAAATGGAAGTTCGTCCAGTTCGTATCCATAAAACTTTGAATTAAGGTACTTGATTAGAAAGAAATAAATATTATATCAAGCAGATTTGTAATCATGACCCGTTTGGGAATGAAAGATCATATAATTCTGCCCTAAGCAACTATTCTTCGTGGACGAAGTCTCGGACAAAAGCTACTAATTTTATTAATATACCTACTGGTGGACTGAAGGTGAACCCGACTGACTTTGTTTTCACTTATAATGTTGCTTCAGATTATTTAGGAACAGCAAAGTTTATAAGTGACATTTAATTATGATATAAAGTAAAGGAAACAATACAATACATTTATATACAATTATTTATACATACTATAACACATACATAATACAATTATTTACCGAAATGGATAAAGAATTTTCCTTCAAATTAACTGCATCTGCAGTATACGCTAGATAAATAACACAAACTCAGTTGTCGGGCACTGAATGTTAATTTTGACTACTCCGAAACACAAAGCATAATAATTATTATGCGCCACTTTTGTACTCTCATCTTTATCTTGTCGTGCATATTTGGCTGCTGTGCGCTTCGTACTTTAGTACCTACTGTGTAAACGAAAGGGGTCAGTGGCTGCCACCGGTGGTCATCCGTCGACACCGGTGGCGGCCACCACGGGCAATTCCGAAGTGCGAGGCCGCCACCGGCTACACTACACATGAGCGCAACGTCTATACAAACGTTTTAAAAAACGGTGGCGGCCACTGGTAACCTATTTGCGCGGAGCCCAAGGCTCAAGCCATCCGTGTATTCGTATGCCTATCAAAATACAGATTTTTTTGATACCGAATTTCATTTAACAGAAAAATATTCCACGATTTTCGAGTTCGATTATCGAATAGCTACTGAACACCGTTTCATATTATCGAATAACCTTTCAAAAGAAAACATTTCAAAGTTGTTTTGGTTACTAGAATAACGGGCTATCGAACTAACATTTCATATAAACTATTAAGATAACGATAAAACAATTTTAAAAAAAAAAACATGATTCAATATTTTCTTTCATCAGTTAGAGCAATATTTTTTAAACAATTACTCCAACTGATAAACAAAGTCTTTCAGTGGGGAAATGAAAAAAGATTTTTTTTTACATAGTCTTAATTAAAATAATAAACTCGGATGACACGACGTAAAGGTAAATCGTTCAGGTATTTGGATAAATGAGCCCGCTGTTTCCCGGTAATTGGCGCTGTCGTGTGAATAAATGCGCTGTCCAACGGACGGCTGCTAGTCACTGACTGTGTCCATTAGCTCCAGGTAATCTTAATTACTACCCGCATTTATGCATGTATCTGTAATTTAATTGACGAATTATCGGGAAGCTCGAAATGTATTATTTTTAACCGACTTCATAAATAGTAGGGGTATACAATTCATCGTTATCTTTTTTAGACGCCTGGACCGATTACAAAAATATTTTTTTGTTTAAAAAAAAATTTCGACTTAAACTTTTCAAGGGGCGCATTGAAAAGTTTATTTATTTAATATTACACACAAACGTACACAAATAACATAAATTAGTTCAGTATTTTTTTTTTGAATCGTGAAAAATGCAGTCGCAATATGGAATCTACCAACTTTATGCGTCGATATCTTCGAAAGTTGTTTACCAATTTCGATAATTCTTTTTTGTCTTAAAGATCGAAGTCTCGAGATAGTTTTTTGAAAGTTTTACAGTCTAAGACCTGTAATTTCTTATTATCCTGAAAAGTAACAGGCAAAATCCTGTTTTAACTTTAATCATTGATAACTTTGAGTTGTAAATCAATTTTGATAATATGCAACGTACCTATTTGATATTTACACCACTATATTTACCTACACACTTACTGCCACACTGGCCCATATTTTTAAGTCAACTTTTTGACGGACAATCATATGACCTGGTGGTTAGCAGCCGCCGCAGTCTATAGACGCTTACAACCATAGACTTATAATAACTGACGTTTATAGATTGGAAATGAATCGACTAGGGCGAGACCAAAAAAATTAACCAATGTGTGAGTAATGCGCATGTGTGCGTGAAAAATAGTACAGCAATCTGACAGTTGCTATCTCATCTACGTGACGAACAGGCCGACTTGGGCCGCCTGCGTTTACGTGAAATTGTCTCGTCTGTCTATCTCGCTCTAATACACGCGTTAGTATGCTCTTTCTCTTTCACTTTGCCGATCTACAGCTTCCTATGTCTATGCTTACAACACTGATGTGACATTCGAGCGCTACCAATCCTAGTCCCCTGGCGACCTTACTCACCAACGGAAGCACAACACCACAAAAATGAACTGTTATTTGACTGTGGTCTTCTGTAAGGTGGAAGTACCCCAGTTGGGCTGCTCAAGATTCGAGTTGCTGTCCGCCTGTGGCTAACCTCGACTAAGCCAGATGTATATAATATTTTGTGTAACCAAATGTTACATAAGGCTAAGGGTTGAAGACTAAACAATACTTGTCTAAGTAAAAAAACAATGCTATTCAAAATAAGGTATTTCTCAGTGAGTGCCATATGACAAGGATTTTGAGGTCCCATAGTGCACGTGGACGCACAGGGTCGTAAAAAGCTATTCATAGACAATACATAAGTGGGGATCGGCACTATGCGTACTATAAAATGAACGCACAGCTTAAGTAGCTAGCTAGCTATATTACCAAACGCAGAGATCGAGATATCAAAAGCAACGTCCAGATGTCAAAAGCTTAAAGTTTGAACGAATGAAGGATGTTTGAAGTAATAAAACGTCAGTACATTCAACGACGTTCTTTGTCTAAGAACGACGTGAACTAGCCAACAGGAACGAACCAATCACAGACCTCTATTCAAAGCAATGCGTTGACTTATCCAAGAATCGAGAAACCTCATAGTGATGTTTGTGAATACAGGTGACCTTTTTGCTTAGCCTTTTTGGGATTAGAGCGTGATCATATTTATTTATGTATGTCCCTATCTATAAACAGGTCTTATACCCACGACAGAAGAAAAGATTTCCGAGTCCGCATCTTTGTTCCAGACTTCAAATAATACAATATAATACCTGCGAAACGTTACCTTTTGAAATAAACTTAAAGTCTGTTTGTCATTCCTTAATTTGAATTTAAAAATAAAGAGATACGCTAACTAGCACAAAGCAATTTCTTCTACAAAAGTTTTGCGTGAGCATTCATGCGTTACTTTTATATGAAATTTAATATTGCCCGAGAATGTAACTTCCTTTGTTTAATTAAGCTGTTCTACAAAAGTCGTGAGCCGTAAAAAGACTATTTCGTTTGAAAGTGTTTTACGGATGTTTTATGTTTTCATATAAGAAGAAAATCGTAATAGAGGATGTGACGGGGATATTTAAAACTCTAAGCAGAATGGGACAAAGTGAATGATGTATTTATGAAAAGTCGGGCTCAATCCTCGCCGACTCATTTACCAAGCTGAAAAGAAAATTGTGCAGGCCTTGGGTAAAATCTACCTAAACTTGATTTGTTGCATAATATTGGTTACACGTTTTGGACCTCCCTGAGTCCAAAAATACGGTTTTTGGAATTATGTCTGTGCGTTAGCCCGATAACCCGAGTATGCTTATTGCAACCTGGGGAATTGTTCATTTTCGGCTTTTCGTGAACAAGCTATTTCCTAAAAAATATTTTTACAGTAAAATATAATAAAATATACTTAAAATATTTATGATACTCTCTTTGCCGGAAAGTAAATATCAAAATAAAATAATTTTAATAGTATTTTTAGAAGGAAAAAGAGACTCCATTGTATCCTGTGTTGCTATAGCATTAAATATGCAATAAAAATCTTTAATCGCTGAAAAGAAATGGTTATGTAATAACCTATTATAAAAATAAAATATATTCCGCTAAAACTAATATAACTTTTTAATTTTAATTAAACTAAAACTTGCAAAACACTATGTTTTAGTGCAAATTCTTTACGTACCTAACAATTTTAATACAAAAAACGATTAACCGGTATAGATTTTCTTTCCTATTTTTTATATGACAAGACCATGAAATGTCACCTGTCAACGTTGATGTATGACGCTTGTAATTTGTAAAAAAAATATTCGCATTTCCTTCGTGTACTGTGAATGTTACTTTCGACTCTCTTTTTTAGTGAAAACGATTTGCTTTTATAATGGAATCCGATACCACTCGAAATAAATACGCGGCTTTACCATTGGACACCGAACCTGCTTCTGACGTTGACCCGAACCGGCTAAAAATGACAACCTCGGCATGAACTTGGACTTTCCTCCGAATCTCATACCTTCGAGTGAGAATGAGGAATTTATTTCATTAAAGGTATTTAAGCTGGGCAAGATAAGAAAATAATATTAGGCCACCAGCCCAGATTTTAGATAATATTTTAATTACCTTTGATGATTCAAAATAAAATAACAATACAAAACTATTTCAACGTTTTATTTCATGTTCGTTTATATTATAGCATTACCTCAGAAATAAGTAAAATAGGTATCGTAATATGTATGGTATCGTAATTACATATTTTCATCAATATTAGTTTCGTTCTGAAGCAATACGGAAGTAAATTCTGAAACATTTGCAACTTTTTAAAGGAATATTATACTTTCCTATTTAGACACATCATAAGGTTTTCCGGCAATTATATTGCTATAATTACTTTCTTATCTATACAAAGAATTAAAAATACCATTTTTTGATAATATTGGTTAATGTTCATTTTTAGCCAAAGCACCCTAGTAAACTGGACAATTCCCTTTAACATGCATGTATGACATCAAAATATAAGGTTTCTATCAACTTTTGAGTCGTCGATCACGAGCGTTAAGCAACCAAGCGCGCGGTCGATGCTCGGATTGGTGACTGAAAATTTAATTTGCATGTATGACATCAAAATATAAGGTTTCTATCAACTTTTGAGTCGTTTCCGGTATACGATAAACTGAAGGGGAGACCATTCCCGATTTTCTATTGTTTACTTTTGGTTACTTCTGTACCAATAATTTTAAGCTCTTTCATTTAATATAAGTACCTATTTAATTTTGTTTTGTTTCTTTTTTAATTTTATTCTTTGTCATTGTTTGTTACACTTAGTTGCATCTAGTCATTGTTTATCGTTTGTTGATAAAGAACTTACCTATGTGGGTATTAGTGTAAACCGATACTAGCATTCCTAAATTAGTAAATACTGTTTTCACTCGATTGGAAGTAATCACACGAAAAATAGAGGCACGTCAAAGATACTGAGCTCAAGAGAGCCCGCTCATTTCATTGTTTACTATCTCGCACGCTATTAACAATATCTTCATATTTTTCCATCGACCTAAATAACGTTTGTAAAGACACACGCAACAACATACTAACGTTAACAATTACATGTGTATATGCAAGACTCGATACACCGAGTGTCATGTTTTCGCTACCAACGACAATACCTAAGGGAAATGCAATAAAAAATAATTGCGGTTCGTAGCAACAATCTGAAGCTTTACGTACGTAACGCTGCTAGCACATTAAGTGCATACTTCATAAGACTACAGCCCAACTATCGACATTGAAGGGACCTTCATCACCCCGTTGATATTAGTATGGTAGTAAGCCACTCCAAACAAAGCGACGTAACTTAATATAAAGCATGTTGGGATGTCCACAAACTTAGGGGCGAGTTTCAAAGACGATCCCTCGAGTCTCCTTTATGCAAATCTGGGTAATTTCTTTGGTGGGAGTCACCGGAGACCCCTTGCTTAGATTGCGTTGACTTTCCAACCGTACACTACCTACGTCTAACTAGTTTACAAGAAACATTAAAACGAATATTATTTAAATGTTTTGCAGTTTCTCTAAATAGTTAGTAACCGCATCTCATTTTATCGGCCTATTACTTCAAAACTCCGCCACGGATTTTGATAGAACTTTCACTATCATTTACAGGTTTATTGTAAAATTTTATTATAAAAATATTTCAGAGTTACATTGTTACAATATTTTACATGTAACTTTAAGGTCTACAAAAAATGATGCAAAGTTATACTTCCTTTAATGCCTGTAAATGCTAAGTATTTTTATCTTTGATATATACAATGTTCGTTATATTCTCTAGATTTACAATATTTTTTGATTAATTATTCTTTATAATGAAATTATTTTTTATTCAAATATGAACATTAAAAACCTGAGATTCAGTTTTAGAGTCTAAATAAAACAAGATAATATAAGCTGATTAAGCTGATTTATAGACATGACGTATTGAATAACAATGACTTTACATATGCAAAAAGGCTCGAATATAATCTATACTAATATTATAAAGCTGAAGGATGTTTGCTTGTTTGGTTGAACTCGCTAATCTCAGGAACATCTGATTCAAATATTTTTTTTTTTTTTAATAATAGTCTATCAATGAAGGCTTTATCAAAAAAGTATCGGGAGTGGATGATTTGTTTATGATTTCAATTTTTTTTGTTGTTGTTAGATTGGCACTATTGTTTCCATTTTGGCGCGGAGTTTTTTTTTTAATAAAAAGGTTAAGCAAATGACTGCGTTCCACCTGATGGTGAGCATAAGTGGAGTCCAAATGCGAAGATAGCTAGTGCGAGAGGTAAACTGCCGCGTTAGCCACCCTCGCCTTGCCGGCCTGCAAGGTGCTTCATCACGCCTCTTTTGAATGACCCAGGATTGTAGGAAGGAGGGAACACGTATGCAGGCAGTGAATTCCATTTCTTGATTGTGCGACAAAGAAACGAGTTGCCAAATATCTTAGTTCACTTTGGAATGGTAGCCACAGTTTGTCGGTGACAATGTAGAGCAGCACGAGTAGTCCTTAAAAGGAAGATGGTGGGATTAGGGAAAAAAGCTCCTCAGAACACTCGCCATGGTAAAGATGGTAGAATGTGCTTGATGATTGGAGAGGCTCATAATTCTATTGCATTAAGTCATTAAATTCAATGCCTACTACTTCATAAACCCTAAACAAGGATCACTGTGGGTTTAACTTTCCATTGCAAATATCAAAATGGATCCTCCTGAGCTCCTTGAAAATTTAGGATTATCCTCTGTAATCTAATGACGACCTAATCTTTTATTTGTTGCTTTTATCGGAATAAATATCAGACGAAGCTTTTTATATGAGTAAGCACATGCATTAATTAATGATATCCTAATACTATAAATGCGATAGTGAGTTTATTTGTTACGCTTTCACGCCTAAACTGAATCTGATGAAATTTGGTATGGAGATAGTTTGAGACCCTAGGAAGGATATAGAATACTTGTTGGCGCGAAAACCAACATTGACACGAGCGAAGCAGCGGGCGATCGCTAGTAAATTTGTAATTAGTAAAAAAAATCTAAGCAAGGCGACTGTTCAGAACTTCAGAAGTGTAGGTAAGCCCCTTTTCAATTGTATCTGCAAATTGTGAAGTGTGAAAATATAATAATGTTTTGCTCTTGTAGGTACAGCTATTTGAGTTCACATATACACTATGAAATAAATGAATGGGTCAGAGCTAATGAGGATGGATATAGCCACTGATTTCCATCCGAGGCTAGTAGTCACTCAAAAACCCACCGGGACAGAGCTCTTTAAGCAGAGAACGACACCGAAGACCAACTAAGAAGTAAAATTAGAGAAAAACTCAAGGCAATCAGCACAACAACTGTAATAATCAATATATATTTGAAAATTTAATGTATGGACATAAATTTAACGCTCACGGTGCGCAAAATTAGGCTTCGTAAATTCAGTAATTCCTTTGCTGGTAATTGCACTGAGTTTTACAGCAAACTTCCAATTGTGTTAAAGAAATTATCTATAAAATTTAAAACTGTTACTAAAACAAAGCTTTCGAAATCCTATTATAGTGTAAAGGATTAACTAAACGACGAAGAAGTTTGGAATTGAATATAACGATACGCCACTATTAATATTAACCAAATTCACAAAATTTCAAATTCACCACAAACCGCCGCCACCACTGTATCGGCAATCATCGGCGAGCGGAAGCTTGAGAAAAAGCCAAGGCTATGAGCCACCAACCGATGCCCGATCCATCCCTCCCCTAAGAGAGGAATTGAAGATCGAGTTACGTATGGGTACTACATTATTGAAGATAACAATTTGACTTAAAGAAAGACTGAATTTTCACTTTTTTCTCGTTTATTTAGGTACATTGATTAGTGAACATAATTAGTCAAAGTGTTATCGCGCTAAATTGTCTAGTTCTTACTTGTAATAGGTATACCTACCTATTTATTTAGTACGCCATGAAACGCCGACAGTTTTCCAAAACTATTGAAAAAGATATACAGAAACAGTGCATTAATAATCAACGAGCGGAAGGCTATAATAATAAATTGATATCAATGACGAGTACAGGTTTAACAAAGAAAACAAATAACACCAAAAGCCACCAAACAATCCTAAGCCGTAATAAAGTTTAAAAGAAACCAACTCAGATAAAGTTACTTTGGTTGAAAACGGAAATTGCGACGAGCAAATGTGAAAAGTTTCCGAATACATAGTCGAGAGGAGAGCCTAGATAGAAATATCATTACCATTTCATGAGTGTGATGTTATAATTTGACATTTTAGGTATAGTTCTTTGCCAATATCTTAATTCAATGCCTTCGAGTATTCATCATCATCAACAGCTTATACAATACCCCACCGAGGGGTTCGAGCCTACCCAACATTAGAGGCGATTAGACCTTAGTCAACCACGCCGTGCGGGTTGGTCGACTTCAAACACAGCCTAAGGATTTCTTCATAGGTGTGTGCAGTTTTCCTCACGATGATTTCCTTCACCATAAAAGCTTCGATTAAACGTACACGTGAATTCAAAATTTGAAAAGACATTGTACTCCACACATTGGTTCGTGGCGGGGTTCGAACCGGTGCCTCCCGGGTGGGATACAACGCCACCAACGCTTCAGCACCTTCGCTTCGAGTATTAATACTCCTCCACCATAAACAAATCATTCATTCCTGATACTTTTTGACTGAATGTACAGTCACGAGCACTATATCATTTCAATAATATCCACTTTTGCCATTTCAGCACCTTTATTTCCTACGCAATAAGAGTCAAATGTGGATACTTGTTAGTTTGATTAATATAGATGCCACGTGCGGTCCAGGTTAAGAGCTTGAAGACATCTTCCAAGGCTTGGTGAATGATTTCGGAGAAATAACGTCTCCTTGTCTCACACCTTTGCGCAATGGGATAGAGTAATGGACGGACATAGTGGCGTTTTCGTACAAATATTTCAACACTTGAATGTAACGGCAGTCTGTTTGGCACCTTTGGAGAATACGTACCTAGCATAGCCCAGGTTTCGATCGAATTGAAGGCTTTTTCGTAATCCACAAACGCCAAGCACATTGGCCAATGATATTCCTTGTTTTTTTTTTGTATAATCTGCCGCAGCTTATTAAATGTGCTCTAAGGTACTGCAGCCTTTTCGGAAAACAGCTGGTTCTGGATGCTGGAATTCGTCAAATCTGAGATCGAGATGGTTCGTAATGACTCTCGAAAACAACAGATATGGCTTAGAAATGAGATAGGCCTGTAGTTCTTCAACAAGGTCTTATCGCCCTTTTCGAAACAGCACCTGGCGGTGTCGCACAGCACTTCTGTTCCATGCCCGTGGCGTCTTGTCCTCAAGTATAACAGAAACAGAATTAAATAACGCTTGAAGAGAATCGGTTTTCCGCCTGTTTTCAGAATCTCTGCTGTAATGCCGTCACCCGGTGCCTTGTTATTTAAAGCTTTTTGAGAGCCATACTTATCATTAAAACTATGCATTAATAATAATGGTGTCAAATTTTAATGCAATATTGTAAAAGAAAATATTATAATATGTTTGTTAGCAGATACATACTAAATATTTTTGTTAAGTAACCTGTATGTAATTAAGATAGACTGCATAATTCATTAAATATTAACAATTATGCATCCGATGCCGAACTAGTACTGTTATCATGCATTTCAGCATACAGTGCCTCTAGCCTCGGATTATTACAAATCAAATAATTGCTATTAACATAGCCAATTTATTTGTTTATGCAAATAATTTATTGCCTATGGTAACTCTGCTGTGTATTCGTGTAATCTATAGAATGTAAGCTATAGAAGTACGATGTAAAAGCCTTCACTGTCTGATTACTGCATTATATTGATAATGAACATGAAAATGAAAATAATAATAGTGTAAGATTTGTTGGTTGTCCTAAAATAAATAATAATATAAATAAATATACTGCTATGACATAATCCGAATAACGTCATATGAACATTACTATTAGAATAAATAGAGACTTAATCAGGACTTAATTTATTGCATTTTCTTTTTTAAATTTGGAGTTGCCAATCATTAACGAAGGAAAGAGTTAAAATTTACGTATAAACTAGCTGTGCCCGCGACTTCGTCCGCGTAGAATTTGCCAAAAAAGGGGCCTAAGTTACTCCTTATTACACCAGCTACCTGCCAAAAAAGTCCCGTCAAAATCGGTCCAGCCGTTTCAGAGATTAGCCGGAACAGACAGACAAAAATTGTAAATAATGTTATTTTGGTGTATGAACCTTATATACTGGGTGTAAAAGACATGAACAGTCAAACGAAAACCACGTATTCTATACATCAAAATAAGACATATTTCAAAAAAAATATTGCTGGGAAATGATTTTTATTTTTTGGTGTTTCAAAAAATTGCAAATTGTACCGCGCAATATAAAGGGCTCAACTCGCACGCAACTCGCAATACCGCGATAATTTTGCTTGACGGCGGCCCCGTTCTTTAGTGTCCGTGCGCATCGAGTGAGCTACATTGAACGCTAACGTTTTGAAGCCATTTTTTGTTATGAAATACTAAAAAAAATGATAATGTTTCTTTGGACAATAATTAAGAAATAACGTATAAATAACGTTTTCATAAAAAAATGAAAAAAAAAATTATGACTTTGACCTTCAATAAAATCGTAACTATCAATTTCCCAGGTATAGTTTAAAGGAAGAAAAATGTTATGACGGTGAGCAGAATACATGGTTTTCGTTTGACTGCTCATGTCTTTTACACCCTGTATGTATATCCATATGCATGTAGTAAAAAACGGTTATTTCATTATTACAAACAGACAGTCCAATTTTATTTATATGTATGTATAGATAGATGTATAGATAAGGAATAATACTTACTAAGAAATGTCTTTGTTTACAAAAAAAAACTTTATTCCACGTCTAAACTAGAATTTTCATCAAATTAACGGTCGGACCACCGAATCCCCAGTCTTACGAATGAAAAAAAAAACTGTTGAAGCAAGTTTTCCGCAACTCACAAATTGATGAATGATTTAAAAAGAGCTTGGAGTCAGACGACGTTCACTAATGACTAGCTGTGCCCGCGCGACTTCGTCCGCGTGGATTTCCCGTTTTTGCAACATTTTTCATTGATGCTCAACTCCTATTAGTCGTAGAGTGATGTTATGGAGGTATATAAGCCTATATCACGGTTTCCTAAACTGTGCGTCGCGACGCCCTGGGGTGTCGCGGTTCTATCCCGGGGGCGGGCGTCGTGAGACGATCCACATAGAATGGCTGTCTAGCTAGCTTAGCGAGCTAGTCGAACGAAAATAAATGTAGACAAAGAAATGTAAGTCGCGATTCGCGAAACTTAAACCCGGTTTTGAGATGCTCTGTTTTTAAAATAAGAAAATACACTGAAAAAAATCGACCGTCCAGCGCGGGCGAAAAAATCGAATAAGCATCTTTACGCTACCGGGACATTGCTTTCGCCGTCGAAATTTGTCTGTGCTACTTTATGTTTTTATGGTAATTTTTTTTCAGTCTTTCTAATTTTAAAATATTTGCGCATTCGTTAACGCCTAAATAATTCAAAAAAGCTATGTTTTTGTAGGTATGTACTTAACTTGGCTGTTACTATAACGGGGGGAGGGCTCGTAAAAATTAGAAAATTCCTAAGGGCGTCACTATGAAAATAAGTTTGGGAAGCTCTGGCCTATAGTGTTCCTCGATAAATAGACAATCATAGAATTTTTCAGATCAGTAGTTCCCCTTTGTAGGATTCTGTACCCAAAGGATAAAACGGGATCCTATTACTAAGACTCATAAATAGAATAAAATAAATACTAATAAATAGAATAAAATAAATATTGAAGGGGTTCCCATAAAATAAGCGTGACTTTTTTTGGTCGATTTTGATAACGGCAACAGATAGACGCTTGAAGTATTCACAGAATATTTAGTTATATTATTCACTTTTAAAATACAACAACAAACGTGTTTTATTTCTCGGTCTTATTCACGATAATAACAGGTAGAAACTTGAAATATTAACAAAATATTTAATTTAAATTTCAAATAATTTTTTGGAGATTTTTGATAAAATCTATGGCACGGAACCCTTCGTTCGCGCGTTCGACTCCTTCTAGGTGGTTTTTTTTTGCAGGCTATCTCTGATGACCTTCTTGAAGTCACCGGGGCTTTTGGCTGTTACTATAACGGGGGGGGGGGCTCGTAAAAATTAGAAAATTCCTAAGGGCGTCACTATGAAAATAAGTTTGGGAAGCTCTGGCCTATAGTGTTCCTCGATAAATAGACAATCATAGAATTTTTCAGATCAGTAGTTCCCCTTTGTAGGATTCTGTACCCAAAGGATAAAACGGGATCCTATTACTAAGACTCATAAATAGAATAAAATAAATACTAATAAATAGAATAAAATAAATATTGAAGGGGTTCCCATAAAATAAGCGTGACTTTTTTTGGTCGATTTTGATAACGGCAACAGATAGACGCTTGAAGTATTCACAGAATATTTAGTTATATTATTCACTTTTAAAATACAACAACAAACGTGTTTTATTTCTCGGTCTTATTCACGATAATAACAGGTAGAAACTTGAAATATTAACAAAATATTTAATTTAAATTTCAAATAATTTTTTGGAGATTTTTGATAAAATCTATGGCACGGAACCCTTCGTTCGCGCGTTCGACTCCTTCTAGGTGGTTTTTTTTTGCAGGCTATCTCTGATGACCTTCTTGAAGTCACCGGGGCTTTTAGTAAAGAAGAGGACCTCGATGGGTCCTCAAGCTTTAAGGTCGAATCACTCCAAAGAGGATTCCTGACCGGTGAGCATCTCCCTCGGAGGAGTCTCTGAACCTATTAGTCTCTAAGGCGTCCGGAATCTGACGGGATCAGTAGTTCCTAAGATAAGCGCGTTCAACTAAACAAAAAACAACACAGTATAGATGCGTGCGTAGTAAGTACTTGATCATTATTTAGCTGCGGAGTTATGTTAAAACTGTAATATCTCTGAAGATATTCATTGAAATCTAATGATGTAAAGAACAATTTTGTACAAAATTAAATACTTGTGATGAATAAAGTATAAATTTTGATAAGGAATAATATGATTTTTACAAAAATACCTTCGCATCTAATGCATTATTTTTGAACAAATTTTATTAACTAAAATAGGTTATAGCGAGTCAACCTTAAGAGATAGATAAATGCTGTCTGGAACTTTTTTTTAGAACTTTTAAAGGAAAATAATTCCGTGATACATGATTTTTGCGTAACTTTAACCGTTTACCCAGCGCACGCAACAAAAGCTCTGAAAATCAAAATTTATTATTTTCCGTTTATTTCAAACTATGATATCTCTTAAGATATTCATTGAAATCAAATGAGGTCATTAACAATTTTGTTCAAAATTAAATGCTTGTGATAAATAATGTATTTATTTTGATAAGGAATAATATCATGCATATAAAAACACCATCGCAGATAAACTTTTGATTAAAAAAAAATTTGATTACCAAAAAGAACGGTTATAGTGAGCCAACCATAAAAGATAAACATATGCTACCGCGGACTTTTTTTTAGAAAATTTAATGGAAAATAATTCTGTCATACATAATTTTTCCGTAACTTTAACCGTTTACGCAGCGCACGCAGGGAAAGCTTTGAAATGAAATATTTTTCTCCCGTTTTTGCAACATTCTTCATTAATGCTCAGCTCCTATTGGACGTACCGTGATGTTATATAGCCTATAGCCTTCCTAGATAAATGGACAATCCAACGGAAAAAGAATTTTTCAATTTGAGTCAGTAGTTGCTGAGATCTTAGGGTTCAACCAAACAAACAAACAAACAAACAAACAAACAAACAAAATCTTCAGCTTTATTATTAGTATATAGATTTCGAAACCCATTAAACTTCGCACTCTACAATGGTAACATCGATATCTATGGCTATACGCTGTTAATGTAACTTTTTCTTTACGTTTTGAGGTCACAGTACTATAAAGAAGTTTCGGCTTACAGAATGTAATTAAAACGCCTTTGATACTGAGCGATGTGAACATTTTTTATACTGTTTTCGAGACCACTTTTCTTTGAATTAAGTCTTGTTGGCTTAGAGAATTCCGTAACAAAATTTTTACAATTAATGCAATATAAATATCTTCTTAAACTTATGCCCGTGACTTCATCCGCGCAGGATTAGTATAAATTATGGCATATATGCTATTCTGATCTATGAGCTATATTATTGTAAAGTTTTATTAAAATCCAGTAAGTTTTTTGTGAAAGAGTAACAAACACATCCATCCATACAAGCTTTCGCGTTTAAAATGTTAGTAGGATATTTGTTTATTTATTTATAATGGGAACACTGTGAATCAATATAAGACACAATTAAGTATACCGTAAACAACTCAAAACAGTAATCCAGACTTACAACCTTATTCATAAACACTCAATAAACCTATTTTAGTTATTACCTTGTTAAAAAGTATTTTGTCTCATTCATCTTGTGCCAGAGTGACACAGGAACAATTTGTAACTCTCGAATAAATTCACTTGTTTTTATGAATAAGGGGGTTAGTATACACAACATCTATACTAATAATAAAGCTGAAGAGTTTGTTTGTTTGTTTGTTTGTTTGATTGTTTGATTGTTTGTTTGTTTGTTTGTTTGTTTGTTTGTTTGTTTGTTTGTTTGTTTGGTTGAACCCTAAGATCTCAGCAACTACTGACTCAAATTGAAAAATTCTTTTTCCGTTGGATAGTCCATTTATCTAGGAAGGCTATAGGCTATATAACATCACGGTACGTCCAATAGGAGCTGAGCATTAATGAAGAATGTTGCAAAAACGGGAGAAAAATATTTCATTTCAAAGCTTTCCCTGCGTGCGCTGCGTAAACGGTTAAAGTTACGGAAAAATTATGTATGACAGAATTATTTTCCATTAAATTTCCTAAAAAAAAGTCCGCGATAGCATATGTTTATCTTTTATGGTTGGCTCACTATAACCGTTCTTTTTGGTAATCAAATTTTTTTTTAATCAAAAGTTTATCTGCGATGGTGTTTTTGTATGCATGATATTATTCCTTATCAAAATAAACACATTATTTATCACAAGTATTTAATTTTGAACAAAATTGTTAATGACCTCATTTGATTTCAATGAATATCTTAAGAGATATCATAGTTTGAAATAAACGGAAAATAATAAATTTTGATTTTCAGAGCTTTTGTTGCGTGCGCTGGGTAAACGGTTAAAGTTACGCAAAAATCATGTATGACGGAATTTTTTTCCTTTAAAAGTTCTAAAAAAAAGTTCCAGACAGCATTTATCTATCTCTTAAGGTTGACTCGCTTTAACCTATTTTAGTTAATAAAATTTGTTCTAAAATAATGCGTTAGATGCGAAGGTATTTTTGTAAAAATCATATTATTCCTTATCAAAATTTATACTTTATTCATCACAAGTATTTAATTTTGTACAAAATTGTTCTTTCCATCATTAGATTTCAATGAATATCTTCAGAGATATTACAGTTTTAACATAACTCCGCAGCTAAATAATGATCATTATTTAGTTGATCGCGCTTATCTTAGGAACTACTGATCCCGTCAGATTCGGACGTATTAGAGACTAATAGGTTCAGAGACACCTCCGAGGGTCACCGGTCAGGAATCCTCTTTGGAGTGATTCGACCTTAAAGCTTGAGGACCCATCGAGGTCCTCTCCTTTACTAAAAGCCCTGGTGACTTCAAGAAGGTCATCAAAGATAGAATGCAAAAAAAACCGCCTAGAAGGAGTTGAACGCGCGAAAGAAGGGTTTCGTGCCATAGATTTTATCAAAAATTTCCAAAAATTATTTGAAATTTAAATTAAATATTATGTTAATATTTCAAGTTTCTACCTGTTATCGTTAATAAGATCGAGAAATAAAACACGTTTGTTGTTGAGCCCCCTTAAATATTAATTTCATTTTGATTTAATTACTTATTTTAAAAGTGAATAATATAACTAAATATTCTGTGAATACTTCAAGCGTCTATCTGTTGCCGTTATCAAAATCGACCAAAAAAAGTCACGCTTATTTTATGGGAGCCCCTTCAATATTTATTTTATTCTATTTATTAGTATTTGTTGTTACAGCGGCACCAGAACAGCCGGACAGCGGAGTCTTAGTAATAGGATCCCGTTTTACCCTTTGGGTACAGAATCCTACAAAGGGGAACTACTAATTCAAATTGAAAAATTCTATGATTGTCTATTTATCGAGGAACACTATAGGCCAGAGCTTCCCAAACTTATTTTCATAGTGACGCCCTTAGGAATTTTCCAATTTTTACGAGCCCTCCCTCTGTTATAGTAACAGCCAAGTTAAGTACATACCTACAAAAACAAAAACATAGCTTTTTTGGAATTATTTAGGCGTTAACGAATGCGCAAATATTTTAAAATTAGAAAGACTGAAAAAAAAATTACCATTAAAACATAAAGTACTTTAGTACCGACAAATTTCGACGGCGAAAGCAATGTCCCGGTAGCGTAAAGATGCCTATTCGATTTTTTCGCCCGCGCTGGACGGTCAATTTTTATCAGTGTATTTTCTTATTTTAAAAACAGAGCATCTCAAAACCAGGTTTAAGTTTAGCAATCGCGACTTACATTTCTTTGTCTACATTTATTTTCGTTCGACTAGCTCGCTAAGCTAGCTAGACAGCCATTCTATGTGGATCGTCTCACGACGCCCGCCCCCGGGATAGAACCGCGACACCCCAGGGCGTCGCGACGTACAGTTTAAGAAACCGTGACATAGGCTTATATACCTCTATAACATCACTCTACGACTAATAGGAGTTGAGCATCAATGAAAAATGTTGCAAAAACGGAAAATCCACGCGGACGAAGTCGCGCGGGCACAGCTAGTATTATATAATAGTTCAACTGGCAATACAAGCACAGGTTTTAAAGAAAAGTTCATAACAACTTGTTGCAGTTGGTTGCGCTTTTTTACCCGACTATGGTGAAGTCAAAAGGAAGGGTTATGATTTTAGCAGTCTTTGTATTACTTATGTATGTTTGTCTTTGCGTATGTTCCACCGTAGAGCCCAAGCTCCTCCGATGTTGATTAATAAGTTGTCAATCGATTCGTTATTGTGGTCCGTGTAGCATAGGCTACATTTTAACCAACTTTAACCATAGAAGGATTCGATTTTACCTTGTCAACCCCGATTTAAACCGATTTCAATCCTATCTTTTTACCATATTCGGGTAGCGCTGTTTTAAAATTCGGAAAAAAAACACTCAGTTTATCAGGATTTTCGTCACAACTTGCAATTGTGGACAAAACGCCTTTTTCCACAACTGCTAATCACACGCAGCCTGTTGATTTTCTGAAAAATAAAACCTAGGGAAGTAAATAACACTATCACATAAATCGCAGTCAAAAAACAAAATAAAAATACAATATTGTATCGCTAAGTAAGATTTCCTTGTACTTAGTGGTACCACCAACACAAAGACTTTAATATGCTCCGTGCACCAACACCATGGCATGGTAAGCATCTGTAGACCACCGTTAGCTTGTTCGCCACCCTATTTTTATTATTTGGTCAATTTGGGGCTTTTTGCGTCACTGCGACCTATGAACATCTATTGTGAATAACCTCCAAGTCCTATTGAGGCCTTACATGCACTCATTAAGCCGGGTACCCACTATCTAAAAATGATAAGATATTCCCAGCTTGGATTGTGTCCATACAATGTGTCTCCCCAAATGTCGACTCTTTTTGTGGATGAGAGAGCACAGGAGCCACCCTTAATACCCGTATTAATAATAACAATCATTTTTATATATAATAAGATCTAGATAATTATTTTTTTAAGAAACAGTAAATTTTTGCGTTACTATTGGTCCACGTGATCAACATAAAGTCCGATTCACACAAACGCCACAAAAGACGGCTTGTATGATAAATGTGCCATGAACACATATTGTTAGAGCAGTATATAATTCACGTATCTGCAGAAAGTTCATAAGAAGGAAGTGACGATGACACTTTTTAAGATTACAAGAATTATATAATAATTATTTGATTTATTAGTTTTAGTGCATAAAATAACAATATAGTTAATAACATGACCCATCTCACTCTGTCAATATCGGAAATATGCTAGAGACATATTCAGTATTCGTTTGTTAAGAGATTATAATTACTCTATTCTACTTGAAAATAAGCAGTAGCTGAGTCCAAATACAAAGTTTAGTCAGAGTAGCCAGCGGAGTAGCCGCTCGAATCTGGAGCACCTGAACTGTGTAGTACCTCCACCCTACAGAAGACCACAGTAAATAACAGTACATTTTTGTGGTGTTGTTCTGATGATGAGAAAGGTGTAGGGGACTAGGCTCCCTTCCGACACGGACGCCCTAGGGACGCTAGGCGGTCGAGAGACTCCCCACAGAGATACTCGGTCACCCAGTAATCCCCTAGGAACGTTCGACCTACAGGCTTGAGGACCCTCCAAGGTCTTCGCCTTCTTAAAAACCCGGTGACGCAGAAAATGTCATCAGAGACAATCTGCAGTAGACAATAAAAAAAAACGGGAGTGGTCTCCCCTTGACTTTCTCGTATACCGGAAACGACTCAAAAGTTGATAGAAACCTTACAATTTGAGGTCAGACGCATGCATGTTAAATTTTGGGCACCCATCCGAGTACCGACCGCGCACTTGGTTGCTTAACTTTCGTGAATGATGACTCAAAAGTTGATGGAAACCTTATATTTTGATGTCATACACGTATGTTAAATTTGGTTGCAATAAGTTTAAGCATGCTCGAGTTATCGTGCTAACGCACAGACACACACAGACATAATTTAAAAAAAAAATTTTGGACTCAGGGAGGTCCAAAACGTGTAAATCCTTGACCGTCAAAATGTTGAGGTCGAATTTTTTGACGATTACAAGACTTCCTCTATACTATGTATAAGAGAAAGTAAAAAGGGACTGGGATTGGTAGCGCGCGGTTGTCATTTCAGTTTTGCAAGCGTCTATAGGGTACAGTTACTTACCACCAGGCAGGCTGTATGCTTGTCTGCTAAGTAATTAACATAATTATGATAGCTATTTTTCTTTTACAAATTCATATTTCGGAAACAAATGGCAATAACCGCAAATTAATGTTACTATATGACATTCATAACACAACTATAGCATATTATTCACGATAAGTACGAATCATAACATTAATTTATTAATTACTTAAATGAGCGGCGTGCTTAATTGATTTTTCACTGTATTTCAGTTTCAACAGAAAATATCTGAGTCGATGTTTAAACGCGATGATGGTGCAGCGTGTTCATTTTAATGACCTAGCTGTTTAAATTCCATCGATCGAGCTCTGATACACAATGGCATTCACTACTTCGTTGTTATCAATGGTATTATTTAAAATGTCATTTATTTTTATATTTAAAAGCTTAATCACGATGTCGTTACATTTAATGTTGGCAACATTCAGTGCATTTTATATTTTTGGCAATACTGCACGATTCTCGTGTTACTGTAGTATTATGTTGCCAGGCAGTTGTATGTAACACATTCGTTTAAGCAATAACGCATTTCATAGGTTTCAAAGCGTATGTTAAAATTTCCAGTTTTTTCTTTTTGGTTTTCCTACTCTGCTAAATTTTGGGGTCAATGCAGTATCTTCAGGCGGCATACCAATATAATATCTTGATATCATTTTGGTATGCCGCCTGTCTGACTACAACTGTCCTCGGGAATGACTGCTATGTGTGCCAAATAAATTATTTTTTTCTCTCTTTTTTGGCAGCATCACAGAACAATACCAGCTTAAAGTGCATTCCAAAGCACGGAGAAAAATCGAGAGTAGCTTAGTTTTATTGTGCAAGGAACGGACGACCACGTCACCTCTTCAACCAATCAGTTGTTTACAGTTTACTAGCTGACCCAGCAAACGTTATTTTGCCTTACAAAAATGATTAAATTACTAAAATGGCTATAAAAAAATAGGGGTTGGTGATAAAAAAAGTAAAAATTTAGGGTTGTATGTATTTTTAATGCCCAATAATAAAAAAATAAAAACAAAAAATTTCGTCCAAAAATTAAAAAAAAAATATTAAGGGTGAACAACCCCTATTACTTAGGGGTATGGAAAATAGATAGTAGCCGATTTGCAGACCTACTGAATACGTATACAAAGTTTCATGAAAATCGGTCAAGCCGTTTCGGAGGAGTACGGTAACTAACATTGTGACATGGAAATTTTATAAAAGATTTTTATAAAACAAAGCACTACAGGCTAAAAAGGAGGCCCTAATTTTTTATTTGTCAAGCTCATCGGTGATTTAGTAAGCAGAATAATTCTTTGCCCTGGTCTTTACTAGGAATATTTCTACCGTGAAACGCCTGTTTAAGTGGGAAGCTGTTGATGAATAACTTATTCAATGGCCTTATAGTAGGAGATCCGAACCTATATCGACCTTCACCGAGCTGATAATAGAATGAAACATATTTTATTATTAATTTATTTATTCATTTTTTTAAAAAAATCATTTTTCAAAAAATAATTAAAAATAGTCTGTCCAGGATTTTTTTAGACAACCCATTTTTAATATATTTTCTAATATACTAAATTAATAATAAAATATGTTTCATTCTATTATCAGCTCGGTGAAGGTCGATATAGGTTCGGATCTTAGACTATTAATAACATTATCGTAACCCGGACCCTAATCTACAGTTATAAAGACCCCCAACAGTTTGAAACCATTATTTTCTCATATCCGAGAGTCGTATTATCTAGTTTAAGACTTATAGAAGTTCAGAGTCACTTCAGAGCTCATGTAAAATTGGCAAGGAAAAGCAATGTTCGCTGCAGATAGTAATAAAAGTGTCAGAACTTTTCCGTGTTTCGGAAGGCACGTAAAGATGTTTATTTCGGTTGCTATCACAATAGAGATGCTGATAGTTCAGGATACTCCTTGAATTCTGTTTGAGTTTGAAGTTAGACGTTTTTGAAATAAACTTACTATTTTGAATAAAATTAGTTCATATTAATTAGATTGGTGGATGGAGTATAAGGTGATCAATACCCCTTTGCTGATCCATTAGTCGCCTTCTACGACACCCGTTGGAGGATATGGGGGTATGCTATTCTACTCTGCCGGCATCACATGGCTTATTTTTGACAATTGTCATCTAATTTATTATTCATGTTTGTTCGTTATTTAGTATAAAAAACTCAAGTTCTCAAATTGTGTTAAATAATTGATATCAGTGTGGCATGGAAATTATTACAATATCTAATCTATTTGAAATGGAAACAAGGAATATGAATAAAATCTACTGCCTAATATAACTCATACGTAAGAAGCCAGGGGCTTAGCTAATAGGAAATCGGAGACAATGGAGTAATGTCCGAACAAAGCTGACTCGTGGCCAAAGGCACGATAAGGCGCCAACAGCGGCGACACGAGATACGAGTGGTATGCTCTACTGAGCACAAACTTGTGGGAGCAGATATTGCAGTAATTTAAATTTATTTTGAACATTTTCCCAGATAGTAGCGATTTAAAGGTTGCATGCGTATGTTTTGGCAGTAGTGTATCCTGCGTTTTATTCTTTTATTACACTCTTTTGCTTAGAATCATAACTGCAAATACTAAATGGGCGACAAAAAATCATTAATGGGCGAATAACAAATGATTAGTCGCCCATTTAGTATTTTAGTCGCTCATTCTGGATTTTTAGTTGCTCGGTTTATTATTTTCCTTTTGTTTATCTTCCGATATTTCAAATACCGGAAAAAGAAAATGGATGTCGAACAGACATGTGTTACTGTTTCTAACAATATTGTTGTGTATTCTTTCAATGGCGTTATTAACGATGGTTTATTTATACATGCATCTTTGTCAACAATTGCAGCTTAATATGTAGTACTATTTGAACTTAATTTTAAGCTATAGGTAAAGTAACTCAGTTCGCGATCAATACTCGGATGTTTGAATAAAATCTTGATTATAGGAACTTCAATTCGGGGCTTAAAACTTCTTTCTTCTGTCTTCTATTTTCAAAACCAGACTTATCATACGAGCCCAATATTCGGCACATTTTTTATATTACCGTTGACCGTTGCCTTCCTTACTTTTCCAAACCTTGCAAGGCAAAAGAACTGTAGTATTTTCTATCCCTCCCGTTGATAAATATAATATAACGCTTCGTCGTGTAAGCATTCTCATAATCAATTCAGTATGTCAGGATATCATATTATTATTATTTAAATCAAATCCACTTTTTGTCGAGTGTACTGACCACAGAAAATGTACACATGACAGTAGCAATAGGGTTATGTGCATTGATGCATTGGCACGGCACTGATACGTCCGGCGTCCGGCACAGACGCCCGGGCGATAATCTCTGTCCGGGGACGGTCGGCACGCTGATCATTTATTTGTTCATGCTTTCACAGATTAATTGATTAATTTATTATATTTTCAGTGTTAATTTGCGTGGCATCATCCATATTTATGGTTGAAATTTTATCGTTGGCTACGAAAAGTAATTACTGTTCAGTTGCTTTTATAAATCAAGGACGTAGAGCTAGCAATTATTAATATTGTCTCCTAAAGCAAGCTGTACTCTCCAACAAATTATTTACATACAGCTAGAAGTATCTCCTCAATCAGAGACAACTGAGTTATGAGCACTAATACACTAATTCCGTAACTGTAAAAGTCTTACACAATATTTGGACTCAGTACGGTATCAAACCCTTTAACAGACAAAGCGTACTACAGCAGCTAGAGGTCATTGTACTTACAAAATTTAAGATTAGAACACTCTTTTGTATTTAAATGTACTAAGAGTCTACAAAACATAGAAACAACAAACTTTGTCTACACTAGACACGGTATACCTCCTAGGCGTTCAGCATCCAAAATGATAACATTTTAGTACCTTGTAATAATCATTATTCATACATAATGGTGACAACTATTACTGCAAACGCGCTGAGGTTGTTATGACATGGTACTAAAGTGGTTGATCTACTTCTGCTCTGATGCCGACCATAGTATGGTAAATTAACTGTACAGCAGATGACTTTTACAACGCACATCCAATCACAGAGCATTGACAATGAAAGTCATAAGTTTAAATAAATATAATAATGGTAATAATAATGTACTTCTGGACACGGCCCGTATAGTGGGGAGGTTCCTGTCTCTGGATCCTTAACCACCGGTAGCCGGGACCCTGATCTTTGTACCGATGGGGGACTGCAATTTTGTATTTTTAAATGTTTTATTCTTAGTGTTATCTATACATTGTACAAATTTAATATTAAGAAATATAATGTTGTTATGTATTTTAAATGTAATAAAGAGGATAATAATAATTTATTTCATCAACTTAGGTCTACTTTTACATTACAAACCTCACTTTTACATTACAACAGTCATTAGAAACCTCTTTTTAAGCAAAATTATGCTTGTATTAGAAGATTTCGCTCTTCATTACAAAACATTTCATTTTAAGTTGTGAAACTGACAATAAAATTTAAAATTTACTAGAAAACATGCAATAAAATTAACATTAAGAAATAAAAAACACTGATTTTACATTTTTTGATAAAGTAGGTAGGTACTAACTAATATATTATAATAATAAAAAGCATTTTTGGCTCAGCTTTAGAAAGAGGTACCTTATAGACTAGCTTAATACTTATTGTATAGATAGACGCACTATAGACTAACACATTAATTGCAATTTCATTTATATAAATGGTCAGATAAAATATTCCAAAATTACATAGAAATTTACTTCGAAAATATTTTTTCAAATAGTTTGGCAGTTGTTGTTGTGTTAAAAATTATATCGATAATAGTAAAGCAAAAGACCTTATTTCATTCAGCCACAACAAAGCAATAATTAGGTAGGTATAGGTTAGGTTAGATTGGTTTAGGTTAGGTTAGACTTGCGACCTATACGCGCGAGCCGAGCGAGCGTAGCTCGCGTGTCGCGGCAGCGGCCGGCGAAACGCCAGAAACGACTTTTTCACATTTTATTGAAGGACTTTTAGATGTCTTTTGGGTTTTTATGATGCAATTAGGATTTTTTTTCTCATTTTATGTCAATTTTGCAGAAGTTAGGAGGTAAAAACAGTTCTGTGTTTCTTGATGATATAATAGTATTTTGAATTTTCATATTTAGTTTTTTTAATCTATGCAATTTATATAAAAAAAATGTGTAGGAGCGTGTTAGCAGCCTCCCCCCTCTTTTTCCCACCACCCCAAAAAGGCGATAAATTTGGTACTTCTTTCTAAAGTGCTTCCGCATTCTTAAGTAAATGAGCGCCAGCATTAAAATATGGGGTTAATTATTAACAAAATTCAGTACATAATTCTTATATTTTTGTCCTATTAAAATGTAATTTCATACCATACCATATGCAAAACCTCAGATATGATCTGAGTGCAACACAAAACCACTTTGATTTATTCGATTCCAGACTGTCTGGTCTAAGCTCTAGCAAAATTAGAATGGACGCAGCCTAAAAATAAATGTGAACGACGTAAGATTACAGTTTTCAAGACGAAACACATTTCGTACAGCTAATCGCTCCAATTTACAGTCTACCCACGTTCCTCGGAGAGAATGAACAACTTTCTTCTAGACTTATGATTGTAACATATCTTTAAAAGCCCTCGAATGTATATCATTTTTACTACCAATGGAACAATTTGAGAGTAAATGATAGCCCGCGATTTTTCCTACTGTTTACTAATATCATTAGATGCACGTCACTAATTTATTTACTTCATATTGTTTTGCTTGTAATTTCATTATCAACAGCTCATATAATGTCCTTACCAAGGGGCTCGAGCCTACCCCACATTAGGGGCGATTAGGCCTTAGTCAACCATGCTGGCCAAGTGCGGGTTGGTCAACTTTACTGACAACCTAAGAATTTCTTCATAGGTGTGTGCAGGTTTCCTCACGATGTTCTCCTTCACCGTAAAAGCATCAATTAAACGTACATATTATGAATTCAAAATTTGAAAACACATTGGTACGTGTTGAGGTTTGAACCGGTGCCTCCCGAGTGGGAGACAACGCCCTTACGTACGCCCTTATACGCTTTTAATTTGTCTAGCTCTTATTAAGAGTATATTGATCGATAGAGACCACGTTAGTAGAAAGCGCAACCCACATTGCGTTATCTACTACATTTCTACTTAGGATCAGATGCACATCACATGAAAAATGGTTTTCATCTAAAAGAATTTTATAGTGCATGTGCATTATAATTAGAGTGTAGAATATGTCAGTGAATAAAAAATACAATAATAGTATTTTTATAGGCATACTGTTGAATGACGACTGTGCGAAGGTCTATTGGCGAAACACCTAAAATAAAATACTAATCATATATTACAGCAGCTTAAATCGTGATTCAGTAAATTCAATAGCATTGAACGGATACTATTACTTACGATGACTAGATTTTATAATTGATAATCTTTATAAATTTATTTTGCGGGATGTTAAAGTTAGGGCATTTTCCTAATTGTGAAAAAGTCTGTTTTGTATTTTTTGTAACAATATTTTTTAAATTATTTTCTACTTTATTGATATTATAAATAAGGTAAAGTAAAAAAATCAAAATAATTTCATACAGTACAACTAGAGCTTAGTATGGTTTACCGATAAAAGTTTTGCCGAAATTACGAGTAATTTTTTTAAAATAATTGTAGTAAACTAAAAAAGTAATAGTAAAAGATTATTTTCGAATACTTATATTGCGTCTTTCGTTACGCAAACAGCTTTAGTCAATTAGAACATGCACAACACCATAGACACTTTTTAAAGCTTTCCTCTCTTAAACACTTTTTTTTTGTGCTATGTGGTTGTAACATAACCCGGGTGGTAAACAGCCACCGTAGTAGCCTATAGACATTTACAACAAAGACGTGACACTCACGCGTTGCCAACCCTAATGCCATTTCCTACTCCGTGAAGCTCAGGCGACCATTATCGCCTCACGCACTAAAAATGAACCCCCCATCCGAGTACTTAAATTTAGAATAGGCCTTTAGCGAAAACCGAAGCTCAAGATCATCAATTCAAACTTATCTATAGATACAATTATTCAACTACCATCATAATGTGGAGTTCCCAGCGAACCTTTGTCTGTAATCGAAACACTAAGCCGAAGTGATTTAAGATTATGGTGTGGGATAATAGCGTTCATTTTCGTTTCCACTCAGTACAGGTGCGATGGCCAATTTTTCTTAAAATCGTGAAATTTATTGTCCATGTAATTCCACTCATTAAGCTAAATTAGGCTCGTTTAAGATAGGCCTGTCTTAATGGAATAATGAGTTCGCAATTGTTTTTTTTAAGCAAGCAGGTAACACGGAAGTAGATTAAATATTGTTTTAACCCATTAACGCCCAAATGAAAACCACCTTTATTTTTTTTGTTTTAATGATATTTGTTGTATTATTAGGGACAAAAGAAAAGGTATTTAAAGAAAAATAGAACAAAAAAGAAATATGTATTGAAATATAGGTATGTACTCGGCCGGGTACACTGGGCGGATTAATAGTGAAATTGTCCGAAGCAAGGTCTTTCTACACATAATGTTTTCACACATTTTTTAAACACATTCACACATTTTTTAGTTCTATTTACTCGTATTTTGCTTGTAGCTCTGAAGCCTAAGGACCGGAGATCAACGAATAACTGATATTTTGTGAAGAAATTGTCAAAATAAACGATATGTTCACTAGGAATTACGGACATTTTGTCCAGAAGAGATTTCACCACTCTTGCGCCTAGAGGATTATCAGCTACTTCGTTAGTCTTGCCCCAATACACATCGAATGCATAACAGTATCCATCTGAACTTGTGGCTGCCCAAAACCGATATCCGAATCGTACAGGTTTACCCATTATAAATTGTTTTTCGGGGTGACGGCCGATGTATTTTATCATGGATTCATCTATACTGTATAAAGTTCTATAGATATATTCTCATGAAAAATTCCCGATTGGCAAGAGTTTTTCTGTATTTCTTCACACAAAGGTCTCATCTTGAAAAGCTTATCGGTGGAACCTTCAGCTTATGAGTTATCTACGAAATGAAGATTACGTTTTATCTCCAAGAATCGATTCCGTGACATGCAATTTGATACTATAGGAACTCCAAGGTCTTCATCCAAACTCCAATAAGCACATTCAGTTGGTAGTACAGGAGTGAAGGCTTTCAATTTTTCTACGACCACTTTTTGCATATACTGGCTTCATCTTCCTCCACATAGGTTTATTTGATTGAATATTTCTGGATCGTTTCGAAGGCCTTACATAATTTGACAAAGGCTAATCGGCACTATCACGGACCAGTCTGAAACATCATGATTGGGACAGCGTGGTATGACTTCTACAGTTCGTGGAACTTCTCTAGGAAGATTAGAAGAAACCAAATCATCATCGTTCCCTTCTTCTTCGTCACTTACAATAGCAGGTTCCGGAGGCCCCAGTAGGACATCATATTCCAAATCATCATTTTCATCTGCAAATATAGAATCGATGTCTTCCTCCAGCTTAGCATAGCTATTTTGGCTTGTGAAGACACGACGGTTCGCCATTGTTGAATAATCAAAATAGCTGATAAAAATATAAATTTGTTATACATATCTGACCATTGTACTCAGCCGAGTACAGTGGAATAAAGTGAATCAAAATGTAAAAATATCGAAATGAAATTCATCAAAAACAAGAGATAATAACAAAATAAAGAGTAAAAAATTGTTTGTATCAAATTTCTGTTAAAAAAAATTCTATTTTGTAATAAAAATTCATTGTTGAAACTTACCATATAAACTTTCTTTGCAATCCGTATTTGACAGTGGCAAAAGTGACATTTATTTTCGCGCTACACTAAACTTTTTTATTTTATCAGACGGGTTAACCATCTGGTTATGAAATAATGAATTATTTGAATGACAACCATAGATTATAAAAACTAAATAATACTTTTTGTAGTTGTACTCGCGCGAGTACAGAAGGCGTTAATGGGTTAATAAAGAATTGCGTGGGTTGGGTCGGTGGAGTTTAAACTACTTCTGTCAAGGTTGTTCGTTGTTCCTTTTATAATACATAGATAATATCTAACGAGATATTTCAGAAGAAGAAACTATCGTGTAAAATGCTTGTATGTCAGAATTTACTCTTATGCTGCGGCCGCACACAACGCGATGTCGCGAATATTCGCGTTATCGCGATGTGTCTAGCCAAGTATTCGCGCATACTTCGGCACTTCGTGCGAAGTCGCAAGGACATCGCGCCGTTGTCGGTAAACTGGCGCACATCAAAGCGTTTTTATCGCGATGTCCTTCGCTTGCGTGGCCACACTTCGTGGTCTTCAGTCGGCGCACAGACATCGTGTGCATCGGACGTATTGGTCTAAATTAGTTTTCTACCATGGATTGGAATAACGACAGGATTTTAGAACTTATTAGCAATTAGGAGTGTGAGTCAATATTGTTGAGCCTTGCTTTTTTCTTAAACAATAATTCCTGATAGAATAAAAAATAATTGCCTTAAAATATAAGCCGACCGCGGCGTCCATTTTGTTTTTTGAGTAACATCGCGATCACATCGCGACAGACTTTACAGCGCGCAATGTGTGGCCATGCACATTCGCGGTAGGCCGAAGGCGAAGATTATCGCACGAATGTTATCGCGATGTGTGCGGCCGTAGCATTACAGCCGTCATTCCAACATGCATACTCCTTTATGCGCCAACAAAGGAGTATGCATGTTGGAATGACGGCTGTAAGAGTAAATTTGAATTGTAGTACTTAATTAACTTTCATTAAAAAGTAAAATATTTTGACGTAAAACTATTTTATAACTTGTATACTAACCCCGAATTATTTTATGAAAAATTTTATGCATAATAATACAAAATTATCATTATCTATTAAGTTAATACATTTTTATGATTGAAAATTCATTCGATAAGACGCTTGTTCATAATTAAAATCTTATTAATTTTTATTACACCTTAAGAATATTGGCGAAAAAAGTATGGAGTCTTAAGGGAGCGATACTTTTCTTTAGAAGCTTTCTGGGAATAAAACAATTGTAATTTGGAACAATACTTCGAAAGATTGATAGGGTTTTCAAAACTTCAAATATAGATTTACTATACTCAAAAAACTTTGCCTCTTGCATTCATGCCTGTGAACAGGTGCCGCCAATGAGACCTGGTCATCTCATGTTTTCTTGAACTTTTTATTTTTATTTGATGTAAATGGTAGACAATATAGTTATTTATTCTTAGATGGATAATTGTATGACACATGCTATTAATAGGATTTTTTTTTGTGTTATGTATGATATTGTGTTAATAGCTAATGTATTAGGTATTGGATTTATTTTTTGGTATGCCACACATTGTATTCTTATAGTATTCGTATATTTATTAACCAGTGAATCATAAACGTACGCTTAGCACCTAAATTGTAAGGAATCTATCTAACATTAACACAAAATGGTGGTGGGTATCAAAGGTTAAATTAATTAGTTCATTAATATGATTAATTGAATTTATATAGAAATGCTTTTACAAGATAAATTATTATTATAAATGAGCCAAATGCGTGGGAGTAATAACTGCCCAAAATTTACGCATGTAAAATTGTAATTTGAATTTTCTTATTATTATCTATTGACCTGTAATGATGTTTTGAAATCATTACCAAATTGTAAGCTGTGGAGTTTCTTTCGCCATTTCTTTTCCATATCAGCATAATAATAATTATTTCGTCCCGAAATGGTGGTAGGGTTTTGACGATTTAAAAGTACTTAGCAAAGTCCATTTAAATAAAAAGATTTTCATTTCATTTCATATCACCTGATGTGAAGTGGTGGTAAGGCTGAAAATGGTGATGAGCCGGTTATAAAGCTTCAAACACTGGCTGACTAACTATCTTATTAGTAACTAACGGAACGAGAAAACATGTTGTCAAAACTGTTATTATGGTAACTTTGATAAAATTGTAGTAGCATACCAGGCAGACTTTGTATAAGCCCAACTACCAGTGGGTCTTGTAGATATAAGCAGTACCATTGTACAAATTGTCTGTCTAATTTTGTATCCTTTCGTAATTGCGTTAGAGTGTACTATCGCGGGCACACGTGCTTGAACACCAATAAGGTCAAAATACCTTGCGCACTCGTAGTAAAACGTAGTAAAATACTATAGAAATCAGATTGTACACGTCAAAGGAAACTCATTTTGTAATTAATTAAAGACCGGAAGAGCACCACCGTACATTTTTTGTAAAAGAAAAATATGTATTCAATAATAGTATATAGGAATATATTATTAAAAAATTTGTGGTAATAAAACTCAGGTGGTAATAGAACTAGAGATTTAATTCTGATGATCTAACCACTCGAGCACGGATGCGTTGAATTTAGGTGCTGAGTAGATTTATTTTTTATTTTTATTATTTTTCTTACATACTACTTCATGGTCAAAAGAAGAAGGAAAGAATAATCTGTAGACTCTTTAGGGCAAGAGGCCAAGAAGTGACTCCAAACTGCGAGCACTCCTGATACTGTCAGGAAGAGTATTCCACAACCGGACAGCATGAACAGAAAAGGAATAGGAAAATATGTGTAGTTAGAATAGAATAGAATATAACTTTATTGTAAATACATCAACCAGTTCACATTTATGTTATTGAAAACAAAACAAAAAACAAGATTTGTACAAATGACGACTTTATCGCTAAGAGCAATCTCTTCCAGGTAAGATTTGAAAAAAAAATTACTTAGAACTCGAGGCAAGATGGCCATGTATCTGTTATCTTATTCCTTCACTGCTCCCAATTTATTTGCGGTCGCTTCAATGTGTCTGCGCTGCTATAAGTTATGACATAAATTTATGACCTGACCCGCTTGACATTAAAACTCTTAGGTAATGCAGTTCATTAGACGGGCAGCCTTGGGACGGTCTCAGTGTAGTTGCGCTCACGTGCGCAGATCCCGAGCCGTCCCCCAATAGCGCACTGGAGGTCAGGCCGGGGAGGATGTTTAGTGGGTATGGAGGGAACGCCTTTACCTCGAGTCCCACATATCCCCTGCGGTTGGCACCACCCCGCAGGGACGATGTATTTGACCTCCCCGTCAAAAAAAAGGTAATGCTGTTTAAAGAGGGTTTACTAGGTATCGCGCGAATAACCCCATGGTGGTCTCCAATGGGTGCACAAACTCCTTGGCTGGGTCTTTAAGCTTTCTACTTTAACGAGACCCGCGGGATGTGAAAGGATAGTCCTATATTGAATATATAATATTCATTTTAGTTTCCAGTAGGTATAAAGCTAATATACAGGGTGTAAAAGACATGAGCAGTCAAACGAGAACCATGTATTCTGCTCACCGTCATAACATTTTTCTTCCTTTAGACTATACCTGGGAAATTGATAGTTACGATTTTATTGAAGGTCAAAGTCAAAATTTTTTTTTTCTTTTTTTTATGAAAACGTATTCTATACGTTATTTCTTAATTATTGTCCAAAGAAACATTATCATTTTTTTTAGTATTTCATAACAAAAAATGGCTTCAAAACGTTAGCGTTCAATGTAGCTCACTCGATGCGCACGGACACTAACGAACGGGGCCGCCGTCAAGCAAAATTATCGCGGTTTTGCGAGTTGCGTGCGAGTTGAGCCCTTTACATTGCGCGGTACAATTTGCAATTTTTTGTAACACCAAAAAATAAAAATCATTTCCCAGCAATATTTTTTTTGAAATATGTCTTATTTTGATGTATAGAATACATGGTTTTCGTTTGACTGCTCATGTCTTTTACACCCAGTATAGAAGCCCAAGTGGCAGTCTGGGGGCAGCGACCGGTTCAAGTAGCGAGAGCAAACAATCCTGCCTGTAACCCTTTCACGTATGGTACTATTTGCTTTTCTCTTCATTGCTTATTTATCTCCCTCTAGACGTAGGGAAATCTTTAACAAATTAATTAAAATGTTCGATAGTATTTGTATGCTAACAAAAGCATGTAAACTATACTTTTAATACAACGAAGAAGGTGGATTTTTTTGTGGACTATTATCATTATTAGAAACTGTTGTATAATGTATTATTCTGTTATACCTAAGTATAATGTGGATTGTTAGTTAGTCACGATGGTATCATAATGAAAGTCATCCATACAATTGAAACATAGCTTAATTTTTTATTTATCTTGTTGTTTAATAATCAGCACCTTACGAAACAAATCTCTCTTCGCGAGATAGTTGGTTTATACCAGGTCTTGCCGATGAATCTATAAATAAATGTCTGAAATTCTAACTTTCTTTTCCTCTTGGTTATAAAAAAATCACCGTACATTTTTGTATTTTATTAGTCCGCTACTAACCGACAAAGTTTAATTGTCAAATAAGAGTTTCTCTGACTAGTAAACTTAAGTGCGCCGAATCTACGATTTTTGAAGCCAAATGTAGCCAATATGTGTTACAAGATTAATTTTAAATAATTAATTAAAACACACTGCAATAAATGAGATGAAAACTCGCAGCACAATTATCATTTATTTACTGGGATTTGTGACACTAGCTTTGGGATCTGTTAGATTCATCAGCACCCACTAGCCTAGATTCTTTAACTCTCCTCCTTATATTACTTCCAAATTAACGACACGTAAATCTAGAAATTACTTTTGCCCTAACAAGACTGAGATATCTTTTCTATATTCTTGATAAGTTACTTTTCTAACATGTTTATATAAGGTTGATTAATATAAGGGAAAATAAAAGTTATTAAAACAGCAAAATAAAATGCCAGTTGCATTAGTGCACTAAATATATTTCATACCGGTATTGCGATTGAAAAACGCTTCCGAGCAATAAAATCTGTTGGAAAGATATTGAACAACAAATAATAACGGAACGGCGTCGTATGGCGCGAACATACAACTTTTCTCGTTATGTTCTTTAGAGATGTATTGAGATTTCCTGAAGCTCCGAAGTGCATCGTCCCTCCCTTATCCTCTTTGCGGGACACATCTATTTAGAAGAAAGAAAACGAGGCTACGAAACAGTTGGTCGGGGAACACGTACGTACGCTGGCCGGAACGCGCTTCGAATTCAATATTCCTATTTCACGTTACCGTGTTTTGCACACATACGACAAACAGCAGATACTTGGGCTTTGTATAACCCTATTTGTACCTATTTACTGAAAGCGGATGGCATCTTTGGCTACGATTTTGGCTAGATTTTAAGATTTGTTTTTTTTTTGTTATATGCTTCATTTACTTTTTTTTCAAAGCACGGTATATTTATTCTTCCGAGCACCAAGCACGAACATTTCGATAAGCAAAATTTTACAGTAAAGGACATTATCTACAAAATCGATAAATTTGTGCAGTATTCCTTAAGAGAAAAGCAGAGATGGCCAATCGATATTTCGCACATAAGATGCTACAGCGACGTAACTTACATTTTACAACTATGCAGAAAATGCAATTTAAGATTTTCTTTAACTCCTTTGCAGCCATTGGCTGGAAACGTTCAGGGCTAGAACGTTCCGATAAATTGGTTTATATAGCTCAGATATCCAATTACAACATGAAAAATCACAGAAATAAATGATTACTACGCTCAATAAAAGCGTTTTTTTAAAGACTCCCCAGTTGCGCCACTAATTCTCCATAGGGAAGTAGCACACTTGAAAAAAAAAAAAAAAAAAAAAAATAGTTTTATTCGAAAATTCGTGGTTACAATGTTAACGCCGAGGCTTCCCAGTAAGTAATCAGAGATACTTGTGTTGGGAATGTCTCGCAACTTCCCTAGTCGTTTACAATGATTAACCTTTGAACGTTTTACAATATTGAGTTAGATAGTAAACTTAGACTAGTGTGTTAGTAAGGGGATTAGTACTATTGTTGTGTGTGTGTGTGAGTGTGTGTGTGTGTGTGTGTGTGTGTGTGTGTGTGTGTGTGTGTGTATGTATGTGTGTCAATAACGTCATGTTAGCCTAGCAATCAAACCCTCAACTTCATCATATAACAGAGAATGCAACCAATTTGTAATGACTTTCTTACATGCAAATGAGTTCATTGTGTGGATTTCGAGCACCCGGTTTATTTTATTATATAAACAAGAGGATTGAAAATTAAACTGGCGCCTGGCAAACATTGTACGAACAGAAGGTAGGGTGGCAACTATATCTTTCCGACGCTTATTATACCTACCCTGGGCAGTGGTCACTGGCAAAGCTTTATGACATCTTAGAATTATTTGGAGAATATAAAGTTTTCTTACCGACAGGAGACCACTAATATTGTAAAGTATATCTGTGGAAAACCTATAGGGTTTACAATACATCACCTTTACAAGAGATCGCTGAGCACGTTCAAGATATAAAAAAATCGTTTTATTGGCACCTCCCCAGACCACGATACAATAATTAATGACAGATTGAGCCATAGCGACATAGATTTGATTTAGAAGCTGAGTAGTCATCAGACTTCTTAATGTCTTAAATATCCAGTTTAGTTTCCGAATTCTGCTCATAGTTGCTTCAATGTGAGAGTGCCAGCTAAGTCGTTGATCCACCATTATGCCAAGATATTTGGTGATAGCAACTCTTTGCAGGGAAGGGCAGTTGCAAGCTATATTATAACTATTACTGGAACATCTGTGGATCCTAACTCTAAAATCCGCTCCCGGCTGAGAGGTAGCAGTGGGGGTGAAGCACATAAAGTTGGTTTTAGAGATATTGAGAGTTAGGAGATTGTCGTCGAGCCATTTAGATATAGTGGTAAGACCTCTTTCTGCCTTACCCTGCACCCCCTCCCAAGATTCATCAGTAAAGACGATAGCGGTGTCGTCAGCGTAGGTGACAATCCTTCCTCCAACGCTTCGCAGGTTGCACATGTCGTTAATGTACACTAAGAAAAGCGTTGGACCAAGGACACTCCCCTGTGGGACACCGAAAGAGACAACCTCCTCAGTACTCAGGACATTATCAATTTTCACTGCTTGGGTCCTATCATAGAGATAACTCTTGAGGAGTGATAAAGCCGTGCCTCGTATACCATTACTTTCAAGCCTATGCACAAGGATGGGGATAGATACGGTGTCAAAGGCTTTTTTTAAATCAAGGAAGACCGCCAAACATTTACCACCCTTGTCTACCTCCTTGACAATTTGAGACGTAATATCCAGGACAGCATCCTGCGTTGACACCCGTTTTCTGAAACCATATTGGGATACCGATAGTACTTTATATATATCTAAGTAGTTGACTAGTCTGGTGTTTAATAATTTTTCAATAATTTTCGAAGTAGAAGTTAACACAGAAATCGGCCGATAATTATTAAGGTCAGTTTTATCTCCACCCTTGTACACAGGAGTCACAATAGAACGTTTAAGTGCCTTAGGAAAAATTCCTGAATGGAAGCAGAGGTTCGCCAGGGTTGTGATGTGTGGGATCATAAAATCTCTAGCAGTTTTTATGAATTTTGTTGTTATACCATCCCATCCCGAAGCACTCTCCGAAGCCAGGCTCATAAGGATCTGATTAACCTCAGATGGATCAGTGTCCAACAAAGCAAAAGAAGAGGAATGGGTGGTTTGCATATGAGAGGCAGTACATATACATGAGTTAAGTGTGTGGCCAGTTCGCTTGGTGATAGATTCTGCTAACTTTTGGCCAATATTTATGAAATGGTTATTAGCATAATTGGCAGAAGCTTGTGGTGTACTTGCTACTTTTAATAGTTCTGAATTTGTAGTATTCGGTGGTTTGTACTGGGTTATATTATTTATAGTGGACCATAGTTTTTTGGGTTGTTTACATGTTTGTGTAATAAGGCTTTTATTATATTCTCGTTTTAGCTTTCTAATTAGGTTACTGCAGTAATTTCGAAAACGTTTGTATGTGATTTTTAGGATAACACTGTGAGAATTTATTTTAAGCTTCATCTGCATAGCATTTCTCAGCTTTATGCACCGCAAGGCCCCAAGCGTAATCCATGGCTTTATCGTCCTACTTTTACTCGGAATAGGTATAGTTTTTGAGTTACTAGTTATGGCAAATCTGACAGTCTCAATCAATGCAGCCGCATATGTATCAGGGTCAGTATAAATGTTGAGAGCAGATACATCTGCATTCAGTAGTGTCTTATATGCTTTTTCATAGTTAATGATTGTTTTATGTCTACGAGAAATTTCTAACTTTTTTGTTGGTGTAATATTCAATATGACCAATTGGTGATCAGTAACGCTAGTATTTAGGACAGCTACAAAACCAGAGCAAGAAGTGCTATCCAATTTCAGCATGACATGGTCAAGACAGTTGTTCAATCTTGTGGGGTAAGTGTGCCCAGGTAGTAGTCCGAATGATGACAGTACATTTAAGTAGTTCAATCTGTTACTACGATCTTGAGCTCTTTCAGCTGGTGTTACAATCAAGTTTATATTTATATCACCTAAGATCATAATATTTTTGTGACTAGAAATGGAGTCGAGATGGTTATGCAAAGAGGATAAGAAGTAATCTGCATTACTGTGTGAAGGAGATCTATATATTCCTAATATTGTATAATTAGATACTGTTATTTGAAGACCAGTGGCATCAGATAGGTTAAGTTGTTTTACTTGAAAATATTACATCTTTTTAACTGAGTCCAAATTAATATAATAAAACAATTCTTATCTTTTATAGTTTTTATTTCAAAGTACACGTCTACAAAAGACAAAAGTATAAATAAATATCACAGAAACTCATCAAACTTCAGAGTTGGCACCAGATCTGTCTTTGTAGCATGAAAAATACGTGTTTTTGCACTTAACAGTAGTACCTAAGTTAAAATAACTTGTTAGCCTGCAATGATCACGAGTTTATAGCACAAATGGCTTATTACAAAATACGTGACGCCTCAATGTAAATTTATTTCTTTTAAACCAAACCTTTTATCAAAAATGAAGAACAACAATATAATTAATATTAGTGGTAATCTTATAAGCTAATAGCAAATTACCTCTAATATTAATTTTATTAAATTCACTGAAAACTTTTCTTCTGTTGTTTGGCTAGTCGTATTTGTCGCTAACGCCAATAGTGGCCACTTCCAACAATAATTATCAATACAAAAGTACGATAAAATGAAAACCAGTTAGTTAGTTAAGTAGAAGTGTCCTTATTTTTTGTTAATTGAAATGAATGAAATGAAATTATATTTATTGACTTTAAATAAAATGATACAATAAACTGGGTGGATGGTGGGATTTATATTTATCGACAATTTCATTCTTGCCCTGCTTTTTTGTCCGAATAAATCAAATCACAGAGATAATCACTGTGATATTAGCGAGAAAGTAGACGCCAAGAAAATAGGTAGGCTTTGGCTTTTTCGGCTGGGATGGCTTCATGTAACCTGACATTCAGTTAAAAAAAGGACTAAGGTGGAAGCGTGCTTCATCCGGAATTCTCAATAGATCGAAGGTTCAACCTTTACAATTTTGAAATAGGGAAAACAGCATAGCATCGTAGACAACTTGCAATCAGGAAAATAAAGAAAGGTAGGGTTTGAAGGAGATCCAGGGTCACCGACACAGCCAAAAGAATTGCGAACCTTAAGTGGCAGTGGTAAGAGCACATTTCGAATGGCGGCCGCGTTAGTAGACCCCACAGGGTGGACCGACGATGTGGTAAAGGATTCGGCAAGCTGATGGATGCAGGCAGCGCATGAGCGATCGGGTTAGAGATCCTTGAGCAGGCCTATGTCCACGTCTCTTGGCTGAAATGATGAACTGGGGCAGTACCTTTACCTTACAGAAGACAACAATCAAATACTTAACTCTACATTTCTGTAGTGTTGAATTTCCGCCAGCAGGTAACGTTACCAGAGCTCTATGAGGTAAGGGATGGTGTTAGGAATGGCAGTGTGGGAGTGACACACCAGTCATAGTATAACCAGAATAGTACGCCATCTTCATAGAACGGTACGTCTCGCGACTTGTATGTGTGCGAGCTAGTGCACATGCACCGTCGTACGCACACAACGACAAAAACTTGAAATGCAAAGTATACTTTGCATACCAATTTTTGTCGCTGTGTGCGTTATATGAACCGTGCAATTCTATGAACATATGAACCGTTCTATGAAGATGGCGTATTATTCCGGTTGTACCTATGCACCAGTGCTACAAGTGTAAGGCTACGGTAACTGCTCATGATTAAACCAGTTGTATGCTTATTTGTCAACCACCTAGCATAAATAAGAAGACCCTTCTTCAACTAGACAAGCACTTTATCCTTTACTACCTTTGCCGTCTACGAAAAGTAGTGCAGCACGAAGTCCAAATAAAACAAAATCAAAATAATGTAATATATCGTACAAACCGATTAAACAAATAAAAATTCTTTGTAAAGCGGACAAATATGCATATTCTATCAGACTAATTAACGTTGGATTACGGATATTCGGTGTTGAAATGCTAAAATATGATAATCAGTTGTCAATATTAACAGGCAACTATCAAATTCAACGCGTCATTTAATTTCAATAATTTTCAGTTAATTCATCCGAATCTTGCTTTCGATGACATAAAATTCTCGTTGCTCACTCGGTTGTTGCATTTTGTTCTAATCTATGCGGTTTGGTTCATTTTGTTACAGATACAAATCTATATTGTCTGCAATTTATTTATTATTTCTAATTACAACAGACATAAGTAATCCAATTAAAGTAATTAGTAAAAGAGTAAAAAAAAACACAATATAACAAAAATTATATAAAAGTAACACTAAGGCAATATGGACTCACATTCATTCTTCTCGCAAAACATTACACGATATTTCAAAAGTACTTTCCATCCGTCCGCAATACTTTCTTATGTTTATTTATGTATTAGTCCATGACTTTTTTTACAGAACTAGATGACAAACAAGCTGACGGACCACCTGGTGGTAAGTGGAACCGTCGCCTATAAACATCTGCAATAACAAGGAAAAAATCACTTGGTATTGCTAGTGCGTTGTCATCATGAGGCCTAAGATGAAATGCCTTCCATAAACAAAGCCTCTCCTTGTCATTACTGGCCCAACGCCGATGGTGTATAAGGTGATCAATACCCCTTTGCTGATCCATTAGTCGCCTCCTAAGACACCCATTGGAGGATGTGGGGTGATGATATTCTACTCTGCACGGTTCACATGGCTAAGATTCTTAATGTGAAGCCATAATTAATATTAAGTTATAAGGTTACGTATTTTTTTTTATCAACTCGGTTGAAGCGAAATGTGTACTTGTGCGGAATATGTTAATTAATAATAATAAAATATATTTATTTCTCCTCACATCACAAGTCACAAAGATTACATGTATACAAACAATTTGGTAATGTGAAGGAGCTGGTGTCTGATATAGGCACATGCCTGTATTACAGATCACCAGGTCCCCACCCTCGGAAAATACTACATTATCTCAATGAATTATTGTGGGAGGAAAACAGTTCATTTATGGCTATTTTATTATTAAAGATTTCATAAAATACTATTAAGAACTTAAATATTTGTTAACGATTAATTTTACAAAATGTTGAGTGTGAGTGTGTGTGTTTGTGTGTTTGTTGTGTGTGTGTGTGTAGTGTGTGTATGTACGGTAATTGGTGTATGTGTGAGAGAGAAAGATAGTGTGTGATAAATGCATGCAATTAATATACATAGAATCATAGAAGATCCTCAGTTCCTAAGTAGTCCAAACTATTTAACTACTTCCTCAGCACATTTTTTATGCGAAATTTTGGCATCCCGTAAATTGATAGCGATCTATTTATCTTATTGTATAGTACACTACTTTTATATTCAAAGAAGCGATGAGCAAAAGTACTTTTTGTGGCTTTAATGGTGCAAACCAAGTCTTTTCGACGTTTGTTTTTTATACTATCGGGATCATAATTTAACTTTGAATGGCGTTTAAGAACTGTTTGCAGTATAAAAAGCTGGCGAACCGTTAGAACATTACCCTTTTTATATAAGTCAGTCGTAGGGTAACGAAAGGGCAAAGATAGTCCTACCTTCAAAATTGCTCTCTGAGCTCTCTCCGAGTTAATTAACAGGTGTACAGCAATAATAAAGATTTTACAAGTCTAAGAATGTTAAGATTATAAATTTGTATTCACTGTTCATTTTAGACATAGAAAAACAGCCGTTTCATCTTGGTTTATGTAAGTAATTAGCACAGAAAATATTTATTTTATTTTATGTAATTTAAACGAGAGAATTTTTAAAATAATAATTACCTAAGAGCAGCGAAGTTTGGCTACTTAATTTAATTTTTAATTAGTTTCTTATTAAGTACCTTGTCCTATCGACGAGGACGAAAAGTCCACAATGGTGAGTTCTTAGAAATCCCATTAATATCAGGCTTTCACTGGCCAGCGATTCACGCCTCATCTCCAATTCCAGCTACTAATTGAACAAGCTTTTAAGAACTTCGCTAAATTTTATGAAGTTGTGACAATTTAAAAAAAAAACTAGAAGTGTCTTAAGTCTTTTTGTTTTCAATTAATTCATTCGGAATTTGAACTTTTTGATTGCCACGTTGCCACGCTAGAGTGCTGATTTTTCAATTCCTAAATGTTTTTTATCCTTCTGATATTGTACTCTTCAGTGATTAAAAATGTTGTCAGTGCTTATTCCGTGCCTTGTATTTGATTACTAGTGATATTGGCTTTTATTATAATAACAATTTAAACGGCTTTTATCAAACTTAAAAGTCAGCCCTTACACTAAAACTTTATTTAATATATTATTATGTTGTTTTTTTGACCATTATGAGTTCTAGAGTTTAAAAAGTTCTCAAATTGCAAAAATTACTTTACTTTTGTCACTAGTAGTAAGTTAATAGTTTTAGGACGAAGTACTTATTAATCTTATTACACTACACTCCTGTAGTGATGTTTTCTGTTGGTGAGTAAGATTGCCAACGCTCACCAGAATAGGGAAACGGACTAGGATGTCAGTATTATCAGTTTTGCAAGCGTCTATAGGCTACAGTGACCGCTTACCACCAGACCGTATGCTTCTCTGCCAACCAAATAACATAAAATAAATAAAACTAAATCTATTGCAAGTTCGCTGGAGTATCAGTGCCTTAAAACGTACTGCTTTCTAAATTTAATTTAATTAATAATCTCACAAGACATGAACTGTAAACAAAATTTAAGCAACTCACGTGCAGTGCACCTCGTAAAATGTTTATACGCTTAACATAAAATACCGGTTACTGAAATTAAAGTCTTACTTTTATACCTTATTCGACGCATAAAATGTGAGCACTCGTTATCTTGTTCTTCGTACAGTATATTATCAAGGGTCGGTATCGTGTCTAGTGTACCTCTCATAATGACTACAACTGAATATATTAAAATGGAATGAATTATATAAAGTTCACTTTAACATTAAATAAAAATAAACCGAAGGACTTTGATCGGTGATTCTATTCAAACTACCCTGTGCTGCCGGCAGAGTAGAATAGCATCACCCCATATCCTCCAATGGGTGTCGTAGAAGGCGACTAATGGACAAGAAAAGAGGTGTTGATCACCTTATACTCCGTCCAGCAATCGGCATTAGGCAATGCATGGTGGACTGTGCCTAAACTTCTGGCGATGACTAGGAGAAGCCTTGTGTCCCAGCAGTGGGTCGAAATATAAAGGCTGTTATGGTGATGATAATTCAAATTACAATTAATAAATGAAGAGCTTAATGTACTTACTTGTAATTACATTACCTAGTACGGTACATGTTTTTGTATTTTGTTACTTATTAGTCTTTAAATACGTTTCTAAACCTGTTGGCTTGGAGATCGTGTTTCATCATTGCATAGCAAGAACCATCATACAGTCTGCTCTCCATAACTATCAACTGTAAACGACGAATTTCAAGTGTACCCCCGAGTGTATATTATAAAAATTATGACTCTACAACAACAAATAGACTTTTCTTGCATTCGTAAAACTGTTGTAACTGTAATGAGTATTGAATATTGTATGTAACTTCATATATCATGTGCCTAATGCGCATACCATATACAGGACAGAGGACAAAGCTGAGTCACATAGCTACACAATAATCTGTAGTCTAGCTGAATGCACCCCGAATGCTCGCAAAACTTAGCACAATACGACTTTCCGAACCTTTCTCATCCCGTTTTTGTTTCGGCTAGCGACGCCATCGTCGGGACCGCAGATGTTCTGTAGCGACGGCTCATCTACGGATTAGTACCCGTTAGGTTTTCGTATTATGTGCCCTACATCGCAGACAAAACTTTTGGTAAGCCTTGTCAAGTGGGGAAGCTCTCGCTTCGATATTTTGAGGCAAGTTGTCTTTTTTATTTTAACGCAATTGGAATATTTAAAATATAAGTCACGTCGTTATTATATTCTAGATTGGATTCTATATCAAAGTAACTTGCGTAGATAAAAAGAAATTCTCAGTGATAATTTCAGTAAAATTTAGTTAGAAAAAACTATAAGTCGGCGCTATTGCCTTATTCTGAGAATTTCTATAAAATCTTTACAATGCCTGAGTTTTAAAACAATATACGATAAATGTATTGTCTAATTTTTTTATCGAAAAGTAATATCAAATATTACTATTTTATCTTATTTATTTAGTGCCTTCTACCGCGCATTGTATGCCAGCCCCGTCATAGCCGTATCTTGATATTATACATTCGGAAGAAATCATTGCTGCAAGAAAAAGTTATTTATTAACTATTAAATATTATGGCCATCTAACATGAGACACTAACGATGTTAAGTGGAATATATAATTTGAAAAGCTTTGTTTGTGGAATTCTAAATACAGCTTCTTCTATTACAATCCTTATGTAAATATATTGTGGTATTTACTTGTTAGCTGGTTTCACAGCTCGCCAAATAAATATATTATGTATTGTTGACAGACAGGTATAAGATTGGAATATATAATTAGGAAAAGTTTGTTTGTGGAATTCTAAATATAGCTTCTTCTATTACATTCCACATGTAAATATATTTACTTGTAAGCTCACAGCTCGCCAAAGATATATCTTGTTCATTGTTGACAGACAGGTATAAGATCCCGTATTCAAACATAATAATCCAGACTTCACCGATCTTATTCCCTACAGGAATATCTCAAATTGATGACTTAGTAATGCGTCTTACTGCATTTCACCTGGTCCTGTTATTCAGTATATTATTTATTAGTTTATTATGTCTCAATAATTTTATTCATTTATTTAATAATTTACAAATAGTTAGCACAGATAATATAATACTGTACAATTCTTTTGGTAAACCACTAAGGTTTGACACAAAAAACTATAACTACAACATCGAGATATGCATAATATTACATTGTTTTTAGAAATATGAGATCAATTATTACTTTCCAATTTATCCAAAATATTTTTTCAAACGAAATCAATTAAATATAAAGATAATTATAATACTTATTAATCTTCAAGAAAAAAATATGATGGACTTTGCAAAGAAATTTATTTTTTAGTAACACACGAAAACCTTGTATGTACTATGCTGGAAAGAACGAAAATTAACAGATACGACTAACATGAGCACTGTAATCACAAAGACAGTCAAAAGGTAATTAGATAAAGCGACGATAAGTGCTGGCGACCTGAAAACGTTGATTTTTCTTCACCAGGTGCCACTTTTTCTCATATTAATATTTAAATAATGAAATGATGTACACGATACTTAATTTTATGAAAATAGCTTGAGTATTTTTTTATTATGGTAAGACCATTTTCAATATTTATTTTAATACAGTAAAACGTACACACTTTGAAATGTTTTCCTACTTATTTGTTTTGTGAGTAGTCTAGTTTCAAACGTACATATATAATATATTTTTAATTTGCGCTCTTATTGTTAACCAATGGTTAAAAATTGCACACTCCTTATCGACCCAACATAATTCATGATAACTTCAGTATGCAGCGCAAGCACATACTGAGGCAGTGCTTCTGGGCATCGCACATTTATTATATATATATGTAAGTTGTATATTTGTTTTGTATTTGTTCTGTGCTAGTTTCTGTTTTCGTTTTTTTACCAAGATGGCCGTAAATGTTGGATTACGAAATTAATTACCATTATCTACAAATCTTTTTTCATCCCACCACCTCGGAAAGTGTAATTTTGCGCTTCGAAATCTGGCTGGAAAATTCTATTTTATTCGCTTGAGCGGCAAAGTAGATTTGAATTTAGAACATCACATATAATGAGTACTCAATATAATTGTAAATTCAAAACGTCATTAAACCTATTTAATGTAACCTCTATGGTGCCAAATTTATGATTAGAATGAAGATTATTTTGTCATTTCCTCGCTGAGGTGGGATGAAAAGTTACGTATTGCACTCGAGTGGAAAGATTTTTCACCTTGTGCTCGTTTGTTTCCCTCGCTGACGCTCAGGATTCTAATTTAGAATCACTCGCTGCGCTCGTGATTCAACTTTAGAATCCTTCGCTTGCTCGGTCATCCAAATCGAGCACGCGGTTAAAAAGGAACTTTCCACTCTTGTATGATAAATAACTATTGTATTCTAATGACTGAAGCACGGTGATTCTCTAGCTAGAGTAATGGAAACTTAACGCAAAATTAACATATTTTATTTTAACTATGTATTTGGTTATATTTATTGGATGTCTCTTCTACCCTCTCTTATTATCTTGCTTGACTCTTAATGTAATTATTTAGTATTAATAAAATATCAAAACATCATAATGGACCACTAGGTGGTAGACCCATATGTAGGGTCGTCTGGGTAGGTACCACCGTCTTTCTTATTTCTGCCGTAAAGCAGTTCGCTGTGTTTCGGATTGAAGGGAAAGGTAGCCAGTGTAATTACTGGGCATGGAGGGCATATCATCTTAGTCCCCAGGATGGCAAACGCACTTGCGGTGTTAAGTGATTTACACTTAATATTGCAAGTGTCTATAGGCGGCGGTGACCACTTAACATCAGGTGGGCTGCAAGTTTATTTGCCATCTCGTAACATAAAAAAAAATGGACCCCATTTCGTTAATAAATATAATGCTAAAAATAACTTTCATTTAGATACTATTAAGAAAACTACTTACTTCATTTTATTAAAGCCCTCGATTGATTAATTACAACTTTGTGTTAAAGATTGTAATAATGGTACAATATCCACTCCTTTTGATAAAAAAGTTTTTCACTTTAAAATTTTAAACGATTAGTGTGTCATTACCTAACACTTGATATCTATAAAGGCATATTAAAAAGGCTGTCCCTTTAATTGACAGGTTAATCATTATTACAAAATTTTATCACATTCTTCAAATCGAGTGGCTGAAGTAAGTATAAACGAGAGGGGCTCCTGTTACAAAGTCCGTCCAGCACACTCCCACCGACAAAATTACGAGTAAATTTACATAATAGAGAATCCGTGGCTGTCCTAGTCCTTTGAAAGTCGGAACTGTGGCCCGCTTCGAGTGACACCACCGTACATTAAATTAACATCTCTCTCACTTTGTTTGCAAAGGCCACACCGGTGACTAATTTGAGATGTCGCACGGGCGCCGTCGAACCTGTTCGATTTTACGATGAAATTCAATAAAAAGTTTTCTCTTACAAAATAAATCGGAGGCGTTGTACAAAGAGTCAACAGTCGCCTTTATTTCATTCAGCGGTAATTGAATTCTATTCGACTAATGGGCGGTGAATTACCTGAAAAAACGCCGAGATCAGCTGAACTGAAATGCAGGTTCAGTAATTGGGTAACCGCTGCACATCATTAGGTAATTGTAGCTGGCGCCCATTCTGCCAAAGGTGCACTGCCTGCTAACTAGCTCGCTTCTCACTTTTACCTGTTTGCAACTTTCTTACAATAACCAAAGAAACAAGAGTATTGTTTCTAATAAAACGAAAAAGTAGTTTTTATTGTTATTGGAAAATTTATTAAAAAATTGTACCTGTTTCTAGGAATTTTAACTTGAAATATTATTTTGGTTATATTTTTATACATTCAAAAGCTAAGTCTTACTTATTTATAAGACAAGATAATCAATCGATAACAATTATGAAACGTTTGATTATCTAAATATAAGCGTGTACTTTACACATTTTAATAATACTTAAATACTCGTAAATACTTCTCCAGTATACATATACATTTATTAATTTAAATGTAATAAAAGTATACAATAAAGTAAGTCCATTTATATAAAGTTATCTTTGAAATGTTACATCAACACAATTTCTAGAAATTCTATTTTTAAAATCATTCAAGTTTAGTATATAAGCTTCTGGTCCGCCTATTGGTTAGCATATCTCAGGGATCATGCCATGCGCTTCCAATCTATCACATAGGACTCTATCCCCTACACCGTAGGGCTTTGAAAACCTTTTCTTTTCTTACAAAAACCACATACTACTAGAGTACTATTTGACTGCAGTTTTCCTAGAGTGGAGGCTTTTCCCCAACCTCTTTTGTTGTTTTTTATTAAAGTCATTAATTATTACCCGACTACGGCGAAGCCAAAAGGAAGGGCAATGATTTTAGTAGTCTATGTATGTGTGTTTGTATTTACGTATGATCCACCATAGCGCCTAAATTATTATTATCATATTTTGAATAATGAGGTGTCAATCAATTCGTTATTATGATTCAAGCAACACAGGCTACATTTCAACTGACTTTAACAAGAGGAGTTTGAGATTTTTTCCTTGTTGCCGATTGCAATTAAATTCCTTTGAAGTTTGTACACAAATTCTGTGTGTGCTATGGGCCAAAAATAGAATATGGCTACAAAGAGTATATAATACACTACGTTTAAGAGTCGGGACTTCATACAAGCTTTTTGACTGCAGTTTAGGCTCAGATCTAGTACCAACAGAGACAGACAAAAAAAGTAATGCCAACATGACAAAATCAAACTAAGGATGTGGTGTACGCTACAGAATATGTCGATATCGATAAAAAAGAATGGGTACCCTGCCCTGCATTGCAGACAGGTTTTTTAATAATACAAAAGGAAAATAAAAACCTCTGTTAGTTTGGGAAATATTGAGTTTTATTCAATTACATGTAATTATTTTCATACAATGGAATAATTTTATTTTTGCGTTTACAAACGCGTAAATAATAATACTAGAAAAATGCACTGAAAAATCCCTCCTGTCCCGCCTGAGGCAAGTCGATTTTTTTTCAGTGCATTTTTCTAGTTTCATAAAATTTATGTCACTACAAAAAATAATAAAGTTAGGATTACAATGTGGGAATTAAATTGTTTGTAGGATGCACTAGAAAACCTTTTCGGCATAATGAGACAACATTGTCCAACTAATAAAAACCCAAAAATGTCACCACGTTACAGCTGCCTTAAAATATAATATATTAACCCGCTTAATTACACCAGTGAGCAGAGGAGCTAACTGTGAGGAAGACAGCGATAAAGCAATGATTGATTTTAGCAGGCATTTATCTGAAATAATAAATAAACAGAGATTAGTAAATAGTATCGTTTGAGTTTACGGTGATCATCAATTCAAATTATAGTTCACCACTTACCATCGCGGACTATGGGTAACGCGTGCCTTGGTCTGGTGACCAATCAAAGTCACATCTGGTCCTGAAATAAATCACTCATTAGGTTCAGGAATTGAGCTATCATACCATGTCAGAAAAATAGGTTATGTAACTTACCAAGGGTGGAGTAGGAGCCGTGCTTATACGGTTGCAAGTAATAATCATACCCGACGGGCACCGTGTTCAAGGCGGCAGTCACGTTGAGATCTGAAAATATGGACGTGGGGTTAAACCCAGAAAAACTTTTGATGATGATAATGAGAGATGTTAATCTTCTGGCAATGCTTATCTTCTGTGCAATACATAGGCCAGCCCTCTGATCACGGGAAACCTCAATTAATTAGGAGGTTTAGTTATTTTGTTTTTCTTTGTATTTAATTTCCATTATTTTATACGATTAGATAAGGATTGAAAATATTTTATATGTATTAAACAAATGCAGTAGTAATGAAACATCTCAAATACATTTTATACTCAAATGTACGAATATAGTTTTATCGATAATTTAGTACGTAGTAAGGACATCACTACGGATCATATGGTTTTTGGTAATGATTTTAAGACAAAGTATTAAAGTGACCAGAAATTCTTTCTAATTACTTAGCGTCAATAAAATAACATGGAAAACTACTTACCGCTTCTCATCTAGTGGGAATTGAGCCATGAAAACCCGCTTTTGGTTAAATTTCCTACCAGATTTTAGTCCACATATTTCACATCTTGTGTAATACATTTTGCTGTTATGCACTTATATAAATGATAAAAACCAGTATACACTTAATGATAATAGTCACCGAAAACAATAAATACGCACACAGATGGAAAAATAAACTAAAACGACGCTTTTTTAAAATTTTCAAGAACCTCCCGCCGCCATATTGACATTAGTGACACTCCAGCAGCGCGAGACAAGGAAGGGTAGATAGGAAGTAAGAGACAAAACACCAGTCGCGATTAAAAATTGCCTAAACTCCATACATTTTTTCTGCAGTATTGAGTTTCGGCAGGCTGTATGGCTATATTGTCAAAATGAGGTTTGATTGTCAGTTGATTTTACCTTGTATACCCAGATTTAAAAAAAAAAATCATTATTTTTTCTGTAATCGGGTTACAGTGTTTTACACTTTTTGCTGGTTATGTATTATATAATATATTCCATAGCAAACCTGCTTTAAAAATATTGTATAAGCCTGTCATTTAACGTAATTAAAATCATAAACTAAGTAAATTTCCGAGCTGCGTTCGTTGCAGAAAGGTATTACTACTTCTACTTTGTTGAACATTTTCAATTAAGTACAAAATACGATTTTTCATAGCTTCATAAAAAGAACTTACTAGTACCTACTTACGCTATTATTAAAGTTAAGTCAAGGTTCCGAGGTGGGGGAAGAGTATACTTGATACTTCCTCCTCTTTGTCATAAAAGACATTCTTAATAATGAACAGCATTAGATGTAGGAAAATTTTTGGTTGTGAAAATTTGTGTACAATATTGTGTTTCCCTTTCGCTGACCTTTTCGTACAGTCAAGTATAGCAGCTTGTAACATGCGTCACGGGCATGTTTCCAACTCTGAAACATGTTTCACCGCGCGGAGTTCTGGTAACTTTTTTTTATTCTACTACGGGAAAGATCTTTGCCTTCATCGCCCTTGGTCTATAGTGGCCGAAGATGGAAGCGAAATTCACTCGGAATCCTTAATTGGTTATTCTGGCTATCGTTTTTCTAAATCCCGAAACGCACCGATTAGAATTTTTTTTTTGCAACATACTTAAGGTCTTAGCATACTTATCAGTTCGGAAAGGGAACGCCTCTTTTTTACTATGAACGCCAGGGAACTGTGGCTACGAAACGGCTACGGATCGGCTAAGGACTGTAGCGCATCGCCTCTTTTCCATAGTAAAATGAGGCTATATGGTTCCCAGCTGATAAGTGTGTTACGAGAAAAAACTCTGAACCTGTGAATGTGATAGATAGTTGAACAAATAGACAATAGAGTACCCAAGTTCTTGTTCCAATAACACGTGTCGTGAGTCTCCATTTTTAACAAGCTTCCAAAAAGGAGGAGATTCTATGTTCGTCATAAATTATTTTTATCTCAATCAACCGTACAGTATATGCTACAGTTAATTAATTAAAAAAAAGAAATGAAACAAAATATTTACGAAAAAGATAGTTGATTTGACTGCGGGTTTCACTAAGGTGAATGTTCTTTCTTAAGATGGTCGTTGTAAATGCAAGGAGCTATTCCGCTACGCTACATAGTAATATTAAAATTTAATAAACGTAAGAATGAACTCATTAGGCTTATGTTGCTAATGGAATATTACACAAACTCAACATTGTCTGTACTTGTGTTTCGCCTTCAAACGCCACTGGACTACAAACAGGTGATTACACCCTGAATTGATCTCCCTGGCTACCACTCCCGCATCGTACGGAGCCATGTGCATGGGTGGCATTTGCTCCTAGATTATTGTTCAGATTGCCTTGCGCCAATACAGTGTGTGTGATACGTTGGCAAACGGCAAAACTTTAGTTGGTCAAGCTACAATTACACCTCTTTCTGTGTTCTGTGATTACAACGGCAATTTATTTATTGAGTTTCAAACTATTGTTCGGATGTCTGAAATAATTTTGGTACAATCAAGATACCATCATAGAAGAAGGAGAAAGAGTGGTTTGCACCCACTAATGATTCTGATTTTGAATTTTGGTGGCAAATATTTGAGTTTTGTCATGAACATGAACAATAATTCACAAGACATGGTGAGACCACAGACTCATTAGTCCGCCTTCTACAATACCCTTTGGAGGATATAGGGTGATAGTATTCTACTCTGCCGGTATTACATGGCATATTTGTATTTGGTGGGACAGATGATAAGTATAATATATATAATTTAAAATTAAATTGTTATTGTAATTACAATTAGAGAGAATTGGGTTAGTAGGTATTTGATCCGAGAAGAACCGATGCGAAATTCAAGTTATATTTTAATTTTAATATTAACTCTTTATTGCACTTCATAAAGGTATACATATGATAACAGAGTAAAATAGTATGCAAGGGAGATCTCTTCCAGCCAACCCAGAATGAAAGTTGGAAACTATAATAATACGCGGGTGAGACAAAAGTGCAAATAAGTACAAAAAAAATATGTAAAGTAATATAACATTAACTGCATATAATTATATAAATAAATACATAATATACTTCTTAATCAAATACATATACACATACATAAATATATCATTTTCGGCGTATAGATAGATGGCACGTGCTATAAGAGGTAACCAAATGACTGATAAAGGCTAGCTACGAACAAAAGGTTATATATCATGTACCTAATTGTGCTTGCTTTCCTTGACATCAATGCTGAAACACGAAGGAAGGAGATAATGAACCTGTTCCATGGACGATAGTACCTAGCAGTAAGTAGCCGTACACTGCAGACAAAGCTTTTACACTCTGGATTTTGTACCATCTCAAACTGAGTCAAAACATTTAAAAATCGAGAGACAAAAAATTGTACTTGTCTGCAATCGAGTGATATTTTAATTGCTTACAAAAAATTGTGTACTCTCATTTACCACAACATTAAACTCTATATAGTATTTAGGATGTTTAAAAAGTTAAAAATAAAGCCTGACGTTTATTACTGAAGACTGAAATAAAGTTCCGAGACGCATTTTATCTAATTATCTGGCAATCTTTAGCGTTCCAGGAGGAACTTACTTTTTGCTAAATCCACGCCCGTCACCAGCTAATTACGTGAATACTTAAGAACGTCCCTTATTATAAGTACGAGACGCCAAGCATATTGATTTCCTTGCACCTACCCGTATTTTAACACCCCAAGCTAATATTAATTCAATCATTTGATTTAAACGCGGGGCGTTTTGTTACGATTTCAATTTTATTGTTTGCATTTCTCCCTTTGTTTGTATTCTATTTGGAATTGTATTAGCTCAAGCTGCGGCACGCGTGATGTAAGGTGGAGCTTTTAATTGAGAGCCTAAATTTTACTTCTTGTAATTTTTTTTAAATCGCTTTTTAGTGTTCCCAATAAACATTTTCTTTTAAAAAATTTAAGGCAAAAAGGTTTTTACGCACATTTTTAACCGACTTCATAAAAGGAGGTGGTTGGACCAATTTGGAAAATATTTTTTAAAGGGCTTTTCGATGTTCCCAGAAAAAATTAAGTTGAATCAGTTCAGTAGTTTGTTAGAATCGTGAAAATCCGCAGTAGCAATATGAATTTTACCAACTATGTGGGTCGATAAATTCCAAAGTTGTTAACCAATTTCGATGATTCTTTTTTTCGTAAAGGACAAATAGTTTCCTAGTAATTTGACAATATTAAGAACCGTAGAACAGTGCTCGTACCTTCGCCTATACTGCACCCAATTTATTTTGACTCGGTGCAGTAGGTATGTCTTGATATCCACAATACAGCTAATAGGATTTGGCATCAGGTTTCTACGGGTGGCCGTCTGTCTGACAGCGACCTGTCTGGAGACAACTGCTATCTTTCGATAGCAGCCATCAGCTTAACATGCCTTCCGAAGTATGGAGAAATAGCAAGTTAAAAAATTTTGGTCACCCACTAACCGCGCACTTGGTAGCATAATTAGCTTTCTTGATCGTTACGAAGAACGAATGACTAAGGCACCATCAATCTTCTTTTTAATTTTATACACACCACAATAAAAATAATATAATATATTTCCTTCCGCCTTCAAACTAAAAAGGGAGAAATAAAGGTTTTGTGTTTTAAATGAGTCTCTGAACTCTAAAAGTCATCAATTAGGAGCCTCTTAAATTACGTAAGTATAAATATTACGTCACTAGGCGTGTTGTTTCAGTTGAGAATGTAATCATTAAAAACTTACAAACTTACTCCCATTCGCGTTTAGATTAGCAATATTTCGTGTACCTAGCATTTTTTTTGTTTATACAATATTAGCTTTATTGCCTTAAAATATCGCAATAATAAATTAGCTAAACTAGACGTAAACAAAGAAATTAAAATGGGCATAGAATATAAATTTAATTGACGATCAATCAGACATTGTTAAGAACGCATTTACAACTACATTTTGCCGAAATTGAAGCTTGAAAAAAATACACAAAACTCGACATATCCAACCAACTGTTAATTGAAACATAACATGAAACAGTTCCAACGATTCTCGCATTTGCTTGTGATTTGATTTAACTTTATTTCGGGATAAAAAAAATCACAGGCCTTATCGGTAGCTCGATCACAGCTCAGTTTATGGAATGCGTCCATAAATTAAATAATAAAAATGATCGTTCCCTGTTCTACTCTCCCTGTGGGCGGTAAGTAATTTCGCGTCATAAAAAATGTAACGACATTGGGTTTGCCTAGATTAATGTAATATTTTAATTCTTTCATCGATTTTAATTTCAAAAACTCATCGAAGTACTGCTTATTTATGTACACACATAGAACTGAATCAGAGTTAGTCAGTTCATGGAAAGACGTGATCGACGTGGTTTAGTCAGTTCAAAGAAAAACGTGACGCGAGGAGGCTCATCTTTAAAGATAGTAACGTTGTTTACTATACGAAAGATAAAGTATTTCTAAATGCGTAGTGCTTCCCAATGGTGACCCACAGCTTCTCTCGCGACGTCCATCGCGATGCGTCTTGCGGCACGGCGGTACGACGACGCGCGAAATTATTGCCTGACAGCGCCGCGTCGCGTCTCGGTATAAACTAGCCCTTACATGTTTATACGTTAACTTGAAATTTTATAACTATAAAAATAGTTTGAATGCTATATCGTTATAAATTTTTAATCAAAATCTTCTTTGCTTTTCTTTTACCTACCTACCTAATTAGTATTAAGACAATTTAAATTACTAAAAAATATAGAACCAACAATTAATGATACTCAATACTCAATATTTTTATTGCATTTCACAGTAGGTACAAGGACTTATAATGATATTATAAATAGATCACTGTGAACCCTCTCGGGCACAACAACAATGGAGAGGAGGAACATTATGATTATTTATTAAATTTAATATAATAGTAGTATTTAATTAAATGAAAGATGTTTGTTTTCACAGATGCCGTGTGCTCTCTGAAACAACGATTACCCTACAGTAGCAAGCTGACTAGGACGGTGATCGTGTTATATTGCATTGTGTTGACTCTTTAATGTATTAACTTCAAAATTCGTTTTTTGTCTAATTATGACAGGGTTGTTTTAATTAAGTACACACTTGAATTTTACTGAATTACGTCGGTCGTTCTTGACACGGTAATGTTATCGTGTTCTTGATTACGTTGTATACTCTCAGAAAAGTAGGTATCATTTGATAGTCCTTATAAAACCTATTTTTTTTAACAAAATTGTAAAAGTTCGTAGTTAAGATAATTTAAGATAGTTGATATATCAGTACCTACTAGCTTACCTACTGATAACTTTCTTAAATTTTCTTATTACCATTCTGTATACCATTGCTACAGTAATGTAATGAAAAGAATGTCAATATCAACGACATGGTACTAAAGTGATAATCTACTTTTGATTCTGACTGTACCGTCATCTTCTAAAATAACGAATGGAACCCATTTAATAAATGCCGATATAATTTGATTATTAAAATCTAGGATTAGCATTCGACCATAAATTAAAATAGAATCGTAAATTAGGTCGCTTTTATGCCGAATATTGCGTTCAGACCTTCCAATGTAATATTTATTCAAGGTATATTTAATCTATAGAGAAGCATGAAGTTACCGAGCAACCCTTTGCCCTTCTCGTCAAGAACTCGTTTAATTGAAAGGGAATCTGCTCGCCTAGTGCATTTAAGCCGCATTTACTCTCCATCTACGCCCACATGATGCTTGCCGACGCTCTTAGAGCGAGTAAACTAATAGCCCCATATACGAAATGGGTCCCATCGAGGAGAAAATGCATTTTAAGATCCCATCGCTTCAATGAGTGGCTTAATAAATACCCTCTGTGAGTACTTATACGGTTATAAGCAAGGAAATGAGTTTGTGTTTAATTTTTTTCCTTATTTCTTATTGATGGTCTTAACAAGGAAACTTCGACAACTCCTTCTTCTCTGCATTAATTTCCGTGGTGGAGTGGGTAATTGAATGTTCAGGAAATAAATATTATATTTATATTTTCGAATAGCTTATAATAACGGGAACTCTTTGGTTCAGTGTATATTTGTATTAATGAAATATTATTATGTAATTTGTAGTGTACACGTCTTGTGCTTACTCTGTGGTGGGGCGCTGAGTTAGTACCGCTAGAGCCTTGACCGCAAGCGCACGTGTACTTGCGCACAGAATGTAGTGTCGAGCCAGTGTTGCGAGTGGTAATGAGAACACTACATAATTAATATGTATCTACTGTCAGGTTTCTTTAGTAAAATGTTAACCTTATTGAAAAAGGTTAACATTTTATTATTTATTGTCTATATAATAAGGCTTACCTATTTACATAGTCAAAGAATTAAGTAGTAGCACAGATAATATAATACTATACTAGTTAACCTGACGAGCAACTATTTGTACATAATAAGCAAAGTAAATAAGGTAATTGGTTTATAGTAGGATAATTCATAAGTTGTATTTCACTGCTAGAATAGAGAAGTGGTATACCTGACAATTAAGCATGTTAGTAAGCGGTTACCGCAACCTGTGGAAACTTTCTGATGTTGCGAATACCACTTGGATACCTTGGATATAATGTAGATACAAACAGAACCAAAAACAATAAAATACAATGATATAAAATACAAATAAACATCCCATTTGCAGTGTGGTAAAGAATCAATTCAAAAGAATACAGATCGTGTATTAAAAGACCTAAATATCTACACCACGGCACCGTCTATTTCAAAATTAGAAGGAAATAAAATAGTACTTACCAATACTATCAGTCTTAATGCGATTTCATCGCAGTAGGGTTGTCAACAAATGAGGAGCTTACACACAAAACAATTACCGCAAGATTGCATTAGAAATTATACCTTTATTCCCAACTAGTTTACGATCTAATTTAATACACCAAAATTACAGTAACAGTTACCAGTCTTTGATAATATATAATTATTTTCTTAACAAACACAATTTACTCGAGAAAACAATTTGAAGCTGTAATTATAACAATGACAATTACATTTAACATGTTAACTTGGTAGCAATTAGGATAGAAGTTTAAATTGTCCTTAGTAAATTAGTCTCGCGCGTCTCTGAGGAAAAGAGCGTTTACAGTATCTTGAAAATTATATTTTTAAAACGCTATTGTAAACAAGACTGCCCTGTTCGATTTACAATTGGACTACTACAAGGACAAAACACATTTAGATGCGTTATTTTGGAAGGTGGCAGTGAGGAATAATGTAAATAATGTTAATTGTCTTCCGACAGTTAGTAATAAGAAAGTGATCGGTTGCGGTTCTTCGTAAAGATCACAAAGCACAATATAGAGAATGATACAGTACTTTGAGTCCATATATAGTGATGAATTGGCGCACGCATACATACAAACGTCGTTTACACGGCCGCTAAGCATGCTCTGAACGGCAAAGCCGGCAAAACGGCAAAAATGGTCGTATGACGTTTGAATGTGTGCGTGCGCGCCGATTCGTCACTATACTGGGTGTAAAAGACATGAACAGTCAAACGAGAACCATATCACGATATAGATATACAGGATATCTATATTGTCCAAAGTACTGTATCGTTCTCTATATTGTGACGAAAGCGACAACGATTGTACATCGCGTGCGCCGCAGTGGAGCAGCGATTTTACGGAAAAGTTACGCCACGAGCCTCCATGCTTGAACTTAGATGTTCTTTATCTTTTTAACCCGTTAAAAACGGTGATACGTCTGTGAGACCGGGTGTTTTTAAAAATATGGATAACTTTTTCTCCCGCCATCAATTTTTGTCGTGATTTCGAACAGGAGCCACATTACGTCAGTTAATCCTGGGACGTCGAAGTTGGTGCAGTTTAATTATAATTAAAAATATGGTAAACGTGGTCTGATTAATGTAATATATTTGCTTTATTGTCAAAGGACATAAAACTTAAAAAATATATATTTCCACGCTCATACCAATTATCTAGACCAAAGTATCATTAAGAAATTGTGCTAAGGATAGGTACTAAAATATCGGACGTTTTTAATAGACATAATAATTTTAGATATTTTTATTAATAAACTTAAATAAATGTATGAACAACAATGGCGCGCAAACAAATATTTGTGTCCGTCACACAAATATTTGCCACAACCAGAATTCGAACCCGGACCGCTTGATGTACAGGCAGCTATCCACCACGACGATGTCAAATGTGAAATAAATAAAATATTTTGAAAAATCACTAATTGAAAATCCCGGTGCGCGAGACCAGGCATCACCACAGAGTACATTTTAAGGTATTGGGCGTCACCAATAATGGAAATCAAAGTCACCGGTGGCGGGTTCAATATTTACTGATTTGATAAGAAAAAAATCAGTGTCTAAGGTTTTATGATAATCTATGTGTCAGATACACAATTAATTACAGACTTTTAATTACTTTTTTCATTTTTATCCAGTCATCATTCCTATTGACACAGCCAGTTGACAGCCCTATTATATTCGAAGACATCGAACAAAATGAGAACACTAGATAAAATCGACAAGTACTTCCGTACTTGTGTTCACGTGAATACAGTGAGCGCCCGAATCGAATACATTGTCGATGCAATGAATTCACTTTACTTTTTTCCTGTGCAACAAAATTGATGTAGAACTTGAATTCGAGCCATAGTTCTCTTATTTGGAACACGACGTTTATCTATGTGGGTATATGTATAACAAAACGTATTGTCATATATGGAGAGCTCAAAAGTAGCAGTGTGTTTATGGGAATTCTAATAATGAGTTTTAATTTCTATTGTCCTATCAGCAGGTAACGGTAAATCTGGAAATACCTCTCTTTGACAATACCTATTATGTTTTAGCGTGGTACGTAACGTCGCTAATAATTTTGTAGGTAAAAAACTTAAAGTTATAAATTCTTACATTAAATTATAAAAATGTCTAATACAGATTAGACATTTAATTTTTTTATAATGTAAAACAAATCAGACAAATTTAGCTGTAATTTGTTCAAATACAGATTTGAACAAATTACAGCTAAGTTTGAGTCTTTTAGGAATGACAATTTACCGTTACAAAGTTATTTAGAAGATATTAAATTAATTTATCAACTCAGTATACTAATAACTTGATGAACAAAGTAAATCTCAACATTTAATTCGAGGGTGTGCCATAACGAGATCGTCGAGTAAATATCAATTTCTTAGTTAGCATTTCATATCACGGAACATCAACTATTAGACTTGTCATTAGGCTAGCATTTGCCCTGGGGTCCACGTCCGGAAGCTTCCTCGTGGCGGACCCTGGTAACGTGGTGGGGAAACTTTCTCGGCCGGGTGTGGCTTTTGATGTCAAGTCCCCTTGGCATTCGAAGTCACATGCCATCGTCGAGTTGTTTTTGTTTTCCCACCAGGGCTAGTTACGGACGGCCCTTTCCACCACACGGCCACCGGCCCACAAGGGCTGGCGTCAGTCGGTAGCCCCTGTGGGATGCTGGCCACCAATTGGTGCAGAAGGAGTGCCTAGACGGGCAGCGTTGGGATGGTCTCGGTGTAGTTGCGCTCACGTGCGCAGATCCCTAGTCGTCCCGCAATAGCGCACTGGAGGTCAGGCCGGGGAGGATGTTTAGTGGGTATGGAGGGAACGCCTTTACCTCGAGTCCAACATATCCCCTGCGGTTGGCACCACCCCGCAGGGACGATGCGTAAATGTATTTCACCTCCCCGACAAAAAAAAGGTAAATAATGATAAGGCCGAAGAAGTGACCAACCATCTTGAATTGCGTCGCGATAATGCGTAATTGAGCGTGTCCTACCGTCTGTACCACAGTGAGTGCTATAAGAATCTTTTTACCCTCATCCCACCGTCTCCCTTCCTTTAGAAGAAGTAGAATATAATTCCAGCATACGTGTCCTTCTGACAATCCTCTTTCCGTATAATAATAATAATAAATTTTATTTCAGACTTCACAAAATCCATATAAATTTGTTAGTATGTACCTTAATCCTATGTTAGTTATTTGAATATTACAGGTTGGCACAGAAAAAAAAGAATAATTAACTTAAAAACTTGAGTGTTCCGCCCGTATGCATCGTAGTCCAATGCATACGAAGGGGACAGTCAAGTTTATCTTTCCTTACCTCCAGGATTCCGTTTGAGCTCTCCCGAGATCTGCGCATTATGGAAACTATCCGTTTTCTTATGATGCTGTGGAAACCATCAACACCAGCTTCAGCAAACATACTCCTTCCATTGACAAGTGGCGTGAAGAAGCACATTGCAGGTGGGAAAAGCGAGGGTGGCTAGCGCGACGGATTATTTATCGCACTAGATACATCGCATTAGGACTCCACTTCTTCTAACCATCAGGCTTTATGGAGTTATTTTAATTAAAAAAGGACCTTTTTATATTAATATAAAAGGCTGAAGATAGAAGACAACTTCACCTAGTTAAGGGACACTGAGTGACTAGATCTTTTATAATTAACTGTCTTAATACAATATTGCTGTTAAAATAACACTATTATTGCTAGCTTTTGCCCGCGCCTTCGCGCTAATTGTGAATTTCCCATTCGTGAAAGCCTGGATGCATAAGGATAACTATTTGCATGCCAAAATTTTAGACCAATCCGTTAAGTGTTATGAGCTGTATGGTGATAGATCAGTCACTAAAGGCTTCCTTTTTTAAATACATTTTAGTAAGAGATAACGTGTCGCTCTGATGTCGCAAACCTTTCTATATTAAAGAAAGTTGTGCCTACCTCTTACCAAATTAAACAAAAATATTACAGTATAATTACGGTGATATCGTCGTGAAATTGCCGCAGGCTTAACGTTTAAATTAAATCATAATAAAAATCTAAAATCTGTTCATTAGCATATTTAATTGAACGCTAGTAGCAGCCATTAACAGGAAATTAATTATCATTCTTAAAATTTGGGAAATTAACAGAAAATTTTAAGTACCTACCATAGACACAAAATAGCTAAGTCAACGAAATTTATTTGGACTTAATTATAGACAACGTAATTTGAACCAGTTTGACAATAATACCGCAATTTAAGTTGATATTTTAATATTAGTTTCGATCAAAATATCAAAAGATAAAGAATATACACGAGATTATTATTTTAAATGAATATCTCAGTGTCCCGCATTCAGCGGCGCATTGTTTCACTGGGACCATTTTGTAAGATGTAGTTAGGAAAACTCCGTTCATTGAATCGAAAACTGGTAAGAAACGAGTTTGCTGAGATTTTATGTACTTAAATCGTGGAATGAATTTTACTGTCAAGTGTAAATAATTTTATATTGTTCTTGACAAAAGTTCAGTAACTGTGAAAGCTACCCTGATAAAAATTTTGAATATAGGCCTCGTATTAATATGGAAAAATAGTACGTAATGAGTTTTGGAAGTTACAATATGTAATAATAAAATTGAAAAGAGATAGGGGACTACGGATTAGGTACAGGTTCGAATTATTTATTTACGGTTCACCAGCGTTTGCTTCTACTTTTTCATGCATGTATAACATACAACATTGTTCATAATTTAGTATGAAAATTTCTTTATTAAGGTAATGCAATTAAAAGGGAAATAAATAAAAACAAAAACTTAACGCAAATAAGGGGATAATAGGTACGGCGCGAACGTCTCCGTAAAAACGGAGAAAATGTTTTCCTGCCCCTGTTTCATATCCGATATTTTTTGATATTTTAGAATGTTTTTAACATCCTAATAAAAACAATGTATGTTTTGTATATTGTATGTTTCTGTGCGGGACCGCTATGGCTGTGGGTATAGTCCCTAGTGCACCTATAGTGCTGGATTGCCGTGAAGAGTTGAGGACCGTGGGGTGCTTGATTGAAAGAAGATTCTTGTTGTCCGTGGCTATTTCGATGCCGTTGTGAAGTGGAATGAGCGTGATGTATGGTGGTGTTTTTTAGTTAAGTACATTTTTGTGGTGTCGCAACTAGCGACCTATCTAACGAGGGGATTTTTCCCTGTTTAATTCTATTTCAAGTGTACTTAATAATAATCATATGGCAAATAGTGCCTTGTTTAAGAAGGGATTTTTACCCTTGTGTAAGGTGTGTGTGTAGTGTTTTCCCTACGCCACGCATTTATTTATTATCAAAAACTTATTCTAATTACATTAATACATTTTAAACAATTCAAAACAATTTCAAAAGGTAAGTAAACAAAACTATCGACTATCTATGCTTATTAACTAACTTATTCTAGGGTAATAAAAAACACACTAATAAAAACTTTTAATTAAAAACTGATTAGGTACATAACAATAATTAATTAACTAATTAAATATATTAATTTTCAGTCGTCCGGAACATTCTCCCGCCGTGCGCTCGTAATGTGCAGCGTTACGACGCACTCTCCGTCGTTCGGGCGACTGTTGCAGCGTCGAGGATGACCAGCTTCTTCGTAGGCCTCCTCAGAGTGCCTCCTTTGGTCTTGACGTCGACGGTGCGTACTACGTCGTCGGGACCGGGGTATACAGCTTCGATTCTCCCCAGCGGCCATGTGTTTCGAGGCAGCGTATTGTCGACTATCAGGACTAGGTCACCGAGTTGTGCGGTGGGACCTCTTCCGTAGGGCTCCCGTCGTTCTTGTAGGCCGGGTAGGTACTCTCGTAGCCATCTTCTCCAGAATTCGTCGGCCAGGCCTTGTGATGTCTTCCAGTGTTTCTTGTTGACCAGCTCTCTCTCGGTGCACTCGCCCATGTGAGGTTCATGGGCCGGGCCTAGCATAATGAAGTGATTTGGTGTCAGGGCCTCTGGGTCTTCAGGGTCTACGGAGACATGTGTGAGGGGTCGGCTGTTGACGGTCATCTCCACCTCGGCGAGCAGGGTGACGAGGATTTCTTCGGATATCGGCCTGTCGTTGAGTACGGTTGATAGGGCTGTCTTCACAGACCGCACTAGGCGTTCCCATGCCCCACCCATGAAAGGGGCGCTCGGGGGGATGAAGCGCCAGTGGATTCTTCTGCGGCTCGCCTGTTCCTGTGTTGCACTATCGATGGCCTTCCTCAGCTCCTTATCGGCTCCGTGTAAGTTGGTGCCGTTGTCGGACCAAATTTCCTTCGGGCAACCTCTTCTTGCTATGAATCTTCTGAGCGCCATGACCGCCGAGTCCGTCGATAATGTGTTAGCCATTTCTAAGTGTACGGCTCGCGTAGTTAGACACGTGAATAGTGCTACGTAGGTTTTTCTCGTTGCTCTGCCGAACGTTGTTGTTAGTGGGCCGAAGTAGTCTATACCCGTATGAGTGAACGGGCGCTGATGGTGAGCGAGACGGGCGATGGGGTGGTCCCCGGTGGGCGGTGCTGATGGTATCGCCTTTCTCTTTCTACACGGTATGCAGCGATGTATTATCTGTCGTGCTACCGAGCGAATTCCGATGATGTGAAAGCGCAGCCGACATTGGTTGATGGTGGCCTCCACTCCCTGATGGTGTACGGACTGATGAGTGTGTTCTATGTAAAGCTTGCTTATGTGGTTTCGTCCGTCTAGTACCGGGGGCGTCTTCGCTATGTCTTCTATCTCTGTCGCTCTATCTATTCTTGATTTGATAACGATAACGTTATCAACTAACTCGACGGCGATTTTTCTTAGCTTGCTACTACTGTTGATTGGATGTTTCTTCTGTAGGCATCCGATGTCTTCACTGAAGCTTTGTTCTTGAGCCGTTTTCACTATTAATTTTTCAGCTGCGATTAGAAGTCTTGAGGGGATAATTTTGTAGGTTTTCTCTATAGCTTTGTGCGTTTTGTTGTTGACGACGATCTCCTTTCTCTTTCTTCCCCATGTGGGGTCTCTTTCTTTGTTCGCTATTGTTCTTGAGTAGGTAGTTTTCTCAGCTGTTTTTCGACGTGTTTCTTCTATGAATTGAAGTACTCTCGCTGTAGATCGTACGAGCCTTTCCCATTTTGAGAATCTGACGGGGTCAGGGATGGCGTACGTAGTTTGCGTTTTCTCGACTATTGTGAGGGTTTTTTCTTCACCGGTGTTCAAGGCGGCGGTGTTTGTTTCTTGAGGCCATTCTTCGGGTTTTTCATGAAGAAAACTGGGGCCGGTGAACCACCTGTGGTTTTCGTTGAAGTTCTTCGGTACTTCCCTCGTGCTGTCGTCGGCTACGTTCGCCTTCGTGGGGACCCATCTCCATTCATGTGTTTTCGTACTTTCTTCTAGCTCGGCGATTCTGTGTGCGACGAAGGGTTTATATGACCTTGAGCCGGTGCGTAGCCACGTCAGGACTGTCTTGCTGTCTGTCCAGAAGAATCGGCGTTCAGGCTGCCGGTCGTGTTCTTCTATCACGTTGTTTGCGATTCGGCTGCCCATGACTGCTGCTTGTAACTCCAGGCGAGGTATGGACGTGACCTTGAGTGGGGCCACCCTTGCTTTGGCTATGATGAGTGACACGTGAGCGTTGCCTTCTTCGTCTTCAGCCCGCCAATATAATGCGGCGGAATAGGCGACCTCGCTCGCGTCCACGAACACGTGCAGCTGTAGGTTTCGGCCTGCGCTATACCAGGGGTGTGCGCGCGGTATGGCGATTTTCTTCAATTCTTCTAAGTGTCGTGTCCACTTCGTCCATTCTGTTGCCAGGTCTTCTTCTAGTGGTTCGTCCCAGCCCTTGCTCCGTTTCCATATTTGTTGAAGTAATTGTTTCGCCTTCATAGTGATGCAATGTGGGGACCGGGAGTGCGCAGTAAAACAACGAGTACACGTTATGATGTCTGATTTATTACTAAAACCTTAATACTAATTACAAGATACCTTAGCCTAACTTAATGCTAAGTCAGGAGAGGCGCGTCACACACTACACCTCCCCCGTTTTTTTGAAAAAAAAATTACTTTAGCATTTTTTTTCCTAATTAATACAATATTCTACTAAAAAATCAAAGGCAAAAACTATTCAACAAAAAAACAAAGGCACTGTTGGCAATACAAAAAAAACTTTCAATAAAATATTTTTTCATCCCACCACCTCGGAAAGTGTAATTTTGCGCTTCGAAATCTGGCTGGAAAATTCTATTTTATTCGCTTGAGTGGCAAAGTAGATTTGAATTTAGAACATCACATATAATGAGTACTCAATATAATTGTAAATTCAAAACGTCATTAAACCTATTTAATGTAACCTCTATGGTGCCAAATTTATGATTAGAACTTTTTAAATTGTGAAAAAATTCTTTTTCATTTTGTCATTTCCTCGCTGAGGTGGGATGAAAAGTTACGTATTGCACTCGAGTGGAAAGATTTTTCACCTTGTGCTCGTTTGTTTCCCTCGCTGACGCTCAGGATTCTAATTTAGAATCACTCGCTGCGCTCGTGATTCAACTTTAGAATCCTTCGCTTGCTCGGTCATCCAAATCGAGCACGCGGTTAAAAAGGAACTTTCCACTCTTGTATAATAAATAACTATTACTTATACGTGCTATTTATAGAGAATATTACCTGTATAATATTGCAAACATATATAATATAATATATATAATTTACGAACCACATTTAACAATCTCATTATTTGTTATACATTTATTTCGTCATATCTACAATTTCTTTATTTTTCATGATCAAAATTCAAAATATCAAATAAATAAATAATATACCTACTTAATGCCTTATTGCAACCAAAGTTTGTTCATAATTGTGTATAGAAAAATATATATACAAGTATTTAATAATAATAATATAATTTGATAGCTACATATTCAATTAATTATTAAACAAATAAAACAAATTACATTAGATAATTTTATAAATTTTCAAAGACTTGAAACATTAAACACTAGAAAAAGACTCTGTACTGGTTCTTGTACTAATAACTGGACAACATTTTTGAATAAAAAATTAATAGTCACCTATATTTGCAAAATTGTACAATACTTGCTACTGTTTTCTAATTTTTTTTAAGTAATTCTCACAATTTATATTTTTTCAATTACTAGATAATAGACAAAAATATCATATGGTTCTCGAAAAAGTCGACTGGTTCTCGTCATCATAATATTCAAAATATTTATAATTACCTTCTATTTCGTCACAAAACCTTAACAAAATAAGTTCATTTTATTTCAAGTAAAACTTTAAGCTTCTTTTCTAACTTTATTTAAAACATAAATCTTTAACAGATATCTCTTATCTCATTTTTTCATTATTTAACTAACTTCTTCGTTATTATTTATACTTATTTCATGAAATAAACTCATAATTATTCAAGTTATCAACTCACTTTCAAAATTCTCATTATTCAATTCATTCATTTTATTACGTATCGGTACACTTGACTACATAATTCTTCCACAACTAGGTACTTTTATTATAATTATCATCATACGGTCTGGCCAGCCGTTTTATTTTCATATATATCATTTGGTACACATTTTATTTATAGTCGACTCATATTTAATTATTATATTAAATCATATAATTTGGCATCCCAGTGCCTTTTATGGGTCGTGCGCACGCCCTTATTTATTATTGGAGGTCATATGTTTTAAGCCTCTTTTGGACTCCAACTTATCTCACAGAGGAAAGCTCGTTCACACCATGATCGATAGAAGGAACTGACCCTCCACGTACCATATTTGTACCATACTTTATTAATAGGGTCATGAATTAAGACAACATTTTGGTCTCCAACAGCTTTCAGCGTGGACTCTCGGTCGCATCGCAATTTATTCTGAAGGACCTGATCCCTATAGTACCTCTTTATTTGTGTACCGTATACTTATATACCTCAACTCTTAAAACCCTTTCATTCCAAAACAATTCTATTTATTCTACATACCATTATTATGATTAATTTGGTTAATATGATCTTAGACTTGCTTTTGGGTGATCAGTCCAATCGCATATCGACGTCGTAATAACCAAATTATCGGCCTACTCCTATAAAATTTACTATAACTCTATTCAATGCCTACTATTAAAAAACAAACAAATACCATAACTAACTTCCTTACTGAGAGGATAGTAACTAATTGTACTCATAAGTTACAAAAAGATATTTAATACTATCTACTCAGTCTATCTATTCTACATTCATTTCCTATATTTCTACTCTAATATCATCATTTCACTTACTTTATCCTTTCTTTTTACTTTTCTATGCTCCTATCTATTTCCTTTCAAAACTTTCAATACGAAAATTAACTCGCGGCGAGAAGCTTCAAAACATTATTCTATCCAATACTCTCTTCCACTTATTTTTCAACTGTTTATAATTATTTAATTTTCTATAGAAGTATGTTTCTATCTTTCTTTTATGTACTTCTATGTATTTTATTTAAAACATTCAAAAGTATAAAAATGTAAAAATATTGACAAGAACCTTCAAAACCTATAAATATATTTATAATTACTTTCAAATAAACAATACTTTATATCAACAAACTATTTTTACGAAAGTTGTTAATCATTATCATGACGAATCTATTTTTATCACATAAATGAAATAGAATATCTTATTGAACATTGTTATAGTTTCAAATATATCTTATGTATGACTTCTGAGAACATTCGACGACAACAACTCCATATGCGGCTCGTAATTTTAACTTACTCATAACACGACCACCTATCTCGCTAATTTACCTGACACATTGTTATTGAAAACTTCGAGAAGAATTTTATAAATAAACAGCATTCCATACTATTCTGTTACCATGTATGTACTATATTCTAACGAATTTTAAATGGTTATATAAGAATAACTGACATTTATGCACAGCAAACATAAAACTTTTGATGAAAAAAAATATTTACTTTACGCAAAATACGAAAATGCTTCTATCTTACCAAAAATTAAGAAATTTTATAGTTATAAACTAACTTTCAAGTGACTCTAGTCTTACTTATCGAATGCTGTAACAATTTTTGTTACCTCCGGTTAGTTCAGGGCATCGCACAAGACTCAATCTATTAATTTACTTTTTACCCAGGGCGCCTTTATTTTTAATTAGATTCAGTATTCTAGGGATGTCTAAAGAAAACTACTTATGACACACTATATAGTAGATATTTTATTCAATTAACAAAGAAACCTTAATAATCTAACACTTGATGTTAATCTATGTAAAGTACTAAAGTTAAGATACACTGTTTGAACACCAATCTATAAAACTTTTATTTGAATGATAAACACTATAATTACTGATACGAATTTCATCTACTGTTTTATACATTAGTTTGCTTCTTCAAGGTTACATTCAGATCATTTATATCTTAGTAAACATTTGTTATTAAGGAGTAACATTAATAAAGATACATTCTCTAGACTTTGTATTGTCTTTTTAAAAGTTTAATTAAGAAATGTTATAATTCTCAATTCAAATTCTAACAAAAAGTATTTAGGGTATGCAATGAGTAAGCAGGGGCATAAATTTATGGGAGGATTACTTAACTTCAAGACTTGGTAGCAGAAAGTCTCCCTTGCTATCTTTTGTCCTGGTGACCTCGGAAGTTTTCCTTCTGACTTTTCTTATTGATTCCACAAGATCAGAATGGATGCTAGTTCAGGATGTCATCACATTCAATCATACTCCCCTAGCTTCTCAGTCTTACAACAGGTATATAAATATTGTCTAGTGAAGAACCAGTGGCGTAGCGTGGGTATCGGCCGCCCGGGGCGGAAGATAATTTTGCCGCCCTCTTATTTAGGTATTTCAATTTAATGTATACTATGCATTACACACTAAGAAGTTCAAAAAGTATAGATGCGTTGCACTCGCTCGAAAATGGCAACGAAAAAGTCGGGCAATTGCCGGATTTAAATTCAATTTGAAACTAATGAAAAAAGAATCTGGAACGCTCTCGTATTTCGGCTGGTCGACTGCACTTCATTGCAACGCTTTAAGTGTGTGATCGCTCGAAAAAAATGCCTTCCTGTGTTGTTAAAAAGTGTACAAATTAGGTACATTATCACTGTTAGAGACATGAAAAGGTGTCATTTTATTTGACAAATATATACAATTTCATATGGAACATTTTTTTTGGGTTTTCAAACGCGTAAATATTTTTAACACTAGAAACCACTCCTCCGCCTGTCCGAAAAAAGGGCAGGTCGATTTTTTTCAGTGTATTTTTCCGGCCTCAAAAATATTTACGCGTTTGTAAACGCAAAAAATTATTCCACACTATAAGGTAGATTCATCTTAACTGGACGTTTGCAAAAATATTTCGTTCGGATTTTTGAAGTGCAAATTTCAATGATTTGAAGAAAAAAAATTACCATAAAAACATAAGCACCAAGCACTGACAAATTTCGACGGCGAAAGCAGTATCATGGTAGCGTTCCTAGTGGTTAACGCAGCCGCCCGGATTGCGGAGGATGCTGGGTTCAATTCCTGCCTGGGACAGGTCGATTTTAGCAGTGTATTTTTTTTTTGGCTTAAAAACAATTTAAATTTCATTATGTTATTCAATTTGACTGTAATTAACATAAAGTGCGCGTATGTAAATCCTCTGTTATCGGTATCGGTGCGCGCTCTCGCTAATGAGCGCTAAGCAACAATCAATACGTAACTCATGGGGTATATAAATTTATCTCTTTCTAATAACGGGTTTGCCTAATCATTAAATGATCTATGCATAAAACTTTCTTTGAATAGTCAAAGTCATTATCGCTGATAAACAATTAAAGCACAAAATATTCCTCGTGAACACAAAATAAACTACGGCGAATCGCCGCAAGTCAGAATAGACGGTGTTGCCAGCAGTTGCTACAAAATATCATTCAAAGAAAGGGAATTCGTTACAGAAAAATTCCATACTCTTTTCAATTGGTCCGAATTTGTAGTTGCAATAAAAATATGAAATGGTTTAAAATTTTTTTAATTATTGTGAAATTTTGCCGCCCCCTCAAATGTGCCGCCCGGGGCGGGCCGCCCCCCCTGCCCCCCCCACGCTACGCCACTGTGAAGAACCGACAACAATGGGACCACAGTCCAAGGAACCCTAGAAATGCAATACATAACCTAAGAATTTGTAAACTTTACACAAAATCTATACCTATCCAACTGATTAAAATCTACTTTACTTACCCTTTTAAAGCAGGGGAACTCACTTTTTATTACTTTTTATTTTAACAACTTAAAATATTTTTTCAAGAAATACATCAATACCTAGATGGTATTCAAGAAGTCAAGTACACAAATGCATGATCTCCACGCCTCAAGTACTGATATTTATAGGCTCCCTCCCTACTTCTAAGCTTGCGATTCGAACTCCAAATCACTACCATATTTGGTAATAAATTTGCTAACGGAAGTTTTAATTATTACTTACACTTTAGGAATATTCTAGAACAAGAAATAAAGCGACAAAACAATTGGGTGGTGAGTAGCCAAACTAATTGAATCGAACACTTCTATATTACTAGCGACCTCTATCCTACTTCCATGAATCTTCATTATTTATGTCACCCGTGCTATGCTACAATAAGCAATATCTATTTAGCAACAACCATCCTACTTGGTGTGACATATTAACGATAGATGGCTCCACCCCTCTATTATCAAACTTATAGATGATAATTTTGATTTATTTTGACTACAAAAAAAAATGATGTTACACAACACCCCCCTTAAGTCAAAAAATTTTTGTTACCTAGAACAAAACATTTTTTTTATTTTAATTTCACAAGTATCCCTATCAATTTGATATCTAACGATTTCCTAATTACTCTCTCTTCTACCTAAACTAGTATACACTAAGTTATCTTAAACAATAAAGAATATGAAACAAAGTTATTCTCAGTGCAATCTTACGGATATGAAGCTTACTTATCTATATGTTATAAAGATATAAAAGTTTAAAACAAAGTTATTTTACATGATGTATTTAATTTTAAATTAACGTAAAGTTTTCTAAACTAAAACAATATTGAAAGTTAAATATTTTCAAATATATACACTACTTGTATCCAAATTACAACATGTAAATACCTTGTTTGGATTCAATGTCCATTGGTATCACATTGTTTACCCTAACAGGGTAGCAAAAGTTAAAAGTTATGATAACTTCACTATCGGCGGATATAAGTTAAAACAAAGTGCAAACACATCACTTACCAAATACTAAGTGTCAATTGTTATTTAGTAAGTAAATACTGACACACAAAGTCAAGTTAAAAATTAAGTTTAATTTAAGTAGAAAATACTATCTAAGTATTACTTAAGTGATCAAGTTAAGTGCTTTAATCAAGTCAATATGAAAATTGTTGATTAAAGAAATTATTTTTAATCAATAAACCGATCTTTATTGTTTAACTAAATGTATACCAACACCTATCTATACATATCTCTTTCATACTCGTGCACTATCATACTTGTGTGTTAAAAATAGTTACGCGCGTTGAATAAAAAAAATACCTTTCATACCTCTCGCATTCTATATACCTTCCATGCGTATACGCATACCAGTGAGTATGGCACATCAGTTATCCAAGTTCAAGTATTGTTATTGTTTATTAATTTTAATTTTAATTAATATAGTTAAGAATATGTTTAATATGATAATTACTAAGACATTTACTATTAATTTCATACAAAGTATACATCAGCAGTGATAGCTTGGCTGTAACTATGTATTCAAGACATTTAGGTGCTAATTTAGAGGAAAAGTTCTTTTCATTTATTTTTTAAATAGAAAGTATGTGTGTATACTAACTGACCTACTTTTTAATTCAATGTGTCTTTTTCTAAGATTAATTGTTTTTCATTCCTAGGATGAGCAGCGATTAAATGTCTTCTCATCTTTTGGAAGATAACATCAAGTTCAAAGTTTATCATTCCTTGGGTGAGCAGCGATTAAATGTCTCCTCCCCTTTTTGGAAGATAATGATTAAGTTAACGTTTTTTCGTTCCTTGGGTAAGCAGCGATTAAATGTCTCCTCCCCTTATGGAAGAAAATAATAAATTAAAAGTCTTTTTAATCCTTAGGTGAGCAGCGATTAAATGTCTCCTCGCCTTTTGGGAAGAAAAGATTAAGTTAAAAGTCCTTTTATTCCTTGGGTGGGTAGCGATTAAATGTCTCCACACCTTTTGGAAGCAAAGATCAAGTTAAAAATGTTTAAGTAATTAGCTACAGACATGCCTGTTGCTGACCGTATAGGGTGCAACATAACATATTAACTGAAGTAATCAGACACAGAAATTTGGTATGTAATTAAAATTCTAGTATTTTAATAAAAGTTCCTCTAAATCATAACCAATATTATTAAAAGGTTTTGTCAATTAATCAAAATATCAATTTTTTGTTCAAGTGTTAAGTTAACATAATCCTCTTTTCCGTTTTTCACAGACAAAGAATTAATTGGATTATCTTAGTTCAAAAAGTCACCTTTAAAATGTGGTGATATTAAGTTTTGTGTCAGACCAAACAAATGCCAAAAGTCTATGCCTAATATGATGGATGTTGTTATTTCAGGTACAACATAAAATGTAACTACTTTAAATATTGATTTATATTCAATTGGCAATGACATATAACCTATACAGGATAGTTCTGTGCTATTCGCTGTGTTAACTTTACATTCTTTATTAAAAGTATTGATTTTAAAGCCTAATTCCTCAAACTTTGTATGTGAATTCATTCCTAGTATTGAGCATGATGCTCCAGAGTCAGCAAGTCCAAGTACATTTAAGTGTAATACTTTAAATTGCAAATAAGGTCTATTATCAAAAAAACTTTTTTTTTTAAAGAGAACTTCACACTTATCTAAGTTTGAATGTGACCTTTTCTTTTTAACTTTAAAAGTGGAGTTCTCAAAAATTAGTTTTTTGAAAAATTAAATGAATTACATTGTGGGCATTCAGGTCTTCTTACGCCTTTTTTACCACACTTAAAACAGATTATTTCTCTCGAATTTCTACACTCTCGAGTGTAATGCTCATCACTATTACATCTCATACACTTTGTGTTACTCATAAAATTATTAGAGGACGTAACGGTTGAGACATGTTTAATTGAGTTCTTAAAATTTTTAATATTACGTGACTGAAGGTCATTAGATACTTGTAACTTATGTAAGTTTGGTTCTACAAATTTTTCAGAACGTACTTGAGCTAACTCTAATCGTTTTCCTAATAACTTTAACATCTCAATGGAGTCAACATTATGGAGAGCTAATTCTTTCATGTACTCCGGTCTAATATTATGCATTAAAATTTCTAACTGCTCATCTACTGACATTTTGGTAGATAGTCTAGCAAACATTCCTTGCATGGTAGAAATATAACTTACTATGGTCTCTTGTTTAGCTTGTGTACGCTGTCTAATTTCATTCTTAAGGCGATAGTCTAAGTCTGGTATATCAAAGTCCTCTCTCAGACGAATTAATAAATCTGAGTAGGAATTAAAACTAGTTTTATTACATCTAAACCACGCTAATGCTGAGTCATCCAAGAGGTCTGAAAAAGCATTTAGCATACGGGATTTAGGAATCTCGCGTGCCAATCGAAGTTCTTCTAATCTTTCAATAAAACTTCTAACACAAGTTGATCCATTATATTTTAAATTAAGCGAGTTTAGGTTAAGGGGTTTTTCTCTAATTACTACCACTTCCTCTCTTTCTTCTTTTTTTAAAATAGTCATTCCACTTTCATCACTCTCCTGCGCATTCTCTTCCATGACATTCGTTCTCTTATACATAGGAGTTGCCTCTTTCTCAACTAATTCCTCAGAACTACCATCATCTTCAGGTTCTACCTGAGCTAAAATTCGGATGAGTCTGTGGCGTAAATCCACTAGAGAAGAATTCTCAACACCCAAACGAGCTAGTCTATCGATAAGATAATTTGCCCTACTCGCTATTCGTAAGAACAAATTTTTCTCCCTAACGACTTCACCTGAGTTAAGTACTTCCTCCAGCTCGGTCACCTTTGGCGTGCAAATCGCAATCTCGTTTGCCGGGCGTGCAGACAGTACCGGTGCGCTCTTTATGCTACCACGTCTCGATAACTTGAAGACCTGCCGCAACTGCTTCCTTAATGCATCCACCGATGTTTCAGGAGCTGTGGAAATGCCAAGAATATCCAGTTCATATCTGATCTCATCCTTTCTTAAGTAGTTTACATATTTTTGTATAGAGGCCATTTTTAAACAAAATTAAAACAAAACTAAGTTAAAGTATCAAATTATTAAATGATATAGTTACCCTATTAGGTAAATATTAATTATTTTATCAAACTAAATTACTCAAAAGTTAAGACTATTAATAAAAATTTATAAATAAAGTGAGGGTACTTTTATATTAAACAGTTTTTACTTACTATTTTCTTTAAATTGAATAAAAGATCTTGTCAAAGTTTTAATTCTAGTGTGTCTTTCAGATTAGTTGGGGAATTAAACCTTACGGTTACCACCAAACTACTTTTTCATCATGTGGACACACCAGAAAATCCCACGAATACTGAATACTTAAAATTTTTTTTTTTTTTTGTCGAGCCCTTAAGTTGGTCGCCAATTTGTAACAATTTTTGTTACCTCCGGTTAGTTCAGGGCATCGCACAAGACTCAATCTATTAATTTACTTTTTACCCAGGGCGCCTTTATTTTTAATTAGATTCAGTATTCTAGGGATGTCTAAAGAAAACTACTTATGACACACTATATAGTAGATATTTTATTCAATTAACAAAGAAACCTTAATAATCTAACACTTGATGTTAATCTATGTAAAGTACTAAAGTTAAGATACACTGTTTGAACACCAATCTATAAAACTTTTATTTGAATGATAAACACTATAATTACTGATACGAATTTCATCTACTGTTTTATACATTAGTTTGCTTCTTCAAGGTTACATTCAGATCATTTATATCTTAGTAAACATTTGTTATTAAGGAGTAACATTAATAAAGATACATTCTCTAGACTTTGTATTGTCTTTTTAAAAGTTTAATTAAGAAATGTTATAATTCTCAATTCAAATTCTAACAAAAAGTATTTAGGGTATGCAATGAGTAAGCAGGGGCATAAATTTATGGGAGGATTACTTAACTTCAAGACTTGGTAGCAGAAAGTCTCCCTTGCTATCTTTTGTCCTGGTGACCTCGGAAGTTTTCCTTCTGACTTTTCTTATTGATTCCACAAGATCAGAATGGATGCTAGTTCAGGATGTCATCACATTCAATCATACTCCCCTAGCTTCTCAGTCTTACAACAGGTATATAAATATTGTCTAGTGAAGAACCGACAACAATGGGACCACAGTCCAAGGAACCCTAGAAATGCAATACATAACCTAAGAATTTGTAAACTTTACACAAAATCTATACCTATCCAACTGATTAAAATCTACTTTACTTACCCTTTTAAAGCAGGGGAACTCACTTTTTATTACTTTTTATTTTAACAACTTAAAATATTTTTTCAAGAAATACATCAATACCTAGATGGTATTCAAGAAGTCAAGTACACAAATGCATGATCTCCACGCCTCAAGTACTGATATTTATAGGCTCCCTCCCTACTTCTAAGCTTGCGATTCGAACTCCAAATCACTACCATATTTGGTAATAAATTTGCTAACGGAAGTTTTAATTATTACTTACACTTTAGGAATATTCTAGAACAAGAAATAAAGCGACAAAACAATTGGGTGGTGAGTAGCCAAACTAATTGAATCGAACACTTCTATATTACTAGCGACCTCTATCCTACTTCCATGAATCTTCATTATTTATGTCACCCGTGCTATGCTACAATAAGCAATATCTATTTAGCAACAACCATCCTACTTGGTGTGACATATTAACGATAGATGGCTCCACCCCTCTATTATCAAACTTATAGATGATAATTTTGATTTATTTTGACTACAAAAAAAAATGATGTTACAATGCTATTTAAAACTATCCCACGATAAAAATCATATTCAGCATGTCTGGCATGGTTAGCAACCGATATGCTGTAAAATGTCGAACTTGCAATTTGTGCATTGAAGTCTAAAGTTCGCATCGTTTTTTTGCTGCGTTCTAATTTCGCAATATAACAAGTTATTTCGATAACACGTGTAGGAAATAACCATTTTAAATTTATATTTAAATACTCGAAAATAAATCTGTAAAAAGTGTAAAGGTATGACAAACGAAAGATACAAACAATAAAAATAGGAAAATGATTACCTAATAATAATCTAAAATAAATCTGTTCTATTCATATCAAAAAGTCAAATTATCTATCTGCAATGTTATCTCGCTATGTTAAATTTAAAAGACACTTAATGTAACGCAAAAAATACCAATTTAAAACTTTGTCTTTACTCTGGAATTGATTAAAAACACCAAAATCATGAAACTACACATTACTCTCAAAAATTTATAGAACCTTATTTATTGCTTCGAATAAAACAAAAGCTAAAATTAAATATCTATAATTTTTAATGAATAACTAATTTGAAAACTCAATTAAAATACTTACTTAATGTTATCAATGTACTGTGAAATTAAAAATTTTCTTTTGTTTTCAAATGTTACCTACCGAATAATCTTTTTTTTTGTATCAAGAAATAAAATATAAACTGAGAAAAAAAAAACAATATCTAAATAAATTATGTTATATCGTATACTTAAAATTGGCTACTTTAAGTGGCAAATCCATTTTTTTTATATTAATTATTTATTTTTAAATGTCCATGACAAAACCAAAACGTGTTACACGTATTGTGAAAATGTAATGTAAAATTCTAGTAGCAATACTAAGATTAAATTAAAATCCTATTGCGGTAAGTAAAAACATTTTTATGATTGAAGTGAAAAAATAATATTTAAATGTAAATAATTTCTATGTAACATTAGGTTTAAAGAGCAAAAAAAATCTTCGAAATAGAACACAAATAGTATGAAAAACGAAGCCCAACATAAAGTTGAAAACTAAAATAGGAAACTATCACTCTCAGAATTATTTAAAAATTCAAATATTTAATATACAATATGTATGCACCATTTAACAAATCCCTATTATAAAATATTATTAATCTGTCATTTTTAAATATAGAGAAATAAAGTAGCTATAATTAATTATTTTAAAATTATTTCTATTAAACTGATATTTTGTTTAAGTTTAAAATATTTCTGAAAGTGATGTAAAGAAAGCATGCAACTTACCTTTCCGCAGTGCATTTTAACACAAACTTTCTTAAAACAAAAAAATAATACATTAGTAACGAAAAAAAAAGATTACACAGAAAAATATAGTTATTATGTCATTAGAATTGTCGTCGAATTTCCAGAGTCGCTTTTACTTTAAAGTTAAAAATATCAACATACAAAAAACAAATTAAAAACCTTTTCTAACCATTTCTAAAACTTTTACGAGAAATTTGCCAACAGTGTACCTAAACTACAGAAAATATTAAAAATAAACAATCATTTAATTACTAATAAAACTTATATACCTACTATGCTCCGAAAATAACAATAAATTAAATTTTAAATACCACCGAAACAATAGAGGGTTTTCCGAACTTATTTTCCGATCGAAACGCATTCCAGTCTAGAGGTGTCCACATCTGACTCGTTCAACTCCCAGCGCCCAGGATCACACCCACATCTGACTCCATCATCTCCCGGCGCCCAGCATATCACACTCATCAGACACGAACATCTCCCGGCTCCCAGCATTATTCCCGAATCGTCGTCCTTATTTATTATCCATCTCTCATGTATTTTGTAGTTATTTATATATCTGAATATTTATTTACTTTTCCTCTTCAAACTTACATTGTCATTATTACCATATTTCTTCACATTATATTTGTTTATTTTTTTCACACAATTAGGAACATTTTTTTACTTCTTCATAGCTGTAGTATTTTCTTCATATCTTTCATAACGGCACCTTCCTCATTTTCTATATTTATTTAATTTCCGTTTTTCAGAGCACATATCCTATTTTTATTTTAACACTTTATATATTTATTTATTATTAAAATATGTCATCGTCCGTATCGAGAGAAAAAGAAAATATTGTCCTTCTTGAGGCAAAATCAGTCCGTTTTTAGTAATTTTTTTTTAATTATAAGAAAACGCCACTTTACATAAAAAAACACTGTTCCGTCTACGCAGCGCTGCCACGAGGCAGCACTGGCAGGGTCGCCATGCAATGTGGGGACCGGGAGTGCGCAGTAAAACAACGAGTACACGTTATGATGTCTGATTTATTACTAAAACCTTAATACTAATTACAAGATACCTTAGCCTAACTTAATGCTAAGTCAGGAGAGGCGCGTCACACACTACAGTGACTGGAGACACGAAGCCTAGTGGGTCGAACAGTGACATGACCACTCGCAGTACTTGTCGTTTCGTAGGTCTTCGTTGTAGCACGTCCTCAGGTAGTCTGGAGAAGTCTAGGTTGTACTTCAGGGTGTCTGTCGTGGTCTGCCAAACCATGCCGAGTACTTTTTCGATGCGATCTCCCGCCGTTATTTCGGTTTCTTCTGTCCACTTCTCTGCGCCTAGCTCTTGTAGCACCCTTGTCGAGTTCGATGCCCATTTGCGTAGTTCGAAGTGTGCTTGACTGTGTATGAGGCGGACTTGTCGCGCTGTTTCTATGGCGATGTCTTCATTTTCGAAACTTTGAATGTAGTCGTCCATGTAGTGGTTTCTTTTGATCGCGTCGACTGCGGCCGGGTATTCTTGAATGTAGTCTTCTGCATTTTTATTCTTCACGAATATTGCTGTGGCTGGCGAAGAGGTGGCACCAAATATGAGTGACGTCATTCTGTATTTCTTCACTGTTGCGTTCGCGTCGCCGTCTCTCCATAGGTATCGCAGTGCATCGCGGTCTTCAGTTGCTATTTTGATTTGTAGAAACATCTCTGCTATGTCGGCTGAAACGGCGATATCGTGCTGTCTCATTCTCATCAATGTGCCCGGCAGCGATTGTAGCAAGTCCGGGCCGGTGAGTAGAGTTTTGTTGAGCGATATTCCCTTGTAGACGGCAGCGGCGTCGTGGACCATTCGTACTTTCTCCGGTTTCAGTGGGTTTACGACCGGAAAGCAAGGTAGGTACCACGTTCTTCCTTCTCTTTCTTGCTCGGGTGCGAGTTCAGCGTAGCCCTTGTTAACGAGTGCTCTCATTTCTTCTATGACCTTCTGTTTCAGTACGGGGTTCTTGGCTATCTTCTTTTCTGTCGCTTCGAGCCTCTTGATAGCGTATTCTTCGTTCTTTGGTAGTTTGACGTCTTCGTTCTTCCATAACAGCGTTGTTTGAAAACGCCCTTCTTGTGTTCTGACGGTGTTGCGTTCTAATATTTTCATAGCTTGCACTTCGGGGTCGTTCTGTGGTTGTTTCGGTGTTATGGTGAGCGCTTCGAGTGAGAAGAATTGCTTCAGTTTCGTGTCTATGTCTTCTGTTTCTTCATTTTGTTGAACGAAGTGAACTCTGTTGCCCGTTGTTCTGTTGCAGGCCCCGTGTAACACCCAGCCCAAGGGTGTTAGCGACGCTACCGGCTGCGATATGTTGCCGATTTTCGTGTCTTCTGCTAGCAGTAACGGCCAGTTGTCTTGCCCTATTAGTACTCGTGGCCTCGCTTCGATGTATTTTATGTTTTCTATGATATCTTCGAGGTGTCTGCAGCCCTTCAAGTCTTCGTCTTCTATAGTTTGGGGTGACAGCTTGAGGTTTGAGATCGATCGTGCGTTGATTCTATGGCGTTTTCCCCCTCCCCTGAGGGTGATGTTCAGCTTTCTTGACGAAGCGGTGTCTATTTGTGTGTTGCCGATGCCTTCTATACGCAGTGGTTCTTCTGAGCCCCGTAGCCCTGCTCGTTGTGCTATTTCTTCGTCTATGAGGGTGATGGTGGAGCCATCGTCGAGCAGTGCGTACGTGTCTATGTTTTTCTTCGGGCCTTCCACTCGTACCGGTACTATTTTGAGAAATGCTTGAGACTTCTTTGCCGTCCATGTGGAGCTTACTATTTTGCTGTTTTCGTTCTTGCTAAAATGTGGCATTCTGTGGTGTTTTCTTTCGCAGCCTTCGTGGCCGCATACTATGGGGCGGCAGCTGTGCGTTTTGTTTCTGAAGCGTAGACAGCGGAAGCAGAGTTTTTTTTCTTTTGCCAGGTCCCATTTTGTTTGAGTGTCGGCTTTCTTGAATTCTTCGCATTTTACGGCGGTATGACCGGGCTGGTCACATACTAGGCAGTTGGCGGCGATGTATGGCTTGCGTTCGAAATTCTTCTGTGTTGTTTCGCGCGTGTTGTATGTTCTGCCGGGAGCTTTGAATTCTTCTGGTTGGGCGTATGGTCCGCATCTGTCGGCTTCTCTTCGTAAGAAGTTGGCGAGCTTCAATAGGTCAGGCTCTTCTGTGTTCTGTTCGGCTGCGTAGTCGAACCATCTGTAGCGCATAGCGGGTGACAGCTTCTCGATGGTGATTTTTGTGACTTCTGGGTTGTATAGGTAGTACGTCTTCTCTAGGGTTCGCAGTGTGGTGACTATGTTGAAGACTCTTGTGGCGAATACGCAGAGTTCTCTTGGTGAGTCGGTCGGTCTTGATAAACTCTTCAAACGGTTGAGTTCTGCTAGTGCTATGGCGTCGGGTCGGCCGAATCTTGATTCTAGTGTGTGTATTATTTCTTCTGTTTTCGCGTTGTATATGAGGAGGTTTTCTACTGCTTCTCTTGCGTTTCCCTTCAGGCTTCGACGTAGACGTGCCAGGTTTTCTATCTCGCTGTACAGGCCGGCTGTTTCTTTGTAGGCTGCTCTGAACATCAGCCACTCTTGGTAGGCCCCGCTGTATATTGGTAGTTCTTGTGGTGTGCGAAGAGTCATCTGTGGCGCCGATTTCGCAGCTAACGCTATGGCCGATGCTAGTTGCGAAATGTCTATTTGTTGGTTTGGTGTTTCAGGCGTCACGACTTGCGATACGTGTGGTTGGCTTGCATGTACTTCTATTTTCGTTGTGTTTTCTTCGTGCGGTTGCTCCGTGATTGCTAGTACTTGTTTCTGGCTGGTTTCCAGCCATTCTGTGACTTTTCTTGTTGTGTCTCTGTTCGTGGTCACGGAGTACGCTTCGTCGACCTCTTCTTCTGTATCGCTTTCTTCTTCTTCGCGTAGTCTTGCTATTCGTGCCTCTTCTAATTTCACACGTAGTTTCAGAAGATCTTCTTGTGCTTTCAGCAGCTGCTTTGCCCGCTTCGATCTTCTCGATGTTTTTGACAATGACTTCTTGCTATTTCTATCAGTTTCTTCATTTTGACGCTCCGTTGTTCGTTCTGTGGTGGGTGTCAACGTTGTGTCGGAGTTTTCTTTGCTTCTATTTTCATTTTCTATGGACGACGTAGCTTCTATTGGTTGCCGTTGCTCGTCGTTTTCTTCTATTTGGCGTTCTTCTATTTGGCGTTCTTTTCCAGTTCTTGATCGTGTTACAGGCATCTTGATGGCTTTGAATCTTCTTTCTTGCTATTTCTTCACGTAATCCGGCTTCTCGAAGGACCAAAATGTGCGGGACCGCTATGGCTGTGGGTATAGTCCCTAGTGCACCTATAGTGCTGGATTGCCGTGAAGAGTTGAGGACCGTGGGGTGCTTGATTGAAAGAAGATTCTTGTTGTCCGTGGCTATTTCGATGCCGTTGTGAAGTGGAATGAGCGTGATGTATGGTGGTGTTTTTTAGTTAAGTACATTTTTGTGGTGTCGCAACTAGCGACCTATCTAACGAGGGGATTTTTCCCTGTTTAATTCTATTTCAAGTGTACTTAATAATAATCATATGGCAAATAGTGCCTTGTTTAAGAAGGGATTTTTACCCTTGTGTAAGGTGTGTGTGTAGTGTTTTCCCTACGCCACGCATTTATTTATTATCAAAAACTTATTCTAATTACATTAATACATTTTAAACAATTCAAAACAATTTCAAAAGGTAAGTAAACAAAACTATCGACTATCTATGCTTATTAACTAACTTATTCTAGGGTAATAAAAAACACACTAATAAAAACTTTCAATTAAAAACTGATTAGGTACATAACAATAATTAATTAACTAATTAAATATATTAATTTTCAGTCGTCCGGAACAGTTTCCTTTTTCAAAATTCGAAATTTATTCAAAATTAATTTGAGTGTAGGTCAAATTTGGAACAAGCATAAAGTGTGAAACACTACCCGACTACGGAATTATTATAAAACATCACTCGATTTCAAACGAAGTCGACAATCAAAGATCATTTTGACATGACAGTCGTAATTCCAGTTTTGGCCATTTCACATTGCTTAGACCTTGTCCAGAAGAGCGAATTCGCCGCGAATCTCTACGTGCGTTGTGTGTGAACGCGCGAATTCGCTCTTCTGGACAAGGTGTTAGCAACCACAAAAAGATTTAGTGTACAAACTTCAAAGGATTTTAATTAAAATCGGTTAAAAGGAAAAATTCTCAGACTCGTTCTCCTGGTAAAATTAGTTAAAAGGCAGTTGACTTTGTGGAGTACTTTTAAATCGTCAAAAACCCTACCAACTTAAAACTGTTTTATTATTTATTCATATTTTAATTAGTTGTAGAATGTATGTATGTGAAAATAGAGCACCAAATTAGCTGTTCACACGCCGTTGGTGAGTAGCTCACCGTGAAATCACACACAACCTGCGAGGCCAGATTTACTAACTTTAGGAAATACACCCGAAAAATACTAAACTATAACATTTTGCGTGTTTATCGTACCTTACTACTACAGAATTATTCAAGCAAGTAACTAACTTAAAAATAATTATCACAGTATATTCAATTTAACACAAGTCCTACTTACACAAGTTGTCTACCAATATTTTTTAAATAAAAGTAATAAGTTTTTATTAGGTACCTACTTATTATACATACTAACGTCTGAAACTTTGAGAACAGTCGACGGGAACAAAATAAATTTTGTTACAAAAAAAAATACCGACTGCGACACTGCTTTGTCACTACCGAAAACTTCCACCTTTTAATTCTAAAGTCACATGCGAATGATGTATTTTACAGTGACTATAATCACCTTCTAAGATAACTAGATAATAATAATAACGTATATGCTCATTGAGATAATAGTAATAAATCCTAAGTAATGAAAAATTCTGGCATCAGTCTAGCAAGACATCGATAGTAAACAAGACAAATACAGCAAGTAGTTTAGTGTAGTACTTACGGTATAAATATTGTTGCAATCATGCAGACTATAATGAAGCAAAATATAGGGAGATAATTTATTGTTAGTACAAGATAATTCGTCGGTGGCGTAGTGCGTAAGCGTCGTCTCCCACCCGGGAGGCACTGGTTCGATCCCGCCACGTACCAATGTGTTTTCAAATTTTGAATTCATATGTACGTTTAATCTACGCTTTTATGGTGAAGGAAAACATCGTGAGGAAACCTGCACAGCACACACCTATGAAGAAATTCTTAGGTTGTGTGTGAAGTCGACCAACCCGCACTTGGCCAGCGTGGTTGACTAAGGCCTAATCGCCCCTAATGTGGGGTAGGCTCGAGCCCCTCGGTGGGGCCATTATATTAGATATCGTCAGGATTTAGCTCGAATCACGATCTCACATACGAATGCCGAGTCAATTTATCAACACACATCACAAAGAGGAGAACCAGAGTAGTGCCTGGGACTTGTGACCCAGTGTGTAGGTTTACCTAGGCACTCACCTTCACTTCTCTCTAACTATTACCACACAACTATCAGACATAGCTTCCACAAGCACTCCTAATACAACCATAGAAAGGTCCGCACTCAGCGACGGCTCGAACTAGACTGAGCTCTGTCGAGCGCGCACCGCTGCAACAAAGGCGCGCCCCACCACTATTACTTCGCATCGTACGATAGCTCGTGCGGCGCTGACGTCACTCGCAATACCACGTGGACTATTTTCAATGAAAATAACAATTTAAATTACAATTGAACCTAATAATGTCATAGCGCCGTCAAGCTGTTGATGATGATGACAAACTAATTGCTCGTTTATTCTAATTGTGATCATCTTGCCTGTTTTCCGCTAATTTGTTATTGTAGAAAATTTTAAACGGAGAACTGATTCTAAGAATAAATTTTCATCACAGTCAAGATTATTACACGTATTGACGAACACAGTGTCACACATTGAAACTTCAAGAAAATATACGAGGAACTTCATAGCGGCTCGAGCAGTTTGCTTTTAAGCACATTTGTAGACGAAGTAACGTGAAGGGAAACTTTCGGCTTCCGAAGGCAGAAAGCCTACTCTCCTCCGTGTACATTATTAATCATAATAATGGTACCTACTCCTCACAGGCTTAATTTAATTAATGAAGCAATACTAAATATCGTAGTCGCAATGTTAACTGACGACGATGAAATGTTAACAATGTTATTGTTCTAGTGAATTAAATCCGAGAGCATGGGATGGCTTTAATATTAATTTGAATGTTTGGGTGAAATCCACAGACAAGGTCGTCACTCGTCGTTGCGATGTACTAATTTAACGGAGAGCGAAGTTTGAAACCATGAAATTTTATTAACTCTGGATTCGTTTACAACTTTTCACAGTTCTAGTTGAAAGAGACCCATTTTTAGACTTGCAGTCTGTTTTAATTCAACTTTAAACCGGCTGCAAATGCATTGTTTTATATCTGCCCTCATAAGCATATTTTGTGTGGAAGAGACGATAGAGTAGATTAGACGCACAAATTTAAATGTTCCTTCTCCGTGGCTGGGAAAGTAACATACACTTCACTAATGAGCTTCATCCAATGGAATTAGTTTTCCACGAGCAACGTCTCGTCTTACGTGAAGCGTAATTCCTGACACTGTGATAGTCGTGTATGTTAAAAGTATGTTGCAAGCGCCTATAGGCAAAAAAAAAATTACATGACATTGATAGGTATAGATTTTTCATTTAAGTTTTATATTGAATGTTATGTGATAAAAATAAAGTTCAAAGTCTTATATAGAAATGGAAATATTTTTATATATCTTTCATATCACAGTGTTATGCTGTCGTGTATTCATTACGTAGGTATTCTGTACAGGATAAAGCTATAATTTTGACGCAAATCTATATTTTTTTTTTGTTATTTTCCAACTTGTGGCTTACTGTCAACGCTGCATTTTCCGTTATGTGTTCGCCACTCGAGAACGAGTCAATCCTCCCCCTTTTTTGCATCCGCAACTAAATAATTCTACTTACCATAAAAATAAGTAAAGGAAAAAGATTCTAACGAAAGTTGTGATTTTTCTTAAATAAAAACAGAGCATTACATTTTTATGACAAACATGTTTGTATGATCCACTTGTAGGCGGGGTTGATATTCGAAATACTAGGAACACGGAAAATTTACTAACTCACATTAATACCAATTTCAGTTTCACGGAAGACTGAAATCAATATATCATATCTGATATTTAACTGTGATCTCGAATCAATTTCAAAGATGCATGAATTTTAACTAAATACAAATTACAATGAAAATATGTCGTACTAGCAGTATGGGTAGACATTTTTTTTTAACATTTCGTGATAAGAATCTTTTTTTTTATAATCTGAAAGAATTGTATGTTTGTGAAGAAAAAATTCAAAAAGATTTTCATTGAATTTTTTACAAATATCAGTTAGACTTTTAGAAAGACTTTTTATTGTGAAAAAAGGCTTGAAGTGGTTGAATTACGGGATGAAAGTTTGTATGGAACTTCATCATTTGTGAAGATAAAACCATGAAACTTATAGTAAAGTTCGTTGATAAGAAATAAATAAAATATTTGTTCTGGCGTTTTTGAAATTTTTACCTGTGTGGTGATGAAATATGGGATGAATCCATATCTCAGTATCTAATCTATATTTGAACTCAAAATCAGTCCAGTAGTTTTTGAGTTTCGCTACAAACATACAAGTCTTTCCTCTGTATCATATTAGTAAATATAGATACCTTAAAGGAAAAGTATGTTACAAAGTAACATGCCACAAATAAAATGCTGTCTATTTCAAGTAATTGGCTTACATAAATAAATTACCCTACCGTGGGAATGAAACATAATAATGCAGAGTTTCTTGTGAAGTATTTTTTTATGAAATATATAAAGCAAGTAAACGAAATAAATAACTAGGTCACACTTAAATATTCAATAGTAGTTAAGCCGAAAATATCTTACAAAAGGGAAAGATGCTACAATTTTTTGCATGGCGTATCTTCATCCCAATAAATTCATATTTCACTTTGACGACGTAATTGAATTTGGAATGTCATAGAGACAAAGTACGGAACAAAATTATGTAAAAGCTTTGTCTAAGCCCGTCTTCTCGAGCATGTATGCGTAACGCGAAACCACATAAATCAAACAAAAACCCCAACAGGAATTGTAAATTTTACAACAAAACTGTCTGTAATCAGCTAAAGGCTCCGACTTGTGAAACTTTGTACGGAATAACTTGGTGGAGTCCTTCTGTTTAACCTCCCCCGGATTTCTGCAAATACGCCTCGTCGTAACGTAGTGCCAAACACGGCAAGGTTATAATAAAATAAATGCTGCATTTCGCTCTGTTTTATGTCACACGTTCTGACAATGTATTTCATGTGTTCTAACTTACCATATTAAGATGTTCGTTTGTATAACTTCGCTGATTTAGTTAGCGATCGAGTATGTTAAGCAACTTAGTGCCCGGTTAGTACCTACTCTGATGGGTGACCAAAAATAATTCAAATCGATTCTTCTCTATGCTTTACAAGGCGCGGTAACCTGACTGCTCTTGGTTGCTGTTGCAAGTAATAGGTAAACCTGTCACGTCACTCGTCTCTGAAGCCAGGCACTTATAGAGAATTTAACCTGGTGTTAGTGTGTGGCAGTAGGCTAAATAGAGTACCAGATTTAAACCAAAATAAGCGATGGCGAGTTCTCAGTTCTTACTTGAACACTAGGGAGTCACTTGCTAGCATAAAACCCTGGCTATACCTCTTATCTTAGAGCTCTGGAAGGTTACCAATTCAAACACAACACTATGAAGGTTCTTCCTCTTATATTGAGCCCTCTCTCTACTACTCTCTCGAAATGTAGCAATAATATGAAATTTCGGTTTTTCAATCATGAAAAACTTTCCAAATCTAAATTCCATTGAACTTTCCGAAAATGGCACAACAAAACACAAAGTGAAGATCGAGCACAACAAACGTACATCCGATGCGCCATAAAAGTTTAGACGGCTGCCGTAAAATGGCGGAAGTTTTTCTCGAGTCTACAAGTATCATTGCAATAAATAGAATTTGAAATTAAGCGACGGCTAATGGGTTGAGATGCGGAGTCGGGATCAGTGGCTTAAAGTTATAATCTCATAGGGGGCATGTGGGGGTCTGGCATTCGGGAGGAGATTGGGCCACGTCCACGCTCGCCGCAATGCAACTCAACGATCTCACGGGTAGTTTGAAGCGATAAAACCTAACTAAATTAGTCTGGTCGGTAATATTACTCGCGGCGAGATTAATACATTTAATGTTCTATAAAGATTGCTTAAACGCTATCGTTGTTGAAGTCTAAGGTCCATTTGTCTGAATATGTCCGGTGAACATTCATTTTATTAACTAGGACAGGGCCTATAAAAATATTGAGAGTATTAAAACATACAACATACAAATATTATTGCTTTGTTAAGAAATATATTCTCCCTTCTGTTTTAGGTTGTCATTGATAAACATGCAGATGAATAATTCACAAATCAACTGTTATTTTTTATTTCAAAACATGACTTTATGATAAAACGGTACAAAACTTATTTGAATCTTATTAGGAAAATTATACACATTAGTAATGCATTGCGTCCTTAAATTAACTATTGCATTGCAATCAACCAGAGTTAAATCAACTGTTATTTTTTTATTTCAAAACATGACTTTATGATAAAACGGTACAAAACTTATTTGAATCTTATTAGGAAAATTATACACATTAGTAATCCATTGCGTCCTTAAATTAACTATTGCATTGCAATCAACCAGAGTTAGCTGATCAAAAACAGAATAAGTAATTTACGAAAAGAAAAATAATTCCATAAATGTTAATGAAAAGCAATGAAAACGTTAATATAGTATCTGCGTTTTCTATAAAAAAAAATTAACGGAATTTTTATAGCTTAAGCTTAATACCATTAAAAAATCAAATTAGGAATTGACACGTCATTTCCTGCACGTACAGATAGTATCTCGTCGAGTATTGCCTATAGCAGTGCAGCGTACTGTGCGCCCCATGACATATGTACCCACGTAAATCCCTTTGTCCGCACACTAAATCTGCCTATAGCAGGTGCAATGCAATAAATTTGCGAGTCAGTGTGTATTCAGCAGACTACATCTTTATGGTATTAACGCAATTTACGATAAAAACCTGACTGTTTTAAGCTGCGTCTAGTATTTTATATTTCAAGTATGTCTTATTTATTTATCATACAAAAATTATATTCATTGCTATAAGTTAAATATCTATAGTACATTAATGTTCAACTCTTTTACTCAATAAAATTAATTCTAACACTGTATTTTTATACATAAATTTTATTTTCCTTTATTAAACTTTAATTAAGTACTAATTCCAAGTCTCAGAATCTTCCGCGCCTTTCCGAATTAATATTTTTTCTCATTTCCAACAAAAACCATATAACAATTTCCTACTAAGTCTACATTTTATCATTAGTCAATGAACAAAAATGAATCTTATATGGTACTAGTGGTCGCCCGCGGCTTCGCTCGCCTTTATGTCGGTTATTAATATATTATGATATACATATAGTATAACCTTCCTCGATAAATCTAACATAAAAATATTTTTTCAATTTGGATCAATAGTTCCTATGATAAGAATGTTCAAAATAATTAAACCTTTCAGCTTTATAATATTAGTATAGACTAGTAATAATGCAAACACTAAGGTATTTGTAGATTTTGTGGAGCGAAAACTGTCGATATTCAAATACATAAGTATCCGTGACTTGGGCAATTGATCACTCGTAGTGTTAAAAATATCACTATTTCCCGATTAAATATTAGTCGAAAAATCCATAGTCGGATATAAACACGATGATGTGCCACTACACTTGTTCAAAAAATACTCATGCACCTCCCCACTAAAATAGTCATCATCATCATCATCAACAGCTCAAATAATGTCCCCACTGAGGGGCTCGAGCCTGCCCCACATTAGGAGCGATTAGGCCTTAGTCAACCACGCTGGTCAAGTGCGGGTTGGTCGACTTCACACACAACCTAAGAATTTCTACATAGGTGTGTGCAGGTTTCCTCACGATGTTTTCCTTCACCGTAAAAGGGCCGATTAAACGTACATATGAATTCAAAATTTGAAAACACATTGGTACGTGGCGGGGATCGACCCAGTGCCTCCCGGGTGGGAGACGACGCTCTTACGCACTACGTCACAGACGCTTCGTAATAATAGTACTTAAAACAAAATAATATGGTAGAATTAACTATGGATTTACAGGCGTACATTGATTCTCTACACGCTACGGCTTCAAGAAATTACTTTAATTAATTGAAATAAAGTGTTGGGCTCTAACCCTTAAAAACAGACTCAATCTCAGATAGTTTTAGAGTTGATAATTAACGTGAGTGTAACGTTATTAACTTACTCCGATATTTTCATATGGGTAGAACAGATAATGCAAATGCGTTGTTGTGTAAACAGGCGCGCTAGTTGCCGATGCGCTCTGTATGCAAGGCGTGAGGCTCGTTATCGGGGTTGCGCCCGTGGGGCATCGGCACGTCTCAGTTATATCTAACTTCATTGCTCGCTGACTGTGTTATGAGCATAAGCTTTATGAACCAGGAGAGTCAGTGATTAAGAGTCGGTGATGTTTTCAAATAGATTTATGCACAAAAACGTAAAGCATTCGATATAAAATCACATTTCGCAACGTATTTTCTTTTTCTTTACATACAACTGTGCTTGCTATACAAGACGCAAGTACGGTCCTGCGTGGAATATTGCTCGCATATGTGGGATGGCTCTGCCAAGTACTTACTGGATGCTTTGGATAGGTTGCAGCGTCGTGCGACACGCATCATCGGCTACGAAGAAGTATCCAACCATCTTGAGCCTCGCTCCAATTGCGCTGCTATGTTGCGTCATTGAGCGCGTTCTACGGTCTTCACCACGGCGAGTGCTCTGAGGAGCTTTTCTCACCAATCCCACCATCTACCGTGGCTACCATTCCAATGCAAACTAACTTTGTCACAGAATAAGAAATGGAATTCACTGTCCGCACACATTTTCCCTCCTTCCTACAATCCTGGGTCATTCAAAAGAGGCGTGAAGAAGTACCTTGCAGCTCAACAAGGCGAAGGAGGCTAGCGCAACGGATTATCTCTCGCACTAACCATCTTCGCATTTGAAAGAAAGAAAATACATTTATTGGCCTTCACAGAGCATGTTATTAATTATTTAAAAAAAACCATAATAATACATACAGAAAAGAAACGATAACAAACAATAATAACTAAAAGAAAACTAGCAAATACACACATTATATACCTACTAACTATTTACAACAAATATACTAGGTACTGCAAGGAATGCCCTATAATAAGCCAAAAGGTCCCTCAGCATACGCTCCTGCACCCAGGAGTGCTGTTATTCTGTCAGGGCCTTTTGATGTGACGTACGGAACAGAATGGAAAAAATAAAGAGGAATTATATAGATAAACTAGCGATTATATATTATATTTATATAAGAATATATAAACGTTAGTACACGTATAAAAATTACTATTAAAACTTATTTAAAATATACATACATATAATAAACATATGAGATAAATGATAATATGGGTTTAATAGTGAACAAAACTATGGAGGTCATGGCTGTAGGGGCACGATCCTTCTTTAGGACTCATTTGGACTCAACTTCTCAATCAGGTGGAATGGAGTCATTTATTAAAAAAAAATATACGTGTCAATGAGCGGATACGAATAGGATTCTTCTTATTTCATGAGTGTCCTCATAGGCCACCTCATAAGCATTCAGAGGTCTCTCGTTCAATCCGCAGGGAAGTACAAATTTGTACTCTGTTTGGTTGGTGGTAGAACTTTTTTTTCTGCCTGGCTAGCAACTACCATCTCAACAAAATGTGATGCTATAATAATAATGTTTAAAGCATTATTGTGTTTCGACAATTAATGATAAGACAAGCCATTTTCGGCCTTATCTTCATTTACCATCAGGTGAGATTCCCTGGTAAGAATAAAAAATCCTATGCTAAACTTCATAGCACCACAGTGAAACATTGCAGTGACTCCAAGTAAAGTGAGACCAGGGTAGCAAGAATAAAAGGTAAAATTAAGCTGTGTATAACAAAAACGCGAACTATAAAACTATATTTATATGCCTTAATTATATGAAAAATACATACATAACTACCTACAATATTCTGAGTTGAAGTATAAAGGAAAAACGTAAGAAAACTTTGATCACTTGTCACAGTATTAATAGTAAAGTTAGTTGCTTTTCTTCTGCGGTTGTGACGTATAACCCCGGATCGAGGTATTTTCGACCTCCTCGATATTTTTAGATATTCTCAACTTGGGAATTCCATGTAAGTCTAAGCTTTTTTTAAATCGATTTTATGTGAATATTATTCATAAAGCTATCCGCTTTGAGACTTTTTGACATTGATAGCTTTCTGAGAAAAAACATCTATCTATACTAATAATAAAGCTGAAGAGTTTGTTTGTTTGTTTGTTTGTTTGTTTGTTTGTTTGGTTGAACCCTAAGATCTCAGCAACTACTGGCTCAAATTGAAAAATTCTTTTTTCGTTGGATAGTCCATTTATCTAGGAAGGCTATAGGCTATATAACATCACGGTACGTCCAATAGGAGCTGAGCATTAATGAAGAATGTTGCAAAAACGGGAGAAAAATATTTCATTTCATAGCTTTCCCTGCGTGCGCTGCGTAAACGGTTAAAGTTATGGAAAAATTATGTATGACAAAATTATTCTCCATTAAATTTTCTAAAAAAAAGTCCGCGATAGCATATGTTTATCTTTTATGGTTGACTCACTATAACCTTTCTTTTTGGTAATCAAATTTTTTTTTAATCAAAAGTTTATCTGCGATGGTGTTTTTGTATGCATGATATTATTCCTTATCAAAATAAATACATTATTTATCACAAGCATTTAATTTTGAACAAAATTGTTAATGACCTCATTTGATTTCAATGAATATCTTAAGATATATCATAGTTTGAAATAAACGGAAAACAATAAATTTTGATTTTCAGAGATTTTGTTGTGTGCGCTGGGTAAACGGTTAAAGTTACGCAAAAATCATGTATCACTGAATTATTTTCCTTTATAAGTTCTAAAAAAAAGTTCCAGACAGCATTTATCTATCTCTTAAGGTTGACCCGCTATAACCTATTTTAGTTAATAAAATTTATTCTAAAATAATACATTAGATGCGAAGGTATTTTTGTCAAAATCATATTATTCCTTATCAAAATTTATACTTTATTCATCACAAGTATTTAATTTTGTACATTATTGTTCTTTACATCATTAGATTTCAATGAATATCTTCAGAGATATTACAGTTTTAACATAACTCCGCAGCTAAATAATGATCAAGTACTACGCACGCATCTATACTGAGTTGTTTTTTTGTTTAGTTGAATGCGCTTATCTTAGGAACTACTGATCCCGTCAAATTCGGACGCATTAGAGACTAATAGGTTCAGAGACTCCTCCGAGGGAGATGTTCACCGGTCGGGAATCCTCTTTGAGAGTGATTCGACCTTAAAGCTTGAGGACCCATGGAGGTCCTCTCCTTTACTAAAAGCCCTGGTGACTTCAAGAAGGTCATCAGAGAACGCGCGAACGAAGGGTTTCGTGCCATAGATTTTATCAAAAATCTCCAAAAATTATTTGAAATTTAAATTAAATATTTTGTTAATATTTCAAGTTTCTACCTGTTATTATCGTTAATAAGACCGAGAAATAAAACACGTTTGTTTTTGTATTTTAAAAGTGAATAATATAACTAAGTATTCTGTGAATACTTCAAGCGTCTATCTGTTGCCATTATCAAAATCGACCAAAAAAAGTCACGCTTATTTTTAATATTTATTTTATTCTATTTATTAGAATTTATTTTATTCTATTTATGAGTCTTAGTAATAGGATCCCGTTTTACCCTTTGGGTACAGAATCCTACAAAGGGGAACTACTGATCTGAAAAATTCTATGATTGTCTATTTATCGAGGAACACTATAGGCCAGAGCTTCCCAAACTTATTTTCATAGTGACGCCCTTAGGAATTTTCTAATTTTTACGAGCCCTCCCCCCGTCATAGTAACAGCCAAGTTAAGTACATACCTACAAAAACAAAAACATAACTTTTTTGAATTATTTAGGCGTTAACAAATGCGCAAATATTTTAAAATTAGAAATATTGAAAAAAAATTACCATAAAAACATAAAGTAGCACAGACAAATTTCGACGGCGAAAGCAATGTCCCGGTAGCGGAAAGATGCTTATTCGATTTTTTCGCCCGCGCTGGACGGTCGATTTTATTCAGTGTATTTTCTTATTTTAAAAACAGAGCATCTCAAAACAGGGTTGAAGTTTAGAAGTCGCGACTTACATTTCTTTGTCTACATTTATTTTCGTTTGACTAGCTTGCTAAGCTAGCTAGACAGCCTTTCTATGTGGATCGTCTCACGACGCCCGCCCCGGGATAGAACCACGACACCCCAGGGCATCGCGGACGAAGTCGCGCGGGCACAGCTAGTATTTTATAAAGGTCATACACATTACAAGTTTATTTCAGGAATAAATCTGGTATTAATATAAAAAGTGATGAAGAGAAATAAATCTAAATTAATCCTATTCCGTGTTCCTTTATGTGTAAATAAAAACGTAGTTTATATAAAAACGTAGTCCATTAGGTAGCTTTGTACATAAGAGGTTTTAGAAGTAAATAACATTACAATAATATGATTCCGTCAAATTAGATAAATGTCTCTAGCACTATGAAGGACGTGCCTCACTTTCACGGCACTGGCACTGCTCCGGTACCAGAACAAACTGAATTTTGAAATATGTTTCTTAGCTTATACGCAGTTACGTACAATTTACAGTGATCAGAAATAACCATTGTTTTTATCTCTGTGTTGTTTTATGTCTTTGACTTGTAAAACGTAGAAAGTTAAACCTTGTTTAAAAACTTACATTTTAAAAAATCATATGAAATAAAATACAAGCCAAAAGGAAGGATTATGAGTGTATGTATATTAATTCATATTTTCCACTACAACTATTGACTCACTAATAAAATTTAATACTCGACATAATAATTACTTATATAAGTACCTAAACTAATTATTGACATATTTATAAATAAATAATCATAATTAATAAATAAGCAATTAAAATTATGCATTAAATGTAGTGACGAACATCAACAACTCATGTAATGCCCCCAACGAGGGGCTTGAGCCTACCCCACATTACGTGCGATAGGCCTTAGTCAACCTTAGTCGGTCACGACCTGGCCAAGTGCGGGTTGGTCGACTTCACACAAAACCTAAAATTTTCTTCATAGGTGTGTGCGTGCAGGTTTCCTCACGATGTCTTCCTTCACCGTGAAAACGTCGGATAAACGTACATATGAATTCAAAATTTGAAAACACATTGTTACATGGCGGGGTTCGAAGCGGTGCCTCTCGGGTGGGCGACAACGCCCTTACGCAGTACGCCACCGACGCTATTAATAAGCTTAGTATAATAAAATTGGGCATAGTAGCTAAAAGGAGAACGATGCGTGCGTTTTTAGTAACGATCACGAAATTTAAGCTACCAAGTGCGTGTTCGGTACTTGGATGGGTGACCGAAATTTTTCAACGTTAAGCTGGCGCTGTTGCAGCTGCTGTCGAAAGAAAGCAGTCGTTAAAAATAGAATACCAAATCCTTTAGCAGTATTGTAAATATGAAGACATACTGTACCGACCAAAAATAAGTTGGGAGCAGGTTAGGAGAAAAAGAAGACTAGCCCCGTATTACAGAATGACACTCAGAAATTACTCATGTCTTGAGCAGCGGCGGATTTACAAATTTGCCGCCAGTACGCTAATAAAGTTTTGCCCACGTTTTGCCGCAAGTAGGCTAATTTTTTGCCGCCCCTACTTACTTCTGAAATTATACCATTACAATACCATAGTTCCATCGAGCATATGCCTAGTTCACAATCATATGAATTACATTTGCAACTTTATTGTGCTCTATCTTCCTCATTACATCAGCTTTTTTCCCTTTATTAAAAAAAATAAATTTTGCGGGCTCGTTTTATCTGTGTACCTACAACTACATACATAATTTAAAAAATGTGGGCCAAATTTGCCGCCCCCTAAAATCTGCCGGCCTAGGCTCCAGCCTACTCAGCCTACTGGTAAATCCGCCACTGGTCTTGCGAATCGTTTGTCACTTTCTATCAAGCACTAAGTGATAGAGACATACGTGTGTGGCTTTTGATGTCAAGAGCCGTCGAATGCCAAGGGGACACCCTTGGCATTCGAAGTCACATGCCATCGTCGAGTTGTTTTTGTTTTCCCACCACGGCTAGTTCCGGACGGCACTTTTCATCCCGCAGGGACGATGCGTAAATGCATTTACGCATCGTCCTCATCATCATCATCGACCTCCCCTACAAAAAAAAGTCTGTAGCGGCTACGTCACAGCGCTACATAAACATTTAATATTGAGTAACCGAGAAATGGTTGATCAGCGAAAAGTACAAATCTAAACACGGAGCCAAGACACGACACAGAAACGTCACAATACGTAATGCAAGCCTAAATCGCGTTTACGAAGTTTCCGAGGTACATCAGTATAGGCCGTGATCCCCGAGCGAACACTTAGCTAGGCGGAAGATCTTCCCTTTTCGCTGAAGATGTGGCGAACGTCCTACAGCCTAAGTCACCCATTACCGAGAATATGGAAGAAGGTACAGTCAAATTGTAATTCGAACGTTCTATTTGGCTGTGCGGAAGCGGTGCCGTGTAAGTATGAGACGACCCTAAGTTGTCGTCGCGACGAGATCTTCCTCGAACAAGTAACGTACCCGAAACGTCGGAGCGACTGTTTGCGTAATTAATTTGGTTTACCACACGGCTCCGTAATTCCCAAACGCCAATTTTGTTCTTCTGTAATTTACGTTGTTCGCGTCTAACGATACTAATTATATGTAACATTGACGTGTATGGGGATGTTTACAAACTTTCCTTAGATTGAAGCTTAGAAAAGGTAAATATTAAATATAACTTCCAGAGGCAACCAGATCGGGTGATAGTAAAATGTTACGCTTACTTATACCTATTTTTTGACGCGGAGAATCAGTTCGGTAATGTTTGATTCATCCATAGTTGGTAGTGCCTCTAGGTTGGCTCTTTTATTATACGGGGTCGCTGATGAGGAGTATCTTTGTCAGAATGATAAATGCAAGTTTATAAATACCTAACATTCTCCCAATCTTAGTCTGAACAGTAGAACGGAGACATTTTTTTGTAGATAGGGTTTATCAATGGTTTTTGTTAAATTTAAATAATCTGTAATTTTAAGAGCTATTAATAAATTCATAATCTTTTAGACATGTGTAGGTTAGTTGTTTGACAGTATTTAAATCCTCACGATTTATTCAGTGCAAAAGAAAACAAATATAAGTCACCTTAAAAAAATTCTTTTATGTTTATAAAGGTTAAAAAACTTTTATACGACTCATTATAACCAAAGGCTGCAACAAAACTCCAGTGTAAAATAAGTGCAGCCTCTAAACGTTGTAAATAACGTAAGCGTGTTGCAGTTAATTAACTACACTAATGACGTTGGCACAAGAAGCGGTTAACGTCCCGAAACGCAACTCATGTTAGAACAAGACCACTGACCTATATTATGAACAATCGACTCCCTCAACGTAGATAGATCACTTTTAGACTTTGTCACATTAACTTGGCTACAAATCATCGCGTTCATGCTATTGTTGCATCAGATTTGAGAGTAAAATGACACGGTACTAGTAGAAATATACATAAAATATAATTCTTTCATTATTGATTAATGTGACATAATTAGAAAAAAATGCTACTTAGCCAATACTTCTACCATAAATTAAAAGGGCATCGAGCAAACCTGCCTTCTAAAAATCGAAGTTTTTTTTTACAGTAAAGTAAAAGTGTACAAAAAGAGATTTGTACATAAACTTTTACTTTACTGCTTATATTCCTATCCATGCAGATTGATGTACATTTTCAGTAGGTAAAAAGGACATTGCAAGTATGTAGGTATTTTATTAATAATTCTGAGTCATCAACATGTTGCGTTTATGCAAATGTCACTTGCAATTAAATACTCCAATAACTAGACACGAAATGACACTGACAACGTTTTAATTTGTCTCAAATAGTAATCGTAATATTGAACAAAAAAAACTGTAGGGATTGAAAACTCAGCTTTAAATGGTTTTATTTATAGTAAGGTACAGTTCATTCTTAGAATCATCTTCGAATTAGGAGACAGCAAAAGCTGTATTAAATATTAAGAAAGTATTTTGAAAGTGTAACGTCACATTTTGCAATAAGTCAATTTTAGAAGAGTGTAATAATAGATGAGAAAAGGACCGACCGCTTAGCGTTTCGTAACAAGTTGCCGAGTTTGGAACACGAACTATCTGAGTCAGCGTTGACGTAAGTGAGCCGATTAAAGAACTGAAATACTTCACGAAGAGTTATTCCAACGTGGTTAATTTTTTAAGTGACAATTTGCGCCATAACTTCTTAAATAAGAACGATCTGCTATTTTAATAATTACTGTCAATCACACAAATAGATTTGGAAAAAATACACGTTGCAAAATAACAAAATATTGTGCCGTCAATATTATAAATAGTAGACAGTTTTTTTCATCCACCCATATAAAGGATAATCCTCGTACATTCATTCGCACGAAAAGATTTGTCACCACTTTCATTACTCAAAATGGTAAGCATTAAACTCTTTCTCGAAGTGTGTTTTCCTAAATCAGTATAATCTGACCATCTTTAAGACTAGAATAAATGAGCATAATATATTCTAGGCGAGCGTGCACCATATTTGGTTTCCTTAGATGTCTATCAAGCGTGATTGAGGCGGATCACCCAGCCTAAAATGTACAAACAAAAACACTTACCAACACTCACCAAATAACAGCAAACATAGGTTATAACAATATTCGCTTCGCAGAGAGACACCAAGCACATCGCAGATTTGAATTTCTTGTGCAGAATAACAAACTAGAAACCGCCAGTAATTAAGAGAAGTAAAGGCAAAACGCTTAGCGTTTTGAGGCTGCAAGTTGCAGAGTTGAGCATACGACGCATATGGGTCAGCCTCATCTGAAGCTGGGATGCGATTAAAAGTTTATTGCATAACGTTGCTAACAATGTTACCCGCCAACAGTCCTCCAACTAGGACGACGCGGCATGAACTTAAATCAGTTGCTCGATAACAATCAGTCTTGTTATGAACTCTGTTACTGCGCCCATTTTGAGCTGCCCATAAAATTCCGTAATTACGAGGAATTCTTGAAATGTCAATGAAGATAGATTTTAAACATTTGAATTCTTTGTTGGAAAATTTTATATTCTTATTACACTGAGCCGCAAGCTAACAGTCTGAGAAGACAGGAAAATGGTAAATGTTATTATAGTTTATACAAATGGCCTCTTGTATGGATAAGGCTTTGGGAAAACTAGTACACCTTCTGTCTATTTGACAATAAACGGTTATGACCAGCTGTCAATCGCGCGCTGCCAGTCTAATCCCAGTATCTCCAATTTTTTCTCGCCGACAGGAACACAACATTACACTACACATATTATTAAACTATGTCTGGAAGGTACTTCACTGAACCCTACTATCCTTATATATATGTATACTGACCTACTTTTTCTGGCAAACAAACTTATAATATTTTATTAAAAAAATATAATGATATAGGTATTCCTGATAATATAATATATTACAACATATATTATATGTAATATAATATATTACAAGCCGTAGACTTGATAGAGGAAAAATATGAAATTATTTTGTATGTTGTACAGTCGAACCAACTGAATCATGACCCACTTGGCCGATCATTCCTTTAGAATCATAAATTTAGTCAGGTTTTCTTCGCTATCATGCGTGTTGCACTTAGTACGTTTTAAATATGAATAAAAATGCGTCATTACGGGTCAGAGATCTACGCAATTTTATTCTTTCTTAACACTGCACTAAAGTCTCAATTGGAATTTTAAATAAGATGTCGTTCATAATCTAAACTCCTTTCACTACTGAGAAAATAGAATAACTATTATATTTTTAAAAATAAAATGACGTTATGTGTCAGATGTCAAGTAGTAGTCTGAACCTCAGACCAAGTCTGAACAAATTTTAAAATGCCATATTTATTTGACACTGTCAGTGTCTCACAAATTGATAACAGGTTCGTTACTTAGAAATGTACGTTCAAGCGAATTTCATCCTACTTTGTATAGAGTGACTGTAGGAAAATGATCTTAAGGTGGGTCATGATTCAATTTGGTCGACTGTACATCCATTCAATCTAAAGTAACTTGAACGTGGTAGGCAATAATTTAGTGTATAAATTATCGTACATCAAGTCTTCTTTCGCATAGTGTTTTCTGTTTTCAGCTCTGACGATAGTTAAGAAAATTTTCATTTGAGTTTCTTATACCTTTGATCGAGTCTACAGAGAATTAATAAACATAAACATGTTATTCACTAGGTGGTAGACCCATATGTAGGGTCGTCGGGTAGGTACCACCGCCTTTCTTATTTCTGGCGTGAAGCAGTTCGCTGTGTTTCGGATTGAAGGGAAAGGTAGCCAGTGTAATTACTGGGCATGGAAGGCATATCATCTTAGTCCCTAGGATAGCAACGCACTTGCAGTGTTAAGTGTACCCTTAACTCGTTAAGCCCCGTTCGCGCTCAGGAGCGCGAGAACACAATTAAAATCAATTGTGTCTGGATATTAATAATCGTCGATGGATTAATATTGCAAGTGTCTTTAGGCGACGGTAACCAATTAACACCAGGTGGGCCGCAAGCTTGTTTGCCATCTTGTAGTATAAAAAAACTTGTACACAAACAAGCACTTGTACCTACCGTCAAATAAAATAGTAACTCGCGTATATTTGTATTTTATTTACATATTATTTTCTGTTTTTAGTCCGTTGTTTCATAATACTTTTCAACAATAGCGGTTACGTGAAGACTAGAGATGTAGATTTTCTTATTCCATATTATGATTAAAACTACTTATTATGTTCACAATTTTGAGTTGAGTTCCAATTTATAGAAATATGCAATAAATTTACGATTGTCGCGATACAAGTGCTCGTTCAAAAATCGCGAAGCTCAAAGTCGCAAGGTCTTAGGTATGGACCATATAACCAACATTAACCGTCACTCCTGTGTAATAAAAAAATCACAACCGCGTCTACTGTCATAATCAATGGTAATAACGACTAATGAAAGTATAACATGTATTAATCAACGGAAGTTTTCCTTTGATTAATAAATATTTTCCTCCCATATAATATATTATTTCCTTTTCCAACAACTCACTAATAGATGTTACGTTTTCCCCATTAAATAACTTTTAAAAGTTGATCGTTCATCATTACTAAAGTTTGCCTAACAGTAATGGACCTAATATATCTTGACGTTACCTGATATTCTTCAGAATATGAAGTTTTTAATAATACCCTGAAAGGTTCTAGAGTTTTGTTTTAGAAAGTTACTCTTTCTTAACATATAAACAATGGCTTATTTTGAGTAAGAACTTTCAATCAACTCGCGATTTGTTCAATCGGAAACAGCGCTAACGAGTGTTGTGTGTATACGTACAATAATGAAGCAGAAGTAATGCCTTAATAATTGTTGGTGAGAGAGCCAAGGAAGTTGTCGGTCGGCGTCGGGACTTCAAAGAAATTAATGAGTGTTAGAAACTCGCGACGTGCTGCTCCACCCGGTCGGTTCTCATTTGATTCAGAGGAATTTTTATCCACATCTTCTAGACATGTCAAGTAAATAAAAAGTTATGTTTAGGAAATATGGTTGACGGTATTTAATAAATTATTTGATAAACTTTAATAAACAATTATTCGAACCTAGATTTGTGTTTTTTTTTCGTATGGCTTCAAAAAGTAGCGACTTTAAGATACGCAGGATTCCGCTATAGTTTAATCTACTCGTATAAAAATAAAGTTAAATAAATCTTACTATTTGCTTCCTTGGTTCAAGAGAGATTGTTTTTAGGGTTCCGTACCTCAAAAGGAAAAAACGGAACCCTTATAGGATCACTTTGTTGTCCGTCTGTCTGTCTGTCTGTCTGTCTGTCAAGACCCTTTATCTCAAGAACGCGTGGACGTATCAAGCTGAAATTCACACAAAATACTCAAGTCTATTGTCCCTTTAAGTTGTGAAAATATCAAACTTCTAAGCCAACCCAATCAAAAGATACAGCCGATTATGTCGATATTTTCAACAAATTTCCGACACTCGCAAAGGAATCAACACTTACAGGATACTTCCCGTAAACTCAGAATCTTGAAATTTGGCATGAAGCATTGTCATAAAATGCAAATATAGGAAAAATTGCGAAAATCACATTTTTTTAGTTATATAATATAATAAAAATATTTTAATAAAATGAAACTTACTACCTTATTTCTCACGAACGAATAAAGGTATCAAATTGAAATTTATACCAAATACCTAAGTCTATTGTCCCTTTAAGCAGTGAAAAAATAAAACTTCTAAGTTAACGCAATCAAAAGATACAGCAGTTTGTACCGACACCTTAGACGAATTTCCGTCACACGCTAGGGAATGCTACGTTTGTACGGCGGAACCCTTGGTGTGCGAGTCCGACTCGCACTTGGCCGGTTTTTTAATGTGATATTTACTTAAATTTGTCAGAAAAATAAAATTAGTTTATCTTTCTAACGGGGTTTGTTTTTATTCTTCTAAAAACTAAACCAACAGTTGAATGACAATTGATTTACGGACCTTTGGATGCTAAATTTTTTTAAATTTATAATTCAAATTATAATTACCAAGACCTTACACGCATAAGCCGTCGCACACATTACTAAGAGTAATTCTCAAACAGTTTTTCAAGATCTTGTAATTATACGCGTAAATAGTTATTCATTCCTGTTTCTCAAAATTACATAAAATTAGTTTGAAATAAATCTTACTAATATTATAAATGTGAAAGTTTGTATGGATGTATAGATGGATTTCTGGATGTGTGTTTGTTACTCTTTCACGCAATAAATAACACCCGGACTGCTGAGATGGTTTTGACTGTAACATCTGTCCTGGTCGATGGCTTTAGTTGGTGTGTTTACTGAAGGATAATTAACAATCCTTTGGGTTTGGTGCCCCTTTCATTTAGGCGACAGGCTGGCAACCTGCCGCTATTTGGAGGCACAGCATGGCCCATACTGCCATATGTGGCTTTATGTGTTACAAAATATTGCCTAAGGCTCTGCTCTACCCGTCATAGGATTACAAGCGTGATCGTATGTATCAGAATTACATAATAGGGTACAATTTATACCGATATTGCGCAAACGAAGTCGCGGGCAGAATCCGAGTGAAAACTCGACTATAGTCTGTTTTTTTAACAAACGAGTACTGAGTATGTCTCTCGCATATTTCCGATATTGACAGAGTGAGATGGGTCATGTTAGTGCGGGGCTAACGCCTTTGTTCAAAACAATATTAGATATAGTATTAATATTTTATATACCAGAACTTGTAGATCAAATAATTCTTGTAATCTTAAAAAGTATCGTCGTCGCTTCCTCTGATTAACTTTTTGCAGATATGTGAATAATATACTGCTCTAATAATATTTGTTCATTGCACATTTATCACACAAGCCGGTCTTTTGTGTCGTTTGCGGGAAACGTATTTATGTTGATTACGTGGACCCATAACAACGCACACACAATTTTCGATACTCGTTTCTTTAAAAAAATAGACTATAGATGTAGAACTCGATCGCAAACTCCCAAATGAGATAGGGTCAATGAGAACGCACCAAACCGAGTTGATCAGTCCGCGAGACCTGGAACAAAGTTGCGGGAGCTTAAAGAAATTCCCTGCTAATTGCAGATGGCCGTGAATACTATTCCGAATACTTCATCAAATGCTAATTCAAATTATTCAAAACACCGAATAAATTCGTTGTCCTTCCGTGGCCCACTCAGAGTTATGAATTATTGAAACGCACTTATTACTTGAACAGGCTTTAAATTCGTGTCAATTTTACTTGGATTTAAACGAAATGGAAACTAAATTTTAATATTTGAAAAGTTTCAGTGCTCTATAATTGCGTGTTTAGCTAAATTAGATGTTAGGACATTTATTTATTTATGTGAGTTTAACTGAACGTTGTCTCGTGTATTTCAAACACGAACAGCAGGCTCAGACTCAACTGAATAAAATGAGGTTAATTTCAAGTAAACAATGAATAAAGTAAACATTGGAATTATTGATTCTGGAGAGAAACGTGCTCTTTATATCAATAAGACTGTATCGTAAGCAAGACTGTTTGACTTGCTTGTCTGAATCAGGAAAAGAGTTTAAAAAATTAGTTCGTGTTTCTGTTCCTGTTCCTGTCCTGTCATGGTTTCAAATAATGAAATTTTACAGAGATTTTTCTTGAACCAACTATGGTCAAAAATAGCTTGGAATAGCCAATACTATAAATATATTGAATATTCTTTATGATACACCAGTAGACAGGATAAAACGTGCAGTGTGTAACGTGCTTATTAAACAATACATAATTATAAATAAAAGTACATAGCTGTATTTTATCACATCTATTCGAAAAAATCGGGAGTGGTCTCCCCTTGACTTTCTCTTATACCGGAATCGACTCAAAAGTTGATAGAAACCTTATATTTTCATGTTATACATGCATGGTAAATTTGGTTGCAATAAGTTAAAGCATACTCGAGTGATACTTGAGTTATCGTGCTAACGCATAGACACACACACACACATAATTTCAAAAACGGTATTTTTGGACTCAGGGAGGCCCAAAACGTGTAAATTCGTCAAAATCTCGAGGTCGAATTTTTTAACGATTACAAGACTTTTTCTACACTACGTACGTATACGAGAAAGTAAAAAGCTAATTTGTTCTACATTTTACGGAATAAAACAGCGGTTTAATCCCTAGTGAGTAATTAATTAGGAATTGAATTAGTAAAAGCACAGATATATTATATCTGTGCTTTTACTAACAATTCATTATATTATAATACGTAAAACGACACCGACCGACATCAACTCATCGACCAACATCTTTTTCAGAGACTGTTTCTCATTTACAAGTTGTAAATAAATCCACAACTGCAACAGACGATGTTAATAAAATTGTTACGATTGCATTCCCATAATTGTTCGGATATAAACATTAGCCTTTAATTATTTCTGTCATGTCTTTTTGTTCTTGTACGCGAATGAATAAACCTACTTTTACATATTCATAGTTGCATTTACCTATTTTCTCACAGAGGGTGATAAAACGAAGTGTCCACCTCGGGAGCGACGTACTTTCAAAAACGCTCCTGCCCCTAAAATAGTTCTTTGCTCCCTTAGTGAACAATCTACTATTAAAGTTAAATCGCTAAATTACCTAGAGCTTTTCAAGCAGAATAATCCCGTTTTGAAAATGAAAATGAGGGAAGTTGTCGTAGAGAACTTTTGAAGAGTAATAAAATAAGTGTTTTGAATGTTTATGAATAAAGTCGTGAATTTTTTTAATTAAAGGACGTAGGTACTTAGATTTATACACGGCTATAGTTTTCTATACTTAATGCTGCTGTTAAAAATTGACAACTATAATGTTAGGTATGTTTTTAAGTCAACTGCACGGAAAGTGAATAATATAGATGGCAAAGTAGAGATAGGTTGAGTCTACTACATTTCTTATAATGCATAGGTGCCTATATTAAATGCATTACGGTTTAAAATTGTTCAAGGAAATTAACAGTTTTCTGTACCATTTCTCCTACTCTGTTTCTATTTAGATCGCTTATATACTTTTAGTCGAGAAATATGTAAATATATTTTCCATTGACTAGCCGCTCTTCCGTGAAGTGGCGGATTTCCGCCACTTAACGCCATTTAAAAATCTAACCCTACCTGTGAGATGGCGGATTTCCGCCACTTAAGAGGTGTCGTATTACGTGGCTTATCTCAGACAATTTATTAGCTTTGTTAATGCGATAAGGTCGGGAATGTGTTTATTAAGAACTTGGATGTATGATACACATTCATTGCAACAGTGTTTAGAGAAAAAAAAAAAACAATCTATGGTTAAAATTTGCGTTCAAAAGTGAGGGTATTTGAAGTTATCGCGTTTTTTATTTATTATATTTATATTTATTGTTTGTAACAGACTTGTTACATTATGTTATGATGATGAAATTAAATGCTACTTATTATTTAACATTTCCTATCATTTTCTTATATACATAGAATTTCAAATACATAGATTACCTTATGTAATATATAACATAACAATAAAAATATTATATTACGTTTGAATACATTTAAAGAAATAGGTAGAGAAACAATTTAAGAACAAAAATCAAGAAAAGAAAGCCTTAATTCTTAGTAGAACTGGAGTTATTACAGTTTTTTTAAAATTCGAACCATAAAAAACCCTTGCCTGTGACGTGGCTGAAATCCGCCATCACACTTGACATCAATCACTCATCTGACAGTTCAAAACTCTTCCACGGAAGAAAGGCTAGAGTATCAACCAAAACATTTAATAGTATGATTCATACCTTTATTACTTTTAAGCTTAATGCGTCAGCGTATATGAAACGTCAAAGACGTCACACCGCTACGTCCCACTCGACGGGACGTCGCGGTAGATTCCTCACGCATACGTCGACGTCCTGAGCCGTCTGCGGTGTGGCATCAGCCATCGAAATAGGGCACAGTGCTGCGCTAGCCGCTCGAATATGGAGCGCTGGAACTGCGTTAGTACCTTCACCTTACAGATGACCACCGTGAAATAGCGGTATTTTTGTAGTGTCGTGATTCTTTTGGTGAGTAAAGTATTGACTCCACGGGGTAGGGAAGGAAACTAGAGTTAGCAGCGCGTGAGTGTTACGTCGGTGTTGCAAGCGTCTATCTATAGGCTAGAATTATTGTACATTTGTCACAAAATAAGTTCGGCACATTCTATTCTAAGCGTCGGTGGCGTAGTGCGTAAGAGCGTCGTCTCCCACCTGGGAGGCACTGGTTCGATCCCCGCCACGTATCAATGTGTTTTCAAAGTTTGAATTCATATGTACGTTTAATTGACGCTTTTACGGTGAAGGAAAACATCGTGAGAAAACCTGCACAGAATTTCTTCATAGGTGTATGAAGAAATTCTTAGGTTGTGTGTGAAGTCGACCAACCCGCACTTGGCCAGCGTGGTTGACTAAGGCCTAATCGCCCCTAATGTGGGGTAGGCTCGAGCCCCTCGGTGGGGACATTATATGAGCTGTTGTTGATGATGATGATGATGATTCTATTCTATTCTATTCTTAATTAATGGCGTCGCGTCGCATTAAACGTGCGCATTTTGCTAATGTCAAGTGAAAATGTAACTAAAGTAACAAAACTTGTACGGTTGATTTGGGTTAAAAATGGAGTCTCTCAACACGTGTTTTTACAACAAGAACTCGGGAGAAATACTTCGGCACATTTTTGAACATATTAAAGTTTATTTGTGTACAACAAAGAATATTCTATTCTATTATAAAATACATGATGCAATTAAAAAGCGTACTATAGACTTCTAAAAACTCGCCTAATGGAATATACGTGATAAAATATTACTGCATCATAAATCAGGCATAAGCAGAAATCGTTGGATTCGTCGTGAGCTGTCAGATGAATTATCTCCTAGTCTAAAATAACACGACTGGATAGGATAAGTACAATACGACCCACCATTTTGTATTTCAAGCACGTTTATCTGTCACGAATCCATTTAGAATCTAAATCAGTATTTAGTGAAAGTTTTTAGTATGTTCAGTTCTATGTACTCGTCTTCGTCTTTATTCTTCGTATTTCAGTATTGGCATTTCATGTTCCTTTTATGTAGGCGATAGGCTGGCAACCAGTCACTTGAGGTACTCCATGGTCCAAACTGCCAGATGTGACCTCATTTATAACCAAATGTTACCCAAAGCTCTCTCAAGACTTCTGGGAAAACGAAACACCATAGTATGTGTGTAAATTGTAAGTGTTTCGTTAGTTTTTTTTTTATTGGAAAACAAACAAACAAACAGCATTTACATCATATAAAAATATTACAAAAACATTTAACAATGGCCAAAATAGTTTCCACTTGAGACACTAACAATTTGGTTGGGTAAACAAAAACTAAATAAAAACAAAAAACTAAATAATAGCAATACTAAACAACTAAACAAGATATATTTTCTTACTGCGCATTACTTACAAGGTTTTAAAATTTAAAAGGTTTGTTTATAAAAAAATTACTGACGTGTAACTTGTAATATACGATGCGATGAAAATCTAAATAGACTGACACTCCTGCAGACTCCAAAATATCGAGACTTATGTAACTTATATTTGAACAATGGTCTGTAAATTTGTTTTTTTTTACCTTAATAGGCTACTTGAAGCTCTTGACACCTTCATCGTTTTCCTACCCTGCTCCCAATTTATTTGTGGTCGGTGCAGTGTACGGCAGCGGCCGGCGAGTGCCAGAAGCGACTTTAGGGCGTTTTCACTGATTTATTACTGAACGGAATATTCGATACGATCTAATAACTTTATTGGCACCATAACATATAAGTACATGAAAATAATAGTCATCATAAATAATACAGTCTAGTTAAACATTAGGTTAAATAAAATTAGTGCATTTGAAAATTCGGTGAAATGACATTATGTCAAAGAAATAATTATGCTAATTAACATTCTACCAATTAAATATTCGGTCAAATGAAATATTAAGTGAAATGACTTTATTGTAACTAAAATTAGCCGAAACGATTTTCGACTAAACGTTGTTATTCCAAACAAGGGTAAACCGCCGCTCACTACCTTATAAGCACTCTTCATTGGGCACGTCTGCCGACAACTTTGCCTGATAGGTATTATTTGCTTCTCCAGACCATGCTATGAAGACCGCATAATGTGTCCGATGAAGCAGAGAGTTCTTTGTCGGCAGATAACGGAGAGACGCGTGGTGATTTTAAGCTGCTCCAAAATGGACTCATTGGTTCTTTAAGCAGTCCATGGAATACGAAGTAGTCTTTACACCCGTTTTCACAAATATTACTATGAAATCACTCGACACTTGGATAAGAAACGAACCAATCACAGAGCTCTATTCAACGCAATGGCCTTGAATAGGGCTCTGTGATTGGTTCGTTTCTTATCCAGGTAGCGAGTGATCTCATAGTAATGTTTGTGAATACAGGTGTAAATGTTAGACAGTTCCAAAACACCAATTACATAACTAATACCTGTAATGCATCAAGGTTTGTTTTATTTATTTGCTAACCAAAATTGATTAATACCAAAATTAATTTATCTAACTCAATCAAGATATCAATTCAATAGGCCCAATAACATTAGACGACGTCCATTGCGCTAATGCATGTCGTCAATTTAGCGGCCGTCATGCGTGATATTTGGTAATTGCGTCGAGGTAGGTACTCATATTATACCGATAATTATCTACTACTACCGTTCCGCCAGCAACTTCGACCACGTATTTTTTTTATCAAATTAAATATCTTAGTCAAATATAGTCTATGTACAGTCGACCAAATTGAATCATGACCCACCTTAAGATCATTTTCCTACAGTTACTCAATACAAAGTAGGTTGAAATTCGCTTGAACATACATTAAGTAACGAACCTGTTATCAATTTATTAGACACTGACATTGTCTAATAAATATGGCCTTTTAAAAATTTTTCAACTACTACTTGACATCTGACACATAACGTAATTTTATTTTTAAAAATATAATAGTTATTCGTTTTTCTCAATAGTGAAAAGAGTTTAGATTATGAACGGGATCTTATTTGAAATTCTAATTGAGACTTTAGTGCAGTGATAACAAAGATTAAAATTGCATAGATCTCTGACCCGTAATGACACATCATTATTCATATTTAAAACGTACTAAGAGCAACACGCATGATAGCGAAGAAAACCTAACTAAATTTATGATTGTAAAGGAATGATCGGCCAAGTGGGTCATGATTCAGTTGGTTCGACTGTACCTTAAGAATTATGTAGCATTATAACGGTGAAAGAATTTTTGAAATCGATCCAGTAGTTTTTGAGCTTATAAGTTAGAAACATACAAAAATTCTTCAACAAGCAAACAAAGTCACTTTCACTATTATACTACCTAGTTAGCATTAATACAGTAAGGCACTAAGGCTCCAGACAGACGGACTGCATTTCAACTGAACTCTGACTGCGAAATTGCAGTTGGTACCGTTGACGGGACGGCCCGTTTCGTACGCGAGATGGCGTCAGCTTAACTCCCACGCTGCTTACAGATAGACAGAACATCTTACTAACAAGTACTAAAACAGGACAGTACCTATTATTTCTGGCATACCATCATTCCTGCGTGCGGAATAGGTTTTACTTACAATGGTAAATTACTAATAAGAGCGTCTTCTTTTGTCAAGAAAAACGGCTATGTATTTCAAACGGACATCGGATACGCACCACGCTCCTTTCGTCGTGGAAGTTGACGGAATAGGGTAGCAGGAAAGAAGCGAGACGTGTACACTGGAACACATCATTTTAATTCTTAAAACTTCTGTCCTTTCAGAAACAAGACGATTATGAAGAAAACCACAAGTTAATAGAAAATCGTTACAGAACTTTGCCCGAGAAAGGCGCGCGTTATTGATGAGATTGCGTCTTATTAATAAGAGTAGATGTTTTAAAAGACTTCTTTAGCTACCGCAGAATCTATTGGTATACGACTCTGTTTTTCTTTTATAATAATTATGGTCTAGGAAATGACTCCATATCACTTGTATATGGGATCCAAAGCTCGTGCAAAGTAAAAGCACTTTAGCCACCCTAACCTTGGGGCCTAGACAAGTGGCAAACGATACAACGTTTCTATCGAACATCTTATAATAGCCCCCCATCCACTAGTATCAGTTTGTGTGTATGGTGACAAAAGGATTGTTTTTCCTCTCAGACTGGCGAGGAAAGATGAAGTCGCAGGAAAACATGTAGAGATGACATTTAATTACGGTTTTATTTATCCCAACGATATTTCTGTACAGTTCGTCTATGGGGATAAGTCATACGAAATAAGTGCTAGTTGATGGGAGGCAAATTTTTGACTTGGTTGCCATAGAGTTTTCTCACTAAAACGTCAGTTTCATACATTCTTATTATTTTCGTTAGACGTTCAACGCAATCGACTGGTCCCTTGGCTAAGCCCTATTTTCTGCTAGATAGTCTACACGCCACTTTTGAAGGGCTATAAAAATGGGTACTGGCAGAAAATTTCATGTTTTCATTGTGTTATAAAAATTAGTTGCCGAATTTCTTTGTTCCCGTTGAAATCTATATATATATAAAAATGGTATGTTGGTTTGTGTACGCTTCAAAAACTCAGAAAGTTCTGCACCGATTGAGTTGAAATTTTAACATGATATAAAATCCGCATCAAGGATTGATTTTATTTATTTTTTGCATCAGTCACATATCTGCGACCGCGAGAAAACAGTTTTTTTAACGATCAGCTATGTACCAGTGACCGCGCCATCTGCCAGAAACGAGGAAAACACTCGCTGACAACCGCAATAGTAATGAAGAAAATAACAACCGTAACTTTGCAACCGCCTTCAACGGCAATCAAAAAACTATAGACAATGTGGTGGCCAGTCGCCAACATGTAAAATCCGCATTAAGGATTGTTTTTATCTATTTTTTGAATCAGTCACATATCTGCGACCGCGAGAAAACAGTTTTTTTAACGATCAGCTGTGTACCAGTGACCGCGCCATCTGCCAGAAGCGAGGAAAACACTCGCTGACAACCGCAATAGTAATGACGCAGTCACTTGAGAAACAATTTCGTTTGTTTTTGAGCCCCCTTAAATATTAATTTTATTTTAATTTAGAGCTTCTCAAAACTGGGCTCAAGTTTTGAAATCGCGACTTTCATTTCTTTGTCTACATTTATTTTCGTTCGACTAGCTCGCATAGCTAGCTAGACAGCCATTCTATGTGGATCGTCTCACGACGCCCGCCCCTAGGATAAATCCGCGACACCCCAAGGCGTCGCGACGCACAGTTTAGGAAACCGTGATATAGGCCTATATACCTCCATAACATCACTCTACCACTAATAGGAGTTGAGCATCAATGAAAACTGTTGCAAAAACGGGAAATCCACGCGGAAGAAGTCGCGCGGGCACAGCTAGTGTACATAAAATTGGTCAGTGACAATACTAAGGGGTAATATAACGCAATTCCAGGTATTCATTTGCAACAAAGTGGTATTTTTTTGTCGATAGTATTCAAATAAAGACAATGTCATGTATTGGGCAATATTAATCTATATGTGTGAAATCATAATGCTTTTATTACGTACTCAAAAAATTCTTAACCATTTTCTTTGAAACATGTTGAGATACGTGTAGGTAACATTAATTATAATATCTGCTATCGGGTACCGCTTATAGCATACGTTACAATGCGGAGTGGACAAACGACTCTCCCCGGAGCAATACAGTGATTAAGTTACGGAAGCCCTGCCAGAACTCCTACAGGCCACAGAATCTGTACACAACGTCCGTAAAATATATCACCGATTTACTAATAGGAAGGTACCAACTAAAGAGATTTCAAGACTCCGTTCTGTATTGGCTTGTGTCGTGGACTCGTAAATCATTGCAAAGGTTTAAGCGGGCTGGGAAAATTTATATTTAATTAAATTGAATGTCGTGTACTTCGAATTGGTTGCTATTATTTGTTTTATCAAAATGTACGTTCTGTAATGTGCACTACGGCAGTGATAAGAGCTTACTAAACTTTTTTAATTCTTTTAAAACAGCTGTCTTTGGATTAAAAATCTTAAGTTATGTTACGTAATGTTTCGAAATTATGTTTTATTTTATAAGAAAATTATAAATCTAGAAGCCTTATAAAATATATATAGGTAATAATTGTTTATATTAAATTAATTAAAGGGAGTCTATGTCAAAAAATCGGTGTCACTCGGCTGAAATGATGAAGCAATCAAAATAAAAGCATTAATTATTCGAATAAAGGATTGCTATTTTATTCAGCGAGTGAAATAAAGATCATTTGGAGACGTAAATCATAACCTAGAAGATTCTTTTAATATATAAGTAGTAAGAAAAAATATGGAATAATAAATCGTACAAAATGTCCGCAATAGAATCGTAATAATCAAACAAAAAAAATATCGCCAATCGGCTGTCTTTTATCTTTTTTATTGAATTTTTGCCAAGTTATTTCTGCGGTTGTTAAGGTCTCTGGAGCCTACGAAATGTTTTGTTTTGACGCGTGGGACTTGTATCCTTTGTTGCCGGTAATGCATCCTTTCAATTTGAATATTACACAGGATCGATAACGTGCGGGTAATATGCGTGGTTTTATAAGCCGACTGGTAAGGAAACTCGATAAGAAAAGCGAGATGTATAATAAAGAAAACATGATTGATTTCATGTGTAAGCTAAGATTTAACCGCTTCTGTAGTCTGGTGGTTCGTACGCGCTTATACGAAAGTCCAGAAGGATACAAGTCTGTTGAATATAGAGTTCGTTTAATCCAGTTATGCTAACTACGCTTCCTATCGCGTGCTTTATCCGACAAAGGTTTACCTGGTGTTAGAGTTTTTACAAGTCGCCATTTCTGGCTCTCTGACGTAAATCGCAGCAGTCGAGACTTACAACTTAACGTGCTGTCCTGAGGACCAATGACAATCGAGTTGATATTTTTTTGTTCAACCATCCGAGTATCAACCGCGCACTTAGCGGTCATCGACCTCCAAACTACACTACCACAATATCAATGTTTGTTGGCATAAACCACTTATCTTAAGACAATAAATAATTGCCAATCAGGCTCATATTTTCATCATAATATAACAAATGGTATTTTTATTATAAACAGTGAACTAACTTAACGAGTTGTATATCGCTCAAGAGTTGTTATGCTCAATAACAAATCTTTACGATCAACATGACGTAACATCGGTCCTTAACACGACTTGCCGTTCGCAAATGGGAATAGTAAACATGACTAGACATTTCCAAGTCTGTCACTCCAAGCAAACTTGGTACTTAAAGCTAAAACTGCTCTCTAACTGCATTCACTTTGAGACGGGAGAATATTATAACTTTTATAAGAAATAATATTGTAATTGAAATTACTAAGGTTCAGTGTAAGGCAGTTTCACTGGGCTTAAAGTTATCCAGATCATATAGATCTGGGAAAACAGACCTCGGCAACGAGTTCCACTCCTTTGCTGTTCACATAATGAAAGAGTAAGCAAAGCGCTTCGTGCGGATGGGAGGTATATCCACAACGTAAGGGTCAAAGCCTTCGTCGTGCCTAGTCGTCTGGTGGTGGAATGAGGCTGGAGGGATCAAATTATGAAGAACCTCCGCACACTCTCCGCATAGTCCAACATCTTATCAAATTCTTCTACTCTGTGGCGAAATTCCCACGCAGGTTTCTAGTGAATAGCTATCTCCCACAAGGGAATTTCACTGTCGTCTAGGCTCTGCAGTATTCAAGACAAAGGGGAGCAGCAGACCTATGACTGACTATTAAGGCCGTTACACATTATTTACAACACAATCCGCGCACTACCGACACGCTGCATGCATTCGTAGCGAGCGCGTAGGTTCCAGACGATTTTCAGTTTTTCAACGAACGCTTTCAGTACGCGCAGTGTGATGAGACGTTCGCTGTTACAACGTGCAGCATGCGCATAGGCCTATAGAAGGAGCTATACTCGTGTTGCGTTGCAAATAATCTATACCCGGCTTAAGGTCTCTGACCCCGGCTCAAATTAGCCATTACGTAGGAGGAACGTCCAGGCACATGTTTTTTCTTGGAATAGCGCGAGAAGTGTGAACTAGGTTTTCACACCCCTCAGCGGATGTGGTATGGATCATCTGTTGTGATGTAAGTATGATTTGGGAGTAACATCTCCAGCGCTCTTAAAGACCTAGCTATACTCGCTTCTCTTTTACGATAAAATATTATCACTGTACAAAGAAATAATAAAATGTATTTAAAATACATTTAAAGAAACTTTGAAAAATGTTTTGATTTTTGAAAAAAGACAAACCTACAAGTTTTTTTAAAAAACCGTAACCTACCTTTTTATTTTACGCCCGGGTAAGTTTGATGTGCAATCACATTTAATCAGTATATAAATGATGGATGTATTTGATGGGTAATAGGGTTCTTTGATGTACATTAAAAAACCGTTAATCATTAATAAAGCTAAAATTATTTTATCTAACAGTTTATTTGCCATCGATATAACAAAATTGTATACCACAATTCGTTACACTTTTCCGTTTTAATTATCTTTAAAGCTTATAAAACGACATCCCCAAGTATTTTTAATCCCAGAAAAGCCACAGCTACCTAACTCTGGAACTAACTTAATAATAAGGTGTAAAGCAATTGTTCGATACTTATAAAACTAATGGATTGAATTGAATCAACTGAATAAAGTCGTGACCGAACTTCCACTTGAAAACCTGACGGAAATAGCTACCTTAGATAAATCTATTACAAAGGCTATGTTGTATAACGTAGGTAATTAGTTTCTCCTTTGAAACAAAATTAAAGTGTTATAATTCGTTAAATACGAGTAAGGTTATTGAAAACTTTCTCTAGTATTGTGCGATGTGAATTGAAAATTATTAATACGCTAGGTTAGGTTTTTATTATTATATTTTAACAGACTGTAATGCATTAACGCAAATGCAAATTAACTTGCATCGTATTGCAGGAATTAATGCAAATTAATTCCTGCAATACGATGCAAGTGCAGGAGTATGTGGGACTCGGAAAAATATATGTTTTATATGGAAATAATAAACCGAGCAACTAAAAAATTCAGAATAAGCGACTAAAAACACTAAATGCTTGACTAGTCATTTGTTAGTCACCAATTAATGATTTTTTTTATGTCATACTTGCATAAGTTTAGGTTAGGTTAATGAAGTAACCAGTTAAATACGATCCTTGTTTTAAATAAGCAACAAGATTTACCATTAAATATAAAAAAAAATAAGTATGAGTAAGACGTATTCTTAAAAAACTTATAAAAAACGGAAAGTTCATAAATAAATATTTTTTTTTTATTTACAAGTACAAAGACAGAAAACTTGTATATGTGTCCTCACACATATACAAGTTTTCTGTCTTTGTATGGAAATGTACGTGTACTCCGGCCAAAGAAAATAGTACCTAAATACCTGACGTGTTCCCATAGAAAGACTTCTTACACCACTTATTTACAAAAATCCAATTAGGGGAAAAGTACTGAAATAACGTTGTTTTGTAAATAAATTGTATTTTCCTTTCAAGTTGTGATGTCTCGAATTTCATTACCTTCGTATTTTTTAAGATAAAAATTACATAACTTCCATATGGCGTAAGCTAGTCGCCGCTATTAGCCATTGGGACAATCATAAATCTTCACAAACTTTTGCTACCTACATAGTAAGAAACTGAATCGCTCACAATCAAATTACTCTCTTTTGTATCACTTTGTCTCATAAATAATACGTTTTTTATTATTTAAATAAGGAAACGAGAACGAAATGGAAAGAATTGTTTTACTTATATTGCTTTCAACGTGGTGCTTTGATACTAGAAAAAACACACTGAAAAAAATCTACCTGCCTCATCGAATCCAGCATCTTCCGCAAGCCGGGCGGCTGCGTTAACCACTACGCCACCGAGGAACTGCTTTCGCTGTCGAAATTCAGTGCTTGGTGCTTATGTTTTTATTTTAAACATTGTTTTATCAAATCTTTAAAATTTGCACTTCTAAGGCACGTATTATAGAATGAGTCTCAAGAATGAACGCCGACTTGAGCGTCGTACGTCTCTATCACTTTGTGCTTGATAGAAAGTGACAAACGATTCTCAAGACATGATTGATTTCTGAGTGTCATTCTGTAATACGGGCCTAAGATCCGAACGAAATATTTTTGCAAATATTTGACGCCCAGTTAAGACGAAACTACCTTACATTATGGAATAATTTTTGCGTTTAGAAACGCGTAAATATTTTTAATACTAGAAAAAATACACTGAAAAAAGTAGTGGGTGAAAAAAGCGTAGTGGTTAACGCAGCCGCCCGGATTGCGGAAGATGCTGGGTTCGATTCCCGCCTGAGGCAGGTCGATGTTTTTCGGTGTATTTTTTCTAGTATTAAAAATATTTACGCGTTTGTAAACGCAAAAAATATTCTATTGTGCATTGATTTTTGACACTTGTAACTATAAAAAAAATATTATAATACAAACAGTAGGTACTGTTTATTATACTTATAATCAACAGAAATATTATCATGCATCGGCCTTCAGCCTCATCATCACTAAGCATCAAGTAAAATGAAGACAAAAGAAAGTAATGGTTTCAAACATAAAAAAGAAAGTATAGATGAGGATCGCATCGTTTGATCAAAAGTGTAAATCATAATTATTTTATAGTGAACTAGCTGACCCGGCGAACTTCGTACCGCCTAACAGTCTATTCTTTATTTTTCTTTTTAATACTTTTTCTGCTATAAATCAACAGTTACATTTTGTAATTATTATTTTTTCATTTAAATTTTCTTACTTTTTGTCTCCGTAACAACCATCCTAGTATTTCAATTTGATCGATATAATAATGATGGATCGGATGGTTCCTAGATGAGGCAAATTAAATCATAGTGGAATATACCTGCCCCTTCCCACTGTTTTCAAAATCAGAACATACAAAGACTGTCTCAAAGAATATATTTCCCAACTTTTAGCATAAACAAAACACCACAATGAACCAAATACACACAAATTTGTATCGTGGCGTTGCTTGATTCGAGGAGTAATGATCTGTAAGGCAAGAATACTCCAAGGAAATGAAATGCCATCTCAGCAATACGAAAGTCTTAGTCAGACTCGTCGAAAATTAATGGTCATTGGTTAGTCGAGGTCTGTCGGCAGTCGTGCTTGCAGGAAACTAATGTTGTTAGCTTGCTTTGGAACCGATATTATATTATTTAACTAATAATTTACAACTATTGAAAATGCGTTTACAAAAAGATTTTTTTAAATTAACAGACTCATTCAAAACTAATCATTACGCATTTTACAATGGACGAGAGAGTACACTAAATATTTATTGGATTATTAAAGTATGTATTAGAGGCTAGAGGTACACTGAATACACAAAATAATACATATATAATAAATACACATCGTGATTTCACATAAGTATAGACGCTATTTTTGTAATATAATGATCACAAGCGAGGTCTGGCTGATAGTAAGCAGCAGGAAGAACTTATGAATTTGAAATTACATATGAATTAATAATGTTACATAGTTATAACGACATTGTAATCATGGCTATTCATAAATTTTCATCAGGAGGCGGCAAATATCTGAGTACTGTCACAGGCAATATAATACTATACTAGTAGGTACTACTGTATAGAAGTTTCATCATTCGTCTAATTTTGATTATTTAATTAAACCAACTCACATAGCCGTGGATCACCCGATATATTCCTTAATAGTTATGTTAATGCTATTTAGAAGTAACAAGTTTTTCTTATCACGCATAATGTCACGCCTTTTCCCATAGGAGTAGGCAAAGATCACTTATTTCCACTTGCTTGCAGATTTAATTGTAAAAATATTAATACAAAAGTTCTATTAATGTATATTATTCAAAAATATGTAACTATAAAAGTTAAAGAAATCGAACAAGAAAATGTCAGCTACTTATAGAAAAGTAATAAAAATATCGGCAATCAGCTGTCTTTTATTTTATTTATTGAAATTTAGGTAAGTTGTTTCGGCAATTGTTTAAGTCTCTGGAGCCTGCGAAATGTTTTGTTTAGAACGCGTGAGTCTTGTATCCTTTGTTGTTGGTAATGTATCCTTTTAATTTGAATATTACACAGGATCAATAACGTGTGTGTAACATGCGTGGTTTTATAAAGCAACTAGTAAAAGATTTCTATAAGGATTGAAATGCATAATCATTTAATTTACGCCATAGTATCCAAACCTCACTCTCATTAAATACACAATCACAGAGGATTCAGCATGGTGTAGATGCCGGGTTCATTGCGTTGCAGTGAGGGGGCCACAATCTCTGCCCAGCTCTTGTGAAGTGCGCGTAGGGGGCCCTTATAATGTCTCAGCTCAGTACTCACCTCCACTACCATAGCATCTCTCTCGGCTCATTTAAAATTAGAATAGGTAATGCTAGCAAATCGCTACCTATTTTTAAAAGAAATTAGATATTAGACCATTCACTAGATTAAACAATAAAAAATCGAACTCCGAATGAATTCTTCAAAATAAGGGAATTTCAGATACCACAATAAAAAAGACTTCGACTGTGAAGACCCTTTTTTTCTTAAATTTAAATTAAAATTTTCAAACAAATCTTAATAAAATAAAAATAAACTTTGTCGTATGTACACATAGTTTTAATCACTGTGGATTTATAATTTATGATAACAAATTTATTACTTTATTCTTATTTTTCAACTTTGTAGGAAACACACAACAAAAAAACTATAAACTACCGATTATACAAATGTTGAAGGCAATACCGTCAATTTTCGTTGACGTAATTTTTATGATGGGTTGGTGCCTAAACATCGGCTGTTTCTTAATAACCTAGCTATTCAACTTTGTAACTATTCTTCTACCTATCTTCCATTATATGTATACATTACACGACTCTCCCTGAGCCAACTTAATACACTTAAGCGACCATTAAGTGAGTGAACTAGATCAATATAGGACTTGCACAAATATACTGAACCATTAAAATGAATATCTAACAATGCACACCTTTGACGTGGTGGACGAAAATTGCTTTTACCAAAAACTTACATAGATTGGACTCGATTTACATCAAAAATGCTAGACATAATACCGAAATTATAACATTGTCAAATGCAATAATATATTTTATAAAAGATTTGAAAAATGGTCTTAATCCGAGCTCGCGGTCATTTTTCGATGGTACACGCCGGGCCTACCCAGCTAGTGGACCTATCGCTCTGCGAGCAATCTCTATGTATGAATTTCTTCACATAAACATGTGTATCTAACAACAATACAGCGAAAAATATAATATTTGGTACTTCGATGAATGCACACTCTTAATTTATGGGTTCGCGGTATTTAGCCAATGCTAAGTGAAAGTAGTGTTAACTATATCAAAAAAATCTACGGTAGATTAGGTTAAAAATAGTCTCACGACATGTGTTATTACAACAAAAACTCGGCTTAACTCCTAGTAAGCAGTCATCGTAGCGTATAGATACTTGCAACACTGACGAGATCAACCAATCCTAGTTCCATTCCCTACCACGTGGAGCTCACCAACCATACTCATCAACAGAATCACAACACAACAAAAAAAAATAATGTTTTTTGACTGTGGTTTTCTGTATGGCGAAGGTACTTACTTACCCCAGTTCGGGGGCTCCACATTCGAGCGGTTGGTTCGCTGTGCCCTACATCGACTAACATCCTATACCTGTCCTGCTCCTGGTTTTATTGGGGTTAGCGGCTACCTTCATCTGTACAGTAACTCCCTTTTGCCATAATAATATGATCTATCACATAGCTCATCCATATTTTTTGCAGTCTTCCACTCCTTCTATATCCTCTTTGCATCCATAAATTTAATAATATTGCATAAAGTTTTACAACCGCCTATATTCTTATATATATCGCCGTTTTATAACCGGCATGGCGATTCACGGCACCAGAGAGTCAAAACTCTCTTAGTTGCCATTTACAACACCAATGAGTAGTGACTATTAGGGTAATAGTATTCTTTGCGTCTTCTACCACGATACTTATAGTATTCGCCACACACACATTATTATAAATAATCCCATTTACTGCTGACTGCGAAATATGATAATGAAAGTCTTGAAACAGATTGCATTTTGTTTACCCAATCTTTGTTATATAATATGTCTTCACCGTTCCCGCGCATTAAGCTCAATAAAAACACACACTTTACGATCCACATTGCAAATGTTAGTTCACTTTTGCAAGCTGCTTGTGAGTTTTATTAGAAAACTACAATTTATCGTTATCGAACGCCAAGTGTACAAAGGACCACATCTCCTGAGACCGTATTAAGAGAGAATTCATTTACTTAAAGTCCTTAAAAGATTATTTTGAGTCAGACTAAAAGCTTTACAGAAAAAGTTGTCTGAACGAAACTAAATAGAGGAGACGACATCGATTCGCTTTTAACTTGCATCAGACTTGCATAATTCCAATAAATGGGTTTGAATAAACTCAGTTTTTTATTCAGTTTTTCAATTTACAGCCGAAGTTTAAATATCATTTTAGCAAGATTTACATGTCCAAATTCATAGAAGTAATAATCATCTATGTACTCTATTAAAGTGGTATACATATTCTACTTCTTCTTAATCTTTACTCTTGCCAAAATTGTCATAAGGGTCGCAGCACGACCTTCTTCACTGTCTCCCGCCATCTCTCTCTAACTGATGCACTTCGGAAATAGTATTTAGGGGCGACTTTGAGAAGTATTTTAATTGATCATTCCATCGCAGGGGCCAGCGTCCTCTGACGTTAGGCAATTTCAAATATCATATTATTTTTTTACCAATATGTGGAAATGGTAGCAATTGGAAAAAAATTATCACTGCCTGCCCCTATATGAAAGAAAGGCGTGACTCTTATGTATAATTTTCAAAGTGCGATTGCAAATGCTCGAACAAACCGAACTATGCATTCACAAAGAAAAAGACAATGAGGACCTTTGAAAAGGATATTCTTAAATTAATTAATAATCAAATAATAAATTAAATAAAATCTAAGAACAAAATCAATACAGTTAAATCCGAAATCTAATATTTGTGACGTCTTATAAATAGAGTAAATCAGACTATGCAATGAAGTCAATAACAGAACCTCGCTACTTATTTCGTTTTATGACAGACTGCGTTTAGTTTCATTTCCATCGCATCAGATGACGTCGATATTTCAATCCGGCTCCACGCTGCAGTACTGTATTTCATATAACAGAACTCATGATACTGGACAGTTATGGATCAAATTCATTGTGTGCCAATTATCCATGACAAAAGAGTCGTTATTGTTTCCCACTATGAAGCAGTTTGTTAAAATAGTGATAAAACAACGACATACAGAAGATATCTATTTCAATTTTCTAATAAAGAAAAAACTAGAAAATGTATTCGCTTGAGGCGCGATGTGAATCTGGAACGATTGCTGACTGAGCCCTTCTCTGAGCTATCGAGAAATTACAAAATCAAACTGACTTGTCGTCGATTCTTAAGACATTCATATACATGGAGAGAGGATTCTTCATTATAATGAAGAATTCTCTTTCCATGTATTCGATATTTATCGAAAGAAAGAAAAATCTATGATCAAGATCATGTATACCTACATGAGCGATAATGTTCGTAATAAGGCAGCTCGTTTTTGTTGTATATATAGAATTTGAAATCAAATATCGTTTTCCTATGAAACGCGATTTTTGCTTTGGCAATGTCAACGTATGAATGTGATAATCGTCTGAAGACTATGATCTTCAATTAATAGCGTATGACTCTCGTCCAAAAAGCTTTATACCTCATAAGCTGACGAATAAAATAAAAATTCTAATTTAATTAAAACATTGAATCTCTGTTTGTTACGGAAACAGCATTGCTTACATAAGTAAGTTCTGTACCGAATGCAGTACCTTACTATTGTTAGCGTGGAAGGAGTTCTGCTGAAATTTCGTGAAATTTCTCTTCTATTATTGTTTCCTAACTTAAGGATAGTTTATACTATCGACAAGTCTGGCTTGGTAGTATCTTCGTACGTACTCAATTTTGAACTCTATCTCTTCTTGCTATTTTAACTAAAATTCGTTAAATTAAAAAAACCAGAACGACTTGCATGTATCTTTTTACGGAAGCATCTATTTATAAATACGTTTAAATAAATATGACATGTGTAATGTGTGAACAAAAGAAAGCATTTGGCAGGAGATACCAATAAGATGCTTTGGAATAATATACTTTAAGGTATAATTAGGTACGTCAGCAACAAAAACAAGAATGATGTTTAAAAACAACTTTATTATAAAGAAAAACACGATAACATTACAACGCCACTTCAAGATCAAAGGCAAAGATAATTATCACGGAGATAAGAAGTTACTCTTGGTTTAATTCAAAATAGGATCATAAAAGCCACGCAAAATCCATTTGAGTTCGTGTCGCCATAAAACCTCGGGTCGAATTTCCATCCCCATAGACCGCTAATGTCCTAGTTCCAATGTGAAATTATTTTAACGAAAATTCGATATGTAACAGGGGATGCGGTTGGATCTATGAAATTTTGTGTTACTTAAATTACAAATTCGACACCAATCTGAAACGTTTATTAATTGCGAATTTACACGTAATTCTATAGTGTTATGAATATTTAGATCTTTGTTTTCTGTCATCGGCAAATGTCTGTGTATTTTGTTCGCTGACGACATTTCGTGATGAACACCGAAAGATTAATTGGTAATATCCTTTCAGGCGCGGATTGCCCTCACTTTCGTCATAATTAAAGTGTTCATTCTTATCAATTTACGAAATGCCTCACGGTAACAATATTGTTTAAGTTTAATAGAAATAGATGGACGTCAATTCGTTAATTAAATATTACTTGTGTAAGTAAAGGAATTATGTAAACATTGTAGTTACTAACTTACCTATTTATTTATTGATAAAGGGACATCTCTTTTTGCAATCCTTACGAGACGATCTTACACTGATTGCTGTAGTGAAATCATAAAAACAAAATATGTTAGTTCTTTTATCTAAATGGAAAATGCTAAGTTCTTTTAATACACAAGTATCTTTCTAATTTTCCGTCCTTCTTTTTTGTATGGGTTGTTGCCGCAACTTGACGACTTTGCGCCTGTTTTGCGTCGGAAGCTGGATCACTCCAGCCAGCCCAACTCTTCCAGGAAATCTCCCAGCGCTTTGAAAAGAAAACATCCTGAAATATATCTGGATGGCCCAGGAATCGAGCCCGGTCCGATTTTCCTCCCATATTAATTATTCATAATTTATTTTTCCTGACTTTCTTTGGTACTAGAAAAATATATGTTACGTGAGCGTTCGTATTTTTACTACAGGAATTTCAAACGCATTACAATACACCAATGGCAATAAACCATGTCATAGAAATTAAATATAGTCCATATTTATTTAAGAATTCCGCATCGTTCAACTGAAGCGTGATTAACAATATTAATCCGGCTACGCCACGATAAATCGTTTCCAGAATGAATGTTGTGTATGGCTTCAAACATATTGTGAACACAAAATTGAGCGCTCAGTATCGATTACTTTTTATTAGAGTCGGGTTTTCGGGTACATTTGACAAGTAGGTATTCTTCCTTATATTTTGTTCGGCAATATGAACTCGTGACGTAATAAATTCCTATAGTCAACTGATGATTTTGATACGACTTAAAATCAAATTCTAGAAACAATTTAGAACCTGTGTTTGGAACGAAGGTTTGCTGACATAACATGTCCGCCTCTAGTACGCATTTAATATCTTGTATTTGCGAACTGTGTCAACATCCCTGATGCATCAATCAATTCTTTGATTTCTGCTATCCATTGGCTACCTGAACGTTCGTAAATTTCATCTGTGCAACTAGCGCCCATGAAACCTCATTCTTTATTAACGCGTAAAACCTAGAGTAGTGCCTACAAACAACGGCGCGAACACAATTGCCCAATGTTGATAAAACGTTAAGAAGAATATACGAGTATGACACTGTGAGCGGTGTGATCGACAAAAGGAATATTTTCACAAAATTGGACAGTGATTTCGGAACTTGCAAACAACAAAGCTGAAGTAAAACTAGAATACGATACTTAAGTAACTTTGTTCTCAATCGATTTGTGTGTTGTTGCTGCTTTTTTCTTCAACACCTTTTTATTGTGATCTCGAGTCTTAACATCAAATTCAATATTCCTAGCCAGAAATCAAATCCGTAGATTTTGACAAAACTACTCGACACACCATTCGATAGTGTCGCTAATAAGGAACGAATTCTATAAAGTAATGAATGACATACGGCAATCTTAAGGAAAATGTTGGATTTTAATAAATCGCTTTATAGTTTAAGGTAATGTATTTACCTACATTACATATCTGTATGTATGTCCTTGTTCAGAATGATGCTCAATATATTTTTAATTACACATCCGCAGTGCAGTCATCTTCATAACATTATGATCTAATTTTAAACTTTTCATTATTTCTTCGTTGATAAAGGCTAAAATTTAAAATCAGAACAAACGTAAAGTGAATAGGCGCCAGTAAATTAGATTTTCTTCGACATTCACTGTTTATGTGTACATACATAGGTAATCTTTATACAACATGTAAATTAAATAACCAACACCCTGAATACAGGTGGTGTACCCAGAAAATATTGTACAACATTTTCTGGGTACTTTTTTTTGTTTTTTTTTTTTTTTTTCAAAAAATAATCTTTTTTTTTTAAATATTGAAATCAACTCAGAAGCCGATCCCAAACCACCTGTATTCAGGGTGTTGGTTATTTAATTTACATGTTGTCTAACTACTTAAAACTTACTATTGAATTTTAAGATTTAAAGATGAGTTTAACTAAAGATGAACGATCTGATCTATTGGAAGGTCCTTTTTCAGGCATTTCATGCCATCGATTGGTCACTTGTCTAGGCCCTCCGAGGGCCTAGCCATCCGGCCAATCGATTGCGTCGAACGTTTAATGAATAGAATATAATGTATTAAATTGACGTATTGCTGTGAAGGCCAAGAGCTTACCTGTTTTATTAAAGCAAATTATGTTGACAATTTTATAAAAATGTCGTTTTTATTTTCACATGAAACGAATAACAGAAAAAGAAATTTCCTGAGCGTACTTTAATCTCTTGCAAAGAGTCGTATAATAATATCTCCCACTATATATTAGATGACAACAATGGTTCAATCCCTCTTAGTTTCCCTGGAGATTAATTCTGTGAATAGATTTTTATGGAACAGGCACCACGCTTGCAAACACAGTACCTCGAGCTTGAACTGTACGTCCAATATGACTACGGCGAAACGAAATATATCTCTTGGAAATTTATATATTGGTACTTATAGCTAATTATTTTTTGACAAACATCGTCCAATTTTAAAGACCTTCCGGTAACACTGTAAATGGTCAACAATCCATCAATGTTTATGTTTTTACAAACGGTACCGATTTCCTCAAAAATATACCTATGCTATAGCTTCAGTACTGTCAACAGCAAAGGTTGACGGTAAAAAACAACGATAAAATTTCCAATCAAAATCCTCTGAAAAGTAGATAAATTAATGTGTACATTATACAAATGTTGGAGTAATGCCAGTAAGATAAATGCAATTAATTTGAATGCTTTTGGACTTTTTTCTTTTTTTGATTATAGGAGTTATGTTTTAGATAATCTACTTCTGCTGTTGAGAGAATAAAAACATATTGTACCTTCTGAACGCTATCGATAATATTACAGTGAATTGGTCTGTACAGAACGTACAATTATTGTCTCGCACAAACCAACAACGAAAAAAATGTCTTAGAAAAGTCATTTGTGTTCGATATTTTAAACCGAGGGTTATTATTTGTCCCTCTAATCATCCGTTATTTATTTTATCATATCATATAGTTTATAATTATGTTGCTTATTAAATTCATCTTATAGAGCATTTAGTCTAATATAATATATATATATATATATATATATATATATATATATATATATATATGTGTGTGTGCATGTGTGTGTAGGTATAAATGTATTTCAAATAACTGAAAAATACTTAGGAATGACCGAGGGTATATGGTCCCATACTTTTGTCATTTAGCAATTGTCGATTATCCAAAAGTATTTCGTATCGACTTAGGTTCATATTGGTTGACTGTCCACCTGTTTTACCACGGCTTTTCTTGTTCCAGATGTGAAGCTTTCTGTTACGACATTGTGAAAACGTGCGAAAGGAAAGGTCCAGTTCAATTACAGGACATAAAAACATCTTTGACTTGACTTTAAGAACCGGGAACGCGCGAGTGATCTAGGTATTGTTGTAAGATACTTATGAGGAAGAGAAGAGAAGAAAGAATCAAATAATATTTGTTTAAAATACAAGAATGAAATATACAAGAATACGTCGGTGGCGTAGTGCGTAAGGGCGTTGTCTCCCACACGGGAGGCTCCGGTTCGAACCCCGCCACGTAACAATGTGTTTTCAAATTTTGAACTCATAATAAATGTAAGTTTATTCAACGCTTTTACGGTGAAGAAAAACATCGTGAGTAAACTGCACACACCTATGACGAAATTATTAGGTTGTGTGTGAAGTCGACCAACCCGCACTTGGCCAGCGTGGATGACTAAGACCTTATCGTCCCTAATGTGAGGTAGGCTCGAACCCCTCAGTGGGGACATTATGTGAGCTGTTGATGATGATGATACAAGAATATTTTATTAATCAACTAGCGACCCGCCCCGGCTTCGCACGGGTGCAATGCTTATGTAAGTATGCATGTATTTATACATATAAACCTTCCTTAAGAATCACTCTATCTATTTAAAAAAACCGCATCAAAATCCGTTGCATAGTTTTAAAGATCTAAGCATACATAGGGACAGACAGACGGCGGAAGCGACTTAGTTTTATACTAAGTAGTGATGAAGAGACAGTCATTTTAACTATTCATCTTAGGTTAAGGAGCTTATATTTTACCTATAGTCTTAGGTAGACAACGTATTTGATACCTCTTCGCTTATTGTTTTATTTGAGCTATTCCTTTTTAATTTTGTATTATCTAGATCATGTTTCAATTGCTAAGAAATAGTAAGATCTTGTAGATAATCTTAAATCCAAAATGCAGCTTGCTATCATGTTTTTGGTCCAAAGTCTACATTATTAATTACGTATGGTTACTGGGTCTTTAAGGTGTTAGAACAAGAAATAAAGCTGCGTATTTTTCACAAATTAATTGTAATTGTACGTGAACTAAACAGCCCTTGTTACGTGTAAAAACCGCACGCGACACTTTAATAGGAGCCACGAAAACAATGCGCAATAAGCGGGTGGTCGCAGCCCTCTGCGGCCGGCTAACGACGGCTTATACGTTTGACACAGTGGTAGTCTAATACAGGCGCAGAGGTCAAGTACTGTATGACCTTTGAATTTGGTCACCAAAACTTTTTAAATTCCTTTCTCTTGTCGCAATAAATACTGAAGAAAAATAGTAATAAATAGATTTTATTACAGGTGGATAATATGTATGCATGCATACCTTTGTAAAGGGTAATAAAGAGTTAATAATATGTACGTAAGTACATGGAAAATACAAAATCGGGAGTGGTCTCCCCTTGACTTTCTCGTATACCGGAAACGACTCAAAGGTTGATAGAAACCTTATATTTTGATGACATACATGCATGTTAAATTTTGGTCACCCATCCGAGTACCGACCGCACACTTGGTTGCTTAACTTTCGTGATCGACGGCTCAAAATTTGGTAGTAACCTTACATTTTGATGTCATACACGTATGTTAAATTTAGTTGCAAGAAGTTAAAGCATACTCGAGTTATCGTGCTACGCACAGACATAATTCCAAAAACGGTATTTTTGGACTCAGGGAGGTCCAAAACGTGTAAATCCAATCCTCGATTACAAGACTTCCTCTATACCTACGATGAAGTAACAAGATAAGTAGTCAAAAAGAAACAGTACAAAACCAGGCCAGGCCGGGCTACCTAGGACATCGGGTCCACAAACTGTCAAATTTTACCAATCAATTTTGTACCCTAAATCAACAATTTTTAGGTTGAAAATCCTTTAGACAGTACCTTGGAGGGAATATCCTACCAAAAATCGTGTTCCCCCATTTGGAGGAACCCTTTTGGGGGAAGACGGGAAAAACTCAAATTAAGAATGGTTAAAAATAATTTGGGGGAAAATTCACCTTGTTCTTCCTATCTTCCCCCATAAGTGCATTTTTTCAAAGTTTACGGTCTTATTATTACCGTATTTTGATCGAAAATTGCATGTCGCTCGATTCCATCGTCCTTATCGTCACTCACTCACACCATTAGGTGAGATGAAGTTAAAAGGTTACTTAAATAATAATAACAATATATTTCTACGCTCACATGAATTATCTAGCCCAAATTAAGTATCTTTAAGAACTTGTGTTATGGATACTAGATAACGGACAAATATACGTAATAATCTAGATATTATTATAAATAAACTTAAATAAATATATAAACAACCATGACTCATGAACAAATGATCTTGTTCATCACACTAACATTTGCCACTACCAGGACTCGAACCCGGACCGCCCGATGTGTAGGCACCGTTACTGACCACGCCACCACGGCGGCGTCAAAAAACGGCGTTAAACAGTAGTAAGTAATCTAAATTCTTAATGTAGATAAAATATATATAAGAAAGTTTTCGTCCAAGTAGGTAAGTATTGGACGCTAATGTAATTCCTTTATCTTAAAATACAAAGTACCCCTTTGTGCTTCTCTGAAAAAAACTTCGCGTATCACGGGAATAAAAATGTGGCTATTGTAACCTGGGACGTAGGCAAGTTCTGAACATTGTGGAAAGCCGTTTTAGGAAAATAACATTGTTAGGTACTCACGCTGTCTATATGAAAAACTAAGAACTAACAGTGCCACATAGTAGGTACATCATTTGAGAGAAATGCCACTTTATCTGTGTATATTATTATCTACAAAAAAAATTATATGTGATTTAAAAAAACAAGCTGCATCCGGCATGCGTTGCAATGCCACGTAAAAAATTAATATAATATAGATTTTTTTTGGCCAGTAACCATCTCGGGCGTCCCCAGAACACCCTACCAAAGTTTCATTAAAATCTCATCAATGGTGGTATTGATCAATCAAACTATCGGTCAATTAAAAAAACAACAAGTGCGCGGTAAACAAGTAATAATACAAGTTTATGATTACGTCGCGCTACCGACACTAAACAAAACATATAAAAATGTTATTTCAAACTATCTTTAAACAAGTCGTCTTGATACTAGAAAAAATATTTACGCGTAATATTTTTTCTAGTATCAAGTGTATGTAATCGCAAAAAAATATTCCATGTCGCCTTTACATAGATTGAAAAAGGAGTCCATGTATGATCCTCTGTTCTAAGCACAGAACACAGAAAGAGGTCTGTGTTCTGTGGTTCTAAGGACCTATTTGAATTTTAAAATAGGTACAAATACACAAATATATTTTTCTTATCTTATTTTGAGGAATTTAATTGAAATATCATTGTAAGTGTTAGTATTTTTTGTTCGAAAAAAATAATTACAATAAACGGCCATTGGTAACAAACCATCATGGTAGTGCGTATAGTGCTACGTGCATACATAATATTATCCAAACCATACGCATAACAAAGGTACATTACAACGGTTTACATGCTTAAAGACAATAGGGCATGCGCTAGTTAAATTGCTCGCACATGTAAATGAAATAATGCTTACAGTCCAGAGGGTTTCATATTTAGCTTTTACAGAGCTATAATTGAGAACTTTTAAAATTAAAGCAATGACAACGTTAACAAAATAATTATTGAAAGTATCCTTTAGCGTCCCAACTGGCACTAGATATTTACATAAGTGATTAAACTAATTTTTGAAAACATTTTATAATAGATCTTACTGTCCCGGCCACGCGTTGCTGTGGTAATTTCATACTACTGTCTTATAACATTGAATTTGCAGTGAAAACAAATGAGGACTACTTATCAACATAAAAACTATCCTATCTCATAATTTGGAACACACATTAAAAAAAAACTGTTAAAATCGGGTTGTTAATTTCTCAATCCATCCCGGACAAACATCGTGACACTGGAATTAAATATAATAGATGAAGTCGAGAAAAAAAATTAAATACAAAAGATGTGCTGTGTTCACTTGTTCTAAAGGGAAAACAAAGGAATTTGATACCCAACAGTCCAGTTTTTTCTTTCTTTAAGGTTGTACTATTCGAGCACTATAAGTTAAAGACATTTAATAATGGATAATAATAAATATCCGCTATCAACTTGGTAAGTTGCAGATAATGATATAAAAAGTGTATGAATCTTCAACATTATGTTGGTCGTACAAAATTTTTGACTTACACTAACACTTTTCGTAACTTTACAGCTGCTTATTACAACACTTATACTTTTGAAAACTTTTATTTACATGAAAAAAGTACATTTTGATTTATTTATGATAAACGTTTTTATTATTTAAAAATTCACTGTTTTAATATTTGTTCCAGTCTCATTGCTCATGTAAATATTACAGTCAAACGTTCTTAGCGGTTGAAATTTTTTATAATGAAAGTTGAACAAAAGTGCCGCAAATTGGAAATAGTGACACTTAATTACTACATATTTAATGACGCATAAAGATTTAGTAATAAATTGTCATTACCAATTGATTGCGCTTTTGTTCAATTTCCGGTTTTTTATGAGCAATTTAGTCTCAATTCCTCTGATTTTTTTTATTAAAATAATATACCTATAAAACCTGTTTCTTAAATATGATACAACTGAAAATACCTAAATTTTTATATATTTCGACTCCAACGAATCCGAACTGAAGTTGAAAAAACCGAAAACATGAATGAATATGATGTGAATGTTACGTGCAAAGTAACCTACTTTGAAAAAATCCTCTAGGGTCTATCAGTCATTAGGCAAATTATTTTTATTGAAAGTCGGAATTCATTTGAGCAAGCGTATTCAAGGAAAAATCACTAACTGTTATAAATTAACCTCGAACTTTTTGCATTACCGTTCGTAGAATGGGGTGTAATGAATTAACGAGTTTTATTAAACTTTAGAAAATATATTCTTAACTATTTTTGTACCTCTCATCTTTTACCTTTCTTATTCAAAGAGCCTTCTCATGTATGTCCAAATAAAAATTCAAACGTCTTAGGTATCACTTATAAAAATATAGTCATTTGAACAGAATGTGTTTATGTCACAACGAAATATGCTCAGACATAGATTTAAGCCCGATTTATTTTTCTATGACACCGTCTGTGTTGTAACGCGTCATATAGAGAGAGGTATAGGTTTCATAATAATTACTATGGCGAGATGGCGAGCTGTGTTTCTGTAGTGTCTCGTCAGAAGTGATCGCTATCTGCGTCAGAGCGTCGGGGTAGGAAGGGTGAGGGAGGCGAGGGAAACTATCGCGTCTGCAAGTATGCACTCGCAAGTATTGCGTTGTGACTCGTTTGATGCCGATTCTATAATTTTCTATAACCTACGAGAGTGTTGATTCCAAATGTAGTCAGACTGCAACTCATCAGAGAGCATCACAACATGCATATGACCTCAAACAAATAAAAATCCGGTTTTAAACAACTGTACCATTCATTATTTTGAAAAACATTGATTTGACTGACAACATTGGTCCAGACATGATAATAGAATTAGGTATAACATATTTTTTTATTGTTTTTATATTGCCACGTAACAGAAGGTTACGGAGCCAAAGACAGAACCTAATCGTCCTCACGTCGCGCGTCTCTCTCTCCTAATGCTTGGCTCCGCTAAGTATTATTTGATCTTTGTAACACTGGACGTGCCATAATAATTAATAAGCTTCTCTTTTATTTCGATTAGTTTCTCTCTTTAGCTCCGTAACCTTCCGCCACATGACAATATTTTAATTCTTCGTAAATTATTAATCTTACGAATATTAAACATAACCATACCTCATACATCCATCTTTTTACATAGCAATCTCATTTGCCTAAAATTGTATTTGATATAAAACGTCTAAGAATGTTAGTGTGGTTAAGCACCTACTAAAGTTTTTAAACACGTTGCTACCGCAACAGTAATACTTTAATGTCGGAAGGTAAATGTGTGTTCCACGTATTAAAAAGGAACTTGACTGAAACTTTTTTAATTCAAACGAAGACAATAAACCTGCAAAGTTAGCCGAGCTGTGGTCGGGCCGGAATCACTCTTGCACACTCCTCTGAAAATATTTCCCGGGAATATTCAACTACAATTCCTTTGCAATTGTCTAGAGGTAAGTTTCCTTTTAATAACATTTTCTTTGATACTCTTCAGTATTTAAGAAATTCCGTCTTGTTTTTCCATGGAAAGTTTTAAAGCTGTTTTAATGCAAATAAAATCGTCTGTTTAATAACAGAATTATATTTATTCACATTTATAATTTAATTAAGGAATATTGGAATTAAATGTTCGCGATAAGTATAGTGTTAACAAACAAACGATTATTACTATTAATAGGACTCTGTAGGACTAAATAAGATAAGGCAAGTATTGTATAATGACATAACAGCGATAGGTATTTCTCCACTTCAATTGTATCGTAGGTACCTATTTCATGTTAAAAAATCACTTTTATTTTTGATTTAGTGATTTACTTTAATTGTCATTTTTAATAACTTAACTTTTAACTAATTATGCCCAAATCACGATTCTACTTTTCTACCAAAGAAATTTAAAAATGTACTCCATTATTTTTCAAAGTAGAATATTTTTTATTCACCTTTAAGTACTTCAAATCTGCCGAGTCGTGATTAATGCCCCGAAGAGAATAAAACGCCTAGTCCGAATTGAAACTGTATAAACAAGAAAAACACAGAGATTACTGCGGTCTGATTTAGAGCTCAACTTTGACAATAGTTACGAGCCAATGGGCGAAGTTTCCACAACTGATTGTTCACGCCTGATATTGCCTACACAAAGGGGATAAAAAATACACGACTCGAGAACGCTCTTTCCGCTAATATAAATCTCATTTTTATCACTTGGCTTTGTAACAAGGCCACTGGAGTTAACTCCTTGGAAGTGTTTATTGTAACAAGATATACGTAGTCTTTATTATTTATTGTATAGTCGCAACTTTGTTTAACTAGTAAGTACAGTCAACCATAGAAGTCGAAAATACTAAATACTAAATTTATTAAGTAGAAAATATTTATTTCACAATCAATTAGTAATAGCGCGGTTGAATTGCCTCCGTGGTCTAATGGTTTCCTACTGGAATCTACTTCAAATGTAATGAGTTTGATCCGCAAGGAAGTAATGTCCACCCAGCTAGCTACCATCACCTTATGAAAGTCTTTCAACATAATAATACTGGAAATAGCGCTATTGTGTTGGGGAGTCCTAAGCTACAAGGGTAGCCGGTCGTGGCGGGGGGCCGGTCTAAACCTCCGCCACCTGAATATGTCGTCTAAGCACTTAAGTCGTCATGTATGGGTTTAATATAAAAAATGTTATAGTGTTCGTACAGTTAATGAAAAGATTTCGAAACACATCTCCCATGCTTATGTCAGTCCCTCCGTGACTGTGATTGAAGAATTAACTCCCTTTCACCTTCAGCCTAAACATCAATTACCATCAGTTGAGGTAAAGAAAAGAGAGTAGAGAGAAAAGAGCGCTTCATCGTCAAAGATAAAAAAAAAACATAATTAATTTTATATGATTCATTTTCTATTTTCATTTTAATAAATCATCATCAAAACTTGACGCCGTCTTGGTGGAGTGGTCAGTATAGTTGCCTACACATCAAGCGGTGCGGGTAGCGGCAAATGTTTGTGTGATGAACACGAATATTTGTTGACGAGTCATGGTTGTTTAAATATCTATTTACGTTTATTATTTTTTATACATATCTAAAAAATATCATGTATATATAAAAATTGTCCGTTAACTAGTATGTAGTATCTATAACACAAATTCTTAAAGGTACTTAATTTGGGCTAGATAATTGGTGTGAGCGTAGATATATATTATATCAAATATATTATTATAAAACAGCCTTTATAATTTAACCCGCTACTGGGGCACAAGTCCTCTCCTCATTGTAGAAGCAGGTTTAGGCAGTAGTCCACCACACTTGCCCAATGTGGATTGGTGGACGGAGAATAACGTGATCAATTTACTCTTGTCTGATTTATAGTCGCCTTGTACGATACCCATTGGATGATATCGGGTGATGCTTTTCTACTCTGCCGGCATCACATCGCTATATTAAACACGTAAATGTTTCTCAGCCTTTTTTAAAACGAAATTAAAATGATAACATTGCTTTTTTAAGTCCAATGTGTATACCTATACAGTATACATACATTCATGGGCATCCTAAGCAATGAAGTATAAAGTCTCAAGTATCTTTTCTTGGATTGGAAAAAAACCTGTTCCTCTCAATGTGTCGCCAACTGTATAATGGCACTCGATTATTCTGCCAAACAAAATGTTCAAGTCCGTGACTAGCTGAAATTGTTTCAGTAAGTTTTTCGTTTCATTAAACCTTTATATCCAGAGTATTTTTAGAGAAGTCGATACATTGAACTTTTACAATTTAAACAAGATTGAATATTCCTTACAAATCCCTTACAGTATTCAATTAAAAAAAGCAAAAATAAAGTAAACAAACATAAAAGTAACCCGAAAGGTGACCTACTTTTTCAGCAATAAGACGTTTCATGCTGCTTGTAATTAGAGTAATTACAACGAAATTCCGTATGATGATACAGAAATTTGACGTAAGCTTCTCAAAGACTCTAAATATTCCCGTATTTATTTTCTACATTTTTAAAAACCACGCGAAATTCCAAACATGGGACGTTGGTAAATATTATGTCAGCAGGTAAATGATAATGGTAAGTTAGAATGGAGAAAAATTATTACATTAAATAATGCGATATTGTAATATTTATTATGTGTATCACTTAGTTTTCGAAACACATTTTCCATGCTTTTAAGGCACAATGCGAAACAAAAGTAATATTTTATATATAAACTATTAACTCAGATACAAAAAGAAATAGATAACTAATTTAAACTGGAAAACTAGAAAATTAGAGAAAGGTGACAATAGGGAGTTCATCTATTCATAGCTGCGTCAGAGGACCCGTTTAAGCTTCTGGACTGGGGAGGACTTGGCATCACGAAGAAGACGAAGACGAAGACTTGGGGACAATGATCGACGATCTTTATAGAGTCTCTCAACAAGTAAGTCAACGGTGGTTCAAAAATGAACATAGACAAGACGAAAATCATGTCGAATTCCCATGTCGTACCCACTCCTGTACAGGTTGGAAACTCTACACTGCAATTTGTCGATGATTATGTTTACCTGGGACAAAGACAGTCCAACTGGGTAAGCTCAACTTCCAGAAATAGGTCAATCTACAAATCCAACTCGGCTAGGAAGCTTTCGGGAAGGTACGCAACATATTCTCGGCCCATCTACCACAGTGTCTCAAGACGAAAGTCTTAAGTTCGTGTGTGTTAGCAGTTATGACCTATGGAACCGAAACATGGCCGCTTACAATGGACCTAATAAGAAGGCTCAAGGTCGCTCAAAGGGCAATGGAGAGGGCTATGCTCGGATTTTCTCTGGGTGATCATATAAGAAATGACGAGGAGAACCAAAGTCACCGATACAGCCCAAAGAATTGCTTCAAACCTAGTAAAGAGTTATGAGGTAACAAACATAAAAAACATACAGTCGAATTGAGAACCGCCTCCTTTTTGAAGTCGGTTAAAAATACAAGAGTATGCAAAGTAAGGAATTTCTCAGTGCATTCCATAAATGGCAAGCCTTTTAAGGCTGTTATTTAAAGAATGCACCCCGAAATGAATGGCGCGTGGGCACCCGCGCCGCTAAGTATATTTCGCTCTTTCGGCGGCCTTACATTTTATCTTCACTGCGCCCTGTCAGCGCACCCTGAACGCATTCTATAACATCCTAATTCATAAACAAAACTGAAACGACTCTTGGTTAAGTAAACGTATTGCATTTGAATAGCGCTGTGTGGTTGTTTTGCTTCTGTTCCGTAGTTAACTTCGTTTAATTGACTGACGTTATATTATAGTGCCATAACAATTATCTGGCCGGCGGCAAAATATAGAAAATCAATTTTTATTTATCTATAGATTTTACATTTCTATAACACTATTTGTCCACTACTATCCATTCGGATAAGTTTGTGTCACTTTACATTAAATTTTAAACTTTTGAGATGGACGTTGGATGGATCTTCTTCTCAGAACAAGGCCTTCTGGTAGACTCTTGAACCGATGGTTTCAAAATTGACCTTCATAAGTGTACAAATTGTACTTAAATGAATAAAGAAATTTTGACTTGACTTGACTTGACGTGGCTTGTGACATCTCGACCAGTGCATTGGTTAATATAGCTAGCTGGCTACCTTAGCTGTGCGTTCATTTTAAAGTACGCATGGTGCCGATCCCCACACAAGTATTGTCCATGGATAGTTTTTTAGGACCCTGTGAAAACATAGCCACAATAACCCTAGCAAAAAATAGCCCGAGACCTCTGGACCTACATTGGATGAATCACTCAACAAATTGCGGTCGACATAATTTTTACAATCGACTTATTCACGCTTACAACAACCGACGTTGATTTAAATTACTTTTAAATTACGAAGTCCTTTGTATTAATCCCTAAGACGAAAATGTATTTTACGTTTGGTAAAGTAAAGAATAATTTTCCATTGTCAATTATGGTGAGAAAAACAAACAAAAATCATGAAATATTTGCAGAATACCGGTTTCTGTGGCGCTTTTTGGGTGAGAACAATGTTGAGCAGTGTAGTTTTAGGGGAAATTATAAATTATCCCTTAGAAAATGTTAAAATTATCTTTCAAGAAACACACACAACAACTTTCAAAAAGCTAGCAGTCCTCCACATTACGCACCGATGTCCGTTGTGCGTTTCCCTTTGATATCTGACATCAGTCCGGCATGTATGTACAACGGTTAGTCGTTCGTTGCTCGGTATTTGGTCGATGCATCTTAATCGAAGATTGAGAAATTCTCAATCGGGAGGTAGTGCCTGACCATCAGGACTCTCAATCCGAAGCTTTTACAGGCTCCAGAGAATACAGAGACTCTCTTAGGCAAGTGATTTGTCGACAATGAATCCTTGGTAAAATTCGTTCTACCGTTTTAAAGCTCAAGCTCCGACAAAGCTACATCTACGGCCAACAGCAATAGTCTGTAAAATACCCTTTTAAAAAACCGAGCCTTAGCACACAACGCAACACAATTTTAAACGCAAAGATTACGAACATTTCAGGTACACGCGTTATTAGGGCCGTAGGTATATGTCGATTGCCGATTATATAAATTCAAACGCGCATTAAACCCGAGAAGCGTCGGTGGCGTAGTGCGTAAGAACGTCGTCTTCCATCCGGGAGGCACTTGTTCGATCCCCGCCACGTGCCAATGTGTTTTCAAAATTTGAATTCATATGTACGTTTAATCGACGCTTTTACGGCGAAGGAAAACATCGTGAGGAAACCTGCACACACCTATGAAGAAATTCTTAGGTTGTGTGTGGAGTCGACCAACCCGCACTTGGCCAGCGTGGTTGACTAAGGCCTAATCGCCCCTAATGTGGGGTAGGCTCGAGCCCCTCGGTGGAGACATTATATGAGCTGTTGATGATGATGATGATTAAACCCGATACAAATCTGCGCGTGAAGCGCTTTCGAAACCTGTTTGAAGCGCGTGTATACGCGTTTGAATCAATGCAAGCAGTACCTACTAAAGCCAGCGTAAGCAGGAGGCTCTGATCAAAACGCGGAAGCTACGTGCGTAAATGTATGCAGCTCGTAGCTTCTGAGTTTTGATCAGAGACTCCTTGTCAGTTGTATAAGGACGTTGGTTTAGACAAGACTGCTTACGCTGGCTTATCCGCGTATACGCACTTCAAACGAGTTCCGAATACTTACTTTACGTTTAACACGCGTTTGAATCGATACAAACGCAACAATCGGCATCTACTGCGCTGAAAACTCGCGTCATCTGCGCTTTTAAATACGCCGTGTACTTTGCTTATATAAAGTTTGTAACTATCTGGGTTTCATGTCCATTTGTTTATAACTTCCGTATTCCTGTAAGTCTGTCTAATATAGAGAATGCTTGTGGTCATAGGGCGTGGCAGTTTGCGGTCTATAATAAATGGTCAACATAGAGCCTGTGTGTGATTAATTTTCAATTGCGCTGGCATGTACGTACAAACGCTTTGATGTGTACGTAGAATAAATTCATTGTTTAGCTTGATCTAACTTGTCATTAATTAGTAATCTGGAATACTAAGAGGCTGGCATCAACCTCAAAATATAGTTGGAATATTGACTTTTAGACCTTTTCAGTTTTGAAGTCGATTTTAGTTGTTATAATTATTAAAAAAAAAAGATGTACCTATTTAAATAAATCAGACATTCCCATTGATCTTATGAAGAGAACGATCTAAAAAAATATACAGCTCAATGTCCAGTGGCCATTGATCGATCTCATTTTCCTTTGCACGATTCCTATACAAAAGCCCCTTCTCTGAAGCTTTTGTCCATTGTTCCCCTTCACACTGTTTCAGTAGCTAAGTGTTAAGCGGTCAACATGTCCTCATTAAATTGTTTTCACCCGCAATTGGTTTTCTTTGAAGTTCAACAGAGTATTTTTATTTTTCTCGGCGAATGCTCGAAATATAAAATCATCGTGTTGAAATTTTAGCAATATTTATACAGCGCAAGCAGTGCCTTGGTGGCGTAGTGGTTAACGCAGCCGCACAAGATGCTGGGTTCGATTCCCGCCTGAAGCAGGTCGATTTTTTTCAGTGTATGTTTTCTAGTATTAATAATATTTATACTTTATGTACCGATGGACTTTTTTTTATACGAAGTCAATGTCGCCGCGGTCGTGAATTTTGCGCAACACAAAAGCTAACTACCAAGAAGAAGAATTAGTTTTCAACTCTTCGCACCACTCTATTACTGTCTTCAAAATAAAGAATAAATTATGTGGGTATTTTAATCACTCTTCGTGTCTCCAATTAAATAAGTATGACGACTGGATGAAATATAATAATTCAATTAAGTCTGTCAAATAGATCGGCCAAAAATATTGGACACTTCCAATTCAAAAAAGGAGAAGGTTCTCAATTCGACTGTATTTTTTACCTTATAACTCTTTGTGTACCAATTTTGAAGATAGCTGATGCTTGTCATGTGGTCTCATTTAAATTTGATTGAATCCACATCTGACGAGTACTTTTTGAGCTATCCCTAATAATGCTCAGTTAATTGAGATCGATGATGTCGTAATCATATTATATATTACTTACTTGTTTGTCTTAAAGATCTCGAGATAATTCCTGATAATTTCTACCTATAATTCAAACACTAAAAAGCAAAAAAACATATTTTGAAATGAAATAGAAACATATTTTAAAATAGAAACGTATTTTTATCTAATTATCACGTAAATATATTACTAAGTAAGAAAGTTATACCAGCTTGATAAAAAAATTCAAAGCCAAAAATTCAAATTTGAACTTTACTTACCTTTTCATTAGAGTTATCTGATTGATAATTATCTGACTATCAGTATAGCAATCGCTCATCAACATTAAATCCTTCAAACAACTTCAAGTTTAAACTTTACTACAGCTAAGAGTCCGATGCCTGAACTCTGTTCAACTTTTAAAACTGGATTGCTTGTATATAAGTTGAATCAATAAGGTACAATAACTTTGAGACGCTGAGAAGGCTTTATCGATTTCGATACAGAAGTGTTAACGTAGTGGACTTAGGATTTCGTATTCGAAAAAGGCTTTTCGAGATAAATAAAGATTTCATAGATACAGCCGAGTATTATCTCTTTGTTTCGTTTTATATAACAGAGTGAGAACATGCCGTTCAAAAGCGTACACACACTAAATATAATTATCTCGCAGAAAAGTAGTACTTTAGTGTTTTACTCAATTAAATACCAATTATAAATAATAATATATAAGGTGTATACGCAACGTCCCTTTGGGGTGGTGCCGTACGGAGGCGATATGTGGAACTCGAGGTAAAGGCGTTCCCTCTATACCCCACCAAACATACGTGACGGCTCGGGATCTGCGCACGTGAGCGCAACTAAACTGAGACCGTCCCAACGCTGCCCGCTTAGGCACTCCTTGCACCAATTGGTGGCCAGCAACCACCCCTCCAACGACGGCTGCTCGACCTGGCACGTCCTCCTGACGAGGACACCGGGAGCAGCCATCGGACCGCACCCGGGGGACTTCGGGCGCGGTCGTGGCCCTGAAAGGGGCCGTCCGGAACTAGCCGTGGTGGGAAAACAAAAACCGCTCGACGATGGCATGTGACTTCCAATGCTAAGGGGACACACTTGACATCAAAAGCCACACACCCGCCGAGAAAGTTTCCTGAACACGTTACCAGGGTCCGCCACGAGAATGCTTCCGAACTTGGACCCTGATATAGTATTACCTATCTAAGTATTCATAAAAACTAATGACATTATAACAGGTTTACTAAGTGATCTTATCACTTTTGTACAGAATAGGAGTCATAACAATCTACTTTAAAGTTTTAAAAATAAGCGACTTACCTAAATTTTAATGACAAATGATTTTCATATTTTACATATCATAACAATATTTTTATTGAAATAAACCTCAGATCATATATTATATGATCTGAGAAATAAACGAACGCTAATATTGCCTCTTACTGAATCCTATGCATTTATGAATCATTTTTGTTTACGTATCAATTTTTCAGGCAAAGACCGAAAGAACTATTAACCCATGAATTCGGATGTAATACACGCCTTAATAAAATAAAGTCAATGTAGAGCTCCAAGTAATAATTAGGCAAAATCTTCGGGCAGGTAACTGGATATTGTGGATTCGATGCACGCACGCAACACACGGGGGCCCGCCTCGCTACCAAATAAGATCACTTAAATTCAGCGCCCGTACCTTACACCCAGATAGCAGTACCGGTTAGTTCTGTTCACTATGAAACCCCACACGGTAATTACACAAAAGAAACTACAATAAGAAAGTATTTTAACCCCGTCTTGTTGCCGTTAACATAATGTGAACTTTACACAGAACTACAATTGTTTTATTTTTTAATTCGAACATCTTTATAGTAATAACTACAATAGTAAAACAATAAAATTACTCTTAGTTATACTACTAGCTGTACCAAATACACATAAAATTGTGTTAGGAATTTGCGACGTCTTTGCCACTCTGGCGGGAAGTTGCCCACAAGTTGAAAGAAGCCATTTGCTCTCTACTTTACTATAAAGCTTCACCCACACGCACCCTCTCGTTATTGATCATTATCTTTTTTTTGTACAATAATTGTAAAGTAATTGGCATGACACGACATTAGATCCCAGATCGCTACAATTTTTTTCGGCGGTCGGTAGGTTAACGGTTATGTCTTGTCTTTCTTATCACAGATAACCCAGTCCCTCAGTATTGAGAGTTCCGAGTGAAGTTAGCTTCCAAACTGAGTCATCGTCATCATCATCATTTCAGCCGAGAGATGCCCACTGTTAGACATAGGCCTCCCCCAAGGATCTTCTATCCCATTGGTACTACACTGCCCGCATCCAGTGGCTTCCTGCGACCTTTACCAGATCGTCAGTCCAAACTTGGTTTTCAAGATAAAATAAGTAGTTATAAGGTATAAAATTTATCAGATCGTGTGTTTGCCATTCTTCATGTATTATACTGATGAAATTTATTGTATGTATTCAAACGGATCCGATTATGGTTAAGATTCACGGTTCGATCAAATAGCACATTTTTAACAGTACAACGTTAGTTAGGACGCTAGTAAAGAATATTTTCCAATCTTTACCTATATTAGTTAATAAGAAAATAGTCCTCTGCTTCTATCAATTGTATAAGTAAATGAGTGATCAGTTGTATAAGTAAATATTTTTCATTCATTTCGCTGCTTAACATCCATATCTAATAATGTTGCCTGTGCTATGACAGTGCTCTTTATTTCGCAAAATAAAAATATTTTACGTAAAGTGTCATTATTCAAAGGTGTCAAATATTACCGCGACTTATTCCCACGGGACACGAGTTCCATTAAATTCGTTCTTTTTATTTTCTATCTGATATCATATTCAATTGTGGAGTAACGTAACGTAACCAAATTACCAAGTCAAAGTCAAAGTCAAAATTACTTTATTCATTTAGGTACAATTTGTACACTTATGAAAGTCAATTTTGATGCCATCGGTTCGAGAGTCTACCAGGAGGCCTTTAAACTAACAACGTAAACAACATGGAAAAAGTCACTGTTGAACAATCACGTCATTTTATACAGGGGTTTTTTATCGTAAAAGAAAAAAAAATACCTAGATGTAGACAAAGCATTTGTTTTCGGTGAAAATTTATTGGTTGCCATTACAATATTCGATGGGTGCAAATGTTTTTGCTTCACGAATGGGGACGGGGAAAAGGTGGAAAAGGGATTGTCTGTCCGACTGCAGATGGACAGTCTCCATGACATATTAGTCTATACAGAATGTGAAAATAACATCGAAATTCAAACAGTTTTTTCCGTTGGTAGAGTAGAAAACAGTATCGAGCTTCAAAGATTTTCACATCTTCTTCTACAAGTTTTGGCGTAGATAGTTTTATGACCAGTTGCCTGACACCAATGTTGCTGTGGATGGTAGACTTACCATTGCGCGAGACAACCCTCGGTGTAATGGTCTGCATGGGGTTCAAAATCTTTCTCAGTCGGCTTTTACTATTCCACGGAATGTGAAGAGTTGCGTTGCCAAACTGTGGTTATCAACATGGTTTTACTATAGCATAAGACAGAGATAAGTTTCTTGATGTACACCAGACTCGAGTCCCGTGCTGTGTGCTAAGCGGCGCCTTGATACTACAGTTGAACAAATAAAATCTGATCCATTTTAAAAACATTTGTTAGTCAAACAGAATTTTATTCACTTTACAAGGATGGTAAATATCTCATTCCTTTTACTGTGATAAAGTCCTACCATGGTTCAGGCAGGCAGGATTCTATATTGATTAAATAGCAGGTAAGAAAAAACTTATTAATTTCATAGACAGTGGCTATTTGCTCGATAATACGTCATTACTGAAATAAAGGAATGGATGATCGAACAATTTTAGAAGGCGAGTCAAAGGAGATTACTGATAAAGTGATTTTAAGATTATTAAAGTGATTTTTCCTGTTTGACGAACGAAGCCATTAATTGCTATTTTGGCTGATTGTTGTTGAGTAGCTACTATTACATCATGTTCTTGTAAATATTAGATTGTAGTTTGTGTAGTTAAAAGAACAATCATTATGACAGGTGAAATATTTACTAGGTAGTCGACCCATATTGTAGAGTCGTCTGGGTAGGTACCACCGCCGTATTTCTGCCGTGAAGCAGTTCACTGTGTTTCGGATTGAAGGGAAAGATAGCCAGTGTAATTACCGCGCATGGAAGGCATAATCATCTTATTCCATAGGATAGCAACGCACTTACAGTGTTAAGTGATTTACCCAAAATATTGCAAGAGTCTATAGGCGACGGTAACCACTTAACACCAGGTGGGCCCCAAGCTTGTTTATTTAGATATGCTTTATTTATTGATTTATTTATTGGTACAGCATTTTACAAAATAAAATCAGCTTAGTTACATATACAGTTTTTGCTTACTGTTCTTCCATTTATAGGTAACCACAGCATGCGTAAGCAATACAGTCATTAATATTATATAAAAATCAAAATTACTTAATTTGAAGTGTACTGCAAATATATTTGCTATGCATAAAGAGTCCGAAGATGCCTGCCCGTTTAAGGTCATCGTATTTGGGTACGATGAAGTATTTTTTGACATTCTTTGTGTTGCGCCAGAAGTACTTGGGATTTTTATAAACACTCTATGGATTTAACCTATATTATCCAATTGGGTCGTTAGCGACCCAAACTTAGTAACTACCTTCAAATAGATAGATATTTTTAAATAACCTAATTATTGGTACTTAGTTTATTTCGTCAATAACTTGAAAGTATAAAGAACGTTTAAAAGTGATTTACGAGTTATTTTAGTGCTATAATTTCTTTTGAGAACTATGATAGTTTTTGAATACTATTTGGAGTAAATTTTCTGTGTCCGGAGTTTAGAAAAATGTATGTATTAATTTTTTTACGTATATTCATAAAACAAAAATATTGTAACATGCTTGTAAGATAAATAATCGATAATAACTAGGTATTTCCAAAGAGTTACGAAGCTGTTATTATTGAATAAGAGCGTCATAAAAAAAATTGGGTCGTGACCCACTGGGATAATACCCTACCTAACTAACTTACTAGGCTTCTTTGATTACATATTTGAAGAAAAAGCGCATATAGCAGCAGTACGTTGATACGATAACAGTGAGGTTTCATACTATATGTCTGTGAGTTACTCTCCTATTCAGCAAATACGGAATCGAACCCTTGAAAACAGTAGCGTTTTATTCAGCTGCCTCAAAATCCACAATCACATTACCAAGTCCGATATGAGAGCTGTTCAGTACAACTTGGACGACGTCGATCGCCTGGACGCCAATGTTGGAGTTCGTATAAGAGTAAGAGACAAACATCAGAACAGAATACGCATATACTACATATGCGTATTCTGTTCTGATGTCGCAGTCTAAAACGCAACACTTCTGGTGAAGTCACTGGGCTCACCGCTGTCCAACAAGTTATGTTCGATGGTGCTGTTGGCATTGACATTTTGCAGATTTGAAAATTGACCTTGACTACTGCTTTACTTATGAAGTATGGGTCCACTCGAGGTGACCAGGACTATCAACGACCAGGCGATCAATATCTTCGGCTGTTTGGACACACAATATTGGACATATTTTACTATGTACCTACCTAAGCAAAGGAGACTTCAATGTGTTGTTTATATGAAAAAAACCCAACAAAATGTGCAAAAATTCAGGAGTAAGTCTCCATTATAAATGTTTTCAACAATACCACTCGTAATTTAATAACTTTATCTATTTTTGATTTCATAATATAATTTCTTTCAATTTTACTAGTTATTTTCCTTTCACACATTTTAGGACACCTATTATCCCAGTGGGTCATTAGCGACCCAGTCTAAAAACCCATTTTTCCAAAATTTAAATAAAAAAAATAAGTGTAAGTCCTTTATTTGTTCCTATTTTGAGCAACATTTGTGAATATCAGAAATTTTCACGACCTAAATAGTTACGGGCATATATGGGTTAATGTAGTCAATATAGCATTTCTTAATAAGTATATTGCAATCTTTTAAATATTCAAATTCTAACTTATCTAGGGGATTATTAAAATCACCTAAAGTTAAAAATTCAACAAATCCACACGGGACACGGATATTAATAATAATCTTGTTACCTCGGAACCAACTATGCCGTGTGATGCCGGCAGAGTAGAATAGCATCAACCATATCCTCCAATGGGTGTCGTAGAAGGCGACTAATTTCCGCGCGATTTTCCCACCTTGGTGGAGTGACCTTATCGCGGTGGGGGGGCTTGCGGAGGAAAGATCACACTTCATTGCCTATAGCACCCGGCTGCCAACAACATCGTCGTTTCCCTTCACCAACAACTCTACATCCACTTTGGTGTGGGAGAGCCATGTATCGGTTTTGTCTCCTGCCTAAAACACCTTCATGTATGTATGTATCTAAGTCCTCCAACTAAGCTAATGCGCTTGCGCTGGGAGTGGGTTCACGTCGGTAATATTACGGTGGCTGCGGAGATCGATCTCCGTTCATACAGAACGAAGTCCATCTGCCTGCGCACTCGGCTAACGAGGAATTCACTCCCAGACACGCACCATTCACCCTCCTGCGTACAATACTGGATCATTCAAAAGAGGCGTCATGAGCACCTTGCAGGTAGACAAGTCGAGGATGGCTAGTGTGGCGCTTCTGCTTCTGGACCATCAGGTGTAATTGGGTAATTCACATTTTTATAAAAAAAGGTATCTGAAAGTGGAATTGGGTCTGAAAGCGGAATTGGTTATGAAAAATGTCTAGCAAATGCTAGACATTTTTGTAGAAAAAAATAATGTCCAATTTCAGGCGCTCCAACTTGAGCGGCTATTCCTCTGTGCATTACATCTCTTTTGTGTTCATAAAATACAAAATCGGATTTACTAAGTAAAATACGAAATCATTACACTGTCTACCTAAGGCCCATGAAAGGCTGAAATTAAAACTTTATTTTTACGACTGTTTTAACGACTTTGGTTAAGATTGTTGATAAAACTCTTTACTCCTTCGTTTTATCGTCAGATTATAGATACTCTTCGACTTTTAGAGACCTCTGGGTATCTTTGTCACAATTAGTTCGTTACTGACTGTAATAAATTAGTAGAAGCCACAGATTACTTAGTTTATGTTACAGAAGTAGAAACCCTCATTCTGTAATGGGGCTACATTGTTAATTATTTTATTATAAGTACTAGCTGACCCGGCAAACGTTATTTTGGCTTACAAAAATGATTAAATTACTAAAATGGCTATCAAAAAATAGGGGTTGGTGATAATAAAGTAAAAATTTAGGGTTGTATGTATTTTTAATGCCACATAATAAAATATAAAAAAAACAAAAAATATCAAATTAAGTGTGAACAACCCTTATCACTTAGGGGTATGGAAAATAGATAGTAGCCGATTCGCAGACCTAATGAATACGAATACAAAGTTTCATGAAAATCGGTCAAGCCGTTTCGGAGGAGTATGGTAACTAACATTGCGACATGGAAATTTTATATATAAGATATTATTACTATCAATAAATTATGAATAGAAAAGCATAATATACCAGTTTTTCTGCTAAACGCATTTTATCATTTAAAAACTTTATTGCACAAATACAGAACGAAAGACGAATTTAATGTGACAAAGTCTCTAAATCAACATGGGAAGTTTTTGTATGGTTTATCAGGTCGCTTATAATCCAACGTGGCAGACATGAAATACCTTTAATCTTCTTTAATGGTTCCATTAAAATAAGAAACTGACTTAGTGACTGACTGATATAACAACACACATAACAAACAGTGGGGTTTAGAGATTCTTAATTTGTCACCTAAGTTCCTTATGAGGTCTAGGCGTGCAATAGAAGGTCCACGCTCGAGCCCCTCGGTGGGGAAATTATACGAGCTGTTGATGATGATGATGATGATTGTACTTACACGTGCTTTATGTTTTTTCAGAATTCAATCCCTTAAAAGGGGAAATGGCGTGACAACGTCTAAAAAATTAACATGGGTATCATTTTTTTATTATTAAAGATAAAACCATAAAACTTTGAATTTAGACACTTAATAAAAATAAACATTATTTGTATTTGTTCTGGCGTTTTTGAAATATAGACCCATTTAGGGATCTGAACAGGGAGATGAAAGTTCGTATGGAAATCCTAACAAATCTGTCATTTAAAACATTTGTATGATTAGTAAAAAATGAAGAACCAAAAAAATATTCAAAATAACTATTCCATGCGGACGAACTCGCGGGCAAAAGCAAGTATGTAAATAAATAGTAAAGGTAGTATTTTCCAATTTAAAGTACTCGGCTCGGGAAAGACCCTCCCTTATAGCATCGCAACCAATTAAAACCCTTGTACTGGTGAATAAGATTGCTAAAGTTTATCGAGTAAATGTAAAGTTAGGATTAAAGATATTTAATAATGTGCTTAGTTCGGTTGATAGTAGAACTTGTATCAGCTTGCTGAAAACCTGGCTAGCTACCATCATTTTATCAAAATCTTAAACTATAACTGTTAACAACATTATAGTGTTTCGACAGTTTAACATAAGACAGTGTTAGTCAGACCCTCAGTAGTGTAGAGTTCCTGGTGATGCTCGCTTCTACTTTTGGTGTTATAATGTCTTAAATCAAGTGAGTTAAAGGCCAAGGGCTTTTCTGACAAAGACAAATAACATAGATAATTCAGCTTAATTAGTCATGACACATACTGCTCTGTCAACAAAGTACTGGGAAAAGATCAATAATACACAAAATGTTAGTTATTCATCCAAATTTATTTTATCACCTTCAAAGTTTGCTCCTTCAGAAACGATACACCAACGAATAATCTAATCATCAAAACATTTTTAAACGCTGTTTCCGGAATTCAGTTCAGTTCTCGCTGCGTCTTCTACCGATTGGAAACGGGTGCCACGAAGTAGTAATTTGAGTTTAAGAAAAAGAAAGAAGTCGGCTGGAGCCATATCCGGTCAGTATGGTGATTGCTCGATGGTATTTTTGAGTGTTTGGTCAAAAATTCGTTGAAAATGATGGGCTTGTACAAAGGCGCATTATCGTAGTGCAAAATCCAAGAAATTTATTTCCACAAATCTGGCCATCTTCGTCGAATTTGCTTACTTAAGCGCCACACAAAGCTCAAATAATATTCTTTATTTACCGTTTGACCTCTCGGAAAGAATTTCGAGTGCACAACACCGCGGGGGTCAAAGAAAACAGTCAACATGACATTCACTTTTGATCGACTTCAGGGTCGAAATAGACTCGTTCTAGCATGTCTTCAGCGACTCTCATGCGATTGAGTTTTTGGAGAAAATTCAAGTCTTTTGGGACTAGCCGAGCGGCAACGTGTTTTATACCCAAGTGATTATTTAAAATGGTACAGATCGACTCGTGAGATGCAGAAAGTTCGTCGGCTATCTCTCTCAGAGTTGAATGAGATGAGTCACTATTTCCTTCCCTTTTGCGATGTTAACTTCAGTTGCAGACTGCCTACCAGAGCGAGGCAAATCTATCACTACATCTCGACCGCTTTTGAACGCTTTGTAGCCCTCATAAGCATGTGTTTTTGATAAAGTCGATTCACCGTTAGATTATAATTTAGCACAAATATTATACGCCGTATTGTATGAACACTTTGCGTTCGTCAAAGCAGCATACTAAGGTGGCACCCAAATACAAAAGAGCGCATCGTCGATACGCCGCTTTGAAAATTTTAGTTCCAATTATCACCGCAAGTAGCGCTGTATGATCATAACAACAAAAATGGCATCACAATTCGGGTGACAATGATTCCACTCCGCTTGGTCATCAAAAAATTACCCGAACCTAACAATAATAAGATGTGGTGATTTCCGTTCGATTATACACACCACAGAACAAATGAAAGAGGTTAGAAGTCGTAAGTGGGCAGGGCGCGCACGCTGCTGATTATGAGTAAACACTCATATTCGATCCTTTTCGAAGAGGAAAAATATTTAAAAAATAATTCTAAAACATCGTCTCGTGTTATTTTAACTGACAGAAAGCAAAGTAAGACTCATAATGTTACTATTGGAGACATTTCTTTTCACCAGTAAGTACAAATATATTGTTAAATTGAAAAAATATTTTGTCGCGTGTGGCGACACTGGCTCTGGTATTAACATCGCTTGATACGACTTCTAACCTCTTTTATTTTTATTTTATTTTATTTTGGGGGGCTTATTTTTATCTGTTCTGTGATACACACAATATTAATCTGTATATTCGAATGGAGATCGCTTATTAGTGGTAGGTTCTGGTAATTTTTTGGGACCAAGTGGAGTGGAATTATTGTCACACACCACTCACACACACTACAATCCAGCAAGCAGTTTTGTAATAGGGTGCGTTATACAATATGGCCGCGACATTATTTTATAGTTACCCTAGATAGTTTCTACAAAGCGGCGTCCAACGTTTACCATACTGTTTGCAACATTATGACGACGTTAAGCAGGCCACCCACGTTAGGGTTTACCTGACAGTTTAAACTGTTCAGGTGAACTGTTCAGGTAAACATGAGCGTGTATGCCGCAAAACTGCGCAGGTTTCCACACCTGTTCAGGCGAGCGAGAAAATATGAATTAACATATTGTATACCTGAACAGTTTTAACTGTTTAGGTAAAACTGAGCGTGTATGGCGGTCGCCGCGCAGGCGTCAGTTGTCCGATGATTCCTAGAGAGTAAAGACGCACGGCGCTCTACTGTTAAATTATAAAAAACTGTATTAAATGACTTCGTATACCCTGTTCCAATTACGAAGTCCTTTTTGACAGATGAATTCGTCCATAGAATGTAATTGAGACGCAAATTATCAATGAAAAAGTATAATATTGCATTTTTGAGTAATACAAATACAATGTTATTTAAACCCGATAAATGGTGGCTTAATCAACACCATAAAAATGGGTAGGTATTACCCATGTTTATGAAAGAATAATTAAAAAATAATTATGAATAATGATATTATAGCAAAATATTTGAGGTATTGATATAGTCATCTATGAGGCGACGTAGCTTTTCGCATTATTGTAATTTATGGAAGTCACCTACCGCTAATACCTACCTACATACATAATATATAATCAAAATCATATTCCGAAAAGGTGTACATTTGGTTACACATAAAGCCACATCTGGCAGTATGGACCATGCTATGCCATGGCCCATATTGCCAGATTTGACTTTGCATAAATACTTTGGGGTACTGCATGCCTCAGTGCCCTAAACTAGTGACAGATTGCTAGCCTGTCACCTATCACCGCTAGTAACTAAATTTCCTTTTCTTTAATAAAATAAACTTAATAACGCTACGGTGTCGAGATAAAGCGCCGCCGAGGTCGTGGTTTCAACTGAGAGTTTGTTCAGGTTTACCGCTACGTGTATGGTCTCTATGCAGCTCAGGTTTACATGACAGTTTTACCTGAACAATTAAAACTGTCAGGTAAACCCTAATGTGGGTGGCCTGCTTTAGACGCCACTTTGTAGAACGCATCGCTATCACAATCCGGCTGAACGTCAGTTAGCCGCATTACATAACGGCGGCGTTTTACAATCCGGCTCGTTTTTGTAATACAGCGTGTTATACGATATTGCTGCGACAGATAAACTAAGTTAGTTTTGGCATTTGATGGTTACGCCCTTAATGGTGAATGGTCTGCATGGCACCAGCCCTCAAATGTTACCGTCTCAAATGTTAGAGTTAGCGCGTTTACCTACTCGCATAAACGCCTTGGAGCGTTCGTCACTTGTCTAAGCATACAGTTTTTTTTTATGACATACCTATACAAAATTTTCAAAAATGCGTAATTTTAATCAAAATTTCTTTTATTAAACATATATGTTATGTTTAACAGTGATGAATCAAAAAATATCTTAAAGGTTAAATTTACAATTACATGACATCCAGAAGCGAAGTAACAAGTCCTCAATTCACCTAACCGTTTATTTTATTAGAAAACTGTACAGACTTGAGAAAACTTAAAGATCAAAGGCTGAATGAGATGTTCTGAATGTTGAAGTATTGGCATTCACTTTGCTGTGAATCAACTTTTCGAAAACAAGTAGCTCATTACTTGAATAAGAAAATTTCAAAACAGGAAATTTAATGGCATAGAAAAGTAATCGCATAATTACAAAATTAAAATAAATATCAAATAATAACACATGCTACTACCTCGCTACTACGTAATACCTCGTAATATTGTAGTTAATATTTATAATTTCAAAATAGGTATCCAACAATTTTTATGATTGTGCCTTTGCAGTTGCACATTACGACTTTTTGCAGTGATCCAAACTCGATTCAGTCTCGATGTAGCATCGATACAGTCGCAAATCGTCGTACCTTTACACACACGCGTTCATAAAGCGCGCGTTTGTATCGCTGCAAAAGCCACAATTTGTAAGGGCCCTAACAAAATATTTGTGAACTATATTTTCTATGCAATGAAAAATTACGTTTTGGTTCTGTAATAATAATTGACTAGACACAATGTGTCATAGAGAGTAAAAACCTTCGAATATCTAGAGATGCTTAAAATGCTTTGGACCTCAGAATATGATCCGCCTAACATGACCACCGAAACACGATATGATATAGCCATTTATCGCTTTAAACTTTAAAAAAACATTGGATATAACCGCCAACTTGAAATTTTATCGAAACTGCGAAAATTTATAAGGCAGTTACACGTTCGCAGTATGGCGAAAATTTCAAGATTGCTGTTATATATTAGGATTTTTGACAGTTCAAAACGATAAATGGCTATATCATATCGTGTCATGCTACATAATAGGCATGCATTTTTCTACTCTCTCACCGGTTTTCAATGAAGATACGGACTCATAATAGCTAAGCATGTAACATGTTTATCTATTATGGCTAGAAGCCTCTGGCCTCTATGTAAGGCCTTGGACTTAAAAGCACCTAAGTTATAATGTTAAGGGAACAGATCAAAAGGTAACGAATTCTACTCCTTAGCTCTTGAAAGAGCAAAACGCTTTGTAAGGAAGGTTTATACATTAACTGTAGTATATTTACCATAATTATCAGTGTAAATGGCCGCTGTATGTTTTAATTAAGTATGCTGATGGGACAAATATACGTAATTGCGGAAAAGATATTTTTTTTTATGAAATGGTTTAATTGCCGCTTAGATATAAATAGTTTTCTTTCACGATGATATCCAAAAACGAAATGTTGTATAGATCGAGGGTGTCGTTTCGTCACTAATCCCGGATTATCCCAGTAATTCCCGTTAACCGGCAGCAGCCCAAAGCCGGACCGTGACTTGACAGTTCCCATTTTTTCTAGCTTACGATATCCAATTTGGAAGGAATCTTTCAAACAAAGTTCTTAAAACGAATGTTTGAAATTAATATTGGTAAGTCAACATATTTACAATTCTTCTTTCGTGTAACTTTAAATTATTTACAGAAATTACTTCAGCTCACTGAACTGAATTATTAAATTAGGACTGCGTATTGTAATGTAGGCACGAGACGGTATCGATTTGTTTTCAAAGGCGCTCTTATCATGAAAATGGGATATGTCTCAATATTTAGCGTCTAATATTATTTAGATATGAATAGCATTTAATTTTAGTACACAACAATACTAAGCTTTATAAATGCATTTCTTAAAGATTCTCTTATAAAAGTTATTAATTTTATATCTTAGCATTGACTTATTTCCTTCTCTATATCTCTTCACATAGGCAATCTCAACGACTTTTAGAAATCTCACAGAAATTACCGTGTTTACGGATAATAACAGAAATAAATATTCATGACGTCTTGACGAAAAGGTCATGACGTCTTGACGAAAAGGTCATGACGTCTTGACGAAAAGGTCATGACGTAAACACAATTAGCATTGACGTCATAATAATGCTTCAACTAGTCATGGTTAGAATTTTACTACGGTAAATAGGACCATACTCTAACTACTCTCTAAAACTAAGCAAAATGAGGGATAAATAAAAAAAATGGTCTTGGCTGAGAATAGGACTCGAGGCGAATTTGTCGTCTTGAAATCTACGTATAACCTTAGTGGCTTATTGATGGCTTAAAAAGGCGTTCCCTTTCCGTGCTAATAAGTTTTTAACGCCAACGACATTTGGGCTCTAGGGAGATGAACTGCATTTCGATTGCATTCCGACTGCCAAATTGCAGTTTGTTTGCAGTCGATGTGCAGTCCTAATGCACTTAAACCAACTGCATCTGAACTGCATTTGAACCAAAAGATGATGTAAGATATGAAGAAAATTGCGCATTTGTTTGTAATGTATTACTATGTGATTGACTTTTACTTGCACGTTAGTTAACTTATGATGCAGTTCAGATGCGGTTGGTCCAATTGGATTGGGATTGCACGTCGACTGCATATCTACCGTGCAGCTAGCTTACAGTCAGCGTTGTTAGAACTGCACATCAACTACAATTTGGCAATGTAAGTGTTGTGGAAGTGCAATGTAGTCCGTCTGTCTAGAGACTTAATCCTTGAGGGTATTTGAATATATTTTTACACCTTTGTCTTATCATGACTTGCCATCAGGTAAGCTGAAGACCAGGGGTCCACGTTCGGAAGCCTCCTCGTGGCGGACCCTAGTTACGTGGTGGGAAAACTTTCTCGGCGGGTGTGTGGCTTTTGATGTCAAGTGTGTCCTCTTGGCATTCGAAGTCACATTGCCATCGTCGAGTTGTTTTTGTTTTCCCACCACGGCTAGTTCCGGGCGACCGTATTCAGGGCCATGACCGCGCCCGAAATCCCCCGGGTGCGGTCTGATGGCTGCTCCCTGTGTCCTCGTCAAGAGGACGCGCCAGATCGAGCAGTCATCGGTGGAGGAGTGACTGCTGGCCAACAATTGATGCAAGGAGTGCCTAGATGGGTAGCGTTGGGACAGTCTCGGTGTAGTTGCGCTCACGTGCGCAGATCGCGAGCCATGCCGTAATAGTGCACTGAAGGTCAAGCTGGGGAGGATGTTTGTGGGTATGGAGGGAACGCCTAAACCTAGTCCCACATATCCCCTTCGGTTGGCACTACCCCGCAGGGACGGTACGTAAATGCATTTGACCTCCCCGTCAAAAAAAATCTGAGGACCAAGAACTTCCCCGTCAAAATAATAAAAAAATATATACAACTAAGCTTAAATAAATGTTTATCAAAGGAAGTATCAACAGTACGAAACATTTAAAACAATTTGAACTTTGGGAGTAAGAGAAATCCTTTCAGCGCTCTATCATAGAGTTACGAGTCGCAACTTAAAGTCCTAGCTTCAGATGAGCTGACAAGTTGCGAATAGCTCGAAATCTCGCTAAAGCTATTTGCCATCTGTGTGCGGGGTAAGTTCCGAAGTAATCCATTTAAAAGTGTCAGATTAGAGGGGTCCGGGTGAATTTGCTTAGGCGGGTCCCGTATTCGGTCAGCAATTTATGTCGGTATTCCGCAGATGTGGTCGACGCTGCGCCGGCTTGTGGCACTGTTTATAACAACAAAGGCGTAGTAATTAAACACTTAGACGCGAGAGACTTGGATAATGCGGCCGTACAGGACTGTGAAACTTTTGCTGGCCCACAACACCCGGATAATAATTGGTCCTAACTATCCGAAGAAGTTTCATGTGCGAACGTGCAAGTGGGCTAGGCGAGTATTAAAAATTACTATCTGCCTCCTCTGCGGTGCCGTTTCATTGTTTACTACGGAGTTTGGAGCAGTTTTTATTATTTTAACGCGGAAATTTAGTCTAAAGGAAACTATTTAGCTAAATTTACTCCAGTAATTTAATGTTTAAAAATCGGGAGTGGTCTCCCCTTGACTTTCTCGTATACCGGAAACGAGTTAAAAATTGATAGAAACCTTATATTTTGATGTCATACATGCATGTTAAATTTTGGTCACCCATCCGAGTACCGACCGCGCACTTGATTGCTTAACTTTTGTGATCGACGACTCAAAATTTGATAGAAACCTTATATTTTGGAGTCATACATGCGTGTTTTTGGTTGCAATAAGTTAAAGCATACTCGAGTTATCATGCTAACGCACAGACAAAAACTAAATTCCAAAAACGGTATTTTTGGACTCAGGGAGGTTCAAAACGTGTAAATCCGTCAAAATCTCGAGGTCGAGTTTTTTGACGATTACAAGACTTCCTTTATACTACGTATACGAGAAAGTAAAAATGCAAATGTGTATTTAGGCGAACATCATAGTCACACTCAATCGCTCTGTACCTGGACTATAACGGCGAAAGAAGGAGCTGATTTAAGTACGTTCTATGACCGAATCTCCTTCTGCGTTCACTAGACTTAAGTCCGCTATTCCCTTAGGCAAGTCTTATATGGAAGTTAGACATCACGTTTGCGTACAAGTTGCTTGCATTAAAAAAATGTTTTTGTAAGTGTGGAAATTGAATGCAGGTTTTGTGGTATGGGTGCGCATCTTACATAACTTTTCAATTCCAATCATTGGAGGTCCGAAAATATTTCTCATACCATTTAAAACCATAATGATCATTCTTCATAACTTCATAAAACATAAGCATTGAAATTCATAATATCATTAATCATACATTTTTGGGCGAGTCTAGTGTTTTATGCACCTACAATCTACATGGCTGGGTGATGGGTAGGTTAAGGTTATTTTTTTTAATGACCAGGCGGAGTGCACTGTTTTTGTGAGCAACAAGGTAGTAACAGTATTAATAAAAAAAATATGATCACTAACTGTTATGAGCACCGTTGGTAGTAATAAAAATGTATGAATAAAAAAAGTATGAAAAATAAAATTATGAAGAGTGATAATTATGAACACAAATCGGTAGTAAGACAAAGAATAGGATTTAGAATGTTATGTGAGCCAATATGGACCCTTGTGGTATATACTTATGGTATATCTTTAACAATTGAGTGAGACACCATGGACAGAATACGAGCTATTGTGGTCGGTGTTGCTTGCCGAGTCATTTCTGAGATAATATTAATATCAATTATTATCTCAGAAATAACTCGGTAATTACCAATTGATTAAAAAAAGAAGCATCCTCGTCGGCCTGTTCATTGGGTTCGAAACTGGATTCACAGTGTAAATAACATTTACAGAACGACATTTGCATAAAAAATGTAAAAATTATGTTCTCTTAGATTTTCGCGAGCACTACACATTGTAAATAAAACAAATTTTACGGATTTAACTCGCGTGTAATTAGATTTTACATTTATAACAAAATGTAAAATCTAATTACACGCCAGTTAAATCCGTAAAAGTTGATTTATTTTCAAAAAATGTTCAAGTTTTAACTCATTCAAGTTTAGCTTGTATGCAGCTTTCTTCAAGTTGTATGGCTTTTTCAGCTTGACGTCATACTTGCATACAAAACTTTCTTAATGGAATTGCGCCCAAGTTACATACTATAAGGCTCATAACCCCAAAAGAATTAATTAAAACTAAAGGTTACATATGGTTACACAAAAAGTCACATTTAACAATCTTGATTCAATGACAATTTTACCACATTTGACTAGGTGGTAGATCCATATGTAGGGTTGTTTGGGTAGGTACCACCGCCTTTCTTGTTTTATATTGCACGTGTCGATAGGCGACGGTAACCGCTTAACATCAGGTGGCCCACAAGCTTATTTGCCATCTCGTAATATATGTAAAAAGAATCAGTTGTCATCCATCCACATTATAACTGCTTCCAGCAAATTATGTGCCTACTTTTTTTGTATGTTACCACCGTACAGTTGATAGGTAGATTGTAGACGAATAATCGTGCGAATATATGAAAAGATTATTATTTCTCCCAATACGAGACTCGGGGAATTTATTTCCAGTGTATATTCGCAGGACTTGAGTAGTACGCGCACTCTACATAACAGAGACATCAAACCCAAAAAGTAACGAAACTTCAGTGAACCAATCAAACAAAAGCCGACTGTCAGAACTCCGGGTTCGTTTTAATACGGCGTCATAAACAAAATTTTATCTATATGTGATTCGATCTGGAATATATCCAGGAAAAATCCCTTCTAAAAGCAGTCAAATAAATATTACCTGAATATGCAATTATTAGTTTGTTACGCTTTTACAACTTATGTATTGATCCAATCATTGTGAAACATTGTAGACGCTCTTCTTCTCTACCCTGCTCCCATTGTATTTGGGGTCAGTACAGTATGTCTATATGTATCGTGCGAATAGATTTGCCTGCCCGACACCAACCCTCCTTGGCAACACAAATTGCCGGAAAAACTGTTCGCGACAGGTATAAAATTAACATTTTGAGACGATCTATACTACTGTGTAATATTTGATATTTCAGTACCTACTCTATTTCTTTAGCAGTTGTCACAACGTACAGTTAAAATCTACATAGTTAAATTAAACATATATACGGTTCGCTTATATTTTTAGCTGACTAAAAGCTTTGCCTTTCTGGCCGCTCGCTCACAAAGTTTGAATTCCAAATGCTTTATTAGTAAAACCAGAGTAAAACGTAGAATCGCTAGTATTATATGATCTGTGGTTAAACATAGAACTGTATTAGTTTACGACATGTTAGTGAAAAATAGGTTACCAATAGGGTATTTTACACCATGAGAGAAAAAATAATTAATTGCATTTTTATGATAGGTATTGCAAAAAGTAAACGAGAAACATCGATATTTATTCATAAATATGCAATTTAATTTTTATAATTCAATTTTAAAAAATTGGTTGTCTGTAAAGTCGGTTTACTGACGATAGTTGAACGTGACAACGTCTTAAGAAAATACTGATGGAATGGTAGCATTTTTCAAAAGAAAAATTTAATTTCATTTGTTTAATAGATTTCGCATTATAGTATGAATAAACTTGTAATAAAATCTCTTTGGCTATACTATTTGTATCTGGCTGGTTTTGGTATCATTGAAAGTTTAAATTTTAAAGAACATAATTCCAAATTCAAATTAGAGAATTAGATTCAGAGCGAGGTAACGCCGCATGACGTCATGTTTTTTCGTGCGTGCAGCCGGCTTTATCGAATTATAAGACGTTGTCACGTCAAAATCTTTTTTTATCTGTTCCTAAAATCTCTAAAACTACGTTCGCCATATTGGAATGCTACGTGGCGTCACCCCGTTAATAAACAAAGTAGATAGATTTGTATTGTGCTTTGTGTTGATTTTGAAATTGGAGTTGTTCTGCTTACTAGCGGAGTGACGTCACGGGCCAAAAAAGCATTGCGGCTAGCTTTTCCGCGCGAAAATTCAAAACCGAAAATAAAACTAAGTTTTTAAGACATTTTGACTTTACAACATTAAAATCAAAATTCTACTGGGTTAAATACGACCTCAGGATTGATTTAAAACAGTTTTCAAAAAAGGGTGCAATACCTCACCATTGTTTTATTATAGCAAATAGGGATAACTTGAAACGTAGACTTGAAAATAATTTATTGAGAAGATTTTTTGTCTGCCCAAGTTTGCAATATGTTTTGGGGGTGACCTTTAAAGACAGTAAGATTTGAAATGACGTATTCAGTACTTTAGAATAGAATAGAATAGAATATAACTTTATTGTACATCAACCAGTTGTAAAAATACAAAAGATTACACAAAAAACTAACAATTTGTACAAAGGGCGACCTTATCGCTAAAAGCGATCTCTTCCAGGTAACCTTAGGATGGAAAGGATTCAAAAAATAAAGAATAAGAGGGAAGTTGGCGACGTATCTATAAACATAACTTACTTACACAAATTAATTAATAATAATAATTTAAATATATATATATGAATCTCAATACACATATATATACATACATATTCATACTACAAATATACTAATACATATTATAGATTCCTATATTATACATACATACTAATAAATATATAAATATCAATATTCTACATATACTTAATAAGGAAATACCCAATAATCACAGAGACAGGTAGTATTCTTCCACTTGTTTCTTAAAACTATTCACGGTTTGTGCTTGCCTTATGTGGACTGGTAAAGCGTTCCACAATAAAACTGCCTGCACAGAAAAAGACTTGTTATAAAAACCAGTAAAATGAGGCGGTGTCTCTAACCTTAGATTTTCCGACGATCTTAAAACTCTTCCGTGGGTGTCACTGAGGAACTTAAAACGATCTTTCAGGTAAGAAGGAGTGTTAGGATGGAACAGGACAGTATAAAGGAGGGAAAGAATATGTGCATTCCGGCGAAGGCGAATGGGCAACCACTTGAGTTTAAGACGAAAATCTGAAACGTGGTCATATTTGCGTAAACCAAATATAAACCGTATGCAAAAGTTTTGAAGTCGCTCAAGTTTATTTAGTTGCTCTTCGGTTATATTAGGAAAACTGGTGTCGGCATAATCGAGGATTGGAAGAAGGAGGGATTGAGCGAGCGCAATTTTAGTAGACGTAGGAAGAAAATTACGAAGTCTCCTTAGGGAACCTGCTGATGCAAATAGTTTCCTACTTAGTTCTTGAATATGAGAAGTCCAAGACAAGTTCGTATCAAAAAGTAGCCCCAAGTTTTTTACAGTTTTACTGTATTCGATACAGGTTCCATCAAAACTAACTTTAGGCGCTATAGATAAGTCGATTTTTGACGTCATTCGAGGACTACCGATAACAATCACTTGCGTTTTATTCGGATTAACTTTCAGGCCGTGGGAATTACTCCACTCACAAATATAATCTAGATCTCGATTTAGTTTGCTTACTGCTTCTATTAATTGATCCGGAGGTGCTTGATAGTAAATTTGTAAATCATCTGCATAAAGGTGGTAGGACGAAGATAATTGTTTAGATATAGAATTTATGAAAATTGCGAAGAGTAAAGGAGATAAAACGCCACCCTGCGGCACGCCAGCAGATGTGTAACACCATGAAGACATAGATTCTTCAATGCAAATTCTCTGCCGACGTCCAAGCAGGTAACTTCGAAACCAGTCAATTGCCGTTGGAGATATGTTAATAGAGCGTAGTATTCCAAGGAGCACATCAAAATCAACAGTATTAAAAGCATTGCTAAAATCGAGTAGTGCCAATATCGTTAACAAGCCATTTTCCATGCCCCATCTAATATCATCTGTAATTTTGATAAGAGCAGTGGTGGTACTGTGACCCAAACGGAAACCGGACTGGAAAGGATTAAGGAGGTGATTACGACATAGGAAAGTGGCAAGTTGATCATGAACCAACCGCTCTAACACTTTTGAGAGAAAAGGAAGGATAGAGATGGGGCGGAAGTCAGAGTAGGATGCAGGATTTGTTTTTTTGGGTAAAGGGGTAATTTGGGCATCTTTCCAAGCTGTAGGGAAAACACCGCTTTGGATAGAATAATTAAGGATGTGGGAAATGATAGGAAGGACGAAATCTAGGATAGGCATTATCATCTTACGACTTAACGAGTCACAGCCCACTGCAGACGAAGTAATAGACAATATGCTCTTTTTAACACCACAATCAGTAAATTGACTAAAGAAAAATGGAGAATGACTAAGAGCGGGAAGTGATGACAAATAGTGTAAAGAAGAAGATTTTATAGAACTATCAAAGTCAGACGTTGATGTGAAATGTGTATTTAAAGAATCTAAATCAAGACCGCTAGGCATTGCTGCTTGGCGGGACTTCCCAATGCCCACAGATCGAAGAAATTTCCAGACCTTAGCTGGATCTTTGTTGTCAACAGAATTGTGAAAGTATTGGCGTTGAGCATTCCTACACACTTTATTGCAGTGATTTCGGATAGTGACATATTTATCCCAATTAGTTACGCTAGGTCGATGTTTATATCTTGTTTTAGAGGCAGCTTTTTTATCAATCAACAGCTTGATATCTGGTGTAAGCCAGGGTGAGGGTGTATGCTTCATTTTCACCTTTCGGATAGGAGCGTGCACATTGTATAAATCCGTTATTTTAGCGACAAATTGGTCAACCTTTCCATCAACTGATCCACTTGTTAACAGCAGAGACCAATCGATGTTGCTAGCGTCTTCGCAAAGTTTCTCAATATCCATTCCACTAAAATTGCGTAGCTGTAGGACCTTGGGCTTGATTTTGGGTGGACGGATTTTGTAGGACATGTATATAGCATCATGGTAGGAAAAGGAATCGGCAGGACATTGACCATGACTAGCGACATGATCCGGGGAAGATACAAAAATTAGATCAAGGAGAGAAGGAGAACAATTCGGGAAATGATGGGTAGCGTTTAAAGGAAGAGTAAATAAGTTTGTGGAACGAAGGACAGCTTGCATGGATAGTGAACGGGAATCGTGTTTAAGAAGACATGTATTAAAATCCCCCATGATAATAGTGTGACTGTAAGAAGGGATAAGGTTTTCTAGGATAGTTTCAAAAGAGGAAAAGAAATCTACTCGGCAGGACGGAGAGTAGTACACACCAAGCAGAGTTTTGGTACTATGCAAGGTGACTTCTAAAAAGATATGCTCGCCAGCATTTGACGGCGGTGGTTGTGCTGACATATTTACAACAGAGAAAGGAATATGTGCACGGAGGTATATAGCAACACCGCCACCACCGCCAACCGAACGATCATTTCTAATTAGTACAAAACCGGGTAAGGAATAGGAAGTTGAGGGGAGGACAGGTTTCAACCAGGATTCAGAAATAAGTATGGCATGGATATTCTTACAGTCAAAGGTGGACAAGAAATCAGAATAATGTGCCGGAATGCTTTGGGCATTGATGTGAACGATGTTAAAGTTTTTTGGAACGTCGGAAAAATGAGTCTCAAGCGTGTCTCTTAGCGTTGGAATACTGACGAAACTGTCATCTGTGCTATTATCACTAAGTGACCAATAATCTATGTTACTATGATCATCCATATTATGTAAATACGATATATAATTATAAAAAAAAATATAATAATATTATTAATACTATAATGAAATAAAATATATAAAATTAATACACTAAACACTAATTAAATTCTAAATTTAACCAACTACACAACTAGTGTCCACCCGCCAGTTGCGATTCAAACAATTACTTACCAAAAAATATATAAATCACAAACTTAATGTTAAGGCAATCACATCCAAAAAAAAAAAGAATAATATTAAACAATATACTAGATAACAAAATGAGAAGCCATTCGTGTGTTAACAAAAAAAAAATGTCATGGCTGCATGAGTTGATTCCTTTGTCAGAAAAGAAAAAATAAACAAACAATGACAATGACATTGACAATCAGAATAGACTGTGACACATCTGTGACATGAAAAAAATAAACAAAATGGATCTTAACTAAATTCTAACTAAATAATAGAGGGTTAACTCGAGTTTAATTTAAATTACATAAATTATGAAGGTTATCTTAAAAGTTTTGAAGGTGAATCGAAGAAAAAATGATCTTAATAACAATTTAGAAGAAGGTATATCTGGCACAAAGAATAATGGATATTACTTATGTGATTGCCTACGAAAGTATAAACAAACTACTTACAAGATAATTATGTAGAACAAAATATGACCTGGAAGAGATCTACTTTTTTGTTGCCATTCGTTTTGTCTTGGTTTGTTTGGGGACTGCCGCAGTCTTCACGGGCTCGCAGGCGATATTGTTGAGCTCGGCAACACTGACTATGCGACGACGAACACCATCAGGGCTCAGTATGTGCACACAGCCATCTCTCGTCCAACACTTGGTGACTCCAAACCGCTCACGGGCAGCCATGAAAGCCTCATGTCGCGAGCGAGTTAAAAATTCAGACACAGTTATGCCTGAGCCTTTTAGGTTGGATTTGGAATTCCAGGCCTTACCCCGATCAGCAGCATCACAGAACTTGACAAGTATTGGCCGTGGCTTGTCCGGACCAGCTGTACGCCCCATTCTGTGGCATCTAGTAATGTTACCTGATGTGAAATCCACCAGTTTGAGCCGGTCAGTGATGATACCAGTGACAACATTAGGGATATCTTCTGTTTTGCTTTCCGGCACCCCATGCAACAACAGTATTTTGCGGCGGCTATGTGTCTCAATTCTATCTATATCCCTTGCAAGAACCTGCAGTTGGTGTTGTACGGTATTCAGTGACTCCAATACGAAGGTCTTGAAAGCTGCAAAGTCACTTGCAAGAACTGATGTTGTAGTGTTGGATGTAGCCTGTGACTTCAACTCAGACTCAAACTTGGCCATCCTTGTAGTGAACACCTCCGTCAAATTAGAAATTGACTCTTGCATGTGGTCCATAATGAAGAGTAGCTTGTGTGGCTTATGATTATATTAGCAAAGGAGATAACACTGTGAGGGTGAGCTAACTATGTTATCATTGATTTATAGTCATGTAAAGTACTAAAAGTTTATTACTTTTTAATTAAATTAATTTTATAATGAAGAGCAGATTTTACTTTACTGTCTTATCCAACTACCCACATCGAGAAAAAGTTACTTTAGTTGACTATTTTATTATTTTCCGTGATAATTACTCACCATAAGACATGGCGTGTACTTGTTTATCACCCTTGTTGTATAAAAGTAACATAATTATAATCTATTGTTTTAAGCTAACGTGGTCACTATCATTTGAATGAAAGAAAACGGGATTTGAACCGGATATAAATATCGGATTAACCAAAAATCAAAGGTACGTGGTTCAAATCCCGTTTTCTTTCATTCAAATAATTATAATCTTTGTTTTAATAAATAAGAAAAAAACACTAAATATCAACAATACTGATTATGTATTATTTTTATATATAATATGTTAAATCTGCATTCGTCACTTTATTCTGAATCAATATCTGCCATTTTTAAAAGTATTACGACGCCAATTTGGCAAAGCGTACGAAATTTCGGCAACATATTCCATTCGATATACGAGTAGCACCGAATTAGGTTATGGAACTGCATATGCAAATTGCTTTAAAGTTTTTTCTATGAATATTTATCTACACCCATGCTTTAAATCCTCCATAAAAGATTCTGAAACAGTTAGCTTATTGCCAACATTAACACAACCAATGACTGGATGATATAATGATTTACTAAATTTCATAATATCACATATCACTCCTTCGCTTTTGCGATCCCTTCCTCGCAAAGGGCTTACTCATCAGACAGCCACATTCTCACTGCTCAATGCGTGGTATCTGTATGTATTTTAAAAATATGAATATTGCTTTAATATGTTATTATGATAGGTATACACATCAAATACAGTGTGAAAGTATTTCAAATACGTAAAAAAACGGGGTTGATTAGATATTCCTGTCAAGTGGCAGTGTGTAAAATGCAAGGAGCTTATATTTTACCTATAGAATCTATCTTCGTGTTAAAATGGAACGTAGCAAGCAATGGATAGTTAAAGTGTGTTCAGAAATTGTAACTTACACGTAACGCGCAAGCATATTGAATTTTTTTTTTCTGCGTTTCCTATACCACATTGATTTGTATTATACTTATAATTAAGTTAGTTTCATTTCGATGTACAATTCATCTCTATACATGATCAGGTAAAAAATGGGCATTGTTCTTTGTGGCTTTAAAAAACAACGGTACGATGCTTTTATAAGAATCTAACCCAGTCTTTCTCAAAGTGGGCGATAACGCCCCCCTGTGGGCGTTGGAGGCCTAGAGGGGGGCGTTAAGGGACCCAGAAAAAAAAGGGGGGCGTTGGCGTGGTTCAGGGGGGCGATGGTGGATTTGTAATTTTATTTACTTAACATTTTAAATTTCACTAAACTTAAAACCTACCTATTACTCAATATCAGGCGTGGTTTAGGGTTATCAGATGATTAATTTGTAATTTCATTTACTTTATAATTCACTAAAATTAAAACCTACCTACTACTCAATATCAAATAATTAGTTTATATATTTGCCTTGTATGATGGTATAAAAACTAAAAAATTATTATAGATTTCGTAGAATAGCCCGTATGCCGTACGCAATCAAGTTGTAACAAGTTTTTGTTAAATAACGCTATTGGTGCAATCCGGTAGTAATCGTCTGGTGCATCGATACTTGTCCTAACTTGCTCAGTACTATTAAGCGTGGAAAGAGATAAACGAGTTTGTGCGCGTTTGTTTTATTCCTGTCGGTGCGTGCCGTATTTAAATCCTATATAAAAGCTCGGAATATCTCTTAAATTTTCATTAGTAGTTTCGTGCGCAATCTTTAATCGATCTTCTGAAACAGAGTACCTCGTCGAGTGCACGGAGCTCCGAGTGGATCGCAATAAAGAAAGACTGTGGTAATCTTCAACCTACACTTCCTAAAAAGGTCAACACTTTATTTACATATTTGTAAAAACAAAGTCATGTCGGAAGCAAAAAAGAAGAAACGGCAATACAGTGCAGAATATATTAAATATGGATTCATAGAAAATCCGACAAATTCATCTTTGCCTATGTGCCTTCTTTGTTCAAAAACATTTTCAAACGAAGCGATGAAGCCTTCAAGACTTCAAGATCATTTGAATAAAATGCATCCAGATAAGAAGGACAAAAATGTAGCCTATTTTCAAGACCTGGAAAAGAAGCATAATGCTCAGCCAAGTGTATCGAAACTTTTTTCGGTGGCTACTAAGCAAGACGATGACGGACTTCGAGCTTCATACAATATCTCTTTGTTAATTGCTCAAACAGGTAAACCACACACCATAGGAGAAATTTTGCCGGCAATAAAAGAAGTTATAACTACTGTGCTTCATAAACCTGCTGCAGATATAATTCGAAAAATTCCTTTGAGCAATAGTTCTGTGCAAAGACGAATTAATGAAATGGCTGATAACATTGAAGAGTCATTGTGCAATCATCTGAAGACTAGTCAATTTTCAATTCAGTTGGATGAGTCCACTTTACCAACTAATGAAGCTTTGTTGCTGTCTTACGTGAGGTTTATTAAAGATGAAAAAATATGTCAAGAACTATTATTTGCTAGAAATTTAGAGACAGACACAAAAGGAGAAACCATATTTAAAACACTGGAAAAGTTTTGTGATGAAAAAGGAATTCCCTTGAAGAATATTATATCAGCTGCTACAGATGGTGCTCCAGCTATGACGGGGAGTCAAAAAGGTTTCATAGCGTACTTAAAAAACGAAATTCCAGATGTGCTTGCTGTACATTGCGTTATACATCGACAACATTTAGTTGCTAGAAATTTAAGTGAACGACTGTTTCAATCATTGCAATATGTCATCAGAGCAGTCAATAAAATCCGAAACAATTCTTTAAATGACAGATTATTTAATCAGCTTTGTGTTGCTAATGATGAAGATTTCAACAGATTGATTTTTCACACAGAAGTGCGTTGGCTATCAAAAGGAAATTGTCTGACTCGATTTTACAATCTGTTTGACTCTGTCATTGAGTTTTTGGAAAACAAAGACACAGAATTGCGCGACAAACTCATCACATCAAAGAATGATATCGCATACCTGACAGACCTTTATAAATTGCTTAATGATATGAATCTCCAACTTCAAGGCGATGACTTGAACTTAATAAAAACAAAAAATGTCGTCGCTGCTTTCGTAGCCAAGTTGCTCTTACACAAGAAGAATATCGGCAGACGTGAGTTCCATAATTTTCCCAATTTATCAGTATCCTGCAACAGCGACGACTTGCTTGTCTACTGCCAACATTTGGAAAATCTTCACAGCGATTTCATTGAAAGATTCCAGGATATTTTGAAATTGGAAATACCAGACTGGGTGTTAGATCCTTTTTCAAATGTCAACATAGGTATATCACCCCAACTGGAAGAAGAACTTATAGAACTGACAACGAATGATGAATTAAAAATCAAATTCAAAAGTGGTTACCACGAATTTTGGCTACAAAAATCAATCTCGCAGTTATATCCTGGATTGTGGTCGATCGTTCAACGATTTTTAATAGCATTCCCATCGTCATATTTGTGTGAACGTGGATTTAGCGCTGTGACAACGCTGCTTACTAAAAAGAGAAATCGTTTGCATGTTACCGAACGCGGCGACTTAAGACTGTTTTTGAGTAAAATCGAACCTGATATCAACAAACTTGTTAAAAATCATCAAATTCATCCATCTCATTAGATTCGTTATAAAATTAAAATTGATTACCTATCTACATTGTTTCTTTTAATTTGATTTTTAAATATATTCTTAATATTATAAAGTTGCGTTTTAATTGTTCTCACTGGTAAAAATGTCTAATTTAGAATTTAAACATCAGGACTGAATAATATAACACTATAACTAAATTAATTAAAGTAATGAAATGGTGGTTTTTAAGTTTTAGGAGTGTATAAAAACTAGGGGGCGCTGAAAAATTATTTATTTTCAAAGGGGGCGGTAAAAGAAATAAGTTTGATAATCTCTGATCTAACCAATTGACATCAATGCAATCACGGCGCTTGCAACAATCAAAATGCGACATAGGTACATGTGCTGAATAAACTTACCTTTCATCACACGTTTTATTTATTTCCAATGGCTTTGTGGCTAGTGTTTGTTAAAGCTACAACGAATGCATGAATCATTAGCGGTTTCGTGTCGAATCGAATAAGCTCATTTTATTTAAAATGAAAAATTGGTTTTCATCAAATTAAAACGATTTTTTCCTTTATTCCCCATTCATCCATTATGAAACTGCTAATGATTTTTGAGGCTTGTTAGTTTTGCCTTAAAAATTTAATGTAAAATAAAAAATGTGTGTTCCGAAACACGCAGGAAAATCGAAAAGAATTCTGATCAGCCATCTTAGTGCATCAAATTGCTGAAAATCTACAATGATTACGAAGAAGCCATAAACCTCACCGTAATATAAATTATAATTACAAATATTGAAATGCTTATAGATCAAATGTCTAGTAGTCAAAGCTACTTTAATTTTCCAATATTGAATCACCTCGTAATGTGATTTATATTACACGATTGTAATATTCTTTGCTGTAAAATACCTCCAATGTCTCTGGGGCATTTTGTTTACAGTTATACTTCTTACTTGCTATTTTACATTAATATTTTTAGGTTTTACTCTATTTTTACATTACTTTAAATTAATTGTTCTGTTTTAATATTGTTATTTACATTTAATAAGCGTCGGTGGCGTAACGCGTAAGAGCGTCGTCTCCCACCCGGGAGGCACTGGTTCGATCCCCGCCACGTACCAATGTGTTTTCAAATTTTGAATTCATATGTACGTTTAATCGACGCTTTACGGTGAAGGAAAACATCGTGAGGAAACCTGCACACACCTATGAAGAAATTCTTAGGTTGTGTGTGAAGTTGACCAGCGTGGTTGACTAAGGCCTAATCGCCCCTAATATAGGGTAGGCTCGAGCCCCTCGGTGGGGACATTATATGAGCTGTTTCTGATTGTTGTTGTTGATTGACATTTAATAATAGGAGGTAAAAACTAAATGTCACTGTAAATATGATTTATTCCTTTAAAAATCCTGGTCTAGATTCCTTATTCTATATTAAGGCTTACAGTATTAAAATGAACGGAGTTACAAGGGTACAAAAATACGCCAATCACTTGGGGAAAAGGATAGCACGGCGTTCCTTACGCTCGACTTGGCGGGACAATGGTCCCCGATTATTAAATTCGAATTCGGTCCGGAAGAATCCGATGCCAGTTCTTGTTAATAATAATATTTTTGTCAGGAATCTGCAATGCGTTGTGATATTTATCTAAATGTTCTTTCGATTGAGCACACATTGGTTTTGATTGTTGTTACCTCTAAGAACTATGTAACTAAATAGGTCGAACAGTTTATGTGACGTAATCCAGTACTAAGAGTAATAACATCATGAAGTTATGTATATCATCAATTTATTTAGGGGTCGGGTTAGTATGTTTTGCTATTGACGCCAACTGACTTGGGAACGACTGCAATCTTTCCACAGCAACCGGAACCACCAGCTTAATGTGCCTTCCGAAGCACGCAGGAAAATCCAGTTAAAAAAATTCGGTCCCCCATCCGAGTACGGACCGCACACTTAGTAGCTTAGCTTTCTTGATAATTACGAAAAATGCACGACCGCGGCGCCCGCCAATGACTTACTAGACAGTCAGACTACTAAACAGCATGATCACCATAAACATACTTTTAACTACCCCAAAATATAGGCCTTTTTACGCTGTAAAGATACACCTCTGTGTACAAGTCTCATGTAGGTTCCGGCTTCAATTCTCTTGGGGAACATTTTTGTCCTCAGCTTAGTGGGTAGCTCGTTTTATGTCTGCAATTCTAATTTTTCTTTCTGGTATACGTAGTATAGAGGAAGTCTTGTAATCGTCAAAAAATTCGACCTCGAGATTTTGACCGATTTACAGGTTTTGGACCTCGCTGAATCCAAAAATACCGTTTTTGGAATTATGTCTGTGTGTGTGTCTGTGCGTTAGCACGATAACTCGAGTATGCTTCAACTTATTGCATCCAAATTTAACATACATGTTGCATGTATGACATCAAAATATAAGGTTTCTATCAACTTTTGAGTCGTCGATCACGAAAGTTAAGCAACCAAGTGCGCGGTTCTTGGTGCTTGGTTGCTTGGATGGGTGATCAAAATTTAACATGCATGTATGAAATCAAAATATAAGGTTTCTATCAATCTTTTGAGTCGTTTCCCGTATACGAGAAAGTCAAGGGGAGACCACTCCCGATTTTTTTGGTATTTAGTGGTGATATCTCCAGTTCCACTTATCTAATGTAGATTACGATTGAAGTACCATTCTCCCTTCGGCCTTATCTCCTAGTGTGTGAGGTAACTCCAGGAACTTAACGTCATCATGATATGCCCTAAATATAGAAATGGTAAAAATAAGTTACTAAACTGTCTTCAACAAGAAAATGTTCTGCCTTAAACATTTTTTACTTTTTATTGTAATGAAATATACTTGACGACCTATTTACGCAAATAATTCGTCCTCTGTCTTAATAGCGACTAAGGCCAACAGACAACACGAGTTGTCTGTTTTGAGGTGCCATTTCGACGCGCTTATGACGTATCTACCTTTTTTTATGTTATAATATCATTGTTCTCATTCCTCTTCTTCACATAATCTTCTTCTTTCTCCTGCCCTGCTACCGATTCATTTGTGGTCGGTCTAGTATGACTTGTTATTTACTTTGATTGACACCAATCCTTCTTGACTGGTATCTTTCTACAGCAGTCGTAACCAGCAGCATTCATCTTCACATAATATTAAGTCTAATTTCGCGTTGCTCGTAACATGAGAAGTTTGTGTACAAAAATGAAAATACATTTTGCGTCTCGCTACAGTATTAAAATGTAAATTACTTAAAAAAAGGAAAGTTTCCAACCGTAATGTAGAAAAACGTACATGTAATTGCCTATTTTCCACTGGGTTACTTAAGTTCTATTTACGTAGCGTTACGTATCTACGACGCAAAGTTACAAATTAGCATAACAAGATACCGCGAACGTGAAGTGAACCGACTTCATTAATTACCTACACTGAGCACCTGCAATGCGATATTTTTAGTGTCTTTTAATGAATAGTTAATTAATTTATTATTCAATTTTAGACTTTGTAACTAGTCGTTTTAATCGCGATTTCGTTTCGAATAACTCTAGACTTAGTTAAAATTACACGTTCATCGTCATGCGTAGAGAGTTATGAAGCTTAATTTGAATTCCTACCTTTTTACTTTTTATCGTTAATAATGTTCGCTTTATTTTATGTTTTTATGTACATTTTTTGTAATAATTTATTCTCCCTCGACTTTTTTGTTGCTATATTGATATTACCGGTAATGTATTCATTTTTACAGCGAACAAAAATAATGAACGGTTTCCATTTAATAATACATTCTTTTTATATCCATGCCATTTATTAGGTGTAGGTCGTACAAACGGTTCGAGTATGTCATTTCTTTGTGTCTGTGAAAAAAATGAGTTCAATTATTTTTGCTTTCAAAGATTACAACACTGACTTTATGATTTTGTAACGTGCATCCCAGAAATGTGCGGTACTCCTAACATTCAAGGGTAGGTGTAGGCTTTGTGTATAGAACTATATGCCTATCCGCGTAGCTTTTACACTATCTCACTCTGTGGTGGGGCGCTGAGTCAGTACCGCTAGAGCCATGGCTGAGATAGGACGTGTACTTGCGCACAGAGTGTGGTGATGAGCCAGTTACGAGTATACTACAGTAGGTATAGGATAAAAGATAGTATTTATAGAGCTGCATTTCTGTAGTAAGGGCAGGAAGTATATCGACGGTCGAACGAATTTTCTTTTCTCATATTTGTTCGACTGTCGAACTGGAGAGAATTAAAATAAATAAATGTATCACCTACATTAGACTCTCCCTCAAAGTTCGGCCCCGCTTATTCATAAAAAAAACTTTAACTAATCAGTAGTTTAACTACTGATCATACGAATAGTCAAAATACCCAAAAATAGTACGAGTGACTTTTATTTCTCTGCCAGTTCGACGGTCAGACAAATGAGAAAATTCTAAGTGAGAACAAGCCGAAGCAGTCATAGGTGACAATACGATTCTATTCTATACTTAATTAATGGTGTCGCGTCGCATTAAACGTACGCATTTTGCCTAATGTCAAGTGAAAATGTAATTAAAGTAACAAAACTTGTACGGTTCATTTGGGTTAAAAATGGAGTCTCTCAACACGTGTTTTTACAACAAGAACTCGGGAACTCTGAAAATACGATGAATGTAAGGTAAAACTTGTACATGTATGACACTGTTCTAGGTGATCCAAGAGCATCACATCCCATCCCACCAAGGGCTGCAGCACGGTTATGTTCAAATCAATGTTCCCATAACCAAAATCAAACTCGATAGCTTCATGTAATTATAAGTCTTTACATATGCGTAAGAAAGTATAACGGTGGGTTTATACCTATTTATTAATTCCATTTAATAAATTATCTATTATTAGATATATTTTTAAAGGTTTTATTATTAATATCTAGAGTAACAATATTTATAGCTGGAATTTCTGGTAATTATGAATTTGACTTAAAAAAAATATTGCTTTATCAATTATAAGACAATAAGGTTTAATAATAAGATTTTTTAGAATAGGATTTCCTTATTTAGTATTTTTTTCATTAGCTGTATTTTATAAATTATCTAATTTCTAAAGTATAAAACAAACTATATATTTCTAAACTATTTAGGTGTCTGCATGCTATTCATATGGCAGTTTTCATAATGGTTTAGTGGTACTAAAACCACAAGTAAGGATAATATGTCTATTACTATATTATTTTATTTCCAATAACCTTTCTGCTACATACCCAAAGATACCTATTACAAAATAAAACTGGGTAAGTTACGAACTGTCTATAGTGTTTTACAAAGCAATGGTTTTATCGAATGAAACCAACAAGCCCGTTCCGCCTAGACAGCCAGCACCGATAAATGATGGATGAGGCGAAATATAAAACCGTTAGACTATTTTATTTTATCAATTGTCTATAAAGATGTGAAATATTCCAAGCCATTTGTTAATGTTTAACATTTCCACGAAGATTAGTCTTATACCTGTTTAAAATTATCTTAAGTTGTAATATTTTTTTGTTTACTTGGCTTGCAATGCCAAGGTTTCACGTACGCTATCGAACAATAGGCCTCAAACTAGACGATAGCAGTCAATAAAACCGACCGTGGCGGGAACGGGAAACATCTCTTCTCGTCTCCGCTTCGAATATCTCCGCAGATCTCCGCTTTGGTGGAGTCCGGGACTTACGCTCCAGCCTCTATCGCCACCGCGCCGCGCCAGTTTGAGGCCTGACCACATCCTCTCGGATGAACTCGAAAATATGACTATTTTTTTTTGGTTTACGAGGTAGCTGATGGCTTACGTCTCACGTGATAGTGATGATAAGGGCAGGTGGGACCCAGTTTCAGTCGCAACGCTCAACTACGGAGGGACTGGCTATGTGTTTCAAGTGCCTATAGGTGACGGTCACCACTTACTGGTGGGCCGCAAGCTTGTTTTCCATCTCGTATTTACTATACGAATCCTTTTTTATGAAATTAAGTGCTTATTAACTTTTAACGGATTGCTCAAAATTGGAACTTAGAGAACCTCCACCGGGGAGGCACCGGTTTGAACCCCGCCACGTATCAATGTGTTTTCAAAATTAGAATTCGTATGTACGTTTATTCGACGCTTTTACGGTGAAGGAAACATCGTGAGGAAACCTGCACACACCTATGAAGAAATTCTTAGGTTGTGTGTGAATTCGACTTGACCAGCGTGGTTGACCAAGGCCTCATCGCCCCTAATGTGGGGTAGGCTCGAGCCCATCGGTGGGGACATTATATGAGCTGTATGATGAACAGCATTATTGTGTTTCAGCAGTTAATGAGTGCGTTACCATCCTGGGGAACTACATGGGGATGACATGCCTTCCATACCCAGTAATTATACTGGCTACCTTTCCCTTCAATCCGAAACACAGCGAACTGCATAAACAAGAAAGGCGGTGCCGAAAACCTACTCAGACGACCCTACATATGGGTCTACCACCTAGTAGGTGTATACACAGAAATATTGTCAAGTTGTAAATCGTTAAAATTGTCTATGCCATTTCACTTTTAAACTTAATTTATTTCTAGAATTTAAAAGACTACATCAAGAGTCTGATTCGTAATAAGATTGTATTAGAAGATTATTTTGTCTATTCAAAGCATGACAGACGATTTAATTACTAGAAATATATTACAGAGTACTGTTTACTAAAAATGAAATTAATTTGAACCTTATCTTTGACTTAGGTTTGTCTTAATAAACTGTAGGTCAAGTAAGGATTACATTTTATAAAATATAATATATTTTAATCACTTTGACTTAATCTCACTAAGTACAGTTATAAGGTATGGTTGAGTTGGCGTTCATAATTGTACGCGTAGGAGTAGAGTGGGCGCTATCAGCCCACTTGGTGCGAACGCTTTCATAATATTTGAATTTGTTACAAATTGAAGTCCAATCCTGATAGTGATATACACACCCCTTATTATAGGAGACCGCTGAATAAGACGCCTATCTATTAAGTAGTATTGTGCTATAATTAGTGGGCTAGCATCACATTTTATAGATTTTTATATCATCATTGACAGTCACAACAAAGTTAAAATTATAGTCCCCAACAAAAACAAAACTTTGCGTCAAAGAACTCATGTTCTATACATTCCCTTCGCTCGCACCAATTACAGATGTAATAGTTCTCCGGACAGTTAAATTCTTAAACAATAAGGTCAGAGAGGATGATCGCCTTGATTTATTTCAGTGCAGTTTCAAACAAATCAGGAGTTACATTTCTGAAAAATATTGAATGTGGGTACTTTATTCATACTACATACTTAGATTAATGCTATGTGGAAGCTTGTAATTAGTTCATAGTAAACCATTGTTTGTACTTACATTGTGAATAATGCTGCAAGCTTTCCTAATAAAATAAAATAAGTAGGTCCTCTTGACGGCAAATGAAACAACACAATTTTATAACGCTCGCGTATTTGCCATTGCCTATCATAAACAAAAACCGTTGCAAAGTGTACAACAATTGAAGCAGCCAATCGCTTATTACACTTTCGACTGATCCATCAATTAATCCTGCGATTGGAACGATTCGTCGCGTCTGTTGTTTCACGTTCCGTTCGGCAGCGATCTAAAATTGAAAAAGCTTTGATTGGCTGCACTCAGAACGGGAACAAATCGGCTGGCCGCACTGTTCCACGCTAGTCTCGATTCAAAGGCCTGTCGGAGCTTCAGATGAAATTGGACAAACGTACATTAAAATACGGTAAACCCCAAACTCATAAGAAGTTTTTGTCTTGATTAAATAAATTTTCAATCAGCTGCGAAACCGCAAACATGGTCTACATTGACGACTTTACATCAAAAGAGAAAATATATTGAGATTAATAAATAGCAATGTATAGAATTTTCACGGAATTATGACGGCAAATGTGGGGCGGACATAAGAGCGATAGAATACAGAGGGTTAGTATCATTAGTATTATCGCTCGCCAAATATTGTTTAGTAATGACATATTCATAAGTATTTATATTAAAACAAATATTAACCAAATAATGAAACTCAAAATTAGAATGCACATATAAATATCCTAAAAACATAAGTACATAATTATTGTTTCATAAATCAATGTACTCAAATAAAATCTGCGGTATACAATACAGTACAGTTCATTTACATCAGAGCTCTTAAATTGACATTGCCTTGTCTTGTCTGCACAAAACATAATAATAATTTATTGCTCTTTTAAGAGGCTAAAGTCTATGTTTAGTTAGAAGATATATACTTTTTAGATAATTTTACACTTTTTACATTCGATTTTTTTTAGACTTAATTAAAGAAAAAGTCCTTAAATTTTACACCATTTCCATTTTAATTTAAATATGCATAAGCTCCTTAAATACATAAATTATTATTTAACTCAGTGCTTGAGTGCTATTCCCTAATCAAGTCCGATTTGTTGATCTTAATTTTAAAGCCACGTTAAGGATTTGCTGTTTTTTTATAACTCCCCGATTCAATAATCTAGAACTACTTATAATTGAAAAGTCTCTAAACGAATAAGTTTCAATATGTAAAAATGTCCACAGAAGAGTTGCAACATGCATAACCAAAGCTTAAATAAGGTATTCGACAAACACTTGAAAATTTCTAATGCACAAATCTATTTAGCACATCGTAAACCTAACAAAACGACAGCGCAGAAGCCACATAATACAAATATAAACAAGGAACACTCAAACCGAATGAGCTATCACAAGAACGCCGTATGTACAACTCTGATTACTTGCGGACACGCTCCCGTGTACTTAAGCTGTGGTTAGCTTTAAGGAACAGGGGAACTCTTTATCCGTTTCATATTGACAATGGAATTGAATTAGCTGTCTGGCGTCGACTTCTAATCCTATTTCGGTTAGCGAACGACCGCGAGCGGGAAGTCTGGCCAAGTGGTGCCAAGCGAGATTTAGAGTACGCCACGGCTTTAAAATCCGCTCGCACATTCATAGAGCTGATATAACCGCTTGAGCCTTTTGAATATTTTTATTAGGTTTTGAACATAAAGATCTGATGATGTGGTTTAATTTGTAACATTAGAGGTACCTACCGTATTCTGTAAATAACTCACTTCTTTTTCTTCTTCTCATAATTATGACTTTGCGGTAAACATTTCGCAAATGTCTAATGAAAGTAGAACTACTAGTGTAGTATATTATTTCGCAAATATCTAGTGAAAGTAGTATTACTAGTGTAGTATATTATTCGCAAATGTCTAGTGAAAGTAGTATTACTAGTGTAGTATATTATTTCGCAAATGTCTAGTGAAAGTAGTATTACTAGTATTATATTATTTAGAAAATGTCTAGTGAAAGTAGTATTACTAGTGTAGTATATTATCTATGGTAGTATTTAACTATAACACATAAATTGGACGGCAAAATTGAGTTAAAAACGGAGTCTCACAACACGTGTTATTACGACAAGAACTTGGGTGAAAATCTAACTCACTTCTCACATCGACGCTCACTTAGCGTTCATCAGTCTAATTTATGAATTATTCGTGCTATTCTGTAAATAACTCACTTCTTTTTCTTCTTCTCATAATTATGACTTTGCGGTAAACATTTCGCAAATGTCTAATGAAAGTAGTACTACTAGTGTAGTATATTATTTCGCAAATGCCTAGTGAAAGTAGTATTACTAGTGTAGTATATTATTTCGCAAATGTCTAGTGAAAGTAGTATTACTAGTGTAGTATATTATTCGCAAATGTCTAGTGAAAGTAGTATATTATTTAGAAAATGTCTAGTGAAAGTAGTATTACGTAGTATTTAACTATAACACATAAATTGGACGGCAAAATTGAGTTAAAAACGGAGTCTCACGACACGTGTTATTACGACAAGAACTTGGGTGAAAATCTAACTCACTTCTCACATCGACGCTCACTTAGATTTCATCAGTCTAATTTATGAATTATTTCTTAATTTACATTAGAAAAATTCTAGAAAGTTTTGTCGGGTAATCTTGAAACGAAGTTAGCCAAATAATTCTAAAAATACCTGATTCGAAGAATCATATTGATTAAAAATTCATTTTAAAACATTCGTTAGCATTTATCAGCTAAACTCGTAAAATTTTGAAAGAAAAGAGCAGCTGATTCGGATGTATCCCAAAAAGTTGTACTTTTCCGAACTAGTGCTTTTTGTTTTACTACTGCATATAACATCCAAATGCGTAAAGGAGGTTTCAATCAAAAAGTTTTCTATACATTTTTTGTATGAAATGACCATTTTACGGCGTCAATAGGTACTATTAATATATAAATTAATTTATTTTTTTGTAAAAAAATATACATACATAATACATAGTATTTCTTTGTTCACATTTTTAGCGGTAGAACACAGTCGGAAAAACAGTATGTATTTTATTCATGGAAGTAATTGTCGTTAAAACAGCCCGAATATCTTAAATGACAAACGTTGTTAACAACGAATAAAAACTGTGAAAATATATTGTTTTAACAATTGCTTTTCTCAGTTTTTATTATTACACATTCTATTTTTTGTTTTGTGAAGCTAAAATTTAAAGCTATGAAGATATTGTTAGAAATAAACTTTATCTAAATAAATATAACGCAATAAAAATTATTTTGAATTAAGCATACAAAATGTTTCATTTATAGTTACTTACCCAAGGCTTAAACTGTTTTTCATTGATTTCATCTCGTTGTTTTTTTTTTCGCATAAACGTCGTTTGATACGTTTGAAATTATTATTTCCACTTGTCCCTATGGTTGATAAGCGCCGTCTCGGCTTGAGTCAACAAATCTAAGACATTTTTGTACAAGTAAATTAACATTTTTGTACCTTGACAATATTTATTCATTTTGAACAGTGATAACTGTTAACACAAGTGCTGAGGCCTTATTACGAGTTTGTTAGTTTTGGAGCTCGATCAAACGTATCGTCTCTTTTCATACATTGCCCACTAGCGCCCCTAGCGTAAACTATCAGAAACAGTGGCCAATGTATGAAGAAAGACGATACGTTTGATCGAGCTCGAAAACTATCAAAACTAAGGCCTCTGGTGTTGATACGACATGTTACTCTTGAGTAAGTAAATTCACACTTGTGTGAATTTACTTGCTGGCTCTGTACTATCCTCTTAATAACATTATAATACGAGTGAGCTAGGCAGCTTGCTACATGGGGTCCACGTCCGGAAGACTCCTCGTGGCGGACCTTGGTAACGTGGTGGCGAAACTTTCTCGGCGGGTGTGTGACTTATGGTGTCAAGTGTGTACCCTTGGCATTCGAAGTCACATGCCATCGTCGAGTTGTTTTTGTTTTCCCACCACGGCTAGTTCCGGACGGCTCTTTTCAGGGCCACGACCGCGCCCGAAGTCCCCGGGTGCGGTCCGATGGCTGCTCCCGGTGTCCTCATCAGGAGGACGCGCCAGGTCGAGCAGCCGTCCCGTAATAGCGCACTGAAGGTCAGGCCGGGGAGGATGTTTAGTGGGTATGGAGGGAACGCCTTTACTTCGAATCCCACATATCCCCTGCGGTTGGCACCACCCCGCAGGGACGATGCGTAAATTCATTTGACCTCCCCGTCAACAAAAAAAAGCAGCTTGCTACTCAGGAGCCAGTGAGTTGCAATTCGCACCAAAGGCGAGCACGTGAGTTGGCCGAGTACGTATAGATCCAAGCTTACAAATATAACGCGACTGTTTTCAACATTAGTCAGAAGGTCAGTAAAATTAAAGTAATTTTTATTTTGGCGGGAATAGACTCTCGTTCGCATTTTTTGCCTCGCTGACGATGTCGGGCGATGTCAAAACCTTCGCTGCTTGAAATCATAATTCCTTTATAAAATCGCGATAAAATAAGTACAAAGAACAATCTCGTAGAAAATTGGAGCGATATTTTATACTTTCCCTCGCCATTCTACGCGAAAAAAGTGGCAACAACAGCCGGTCATACAGCCGTTTTCAAAATCATTTAAACGAAACAAATTAGTACTGTGTTTATTAGGTAGCTAAATTGTATTAAAAATACATACATATTTAGTAGGACGTAATAATTTTGATATATTTTTAACTTACTTGTTCGATTTCTTTATCTAAAAATAAAAACTTAGTTCATAGGAATAATTACTTCTTGACAAAAATAAATAAAAAAATCTGCAAACTAAAAGGCACAAGTGTGGTAACTGTCAACATTTCACTTTTGCTTAGTGCCATTAAAAACATTAAAAACGGTGCAGTAGGCATATTCGCTGACTTTTTTTCACAGATGAAAGTGATAATCCCTGAGTGTATTGCATAGATTGCTGTCTTACACAATACGCTATCATGGCACTTGCGTATAAAAACACCAATGGATGTGTTCGCTCGCTGATCGTCGCTTTCATCTGTCAAAAAAAGTAAGCGAATAGGCCTACTATACAGTCAGTCTGAGAAGAAGGTAGATTAATGTTCGTATTATAGAATAAGTTTCAAGAATGAACGCCGACTTAAGCGTCCTACGTCTCTATCACTTTGTGTGTGATAGAATGTGACAGATGATTCTCAAGACATGTTTGACTTCTGAGTGTTATTATGTAATACGGGCCTTAGCTAAGGACCTTAGAAGTCACCCAGCTAGGGATTACCCTAGTACTCTAAGGTAAATACCCCTCAGATGCAGCGCATTTGGTTGCCGGAAATTATTGACGAACTCCGTAAAAATAACCGTAAACGTTGTATTATCTTGCACCACGACAATGCTAGTTCCCACACGGCCACACAGACAAACGAATTTTTGAAGATTAAAAACGTAGAACTTATGTGCCATCCTCCATAAGCGGGGTACTCACCTAGATGTGTAGCATGTAATGTATCTGATACTGTATCAACCTGCAAGTGGATACGGCTCGTCCACGGTAACCGCGTATCCCAGCTACGAGCTCCCGGATCCACAGTGCTATATCACGCCGATAACATGACTGTCTCAAATGGTGGCTAGTGCTGCGCATAGATTACCTAATATAAGTACGCTGCGTTCATATTTATGTACAATATCATCTAAAATCATAAAAGCCCTCGTCGGTTGTGGCAAAGTGGTTAAATTATTAGAAAGATTTCTATTTTTGAATATTTCAAAAATTTAAATCGTTCTAATAATTTAATATTGGATATGAAGTCTCAAGAACGTACTTTAGGGTCCCACAATACCGAAGTATTTTGATAAAATTCACTACTTTTTCATTTGTCCACTCCATAATGAAGACGTTCGGTTCGTTTGAAGCTCGCCCCTACGTACTCACTACAAAAGCTACCGTGTCATCATCCACGCGCATACGCGAGCCACCTTTGTGTTCACAGTGAGACCGCCACTCGGCGGGTCACTGCGAGCTCACTGCGCTCCACACGCGAGCGGCTCGCAGCAGGCTCGAGCTTACGTACTCACTTGATACAGTATCAGATACATTACATGTTACACGGTTAGGTGAGTAACCTGCTATAGAGTCCCGACCTGGCACCTTGTAACTTTTTTCTGTTCCCAAAAATTAAGAACCAATTACGCGGTTAACGATTTTCATCACCAGAAGAGGCTGTCAAAGAGTATGAAAAACTGAGGTCACCACGGAGGAGTGGCACAAAATTTTCAAAATTGGTTTAATCGAATGAAAAAGTGTATTTACGCAAAGGGAGAATATTTTGAGAAACAATAAATAATTTTTTGACCTTTAATAGTATTTTTTTCTTATTATCCGGAAACTTTTAGTGCTCCCCACGTAGTGAGTATTTCTGGTGTTTTCGATCGAACTGAAATTTTGGCGAGTCCCGCACATCTGTATTGTCTAGCCCACGGTGCAGTAAGTCTGTAAATAGCTTTTCCGCGCACTGATTTACTTGGTCAAAAATCGTTAAATAGAGTTACGTAACAGAAAACAACACTTTTAGGTGCTTATTTCTTTAACTGAAACGAGGACGCTGCGCGCTGTCGCGCTCGGAAGAGAATTGTAATCCATGCTTGAGCTTTCATTCAATTTACTCAACTCAGTATTTCAATATACATTTTTATTTCTTATCTACCTCTGTAAATAAACAATTATTTTCGTACAACTTTCGTGACCATATAAAAAAAAAATTGTTTTTAAAAAGGTTTTTTATAGAAAATTACTTATTAGTCAGTTTATTCGTATTATTCTCAGAAAACCCTACCCATATTATGGTAGTGCTAAAAATAAGTATTCTGCCAACTTTGGCGGTCCGCCATTTATGTATTTAGAGTAAACTCAATTTATGTACTCGCATGATATGGGCATCAAATCCTTACATTTGATACCCATATCATGCGAGTAGGTACATAAAAAATAACTAGTCCGCCATCTTGGGCCTAGTACCTACCTAATTTGGACGCATTACCTAGGACAGAACAATTATATTTCAGTCTTCGTTACGTGTACGTTATGTGTACATACCTATTAGTTAAGTTGTATGTAAGTATATTGTTATTTTAGTAGATATAATTGTTATTTTATCTTTCTTTTGTTTTTGTCCTAGCGAGACCAATAAATGTTTTTCTTTCTTTCTTTCTTTCTTCAATTATATACAGGATGATCAATCCACACGGGGAGAAATCAGAAACTATGAGATATAGCGAAATCTTAAGAACAGATTTCACTATCTCTCATAATTCCTGACTTCTCCCTACTGACCCATTCGGATTGATCACTCTGTATATGATCGAAGATTTCAGTAGATACTACATGTATCTATATCATCTTTATTTCAGCCACATGACGGCCACTGCTGAGCATATGCCTCCCCCAAAGAACGCCACAACGACCGATCCTGTGCTGCTCGCATCCAGGAATAACCAGCAACCTTAATCAAGTCGCCAGTCCACCTTGTGGGGGGCCTGTCCACCGATTTTAAGGTGGAGCTAAGAACTAGCTGTATGCAACCGGGGCAGATCGCTTATTTATTTATAAAATTAAGAATTACGATAAGCAAAATTTAAACTACGTACACCTTAACTCGTAGCTTTAGTAATGCACCTATGCATTAGTTAACAATTGGACTACGCTTATTTTTCCAATTAATTAAAGTTTGCGCTATTTAAATAAATTCCATAAAACCTGAAAACAATACAATGCAAATATTGTAATATTATAATATTCGTAATTGCGAAAGCCACAATCGCCTCGAGCCATCAAAGTGACGCCATTGCCCTTATACAAAGACTTCAAACGACCTGAAACCTTAACATCTGTCATTTTCCAAACACAATACAAAACAGTTGATTTACAATATAACAACTCTATTATAACTCACAGAGCTGTAGATTTTTGCTTTCAAGATGTTTATTGTAACGTTACTAACAAAACACAAGTATTTTTATCAGATATAATAATAGGGATATACGAATGAACGGATGAATTAAATCCGACGACGACGGAAGGACACGATAAACAAAAGAATATCACAGAAGCGATGAACTTTAACGTTTGATTACTTCTTAACGACAACTGTTTATTAAGTTGCTTTTACAATTACCAAATAATATGTCCAAATGTTATTACGCTTTATCTTTGTTACAATTAATACAGTGTTTGAGTTTGAGAGGAACTCTTAGTGATCATTTCAACATTTAAATTCGTTGTAAATTTTTAGAGTTATTACAATAACTCTTTAACTTGTATTAAAGAATGGTTGTGGTGGTAGACCCATATGTAGGGTCGTCTAGGTAGGTACCACTACCTTACTTATTTCTGCCGTGAAGCAGTTCGCTGTGTTTCGTAAGGGAAAGGTAGCCAGTGTAATTACTGGGCATGGAAGGCATATCATCTTAGTCCCCAGGATGGCAACGCACTTGCAGTGTTAAGTGATTTACCCGTGATATTGCAAGTGTTTATAGGCGTCGGTAGCACTTAACACCAGGTGGGCCGCAAGCATGTTTGCTATCACGTGATTTAAAAAAATATATAAAGAATAACTAAAAAATCAAAAATTTACAATATATAAACACGCACATGCTCCAACTTAACAGTATACTTAACAGCCGTAAACTGCTGGAGACATAAAGTACCGACCCCAAATAAATTGGGAGCAGGGTAGAAGGAAGATTAAGATCAATGACCTTATTACGTCTTCACTGAAATCTTACATCCACTTTAAAACAAACGTCTATAACACGTGGAAGTAGATTTACTCATAATTTTCTACTAATAAAATCTTTCTAGTCGGAGTCATTATAAATTTTACTGGCAAATTGACTTCGAGGGAACGATGCTAAATTCAGATAGGTATTTTAGAGTATGGCACGGCTAGAATTTACGGGCAACGTCGACTAAAATTTGGTATAAAGCTGCCTTACCTATGTAGATGGTGCAGCTATCTCCATAATGAAATGCAAGTTGCTCAGCCAATTTCTTCGTATTAAGCACCATCAGTACTTCCCGTGTTATAAGGTGATTTAAAATAATCTTTAGGATATTAAGAGGTGGACGGTTCGAATGCTTAATAAATATTCTTATAATAATAAGTTTGTTTGCTTTGAGAAGTTGAAGCAGATTGTGTCAGATTATACAACTTGTCTTAGCGACATCGTTAAGCAAAATCTATGGAAAATGCTTAATTTCACATTCATTTTAATATTTACGTGTAAATAGGAAAAGTCGTTCATTGTTCATCATTCACCAAAAGTGAATCTGTGAAAGTGCTTTGGACGAACCGTCTAATTCCGCCTTATCATATTCATATTGCAATAATTGACAGTAATAGGACGGATCATCAAAATATTTATCTAAAGCGGTGCTCATATATATTAGGTCCTTACCTATGAAATTGGCGTTTTATTATCTTGTACCTAAACTTGCAATTTCTTTAATTCAATAGTTGTTTTAGGTTATTTTTGTCTGTAATTAAATTATATTTCACTTGGTAAATTCTGAAAAAAATGTGAAAATGACTCTTTAATCTCTTCATCAGAATTGGCGATTTGATGCCTACTAACTCATGGACAGACTTGATTTTTGCATAATTTATTGATGCTAGACTTAGCCGAGAGTTTTTCGCTTATTTCCTCCAAATTTTGTAACATTAGGATTTATAGTTAAAAAAAAATAGAGTTAATATGGAACAACGCCAATTTTTATGAAGATTGTCAATTAAATGTGTATTTACCATACTAACGTTATTTATAATTTCTAAAAAACTCCGTTGCCAAATTTGGAGTGTATAATTGACAAGACTTGGTTAAGTATTGCATCAATGATTTAGACAAAAGATGGGCCTGTCCATGAGTTACAACGATTCCAAGAGTTGATTCTGCTGACAAAATAAAACAATCACTTTTTTTTAAATAAACATTTAAATAATTCTAAGTTTACTACATGCAAATCCGTAACAGTATAGTCCTTATTCATAATTAAAATAAAAAACTGGAACATCGACTAAATCAAAGAAGTTACACAGCTAATAGTCTGTAAGAAAAAAAGCGCCAATTTCCTAGGTGTGGACTTAATATAATACATTTTCCATAGCAAGCTCGTGTAACGGGCGACGCGCGGCGAATGTTATAATAATATATCTATCGCGTATAGCTTTTAGAAACAAATTTAAGTTTGGGAAGTGATTGGGCGATGAACTTTACTCAGCGTGATTTGTTTATAATTAAAAGTAAAAGTAACAAACCTTTGTGAACTTTAGTAAGTTTCAACCTGCTAATTTCGAAACGACATTCTTATATATAAACTCTATAAGCCTAATTGAAGTGAAGAAGCGTCGTTAATCTTAATAATATCTATTTTTGAAACATCTTGCCAGTAAAAATGAGCCTACTTTTTGCGTAAAATCGTATCGTAATATGATAATCCCAACAGCGTCATGTTTTATAATAATAATATATTTCCACTCTCACACCAAGTTAGCCAGTCCTTTTTTTATCGGAGAGGTCAAATTCTTTTACGCATCATCCCTGCAGTACGATGCGACTGCAGGGGTATGTGGGACTCGAGGTACAGGCGTTCCCCACTACCCACTACACGTCCTCTCCAGGCATCCTGCCAAGGCACACTACGACAGCATCCTGGGATCGCAACAGTTCGCTTGTCACCGGGAAGCCATCTGTGCCTGCCCTTTCGGGCCCAACCGGTGCACCGGTTCATTCTTGTCCGCTCTCCGGCCGAACAAAAGACCGCCAGTCTTGCAGACCGGCCGCCACCGAGCACAAGGCTCCACCGGCCCTGAAAAGGGCCTTTTCCCGCATCCACCATAGTGGTGCCAAGGGTGGCTTGGGTGAAACTCATCGCAGTTTAAGCCCGATGTCTACGCCATCTGTCCCCCTGCCTAAGGCCGTAGCCATCCGTCATACCGATCCCTCACGAGGAGGCGACTCGATTGGGTCCGGCTGTGTCGTGTAGGCACCAGGCGCTGGCTTCGACAAGGCGGCGCTGCCTCCCATGACACTACCGCGGAAAAACAAACCAGAGGTCGCATCCATATGCCACCTTTGAGAGCAGAGGCGTGTCGGGATCGACCGACCTCCCAGTTCCGCTCAAGACGGCCCACCAGCCTGTCGGCTGGCCAACCCACGACCCAAAGGTCCGCTGGCCCTGAAAAGGGCCCTTCCATTCCGATGTCAGCCGTCTGTGGATGCACCAGACGTTGCCCAGGGTGCACCGCGGGGAGGTCTTAGAACATAGCGCCCCAAGCTAACCAGTCCTATCCCAAAGTAAGTATCATTAAGAACTTGTGCTATGGATAATAGATAAGGGACATTTTTATAATACTAATATTTTTATTTATAAACTTAAATAAATATATATGTCGTGGCCCGATCGTATAATTGGCTAGATCATGAAATGTGCGGCATATCATGAAATGCTAATGGACCATAAAAATCTCGACCACTAGTCGAGTAGCCCATTATCTAAAAGTGGTAGTGGTCAGGAGTGGTCAGTAGGTTCAAGGTTATTTTTTTTTACCACCCGGAGTGGACTGTTTATGGGAGAATCTAATCTACGTATCTGTGTGATCGGTAGGTAGACGATATGCCCAAGAATTTCATGATCTGGTCAATTATACGAATGGCTCACGACATATACACAACCATGACTCGTCAACAAATATTCGAGTTCTTCACACAAATATTTGCCGCTACCAAGATTCGAACCCGGACCGCTTGATGTGTAGACAGCTATACTGACCACTCCACCACGACGGCGTCTATTTATGTAACATTTTGGTTACACAAACATTCATCCACCTCTGGCAGTATGGACCATAAATCAAAAAGCAACTAAACCTTCAGAGAACTATCAAAAAAAAAAAAACCAGGACAGTATGTTACACCATAAAACATATAATCAATAGGCTGGCAATGTCACTATTTTGGGGTAGTGTATGGTCCATACTGTTATATGTGGCTTAAAGCCACATATAATATGTGGCTTGACGCCTTTTGAATTATGAGCGTGATTATATTTATGTATGTATGTATTAAACATTATCAACAGTCGGCTATTTATAGTTACTTGTGCTCGTACATATTTTTATTCTGGCATTCTAACTCAGGACGTATTGTGAGTAGTTATAAAAGTAACGAGTAGTAGAAGTATCTCAAAACATCACTCTCAATGAACGTCTACTCGGAACTCGATTGAATTACGTGGAAAACGGAATATCAGGAAGACAGGTAATAAATTATTACTATCTTCCTTTCCTGTAGATAACTTTGATTAACGAATTTCTTACGGCCCGACGCAAGAATCCCTAAAGAGAGTTTACATAGCTGCAGCGTCACTTCGTCTCGCATTATAAAATATGCAGATAAGTTACGGGAATTGATTCAAGGCACAAAGGAGGCTGTCTATAGACGGGAGTGGAGATTTCGGCGGTAATTTCCCGTGAGGCTGCACCTTTATATAGTTACATTAAAAATATTTAGAACTTACTTTGAACGATCTCATTAGCAGTATAGGCGTTCTGGGAGAGTCTGAAGAATAGATCTAAGATGGTTCTACTAATATTCTACAATTGATGGCCTTTATAGGCAAGGATGGTTTGTGTCAGGCAGGTAGCCGGTCGAAAAATCTGACGCTATATAGTATGTCGATAGCAAGCCATGGTAGAAGAAGCGTCGGTGGCGTAGTGCGTATGGGTATTGTCTCCCACGCGGGAGGCACCGGTGCAAACCCCGCCACATTCTAACGTGTTTTCAAATTTTTCAACTCATATGTACGTTTAATCGACGCTTCTACGGTGAAGGAAAACATCGTGAGGAAACCACACACCACAAATCGCACACACCTATGAAGTAATTCTTAGGTTGTGTGTGAAGTCGACCAACCCGCACTTGGCCAGCGTGGTTGACTAAGGCCTAATCGACCCTAATGGGTAGGCTCGAGCCCCTCGGTGGGGACATTATATGAGCTGTTGATGATGATGATGAGCAAGCCATATCACCGCACCGTCCCCAAGTAAACTGAGAGCGAGTTAGGAGAAAGAAGAAGAATCAGGTGTATATATCCAAATGGCCTATGTTTTAAATTCCCTACTTATTAAAGTGAGATTTAAATAATATTCAAATAAAATGACGAAGTTACAAACAAAAATGTGTCGATTGCATAGTAAAATAAGAAATTACTATATGTTGGAAAAACAACCCTTCTGTCCGCTTCTGAGGTCCGCTTTCACAATGCCAATTTACCAAATCGAGCTATCCACCTCAAAGTTCTTGTCGATACAAAGCCGACCTTCTTAGAATGCCTTTGCTACCTTCTTTAATCAAATCATTAAAAGTTTGTAAGCCAACTGAAAATCTTTACATTCGTGCAAGTCACGAATCAAGCTAAAAGAACAAAATTTCAACACTATCACCTAAATGGGTTTGAAATGTTCGCATACAGTGTAATATTGATGACTTTATAAAAGTCGTATTAATAAAAATAAAGTAATAAAATAATTAACAAAAATACGCCAAAAATATGTAGGTATATAGAATACCAGTGTAATATCATGTGAACAATTATATTTCTGCTTTGTACTTCATTTATTATTTTAATTTAGAGCAAAAAAGTTTGCTTCTAAATATGAGAATATTTGGTATATTCTCATATTTAGAAGCAAACCTTTGCCGTTTCACTTTTGCAAGTTCAATTTTGAAGACTAAAATTGGATAACACAATAACTAAGTAAACAACTTAGCAATATCGAAATTAATTACGTTCGCAATATCCGATTAAGTATCAAGTCGTAATAACTTGAGGATATAAATAAATCTGTCTTATGAAAGTTATACTAAATAACAAATTAAGGCCATTCTAGTACAAAATCTTTTTTGATATTAACAAACAATGTTCAAAACTACTACCTATCTAATGTAATAATATGAAACGCAATAGAATCACTAGTTCTTGCTTTCGCAAGTATATTAACACAATTTAGGCATTAAGTTTGAGTTTCGTTATTGTTCTAATAAAATCGTAGCCATTTAAAAAGTTACACTCCGAATTTATACTTATTAAAACAATAAGTAGTAACCCTACGAAACTTCTACAAACTTTTATTCGTTAGTAGGCACCCGTCGGCCATTATCACCGCCTAAGCATTTTGTAAATTAATATTGAAAGTGAAAACGTAACAAGCTTGTTACCTTTTCACTTCAATTGTAATGTAAAATTACTAGCAGAGGTAGATTAGCAGCACTGAATGGAGCGCCTGTCCTACCTTAACCTTTCAGAAAGCTTCTGAAAGGTTAAGGTAGGGCATCCATCCATTCTAGTCCAGTCTAACAAGACTTTTACGTGCCTCGAGAGCGTCTTGCCTCTCTTGTCTGCAAACCACCTGAGTGTCGGGTCTTCACGTCTAATCATGCGCATCTCTTCGAGTGGGTACCTTACTCTTGCGTGAGGTAACGGAAGTAAGGAGAAATTAAAAGCAATAAAAGAAAGAACACAGACAATTTTATTAATCAAGAACGTCCGGTAGTCCCAAGAAGGGTTGGTTCAGGCAAATGGCCGGGGCGTTAAATACTAATACCAAAAACCTTATGTTGAAAGAACATATTGCAACGAGTGCTAATGTACGGAGTAGGATAGGAGAATTTAGTCCGGTGTAGGTACCAACAACAGTAAAAATGACTTAGCCGGCCCAAGCGATGGTTTCTCAATTAATAGCATACTAGACGCGCAATACAAGCGTCTTCGTAGTATAAATTGTGTTTCTCTGTTGTGTTAAATTTTCTGAACTCGGTTGTGCTAAGGTTGGGGAAAAAGTCTTTTCGCATTATAGTATGTATAAACTTGTAATAAAATCTCTTTGGCTATACTATTTGTATCTGGCTGGTTTTGGTATCATTGAAAGTTTAAATTTTAAAGAACATAATTTCAAATTCAAATTAGGAAAATGTGTGATTTTCATTTGTTTTTCGTACCGCCAAGATGAGTGAATCTAATGAAGAAATTCGATACATTTTAAAATTTTACTACAAAAAAGGTAAAAATGCAACGCAAGCCGCGAAAAAAATTTGCGATGTTTATGGACCTAGTGCAGTGTCTGTGAGAGTAGCACAAATTTGGTTTAAGCGTTTTCAATCCGGAAATTTTGATGTCAAAGATGCACGTCGCTCTGGTCGCCCTATTACAGATAAAATGGATGCCATTTTTGAAAAAGTGGAGCAAGATCGGCATGTCAGTAGTTACGACGTAGCTGAAGAACTGGGAATTGACCACAAAACAGTTTTGGCGCATTTGAAAAAAACTGGGTACACAAAAAAGCTCGACATTTGGGTACCTCACGAGCTCACTGAAAGAAACCTAATGAACCGTGTACTCATTTGTGATTCTTTATTACGACGTAATGAAACCGAACCATTTTTGAAGAAGCTGATAACTGGTGATGAAAAGTGGATCACGTACGACAAGAACGTGCGAAAAAGGTCGTGGCCAAAGGCCGGTCAGGCTTCACAGACTGTGGCGAAACCCGGGTTAACTCGCAACAAGGTGATGCTGTGTGTGTGGTGGGATTGGAAGGGCATTATTCATTATGAGCTGTTACCACCAGGCAGGACCATCGATTCTGAACTCTACTGCGAACAAGTGATGAGATTAAAGCAAGAAGTTGAGAGAAAGCGGCCGGAATTAATCAACAGAAGGGGTGTGGTTTTTCATCATGATAACGCTAGACCTCACACATCTTTAGCCACTCAGCAAAAATTAAGAGAGTTTGGCTGGGAGGTGGTAATGCATCCGCCGTATAGTCCTGACCTTGCACCTTCAGATTTCCACCTGTTTCGGTCTCTTCAGAATTCTTTAGGCAGTGTCAGGTTAACATCACGAGAGGACTGCCAAAACCACTTGTCGCGGTATTTTGACCAGAAGTCCCAAAATTTCTATAGCAATGGGATCATGTCCCTACCTACAAGATGGCAAAAAGTTATCGAACAAAATGGTACCTACATACTTTAGTTAAATGTAAATAAACTATATTAAAAAATGTTTTGAATTTTCTTAAAAAATGCGAAGAAACTTTTTCCCCAACCTATTATGTACGGAGTAGGTTAGGAGAATTCAGACCGGTGTACCAACAGTAAAGTTCTATTTATTTCATTATAAGCAATTTTACGAATACAAAGTTCTAAAAGTTGACAATTCCAAACCGTCCGGAATGAAATGCACAATTAACTAAATTAATACCCCTCCAGAGTACAATCACAGATAGTGTTTGCAAAGCCACAATTGATCCTCGCCCTTGCCACAGCAAGCCACACTCCGCCAAAGCTCTGCGCGTTTGAAATTCAAATCCAAGACACTGGGATCTCTCCAATCCAAATCTCTTTGCTGACATACATTCGCCCTCTTTTCTCAAGAGAAAAACTTTAAATTCGACAAATTTTATATAGAAACCTCTTTGGTTGACTGCGGAATTAAGTTGCTATCCAGATGGAGATTGGGCAAATTGGGGATTTTTATCTCTCAATTGTACACTAACGTAAATGTCACGTAAATGTTATTCATTATCATTATTAGCACTAGCTCAAAATAGGAAATACATATTTGAACTATAATCCTTACTAATATTATAAATGCGAAAGTAACTCTGTCTGTCTGTCTGTCTGTCTGTCTGTCTGTTAAGCTTTCACGTCTAAACCACTGAACCGATTTTGATGAAAATTGGTACAACTATAGATTAAATCTCGGAGAAGGACATAGGCTACTTTTTATCGCGAAAAGAAGGTTGTATGGGTTGAAAAAGGGGATGAAAGTTTGTATGGAAGTTCGTCATTTTTGAAGATAGAACCATGAAACTTTGAATTTAGGCACTTAATAACTCAAAAAGAAATATTTGTTCTAAGATTTTTTAAATTTTGACCTGTATGGGGGTAAAATAGTGGATGAAAGTTTGTATGGGACTTCGTCATGGTTAAAGATAAAACCATGAAACTTTGAATTTAGGCACTTAATAAGACAAAAAGAAATATTTGTTCTAAGATTTTTTAAATTTTGACCTGTATGGGGGTGAAATAGTGGATGAAAGTTTGTATGGGACTTCGTCATTGTTAAAGATAAAACCATGATACTTTGAAATTAGTTACTTAATAAGAAAAAAAGGAATATTAGTTCTGGGATTTTTGAAATTTAGACCCGTGTGGGGATGAAATTGGGGATGAAAATTTGTATGGAAGTTCGTCATGGTTAGAGATAAAACAATGAAACTTTGAATTTAGACACTTCACACATGATAAGAAATAAAGATCCAATCCAAGATGACGGTTGTGACTTTTTAATATAATATCGATATGGGTATCACTTTTGTGGTTTTCGGAGGTCCCGATTAGATCCAAAATGGCGGACGCGACTTTTTGACAAAATGTCAATATGGGTATCGTTTTCGTGGTTTTTGGGGGTCCGGATTACGAATAAAGCATCTATAACGGGATCCAATATGGCGGACGTGACTTTTTGACAAGATGTCAATACGGGTATCATTTTCGTGGTTTTCGGAGGTCCCGATTCCTAATACACCATTCCATTTTGAGATCCAAGATGGCGGACGCGAATTTTTAACATATGTCAATATGGGTATCGTTTTTGTGGTTTTTGGGGGTCCTGATTACGAATAAAACATCTATTTCGAGATCCAAAATGGCGGACGCGACTTTTTGACAAGATGTCAATACGGGTATCATTTTCGTGGTTTTCTGAGGTCCCGATTCCTAATACACCATCCATTTTGAGATCCAAGATGGCGGACGCGACTTTTTGACAAAATGTCAATATGGGTTTCATTTTCGTGGTTTTCGGGGGTCCCGATTCCGAATACGACATCTATTTCGAGATCCAAGATGGCGGTTGAGACTATTTAATGTAAAATCGATATGGGTATCATTTTCGAGATTTTTGGGGGGTTCTGACTCCGAATAAAACATCGATTTTGAGATCCAAGATGGCGGACGCGAATTTTTAACATAATGTCAATATGGGTATCGTTTTCGTGGTTTTGGGGGGTCCGGATTACGAATAAAACATCTATTTCGAGATCCAAGATGGCAGACGCGACTATTTGACAAAATGTCAATATGGGTGTCATTTTCGTGGTTTTCGGGGGCCCCGATTCCGAATACGACATCTATTTCGAGATCCAAGATGGCGGTTGCGACTATTTAATGTAAAATCGATATGGGTATCATTTTCGAGATTTTTGGGGGTTCTGACTCCGAATAAAACATCGATTTTGAGATCCAAGATGGCGAACGTGACTTTTTAACTTAATAAGAATATGGGTATCATTTTCGAGATTTTCGGGGGTCCTGATTCCAAATACATCATCTACGTCGAGATCCAAGATTGCAGATGGGATTTTTTATCATATACGTCGAGGTCCAAGATGGCAGATGGGACTTTTTAACATAAAAGCGATTTGGGTATCAATTTCGTAGTTTTCGGGGGTCGCGATTCCAAATACGTCATCAATTTCTAGATCCAAGATGGTGGACGCTACTTAACTTATTATTAATATGGATATCATTTTCGTGGTTTACAGGGTTCCATTTTGATATCCAAGATGGCGGACGCGAATTTTAAACTTGATATGGATATCAGTTTTGTAGTTTTCGGAGGTCTCAAAATGGATGCTGTATTCGGAGTCAGGATTCAGAATACAGCATCCATTTTGAGATCCAAGATGGTGGACGTGACTTTTTAGCTTAATCGCTTTCACGCCTAACACCTGAACCGAATTTATTGAAATTTGGTACAAAAATAGAGGAAACCTCGAAATGGAATAAAAGCTACTTACCTTTTTTGTGAAAAAGGGAATGAAGGGGTTGAAATATGAGATGAAAATTTTTATGCGATTCCTCATTACCGAAGATAAAACCCTAAAACGCAAATATTGTTCTAGCGTTTTTGAAATATTGACCCATGTGGGGATGAAAGGTTGCGAGTAAGTAGCAAAGGATGGAGAAACATAAAATGGTAGATTGTAAAAATGTCATTTACTGTAGTGCACTGCAGTTTGTATGTGTGTTTTTTGCATAATAAGTACCTACACAAAAAAATGCTGCCTAAAGTAATTATTCCACGCGGACGAAGTCGCGGGCAAAAGCTAGTAGTACATAATACTCGCATGAATACGATTAACCTATTACCAAAAACTATTAAAACAATATAAGTACCAAAGTGAAATAATGTAACCGGGATTCCAGCAATAAGTTTCGGAACAGTGACAAGAAAGCAATAGGTTTTAATTCTCTCTTTTAAGGGAAGGCAAAGGAATCTAGCCCATACAGCCATGTCATGACTTATGTTGATAGGCATTTTGTAACTTATAAAGGTATTATAGGAGCAGCCACACTGTAGTTAGGGATGTTTTGGATATCGTCCCAACGATTCGCAGCGTTTATAACTTGTTCAAACGTTTCATATAAACCTGAACTGACAAGTAGTTGTTAGCGTTTGTTTCCGAATATTTTGATAAGCAGTAGCTAACTACTGTGGGAGTATTTTCAATCTAACGACTATAAATGTAGAGAGCTCAATGATTTAATAATCAAAGGGATCGAAACAAGAGGTTATGTAGGTATCGATTCTTTTAAAGTCAATTAACTTTGCTCAGACAGTGCGGATTTAAAAATAAAGTCTTTGAATTATTGATTATAAGCAATATTTTTATGCTTATTTAATCGATGTACAAAAGTCTTAAGCTCGTCCCCAAGCTTCATAGTGGGATGCCCAGTCTCCTTTGTAACAATGTCGCCTAAGTGTTACACTTAAGTAAGTTAGGTAAGTTTCACTGATGCTTATTTCTATGAATGAATAAATCTCATTTCAAATTAACATTTGTTGTTCTATTTTTAACCGAATCACGAAGCATTTTTCTCACCTGATGGTAAGTGAATTCGACCAAAAGTTTAAGCGAGAGCAACCTCTGAGCTACGAGTACCTTATCAATAAGGAGACAATAAGCGGTAACATGCAATTTTACCAATTTTCGAACGATTAACGAATGCATAAACTTTGAAAAAATATACGTGTGAAACTAGATTACTTACACAAATCAGTATGAAAAAATTTCAATTTTTCTATTTTAGTGTATTAAAAAAATCTTGAAAGTATGCCTTACCAAAATAAAAAATGACAGCTCTAAAACTACTGGGGCTATTTTTATAAAATTCTATTCATCTTGTAGATGAATTCATCATTTAAATACTCGAGAAAAAGTAGAACTTCGTTAATAAAATTAAAAGTTTTGTTGTTTTCTGTGTGCTGTGCAGGCACGGGATGTTTTGCTCAGTATGAGCAAGTTCGCCAGCACCCTATACTCGCCTTAACTCTCGGAACACTACAATGCTGATAACACTATAATGGCATCAAACTTTTTTGTGTTTGAAAGCTCTTGGCGTTCGTCTAACCTTATGGTACTCTAAATGATAATAAAATCGAAGATGGAGAGAGGGGTGCCAACCGCAGGGGATATGTGGGACTCGAGGTAAAGCCGTTCCCTTCATTACCCACTAAACATTCTACCCGGCCTGACCTTCAGTGCGCTATTACGGGATGGCTCGGGATCTGCGCACGTGAGCACAACTACACCGAGACCGTCCCAACGCTGCCCGTCTAGGCACTCCTTGCACAAACAATCAACAGTCCTAATATCATCACCATCATCATAACAGCATTCATAATTCGACCCACTCTGGGACGCAAGCCCTCTCCTTGACATCAAAGGCGTATAAGCAGTAGTCCACCACGCTCGCTCAATGCGGATTGGTGGACGGAGTATAAGGTGATCAATACCCCTTTCTGATTAGCTGATCCATTAGTCCTACGACACCCATTGGAGGATATGTGATGATGTCGTTCTAATCTGCCGGCAACACATGGCTATTCCTAATATATTTAGACTTTTCGGTTAACATTATTACATTATTAAAGAATAGCCATAATAAGATTTCTCATCGCAACAAAATTTGGATTGATTTCAAAAATCGTAAACAAGTAAACACTGTACCGCTGGACCCTAACTTTTATTTGAACACACTAAGTTCACAAAAACAGTCCAATAATTCGTGCTGGCTCTACGGACAAAGCTTTAAATCCTCGAACGTATGCAAGCTGGAAGAGTTACGGTTATCTTTTATAATTTAAACTTACTTACGTCCATGTTCTGAAGAATCTTAGCTTTATAAAATAAATTAGTGTTGGTGAATAATTCTGTAGAATCAAGGGGCTTGATGCTATTTTCTAGATATTCTGAAATTGAATTCGGTTTTTAGTGTTAAGCGCACTAATTGTTCAATTTTGTATTCCGTATATCTTGCTTTTGCCTCATCTTCTTTCTCGTAATCCTGTTCCTATTTTTTTGGGAGCATGGACCCTTGCCGATCTGATAAGTGTACTAGGCATAAAACGCCCCTAGTCGCCAGCGCCATCCACTTGATGAAATAGGCTATTATTATGGGAATGAGACAGCATCCTCACCTGGTGGTAAGGGCAGGATTGGATTTAGGGGAGAGCAGGCGGGGCTACTGCCCTAGGACCTCCACTAGTAGGTACGGGCCCCCACAATAAAGTTACAAATTACTTACGGAAGTATTTCAGTAGTCTGTTATTTAAAAAAATAAAAGAATAACAGCAACAGGCACCGTAAATTAGTTAGGATTAAATAAAGGAAAAAATAATAAAATATGCAGTCCATTGTGGTGGTTTTTACATCAATCGATATCCAATATGGGCCAAATATTATTTGTACCAATTTCATTCAAATCGAACTGATGTGTTACGTTAATTTATATATTTTTATTTAGATTGGTCTATAAGTTACAGTAAGAAGCGTCGGTGGCGTAGTGCGTAAGAGCGTCGCCTCCCACCCGGGAGGTTCGATCCCCGCCACGTACCAATGTGTTTTCAAATTTTGAATTCATATGTACGTTTAATCGACGCTTTCACGGTGAAGGAAAACATCGTGAGGAAACCTGCACACACCTATGAAGAAAATCTTAGGTTGTGTGAAGTCAACCAACCCGCACTTGGCCAGCGTGATTGACTAAGGCCTATCGGCCCCTGATGTGAGGTAGGCTCGAGCCCCTCGGTAGGGACAATTTAATGAGCTGTTGATGATAAAAGGTTAAGGTTAGCACATTTGGAAAGAATTAAAGTGAAAACTCAAGTAATTCCCATTTAGTTATTTTATAAATTTAATGGTTGGCAAACAAGCATACTGCCTGCCTGGTGGTAAGCAACCAACATAGCCTATAGACGCTTGCAACTCAGACGTGAAACTTGCCCGCCTGCCAGGCCATGCCAATCTTTCAGTATAATGAGCCACCTAAGCTGGCGCGTTCGGTCGCAGACCCTTTACTGATATGATCTGAGGTGTGAACAATGAATGTGATGTGGCAGGCGGGGTGGGTACATAACCTAACGAATATACATATATTCCCTACACCGTGAAGCTTTGACGTGGAATTTTGTCGACTTGGTGACAAGCTGGCAGCCGGTCACTATTTCATGGTTCATACTGCAAGATATGGCTTTATGCGTAATCAAATGATGCTTAAAGCTCTACATATCCCTTTCGGGATTATGAGCGTGATAGCACAGGTGATAGTTTGTGTGATGTCATACAAATTATTAACATGTATGAATATTTCCAAATGAAGCGACAACATAAACTTTATTGATTCCCATGACTTGCAAATTCTATTATTCATTCAAGTAACTTGCGCAATAGTCAATTTAATTCAAAATTAAAATCTTCAGTGTATCAATAATTAAATCACCCCGAACAAAAAAATTGAAACAAAAGAGATAATTAGAAAAAAATTAAATAAATATTTGTATTTACTTCTAAACTTTTTCATTGTATTCGTATTTTAATTAAGAGAACCTAACTTTCAATGTTCAAATACAAAATTTCTTATCACATTTTTGTGGATCCAGTCCTTTTTACTTTCTCGTATACGTAGTATAGAGGAAGTCTTGTAATCTTCAAAAAATTTGACCTCGAGATTTTGACGGATTTACACGTTTTGGACCTCCCTGAGTCCAAAAATATTTTTTCTGGTGTGTGTGTGTGTCTTAAATAATTTTTCTGGTGTGTGTGTGTAATAACTCGAATATTCTTTAACTTATTGCAACCAAATTTAACATGCATGTATAACATCAAAATATAATGTTGCTATCAACTTTTGATACGTCGCTCACAAAAGTTACCAAGCAACCAAGTGCGCGGTCGGTACTCGGATGGGTGACCAAAATTTAACATGCGTGTATGACATCAAAATATAAGGTTTCTATCAACTTTTGAGTCGTTTTCGGTATACGAGAAAGTCAAGGGGAGACCACTCTCGATTTTTTCCAAAAGTATTATTATTCCTTTTTTAATCTTTAAATACTTAAACCATTATTTTAAAATGACAATATTCAAGTAGTGTCTCTGATTAGCTGAATAGTTTGGCGGGAAAAAAATCGCTCTACGATTGGACGACAACATAATGACACCTAATTTCGTAGGCCAATAAGAGAGTTGGGTTTTCCCGCCATTACGTTGGAGATTCGAGTGCAGAGCAGGCGCTGTGAGTGTATTCATTCGTTTATCTACACTCATGTCATAATATTCGAATTACGATATCAAAGGTGAACATAAAATGACATACTTTTTAATACAGATAATCAAAATTAAAATTTAAAAAAACAACCTGTAACATAATGACCATTATAACACCGGTTCAACTCATTATGATACAGTTATTTTTCTTAAATACTCGGGAAGGCAAAGGGATCTAACCCATACATTTGTCTTTTCTGTTGTTTTATTTGAATTTATGTATGAGTGTAGATAAAGTAGTGTATGCAACTGCATATAACACAGGTATTAAAACACTCGTTACTATTATGAAACTCGCTGCGCTCGTTTCATAAACTCACACTCGTGTTTTAATACCCTTCATTATATGACAGTTGCATAAACTACTATTTCGAGCCGCCGACTAAAGCGGATGTGTCATGTATAGTAAAATACTGTTATTTCTAAGTGGTGTAAAGTGGTAATAATAACCAGGTTGTTCGAAAAAAATGTTATGAAGACGATTTGGATTAGAGACATTGGAGTGTTTCTAACAAGTGATTAAGAAAATAATAAAAAGATTAAATCTTTTATAATGAATTTAACATTGAATTATCTATTTTTACATAATGTCATTTAGATTTTGTAAACTGATTTAAGTTTGTCAATAATTAAAAATATAACAGTTATTTTTAAAATAATATATACTCGCATGTTTTTTTTTAATTTACAATATTATGATTATCTTATTACATTAAACAACAAATCAAACAAAAGAATGGGTCCGTATCCTTATCCTATCCTTAGGTAAAAAAGCTGAAAAAAACTCAACAATTTATAAAACAACCACAAATTACAGAAACATTACTTCATGGTGGGCAATAGGTACAGAGACGTATGGGTGCTTGTATATACAATCAGACCCCTCGTATCTCTCAGCCATTAATGTTTTAATTTTAAATAAAGTTGCCCCAGGGACCAATTACAACGTAGCAGAATGCGAAAAAAAATCTTTTCGTTTCTGAAGAGCTCATTTAACGTCACTAAATCTAAACATTCCATTGACTTAATACCTACTAGTAAATTTATACCCAAGGGTGTTAAAAACACAGTTTTTTAAAAGCAAGGGTATTATTACTAAAGTTTATGATAATGGCCTGAAGATTTCAAAGGTGTAGAAAAACTGCCTACTTGGATTAAATAAAAAGATAAATCTTCAGATCAATCACACTAACACAAATGATATTGTCTTATTACTAACTATACGGCGTTTGCTTGCGAGTATAATAAAGTAAGTAGTTGATTCATTTAATTGTAAAACCTTAAAACTATGAATAAATGTAAACGACTGTTGACCGACCTTTATAACTAAATAAATAAATTTTGACTTAAAAAAACCATTGAGGTACATAAACGTGACGAGACCAAATGTATCGGTGGTGCAAGCAAATGTCCAATTTTCACCAGGTAAAACAAGTATATTTCACAAACTTAGATCGACAAGAAAATATTCAAGTACAGACGGGATAAGAAAACCTTCGTCATTTCTCAAATTCATACTTTTATCAAATCATAGCCTCTTCGCACCTTTTCCAGCTAAAACACTAAGCAAACGACGGCTTATATAATAAAGTAATATATCTATACCTAATTTACATGGAAACAAATGTCAATATAGTGTACAGCTTTGATTTATAATTCTAGTTTCAGTTTCTAAGGTCTAGTCATTGCGAAGTTCGAACCAACTAATTATTTTTTATTAGATTGTGTGTGTGTGTGTGTGTGTGTGTGTGTGTGTGTGTGTGTGTGTGTGTGTGTGTGTGTGTGTGTGTGGGTGGGTGGGTTTGTGTGTGTGTGTGTGTGTGTGTGTGTGTGTTTTTGGATTGAATACGACTGGTGGTCGCAGATGACATTATCACTCGTCTTATACTCTGTTTTAAGGATATCGCATGTATAATACGAGATAATACTGTCATTATAGAATGACATACACATTATAGAATGGATTGTTTTTATTGAAATAAAATTGTATGTATACCTATGCATTATACCTACAGATAATCAATAAATGTATATCTGTGCGTACAAAAAAATGTCAAGAATCATTTTGCCAAAAATAAATAAAATACTATACGAGCCCTCTGTGCAGTACTAGTAGATGAGTTTATTTATTTTTAATGTTATTTCATCGGCGGTAAAGTCGATTATGCCGTAGCAGCGAAAACCGTTGCTTTGCGCTGCGCCCTGTTAACCTCGTGGCCTAAGAGTGTAGTAAATAACTTACTTCTTTTTATACAACATATTTACGAGCAGGCAAAAGCATACTGTGCTTAAACGTAAAATAGCTCTGAATGTAGAATATAGACCAAAAACAATAATAATATCGTTCAGTAATAATGATGCAATGGGCAGTATTATCGCTAAGAACATCTTTAAGATGGACAGGATTTGTATGAATATTAATAATAACAAACATTTTTTACGCTTAATTTTCAACAATAAATAGATTTGAACATATTCTCGTATCCATAAAAGTTACTACTTTTTTGTACGTAAAATGACGCCGTAGAGGTGGAGTGATCAGTATAGCTTTGTTATAGCTGCCAACACATCAAGCGGTCCGGGTTCGAATCCTGGTAGCAGCAAATGTTTGTCTGATGAACACGAATATTTGTTGACGAGTCTTGGTTGTTTATATATTTATTTAAGTTTATTTATAAAAATATCTAAAATTATTATGTATATTACAAATTGTCCGTTGTCTAGTAGCCATAACACAAGTTCCTAATGATACTTACTTTGGGCTAAGTAATTCGAAATAATAATAAGAATAGAGTTGTTTTGTGGAATCTTCATCTGTATCCGATACGTTTCATTCCTTTACAGCCATTGATTTATAAACACTCACTACTCGCATCGGACAGTTATCATCTTTGAAAATATTAAATAATAAATTCCAAATCACATCCTTATATCACAAAGTAGTGTACAATATAGCGCCGCTCCGCGTTCCTTTAGCGGGCACACCATTTGCATAGCATAGGTGTCAATCAGGTGTTTGTTTATGCTAGGGGAGGCATCCGGGAACAAGCCAACTCATGGAACTCAAACACAGAGCACTATAATGAATTAAGTTACGAACTCTCACGTCTAGGTACCTTCCTCGTGTTACAGTCTCGAGTCTCATCTCATAAGACCGCACCGTATAAATTTACTAACGTTTTCAACCATGTTTGTATCACTTTGTTTGCGGTGGCTTGATGTACGCGCATCAAGCAATTTAACATTATTGCAATTACATTTGACATTATCGCAATTACATTTGAATAAATACCTACTCTCAATTAATTTTTAACTACACGTCTAGTCAGCAATTGTTTTTCGTCTATCTTTTTTCGACATAGCACCGAATTTTATGATTTATTAAATTCTTCAAAATGCAAACCATTGAGGTACCTATGCCTTTTATCATGGTTCAAGTTCAATTAATATTAAAGTTTAGGAGCTACTTTTTTTATTACTTTTATATATATATACTTTTATACCTACTATGTATAAGGTTCAAGGTTATTTTTTTATGAACAAGTGGAGTGGACTGTGGTAGAGTCTAATCTACGTATCTGTGTGATCGGTAGGTAGACGATATGCCCAAGCATTTCAGATCTGGCCAATTATACGATTGGGCCACGTCATCTAGATTAATTTCTCAATGTTTTACAATTCAAAAACATAAATACTACCAAAATAATTATATTCATTTGCTTTTCCTATTAAAGTTCAATTTTTAATGCAATCATACAAAAAGTTTTTATACTTTTATGTCCTTCATGTCTGGATGTGCCTCTTGTGTTATAGTGAAAACTAGCATACCTACGTAACATTTAATAAATAAACTAAATATGTTGGAGATATAAAGTGATTGTCAAATTCGTTTTTTAAAAAAAATATTAAACCGTTTAAAATTCTTCGTCCGGTCATTATCCTTTTAAAACGTCAAAAACACCGTGTAATAATACAATACAATTGCAAATGGTAACGAGATGCGTAACACGATAACCATCAATTAGTTGAGTATTAATTGAATGATTGGTCGGTAAACCTAATTGAGACTGCAGACATGAATTTAAACGGTAACTGCCGAAAAACGTTGCTGGGATTGCCGTATTACTTATACAGAGGAAGACCGAAAATTCGGTTTGTTTTTTGACATTGTTCTTATGTTTCGGAAAAGCTTATTGACGCTTTATAAATAATAAAGGTGGCATACAAAATGAGCAGAGTCCATTGCCATCAGAGTACATGGAAATACTCGTAACTCTATACGATCATATGTTTGGAAACTTGCAAAGATTACTTATTTAAGGTAAGATTACTAAGGCCATTTTCCTACCAAAGCATTATGTTTTATACTTTTAAGATTTTAGCTATCCATATAATATTGTTTTATATTTTTTTATCAATAAGAGGCAACAGTTTACTGTATTTCTTACTAATTCTTCTCAGGGGGCTCTCTCAATATTCAACCAGCATTAACTTTAGCCTTAGTATAAACATTATTTAATGTTATTATGCATGACGAAAACAAGTGCTTGTAATAAGTCTAAGTTGAATAAATTATTTTTGATTTGAAGGCAGAGATTGGAATAAATGAGAGATCTGTTCTTTAGTACACCATGTAAACAACCAATAAAAGTTACTCATAAAGAAATTGCGGGTTCAGCCCCTGCATTTACTTCCGAAAAGCAGCTAAATCGTCAATCACCGAATCTAAAAGTAGCATGTCTACTATAGCCTTTACTTTGGTATTTGTTCTTGTCGCCAGTGACAACCTTACCAAAAATAGGTAATATCCACCATACTGTATGTGCTTTAGAAGCTTATGCTCCGCCCTGGTTATTTAATTATGTGGCGCAGCTTAGCATGTCTGACGCCAATATATTAATAATGATCACTAATATTCATTATATCATAGTCTGTATCTCAGACTTCGCTTAGACCATTTGTAGCTATGTAATTTGGAGAATTTCGTAACAAAAGATAAACACAAAATATTATCATAGACTAACTAGATGAAATTCTTTTGTATTATCTGTGTATGAGCGGGTGTAATTGGTTATAAGTAGTAGAGCTTCACTTTCAATATAGTATAGTAACAGACTTGTTCTTTGCTATGGCTTTGCTAAACATTCTCTCTGTAAATACTCTCAATCTTTGGTGTAATCTGTGGTTATCGTACTCCTCCAGATTTGCTTCACCATTAACTTTTGTTTTGCCTCTTTTTACAATTTTTAATTAATAAATTATAACTTACATTAAAAAACACCTCACATAATAATGCAATTAATAGATATTTATTTCACTAGTGACTTAATTGTCTGTAACAGTCGGTAAATAAAAGTAAATAAATGCCCTAGTGTTCCTTTATTCTCGATTTGACTGTAGCTTTTGTAGCATGCAATAAAAATACAAAAAAATAGTCTTTGAGTGTATTACATAACATAACAAGGTTCAGATCTAGCAATACAATGCACGCACAGTAATCTGATTGGTAGCTAGATTATTGACAATATTCGTTATGGAATCAATGAACCAACAAACTTAATTAACTTCGGCGATTCAAAGGGTGATCAAAGCAAATCTACTGACAAATAACAGCGTAGCCACGAAACTGGATATAGGAATTGCGTATTTGAAGTTGATGGAGAACTAAACCCTACATAGGGAGTAATTTCCGTTGAACCTTGGGTATTTTTGGTGTCGACACAAAATAAATAGAACAAAGAAGGTAAACATCATGCAATACACGCTCAGGCAACGCTTTTTTACAAGCTTTAATTAGCTTGCGATGTTTGTATATGTTGGGGGAGTATCAGGATTTTTGTCCGAATGACGTGCCACTGCCGGGTCCACGTGTGACGAGATGACTTGTGAACCAAGTGTAAGCTTAAAGGCCCTTTACATTGCAATAATGCACACCTCCCTGGCTTCTCTTTTTAATTACTATTACATATCTATGGGACATAGCTTCCACAAGTATTCCTAACACTGCCGTAGTGAGGTGTTCACTCGGCAACGACTCTAATAAGTCTGAGCTCTGACTGACTGAGCTAAAGCATGTGTGATCATGACATGTCATGAGCATCAACCGACATAATGTATTTAGTATGTTAGGGTAAAATCTTACAACTGAATTTTAAAACATCCAAAACCGATTGAGGTTGAATAGGTACACGTTTTTGACTGCCGTCTGCAGTTTATTATAGTACATTTATTAAGAAGGCAAGGAACTTGGTGGATCGTCTAGCGCGCATAGTTAACTTGCTGTTGAGTTACTCCCTCGAGGAAGTTTCACTGTCTTTCTAGAGTCTATGCAGGGTTCAAGTCGAAAGAGAACGGCAGCCCCGAAGATGCGTCTAAGGACTTCCGCTCAAGTGTTCCATGTCAGGTATTGGGAAGAATCGCCCCGGCTATGAAGTACCTACCAGGAATATTGTGGTGAGTGAACCGAATCTTCCGTGCGATGTAGATGTGAGTGTGTTTTGTAAGAAAGACGATTAGTGCTCGTAATCAGGGTTTTCCTTTGAACATAGGTCCGACGATGATGGGCGTCTCCTCCACCGCTCGCATTATACGAGCTGGTTGATGCAACCTTATCAAAGCAGTACCTAGACGCGTCCTTCATGAGTTCGGTCTACATTGCACATTCAGGGCCTCAAGCAATACACACATAGACACCTTTCATTTATATGGAATGTCACTCGTCTCCATACAAACCGCGAGAGACCGCGCGCTGTAGATCTGCTTGGTCGTTGTTTTTGATGATAGAAAATTTATATACGATCGTAGAGTTGTCTCTCCATCTGAAACATTTTGAACAGTATACGACCGACCAGCATACAGTAAGTATGCTTAATGTAACGAGATTTGTTGCGAGTCAAAATCACCTTTAAGGGTTCGATCGAGAACTTAGAAGAATTTTCCTCTGCTTGTGCTAGTACCGAACAGAAACGAAATGAAGATGCAAGCTATAAAAAATATTAATATAAAATAAAATTATATTGAAAGATTACTGCCAATAAAACTGGCAGAGTTTCTCGTCCATATAACGTACGTAGCAGAGGCCTACTCGGTTCCTTGTTGACACAGGATATCCTTCTAATTTATAGTGTAATATTTTTCTTGTTTGTGGCTATTAAAACCCGTTATGGACTTTTGATATTATCTATGTTGGTTTTAAAAAATAACTGGTATCAAAAGTTCAAATAGAGTTTTATTTAGCGCGCTTTTGTGGCGTCATTCTGAGTTATGTTAATTTATAATTTAAAAACAGTTAAATGGATTCATTGAAATGAAGGTTCTTTAGTATGTATGACGTTGACAAGGCTAGATTAGTTTTCTATATGTAAAATGTAAGCTTCTTGGTTTTCGCCTACCATCCTGTCACTAAACATAAATAAATTTATTTAGCACCTAGGACCTGAACACGTTATAATGTAGTGCAATGAAAGATAATTACTCAAGATAGTTTCTCCGACTTATGTTGGTGGTCGACTTTGCATAGGTACTCCACTCTGCGGCTTGCGAGGGAAAACAATTGGGCATCACTCGTAATTCTTCTCCACTCACGAATATTTCGAAGCCAAGATTTAATAACGAATTCGATTAAAGCCTACATAAACGGACCATCAAATTTTAATGTGAAGTGCTAAATATTGCTCAAATTTTGTGACTAAATTGTATTGTGTATATCACTAGTTTCGATTATATTCGGCAACGTCACCGATTGCAATACAATGCGCTATGTTATTCATTCTGTTAAAAGTAAAATTAGAGGTAGAATGGGATACACAACACGAGTTTCAGGATTTCAGGATGCGTTTACTTCTTACAAAAGACAAAAATATGAATAAAGTAATACCTCAGTTTTTCGATAAATTACTCATAAAGATAAGGTGATAATCCTTATCTTTATAGTAATAATAAAGACTCTGTTAAGTAATTGGATGGAGTTTTCCATTGTCCCAATACAATTCAATTGGCTGCTGTCATGGCAACACTCAAATCCATCTCTTGAAACAAGACCTGCCGTAAAACTGAAACCTCCGCTGTTAATATATTTTGCTTTTTTAAAAGACACGGGTACACTCTCAACTTTTGTGATAAAAATATACCGTGTCATACCTTTTACTGAAATGTTCCAACTTAATATGCTGAAACATAAAATGTTAGAAACATGGTAAACTTGTATATCAATTCTATCTTATCCAATTGTCAACATTACAGGGAAGTGATAAAAATAGAGAATTGATCAAATCACAGAGGATATTAGAATAACAACACGATCTATATAAAAGATATTGAGTGTATTCTATAAAACAGATATTTTATATTTTGTAATACACATTGTAGCATATTCATAATCTATATGTTTATAAATGAATACTGACTGAGATATCAACGCACAGCCCAAACCGCTCGGGTCTAGAGATTCCAAATTTGGTACGTAGGTTCCTTAAGAGGTCCAGGTGTGCACTAAGACAGGATTTTTGGAAATTCACCCTCTAAGGGGGTGAAAAGGGGGTGCAAAGTTTGTATGAAAATCCGTCATTTTTAAAGTGAAATATATAAAAGTTGGTGTATGGCCTTTCAGTTAGAAATTAAGTAAGAGGTATTTAGGATTTTTGAAAATTCAATCCCTAAGGGGGTAAAATAGGGGATGGAAGTTTGTATAGAAATCTGCCATTTTTTAAAGTAAAATCCATGAAAATTGGTATGTAGCGCTTGGGTTAGAAGAAATAATAAGAAAATTTAAATGCCGCCCGAAATAAATTTTCTACGCGGCCAAAGTCACGGGCATAAGCTAGTGTAATATAATTTTGCAAATTGCCACGCAGTATATCTCAGGTTACCACACAATGGCAAAATTCCCCAAACGTTTAAGGTTGAAAATCAATTCGATAAAGATATTTTTTCTTAGCTAGTGTCGTCCGTACGTAAGTAAAATATATACTGATATTATAAAGATGAAATATTTGTATAACTATATGTTTGTAACAAATGACTTTAAAAACGACTGAACCAATATTGAAAAATCTTTCACTGCTACTTCATGTTTATGTTTTTTTTGAAAAAAAATATAAGCGGACAAAGTCACAGTTGGAGCGCTAGTAAAACAATACTTTGCAACCAAGTGGCAAAAAAATTATAACTTAAAAATCGGGAGTGGTCTCCCCTTGACTTTCTCGTATACCGGAAACGACTTAAAAGTTGATAGAAACCTTATATTTTGATGTCATACATGCATGTTAAATTTGGTTGCAATAAGTTAAAGCATACTCGAGTTATCGTGCTAACGCACAGAGACACACAAAGACATAGTTCCAAAAATCAGGAGTGGTCTCCCCTTAACTTTCTCGTATACCGGAAACGACTCAAAAGTTGATAGAAACCTTATAATTTGATGTCATACATGCATATTAAATTTTGGTCACCCATCCGAGTGCCGACCACGCAATTGGTTGCTTAACTTTCGTGATCGATGACTCGAAAGTTGATAGAAATCTTATATTTTGATTTTATACACGCATGTTAAATTTAGTTGAAGTAAGTTAAAGCATACTCGAGTTATCGTGCTAACGCACACACAGATATAATTCCAAAAACGGTATTTTTGTACTCGGGAGGTTCAAAACGACAAAACAAAAAATCTCGAGGTTGAATTTTTTGATGATTACAAGTCTTTGAGAATCGCTCCACAAATGACAGAGATATCGGTGTACATACATAAAAAAATACAGACGAATACAGAACCTCCTTCTTTTTGGAAGTCGGTCAAAAACTGCAAGATAATCTAACTTGTCACTTTTATACCATATGTGACAAACATTTTTTTTTTACATGTTTAATACATTTTGCACTAACAGGTAGTGCAAAATGTATTAAACATGTAAAAAAACAAACACAATATGTTACAAATGTATTATTATTTTTAAAATTCATAGTATTTAAACCTGTAATTAACCGACTTCAAAAAGGAGGAGGTTCTCAATTCGGTTGGTATGTTTTTTATGTTTAATAATCATTAGATCCATGTTTTGGAGCATTCTATACCTGCCGTCTTTTGACGGTTGCGGCCCTTGTAGGTATGCCACAACAAACGACCCTTCTACTGTTAAAATTCTATAATAAAATCCGTGATGCTATTATCTATAACGCGATCGACTCACAACAATTATTATATTCATTAAAACTGTAATTAAAAAGTGTGTTACTTGCAACGCAATATTTACTTTTATTTAGTATTCATTCTTATCAAAATAAATATGATAGTTCGAAGCCTGGACAGTCGCTAGTTTATCTACTTACGAATATATAATTTTCTGTACTTATGTAGATTAATTGTCTCATTACAGACTCATTACAGTTTCCTTTCTTTGTTGTTGTGTCATCTTTTCTATAGTTTTGTTCGTAGTCCAACAAGTTGAATTCCTATTTTACTGTAGCGTATAATTACCATAGCAACTTATTCCACCAGACTTTAAATGTAAGCAATTCTAGTCACGAAAATACAAATATATTCCACATGGTTTCCCTAAAACTCTCATTGCGATGCAAACGAAAATAAAAACAAATAAGCGGCCGCCTATTTAAACATATACGTAAAGGTCATTTTACACATCGTAGCCACCAATAAATTAAAATGCAAGTTGTACGCCAAAGCGCAGGCTTCCCAACCAACTCGCTGCTAATGTTTTGCCATTCGAATTTGCTCTTTACGCCGTTGAGTTAGAGACGTAGGTTAACAGGTACCTTTTGTAATGTAGGTTTGTATGGTATTGACAGCAGTACAAAATGAGTCTCGGCGCAGCTGCACACATGATTGCGGGCGTAATTCGGAACACTCAGGGAAAATGGGACCATGGGACAGGACTTGATTTCGAAAGTTCTCTGCTGAAAATTTAAAATTGCTTTTGTAATTTTCCACGGCAAAATAAACGTAAAAGGTATGTACGTACATAACGATAGCTGTTTTTGTAGTCGTATGTGTGATAACTAATTAAATACGATTTAATTAGGTATTGTCGTGGTTGTCGGGTTTTGTATATTGGCTCTCTAGAGATTTTGTTATTTTTTTGGGTTAACCTTTGCAGGCTACGGGCTGGTCACCTGTCAATATTTTGAAGCACCGTCTGGCTCACACTGAAGATGTGGCATTATGTGTAATCAAATATCACTTAAGCTCTACGCAACCCGTTAAGGATTTGAAAGTTTGTATAAAAAAATATTCAATTTAAACGCATCCATCGTCTCAACAGAATAATTAGGTCCAGAGGTCTAAATTGGGATCGAGGAAAAGACATTATCAAAATTTCATTAAAATTGGTTCTGTGGTTCTGAGGAGACCAGCGAGGACGAACATCGCGACTCGAGGTGTTTATACAATGTCTAACAAAAATAACGCGAACTCTCGAAGTAGTTTGTTATTAATAGAAGCAAATTATTCAATTTCAGCCACTGTTATTTTAAATCGATTTGTGTTTATATCTCACCATCTTTGTAAACTTTATTAATATTACGTAAAACTTAATTTTAGCTGACAAATTATTTAAGTGGTACTTTAATTACTTTTGGGTCATTTTTTTTCATTGTTAACGATTTAGAAGCCGATTCCAACCAAACTACCTTCAGGGTTTGGGTTTGCTTTCGTCTATTACTTACATGCTGTAAAAAAAGGTATGTTTTATTTAAGTTATCTATTAATAACACCATAAGAATCCGCTGAAATTGATCTGAAAAATCAGCATCCACTGGTACAGTTAAAACCTACATTAGTAATCCTGGTATGCGTATAGTATTTTCATAGTATGAGCTTGATATGTAGGTATGATGTCTAAATAAATACGATTACATTTTTGTAAGGTTGGTTTTTTGAAATATATTTCTATATATTCGATATTTATGGATATCATCGCTCAAGTATACCCTTCACGCGTATTGTTAACAAAAAACTGTTATTGCGATGTATCGGTATTCTTATATAAGGTCAGCCGACTCGTATGCAACCTGTGTCTCAAATTTATTTCACAGGTCAGGAAAAAGCATTGGCTTTTTGTAAGGAGATAACTCAAAATACAACGGATTTACGTAAAATATGTGATACCTTTTGTATGCTAATACGATCCCATTGTTCGGAGATTGAATTTTCGGGTTATCATGCTTAAGAATTATTCATGACAGATAGGCCGAGGTTGTTATGATTTTTTCTGAAAGGCAAATAAGCAGAACATTAATGTTTAATATTACTATGTTTAACATAGTAGCTGGATTGTAACTCGAAGAAACAGTTGCTATAGTAGTTAGTTCATGCAATTACATTAAATTTTAAGAATCAGTTGCTAATATACTTTATTGTTTCCTAATTATCAGCAATATAAAATTAAGCTGCAAATATTTTGAAATTTCTCGAAGACACCAAAATTATGATTAGTTGATTTATCATATATTTTGTATTGGAAAACGAGCCTCCAGACAAAGAAATAACGTGCACATAGGTATTTTCACAGGGTATTTCAGATTCATGTTTCTAATTTAAAAGAGCATAACGCTTAACATCAAACATTTATCATAAGCATTTACATGCTCAAATTGCTCAAACTTTATGCCCTTAGCGGCCTATTCGCTTACTTTTTTTACAGATGGAAGTGAAAATTACAGAGTGAATTACATATCCGTTGCTGTTTTACACGACATGCTATTATGGCTTGTTGTGTGAAAACAGCAATGAATATATAATTCACTCGGTGATTATCACTTTCATCTGGCAAAAAACAGTTAGCAAAGAGGCCTACTGATGCCATCAACATCCACATTAGGGGTGTTGCCTGCCAAGTCAGTTGAGATACTCATCATTGGTCTGAGTGAGATACTTTGAATCAGCTGTCAAAACCTAATTCTTCCTTAGATCTATTCTATTCTAGTCTTATTTAATGGCATCGCGTCGCATTAAGCGTACGCATTTTGCCAATGTCAAGTGAAAATGTAATTAAAGTAAAAAAAATGTACGGTTGATTTAGGTTAAAAATGGAGTTTCTCAACACGTGTTTTTACAACAAGAACTCAGGAGAAACTCTCTTCCTCCTTAGATTTAGGCATTACGAATTTGTGACGTCATGAATTCTTATAGTCAAATGACAGAATATTAAATGATTTTGATATGTTTAAAAACAACTTCTAGAGATAATTTGAAGCGATGGAGATTTTCCGGCATAAAATGCCGGACTTTTACCAATTTAACTCCTTGTAATTATTTGTGAATGGTGTTAAGTACGTTTAATCGACGCTATTACGGTGAAGGAATACATCGTGAGGAAACCTGCACACACCATGAAGAAATTCTTAGGTTGTGTGTGAAGTCGACCAACCCGCACTTGGCCAGCGTGGTTGACTAAGGCCTAATCGACCCCAATGTGGGGTAGGCTCGAGCCCCTCCGTGGGGACATTATATTATGAGCTGTTGATGTAATGGTGTCAATATCACTAATATCCGGTGAACACATTTACGCAAAGCTCTCACAATTTGCTTAGCTATCGAAGATGTGTGCATATAGCTTTATCACAATGTCAGATCACATCCTTGCTATTACTCATCTCTCAATCGCTTACCTAAATCTCATCAGTAACGGAATGTAGAGATCAGAATAGTTGGTTTCCAAACCTCATTCTGTATAATAACTACAAGATTGTGAGTATATAAATTGCTACATCTATATCTTCCCTCAATGGTTTTTAAATATTTAATACTGTCAATAATAACTAAGCTTCCATTGTCAGGACATAACACCTATGTAGGTTAAAGGTTAAAGCAGTACCCATGTTTATGACATCCAAAATCCAACCAACCGCTTTGCTAACTCTTTCATAATGCGAATAGCTAAAGAGGGGAATTTGTTGCGTGCTAATATCTTACCTGAAGGTTATATCATGTTCACTATCAAGGCTTTTTCTAGGTAAACATGTCTTCACTTAAGATTAGTAATTGGGTGTCAGCTATTAGTGTATAATTTATATTTACGTATAAATAAATTAACAAAATAGGAAAATTCTACAGTGACACAAAATTCAGACCTTTTTTCGGAAAAAAAACTATACAATAAAACACACTGTCAGTTTTAATTCCTAAATGTTTCCAACAGACGAACGCTGCTAGTAAATGCTTTGAGAGGATATCGAAAACGATAATGGAGTCCGAAAACGATCAAAACAATCTTTTGTGTGTTTGCAATTTTCAAATGCTAAAAATCCACTCCGAATTCGTTTGTACAATTAAGATGATAGACAATTAATTATGCAAAGAGGAAGGACAACGTGAATTAATTTAATTTTGCCTGTAGAATATTACCCCGACACTATGCAAAGGTCGCATAAAGGCGACTTAGATAATTTTGACCCGACGCAGATATTCATATTATGAAAATTATTTTACTTGAAATGTTACAAATTCTCAGAAGTTTTTTTACATTTATTTCTCTCGTTTTGTTGTATCTACATTGTTGTAACACGATATAGTTTGAGCGTCACTTGTTCCAAATAGAGTTTTCACGAAAAATCGATTACAAATATATCTGTGATCAAACGAAGACCATACTACAAGTGGAGATCAAAGCGGGCATTCATTTGAGGAGGCACCGCACGTCTCCGGCGACGGGAAATTGAAACTTTATATTTGAGCGCACTCTGCCTGACCGGGAACCTGTGCCCGAACCGGAAAATCCTTAGTCGAAATAAAATAAAGCTTCATTCAAACTGTACCGAAGTCCACACGTGATCCGGGACATGAGTAAACGCTATTTGCTTGTTGGCTTAATCGCTGACATTGGTATGATTTCCCACATTTTAAGTTTTGGGAATTTGCTGGTGGAATGTCTGATGTATCGTTATGTTTAGACGTTTTTTTTTTGTTGAACATGGATCATTTTCATAATGATTCTTCTTAAAATCTTCATGCTTCTTAAAACCTACTGGTTTAAGAAAAAAATGATGAGATATGCTTATAATATCACTTAATTTGTTTTTAGATCACTCGATTAATAAATTTAATTCGATTGAAAAAAGTCGATTCAGTGCTTTAGGCGTAAAAGCGTAACACATAGAGTAATTAGTAAGGACTAGTGTTCGCCCACGGCTTCGGTCGCTTCAATGTCGGTTTAATTATAGCTTCTATATTATTCTGATGTATGAGCTATATCATTGTAAAGTTTCATTAAAATCCGCTCAGTACCTAGTATTTGCATGAAAGAGTAACAAACACACATCCATCCATACAAACTTTCACGTTTATAGTATTAGTAGATAGGATTATTAGCGGATTGGATATTGCAAAAACACCAAAATTATCATGCACGTTTCGGACTTTTCAAAATCCTGTTATGTTACAAATATAACTCATAATTGAATTATTTCCTAAACTTGAATATATGAGGAAAACTTCCTAGGATTAACTTGCATTTTTCAAATATATTGAACAATAATTCCAGTTAGGTTCAGCGTCTCGAAACTCGCGCGGGATCACTTCAGTTTGATCGCGTCTTAAGACGAGAACAAATCCCAATATACCTCCAGCTGGAACGCAATTTACTAAGAATCTTTAATTTCACATTCCGTGTTGTTATTACGACTTAATAAATGATGGGTTGTTCTCAGACTGCTTATATTATGGATAAATGTCATAGAAGATAATTTAGATACCTAAATAACAAGAACTTGAATAGAATGCGTTAATCACAGCGTGCTTCGTTTGAAGCATTCAAGAAAGCCGAATCAAAGAGTTTACCATTTATCTTTTACCAAAGTTGAAATCTTAATTTAATCTTTGTTTGTAGTTTTTTCTCATTCTCTTTAAAAGTTTAACACAGTTGAACTGCTTCTAGCGGGCAAAGTGCACCTATCTGCCAAGAAAGTTTAATTCAAATATTTCGATACGCTTTAATATTTTCTGATTAATGATTCGAAGACATAATACCTACTTACTTCCAGTCTTGTTCATTTAATTAAGATTATATAAAAAAAATAGATTATAAAATAATTATAGCCAAATCAAAAGAGAAATGCAATGCGTCTTACCTACATCGCTAATCTCGTAGAATACTTAACGTAATGGTCTATAAATGATAATTGTGACAGGTAATAATGTAGATACTTGTCATTAATTAAGTACCCACATCACGTAGCCGGCGGCGCACCTTTTTACTGCGTTTACTGCCCTTCCCCAAAGGGTAGAATAGTCCTTTGTCCCGGTAACTCGTAAATTTTGTGTAAATATTTATGGCGAATTCCCGAAATGCACGCGGCGTGTGAAAGCGGGATCAGTTCTCATGTCAATAATGCATGCACACCCAATGTTTCAGGTTTTTTATACGATTCCGCAATGTAAAGTAACTGGTTTGTGTCCGTATTGCTTAGTAAAAACTAAATCGGTTTCCATTACAACTTCAATAGGTGGGGCACTGAATGAATCGACGCTAAAAGTTTTATTTTATCCTTTTTTTTGCTAAAATAGTGGCAGACAAGTATAATACTAGTATAACATGGTGGTAAGTATCCTATTAGGCATAGAACACGCTCCACACAAACTTTTTTATACCTAATAATTTCGGCCATGTACAGTTTTCACAGCGTCCTAACGGATTCTAAGATGACAAAGAACTTGATGGGTTTTCGAACCATGAAACAAACCTCTGCCTAGCTAGAGGATTTCTAGTTAATACGTATCTACTATTCGAGTTTCAATAACTAATAGAGTCCAGAGCGTTTGAGCTGGACAAAAGCGAACTTGCGAACCACAACACAAGTGCTATGCCGGCAGCGCACAGTGGCTACAGTAGATCTCACCCTGACACCTTAAAAAAGCCCGCAGTCACGCTCATGCGTTTTATATCAACACCATTGACATCTTGTTGGGAGATCTACAGAATAGGATGACCACCAGGTGAGTCATATGCTTCTTTGCCTTAAGAAAGAGAAAAACAACTACATCGTCGTTAGTATCTTAAGACGGGAATGAGTTATAAGTAATCCATCAGTTAAAAGAATAGCCTAAACTCTAAGATTTTAGGCTATTCTTTTCTGAAATCCCGATGGCTTTGGATCAAAATTCAGAAATAAAGTACTTATACACGCGTGAATACGTGTCACGCTTTGCTAGTTTTTTGTCTAGTTATAACGCTCTCAACAACGGGGAAACAATAAAAGCAAGGTAGTTACTACGTGAAAAGCCCCTGAAGTGAAATTAAAATAGTTTTAGCGGGAATAAGCTACTCGGTTACAGTTGAGGAGTATCATAAAAGTGAGAACCGAACGTAACGTTATGATTTACAATCGCATGCTACGCTTCTGGCGGTGAGCATTGGATTAGTCCATACAGTGACAATAAAGCTAGAGTAATATTTTAACAGTGACACATTTTTATTGTTTTAAAATTGGCAATAAAAATTCATCTCTCCCCTAAAAATTCTAATCCATTCATTTATTTAATTGCGTAAATTTACTCAGTACTATCAAACAAGAACTGCTGATTTAATGTATGAGAAATATAATATGATGGTACAAGTGAGCTAAGCTGATCATGTAAGTAATTAACAGAGCTCACCAGTGTCATACGGCTTTTGTCAACACACTTGGAGGAATTAATAAACTTATTTTTGATTTTTCCAGTATTAGACTTTCATTATAGTGCCTTTGGCCTCGCAGAGTAGACAGACTCTCATGAGCAAGTTTGGCCTCACAGAGGATGTCTGTGGTCGGGCGGTGAAAAACAATATTTTGTTCGTCTCCGCTCCTTGAAGTCATCATTTCTTAGTCAGTTACTAAGTCACGTGTGTCACTTCTTTGTGTTTAGTTTATACACAAAGAACAATTTCTAATGGCACCAGGATTGTGTTTTCTTGTGCATTAATGTGGGAACTACATTTTAATGCAAACTTTAAGAAGAAAATACTGAAGATATGCCTGTGTGGGCTAGATGCTTTTGCCTCCCCATATTAACGAGAATCTCATTTAAAAAATATATTTGAAAAATATTCATTATTATCGCACTGAAGCTCTGCTCGACCCATTTTTGGGATAATGAGCTTGATTATATTTTTTAGTGTCTATTTCCATAACCCACTTATGTTGTACACAAAATATTATGCCACTAATATAAGGAACGTATTACTTAATGCTATATTTTCATAATGGAGATGTCACAAGATTTCGTTCATAGCAAATCACGCGAAATAACAATTTTCTTTTAACGGATTAAAGAAGACAAATTTTCTTCTTTTGCATTATTTTCCCAGGATAGTATCAAGACGTGGCTCGTAATTCCGACGTTCACAATACGTGTGCCGTCGCAGCTAATGGTCTCTCACAAGCTGAAGCAAAGTTTGCGCCGAACTCGTTAGCAGATACGACTCTCAAGCTATTTCTTAAAATCGCTAAGTTGACTCTATTTAGGGAACTCTCATTACAATCGTGATAACTCAAATTCTGAAGTCAATATATCATATTCATAGTATAGACTTAAAGACACCAGATTCTCACAAGGGCGCAACACAAATTGTTTGTCCTATTATGTCTGGGTTTAATAATTGTGTACTACCTTTATGAGACATGAATAAAGATTATTATTATTAATATTACCAACATCGACAGGATCTGCCATCTTTCGTTATGGACTTGATTGTCGACAGACAATCAAGTCCAAACAAATTAAAAAAAACGCTTAGCAGAAGACATTCTGCTAAGCGTTTTTTTTATATGAAAAGTCACGTCCGCCATCTTGGATCTCAATATATATATTTTTTTTTAATCGGGACCCCCGAAAACCACCAAAATGGTACCCTGATATTCTATTTAAAACTATCCGTCAAAAACTTTGGTGTGGCTTTTCCGTTTCATCGAATTTACAAATTACGATGTACCTATCGTATAAAAAGAAGTTTCACTTCAAAATCAGAAGTAGTATTCATGTTTTATTTAAATTACCTGGTTTTGGGGTGACGAGATTTTAGTGACCACACCAATTTTTAGTAGTGTGCGTGTATCTGTGTGTAAGCGTTAGCACACATAACAAATTTTTTGCGTCAGTTTTGAAGCGGCATATTGTATGGAACTATCCTTCTAGTATGTTCTTATTCTAAGTCTACTAACATTGAAAGACAGGGTTATCCGATAAATCGGTGATCGTTTACCTGAATTAGTGAGACGTCTTAGAAGCGCAAACATTGGAGACAGAGGATTGTTACAACTATACGAAATCAGTTTTTTCGTGGAATTCTATAACTTGCTAACCCAGGAGTTGTGTTGTCAAGGCGCTAGGAGACTTCCTGGAAAAATTGGGCTAACTGGAGTGACCGGCCTCTCACCCTCCGACGCAAAAGAGCCCGTACGATGAAGAAGAAGAACCCAGGGGTTCCCAAGCTCATTTTCATTGTAACACCAGGTACCAGTGCTAGCCAAGTTTTGCTGGCCATCTACGAATGAGATATATGTGCTTGCTTTTCTGAGCAAAATATCTCAAAACTAGGAGCTACTTTGGAAATAACCACTCTCATCTCTTTCTCTAAAGACTCGCTCGCATCATACATACAGCCAAGGCGTTTATGGATTGCCTCACGATGCCCCTGAGATAAAGCCGCGACGCCGAAGAAAGAGACGAAAGTATAAAGCCTTTCTAGGTTTTGTTAAGTGCTAGTCACGAGGACTCCATTTCCATACATCCAACTTTCTAAATTTCAGACATTCAATGTTCTATCTTTTTTCATCACTCTAATCTTTACATGATATTAAGGTCTGTGTTATTAAATCTAATTTAGAGCGCCCGTAATTCCGACTTGGAGAACCTAGCAACAGGACTTTTAGAATTGTATTTATCCGGTAAGTTTACCAGAGCTTAAAGCGAGATAATATCATGTTTAGAAATTTATTATGTTTCTCTGTCCATTAAATCTATTAATAAACAAAGCTAATGGGCTGGAAATTGATTTTTACTATCTTTTAGTGGATATCAGAGTGCCTAGTTAAGTAACCAAGGTGGCCAATATATTACATCCAACTTGCATCCAACGCTTTACTAACAAAATAATATAATGTATGAAACTGACTTATTACTGAGAAAACACTATTGCAACCGTCGTGTCAAATGTTAGAGTTGGCATTGTCAGTCGCAAAAACGCTTTGTAGCATTTGCCATTTGTCTAGGCAGTCAGGAAAAGAATAAATATTTTTAAAAGCCAGTGGTCGCTCACGGCTTTGCTCACGTCATAATCGATTACCGCGCCAAAAAGTGGCATAATTATGTCCTTCCCAGGGTCTCAAACTATCTCCATAACGTTCATCCAAATCGGTTCAGGGTTTATGCGTGGAAGCGTAACAGACAGACAGAGTTACTTTCATATTCATAAAATTTGCAGGGAGGAAAATTAAAAGCAGAAAAATAAGTAAATTGCTTACTTGACGCGACTTGCAACACTTTTTTGAAAGTCAATTTTATGTATTCTTATCCCTAGTAATATTATAAATGCGACAGTAACTCTATCTGTCACTCTGTTACGCTTTCAAATCTAACCTCTGAAATGATTTTGATGAAATTTGGTATGGCGATGGCTTGGGAGCCTGGGAAGGACATAGGATATATTTTTGAGCGTTATAACTGACATGCGACTCCACGAATCCGCGCATGACAGGTGGCATTACGTGTTGGAAAGAAAAGGCTTACGGTAAATCGACTTTATCAAAAACACATGCTTCAAACAAAGCGTTCAAAAGCGGTCGAGATGTGATGGAAGATTTGCCTCGCTCTGGTACGCCATCAACGTCTGCTACTAAAGTTAACATCGCAAAAGTGAAGGCAATAGTGATTGAAAATCCTGATTCAACTCTGAGACAAATAGCCGCCCAACTTTCTGTATCTCACGAGTCAATCTGTACCATTTTAAATAGTCACTTACGCTCGGCAATAGTCCAAAAAGACCTGAATTTTCTCCAAAAACTCAATCGTATGAGATTCGCTGAGGACATGCAAGAACGAGTCAATTCCAACCCAACTGAAACACATTGTTACTGGCGACGCGACGTGTGCTTACGAGTTTGTCATGCAAACTAGTCAACAAGCTTCGGAGTGGCGCCTTCCAACTGAATCGAAACCGAAAAAACCACGCCAAAGTCGACCAAAGTCAAAGTCATCTTGACTGTTTTCTTTGACCCTTGCGGTGAATTCTTGCCGGAAGGTCAAACGGTTAATAAAGCATATTATTTGAGCGTTATGCGTCGTTAAGAGAGCAAATTCGACGAAAAAGGCCAGATTTGTGAAAAGAAAGTTCTTGGATTTTGCACCACGATAATGCGCCTTCGCACAAGGCCGTCATTGTGATTTTTGACTAAACACTCAACAAATACCATAGAGCAACCACCATATTCACCATATATGGCTCCAGTGGCTCCAGCCGACTTCTTTCTTTTACCTTGGGGCCTAGACAAGTGGCAAACGATACAACGTTTCTATCGAACGAAATGATAATAGCCCCCCATCCACTACACTGAAAAAAATAATGGTTAAACAAGTTACAATCTTGCTTGATTGGAAAAAATTTGATTGGGTCATTCAAGAAAATATCACAAACAAATTATCACGGTATTTTGTCGCAATAAAGCTGAAATGTTTGAACGTGTATCAAGTCAAATGTGTTGAATTTATTAAGTTTACTTTATTGATGTCGAGACATGGTAAAATTTATCATCAACTTATTTATATTTGTCAAGTTGCTATATTAATACTACAAATCACTAGTTAATTTTAAAAAGAATATTATTATTTTAAGCAATATAGCCTATTGGTTTCAAATAATTTTATTATTGAAAGAATAAAGTTTCATAATTCATTCGATCACTCAACTTTATAACAATGAACGCGCGCTTTTTTGTTTGAAAGATGTACGTTGACAGTTCAAATAACTATCTTCCTTCTTTATATCTTGCACTTTCAATCAAACGTGTTTCAGTTCATTTTGATCTCCGAGCCGTTGGAGTGTGCATCTTCTTGTAAATTCGTGTTTGTGCCTAAAATATTACAAATAATATAAAAGTTAGGTGTTTGCGATTGAATTGAAGTATTCAGTATCACCGTAAGATGGATGAAGTGATGGATTTACTCAAAGCCTGGGGGCTCCCGGAGTTGGGGCCACTTTTCGCAAGTAAGTACCTACCTATATTTTGTTCCTGCTTCCTAATTTCCTATTTTCCACACTTGCTCACAAGTCTATTATGCTGTGCAGTGTGAGGATTTGGTGCAATAATTAACCGATTGGTTTCGACTCCCGATACTAATATGTTACGTAGATTACCTAAACATGGGTACACTCTACACTATATCTGGTATCTTTAACTTGACACAGCAATGGTTTCATCTCTTAAGACAATATCGATTTAGAGAATAGATAGAGTAATTACCCACTTAACTTACTCGATTTTAAAAGTTATATTAAGGTTCAATTCTCAAAAGGCATTGAACTTTAATAAAACTAGTAAATGCCAAGTGACACTATTGCTAGTACTCCCCCTTAGAGTAGATACCTGCTCCCCTGTCAGTCTGTGTCATAACATAAGGGATGTATCTTTTGTACCGTAAAGTCATTTGTATATTATACAGCACGATTAAATACTCTACCTGCTATAATAACATAATAAAATTGGAAAATGATTTGTTACAGGTCCTTTCTGAATTATTGAAAAATAATTTCGAGACTTCTGGGTTATTGAGGTATAAAGGAAAAACTTTAGAAAACGAAAATTCTTCGACGAAAAAACGTTTCTGAAACAGTAATGTAGAATGTAAGAAAGTTTTGAATTTGTATTGTTATTTTTTATTATTTTAGTTTGTAATAAAGTTTCAAAATATGAAGAATTTTATGCTGTAGATTGTTTGTATATTTATAATATGTTGTGTATGTTATAGCCATACTTACTCTTGAAACAGAAAAGCTTTTTTTTTAGTATTTACTATGTATTTGAAATTTATAATAATACAGACAGACGTATAAATATCAAATAAATGTCTTTTATTTACAGTCCTCTATACAGTTAAAATAAACATGAGCGAATTATTGTATTTATTAGCCTATACAGTATAGATATATAGATCATTATAACCTAATAAGATCAATCAAGCTACTTGTTTAGACTAAACTCTAATTGATAAAGAAAAACAAGTGACTATATTACAGCCATCAGAAAACTTTATTAAGATTACCTAGTCTAAGTAACATGCACAAAGTCCAGTTGATAATATTAATGACATAACTTAATTATGTCGATAATTATTTGTTTCACATTATCATTATAACATAATAAGGTGAATCAAGCTACTCATTTAGACCTTACTTTACATTATATAAATAAATAAGTGACTTTATTATAGTCATCACAAAACTTCATTAAGATTTTAAAGTCTTAGTAAAATTTACAAGGTGCATTTGATAATAATAATGACCAGACTTGATTATGCCGACAATTACTTATTTGAATCTACATTGTTTCTTGTTCAGTTTTTCAATCAAGATGACTTGATTTCCGCGATCACAAAACTTTGTACGCTCGTATATAAACAAGTTACTTGATACCCATAAATATTTTTTTAATTTATGCTATCAAGTTTTTTTTTCAGTGTAGTATCAATTCGTACGTATGGTGACAAAAGGATTGTTTTTTCTCTCGGACTGGCGTGATAAAGTGGCAGGAAAACATGTAGAGATGACACTTAGTTAGTGACCTCAGCGGTTTTATTTAACCCTACGATGTTTCTCTACAGTTCATCTATGAGGACAAGACATACGAAATAAGCGCTAGTGGATGGGAGGCTAATTTTTGACTACGGTCGCCATAGAGCTTTCTCAATAAAACGTCAGAATCGTACATTATTATTATTTTCGTTAGTCGTTCAACGCAATCGACTGGACACTTGGCTAGGCCCTCTGAGCTCAAATTACTACTTCGTGGCACCCGTTTTCAATCGGTAGAAGACATAAAAGGACATAAAGGAGAATTCGCGGCGAGAACTGAACTCAATTCCAGAAACAGCGTTTAATTTTTTGATGCAATTTCGAATTTTTAACTAATCTTTTGCATTTTTTAACAATTTTGCAGAAGTTGGGAGGTAACTTTCGTAAATCTAATTTTAAATAGACTTTCCGGTAGACGGTAATGCCATTATTAATAAGAAAATTATTATAATTGTCCGTTATGAAGGAAACAATTATGAAAAAAATTATAAGTTAAAACTATTCCTTGTAACGACAGTATGAATAAAAAAAATGATGGAAAATATTCCTTCCTATCTTTTCATTAACTTTATATTAACATCTACTCATAAAATACATACATACGATCAAATAGTAGTAGTGACAACAGTGGTTGAGAAGAGCCTTCGGTAACATATAGTTACATATAAAGCCACATGTGTCAGTATGGGAAATGCATTGCGTCCAAATAGTGACAAAATGCCAACCTATTACCTACTAAAAGGGGCAACAAACAAACCCAAAAAGCAAGAATCCTTTAAACAAACTAAAGCCAACTACTAAGACAGATGTTACACTCAAAATCTCATTAAATATATTCTAGAAATTCCATGTTTCTCTTTTGTTTTTATTATTTTCAATCTACCAGCAAGTAGTATTCAAGGTAAATATTATTTCAAAATTAGAAAGTAAATTTTACATGCTCCTACTTAAAAATTTAAAAGCAATACAAATGTACACCCTCTTCGTTTGTCCCATCCAATTTCCCGTTTCTAACCTCACGTATAATAAGACTGTTAATAGGTGTGTCCGTTTGGTAAGATAATGAGGCAATGTTGGATTTTGCGTTGAAATTTTGAGTACCATATTATTCGTGCTGTTTCATTTTGTCTCAAAATATATTATGGTACTACATCAGTCTTCATTTCAAGCACATTATGACTATTTTGGTCACATACCTAAGTATGTTTTTTATACGGTGTACGTTCCCCTCAAGCCCTTAGCGACACTGGGGTATGAAACTTCATTCGAATTTGACGCCTTCGTGGTGGAGTGGTCAGTATAGGTGCCTATACATCACGCGGTTCGGGTTCGATTTCTGGTAGCGACAAATATTTGTGTGACAAACACGAATATTTGTTTGCGAGTCATGGTTGTTTATACATTTAATTAAGTTTAATATCTAAATTATTATGTATAAAAAAATGTCCGTTATCTAGTATCCATTATGATACTTACTTTGGGCTAGATAATTGGTGTGAGCGTAAAAATATATAATATTATTATCATAATTGCTTTTGTGTGTTAACTGTCCGACCTTTGTTGCCTTTTATTGATGGTATTACCTTTTCCTTAAAAATAACCAACCCTATCCTAACTTTATAATTTAACAGCAAATCCTATTCTCAGAATTTACTGAATCCTTTTAAGCGATATTACCTAATACGATATTAACGGGTTAAATTCTGGTTAAGAAAATTGATTTAATAAATATAAGATGTCTTTATCCAAATCGGATACGAAAATCCTTATAACAATATCACTCTTTCCATGCTATTGGATTTTTTCAAAGACGTTACTTACACACACTTTTTGATAAATACATCTTGTAAAATGTTGGTCGCGTTTCTTCGCGTGATTTTATACAATTTAAAATTCGAATGATAATGAATTCGGAAAGTTGAAGAAGAAACCAAACTTAATAATTCCTGTCTCAAAGCGGGATAACCCAGGAGTGCATAACAGTTGCCGACTACTAATAGAGTAACAGGGTTATCTGTCTGTTTCTATTTGCACTAGCACGAGAACTGTAGTATTACTTACTTATTAGAAGTGCTGAATGCGTGCGCTGCGCCAAGATAGTTTCGGATATTGCATTGTGCTAGAGACACCTGGAATCTGTATTTGGTTAGCGCCATCCTTCAAAGCCCGGATGGGGCGAAACATGTTATGCATCACACTACCGATTTTGATTCGAATACTAAACCGCTATTTGGATAATACTAAGACGATGTTTTTTTGTCAATATAAAAACTATACAATTTATAAAGCTAGGGATAAAAATGTCCAACGACACGTGTCACCAGCGATGTCGGGTGAAGTGGCGGAATTCTGTCGATGTCTTAATGTATTTCAACTTAGAAACCTCGGGTGAAGTAGCGCGACTTTGCCGGACTTCGTTTAACATGTCTGGGGACATCGCACGGTTTTTTGCAGCGTAGCAGTTGTGGATCTGAAGTCACTAAGTGCTGACACGTTGCAACCAGTTTGTCAACAATGTGGACTACAACCTAGTGCTGAAACTAATAGAACTATTCCAGTCGAGCGAGTGTTAATGGAAGTCATCAGGCGGGTCATATATGATATGTATGATATCGACCGCTTTGTGAAACACAATGTCGTGTTGTCGACAGATATGTCAGGTGAAGTTTCGCGAAGAAACATGATTTCGCCTGACATCGCCACCTTATGTCGCGCGATGTAGCCGGATATGTTAAGCGAAATCAGAATTCGCTTGACATATCGTCGACATTATCGCGGTACATTTGTGTACCCTAGTGTATCCCTGTATTAGACCCCCTTCGCCCTAGCGTTTGTCCAGCGTCGGCGTTCGATGAACGTTAACACGGCGTTGACGAACGTATTAACGTTCGTCTACGCTGTCGAACGCTGTGCTAGCGACGTGGATGCTAGTAGGTACAGCATTCCATTCGCCAACGCCCATAGAACGCCGACGCTGGACAAAGAAGTGTGAGAGATACATCAACAAAAAATATTATGGTAGTTTTAAATTAATACGAATATTTTGTGTTAAAAAATCGGGAGTGGTCTCCCCTTGACTTTCTCGTATACCGGAAATGACTCAAAGGTTGATAGAAACCTTATATTTTGATGTCATACATGCGTGTTAAATTTTGGTCACCCATCCGAGTAGCGACCGCGCGCTTGGTTGCTTAACTTTCGTGATCGACGGCTCAAAATTTGATAGAAACCTTATATTTTGATGTCATACACGTATGTTAAATTTGGTTGCAACAAGTTAAAGCATGCTCGAGTAATCGTGCTAACGCACAGACAAACACACAGACATCATTCCAAAAAAAAATATTTTTGGACTCAGGGAGGTCCAAAACGTGTAAATCCGTCAAAATCTCGAGGTCCAATTTTTTGACGATTACAAGACTATCTATCTATACTACGTATACGAGAAAGTAAAAATGAATATTTTGTTTTACTAGTTATTATTTTCGACAACCAGCTATTTTTAAATACAGTGGTGGTTAATAATAGTCAAGAATCCATCAATCTAAATGTTATGTTATGGGACAATTACAAAGATTTTAAAACAAATAAATGACCCAGATGTTATTGATATAATACTCTGTGTATTGATGTAATGCTCAAGCCTTCATAACACCATCTATTAACAATATATTATACGTATTTCAATACGTCAATACCTGTTCATAGTCCGTACTCGACGGTGGCACCATTATTTATCCGTCAGGCAGCGGGCGGGCGCGACGCGATGCGATTTGTTCCGGAATTGCATTGTTCCGACACCTGGAATCTGGATTCGGTTAGCAGCACTACCGAAGGAGATTTGTGCGTTATTCCCGCGAAACTGTCGCCGAGACGTAAAGCTCGAAAAATGTAAGGGTTTTTCCAGTGTACACAATTTTATTTTCGAACTGCAATTGGAGTGTAGTTTGTTGTGATCCTGAATTTATTGGTTGAAATTGTTCCCGCTAAGAACTGTCTAGGATAACAGTGCCCTGTACGTTATCGGGATTTTTCCCCTTTCGGTTTGTTCAAAAATTATGGTGGTTTTATAACCTCGTATTGATAAAATTTAACTGTGGATATTTTAGTGCCAAAGCGGAGTCTAAAGCAGATAAAAATTTTGAATTTAAATTCTTAAATAGCATCTTTCACCGGTATCAAAGAAATTCGATTCACGAACAGAAATGAAATCTCTCTCTTCAAATATATTTAAATAAACATTTTTTATTTTATTACAAAGTTGACAAAGTAGCTTAAATATCACTAATTGACAGACACCAATGCTGTTAACGTTAACTGAAAGACTTTTAAAAAATCGTTGGTATATCCCGACCGACGATCTGAAAAAGTCGCGGGAAGACGTTGGTAGACGTTAGTGACCTAGTCGGATCACTATGTGGGGGCACAAGGTTGACCGAAGATCTGATAAAGGTTTCGTGAAGTCGCAGGATGTGGACAGTGCAGGGCCAATCGATAGGGAAAGCCTATTTCCAACGGTGGTCGTCTCTCCCCTGAAACGATGATGATATTTTTATGCCGGTAATAGCCTAAATTACAACGTATAGGTCGGCAAGGCGAGGGTAGCGCAACGGTTTATCTCTCGCACCAGCTATCTTCGCATGTGGACTCCACTTCTGCTTACCATCAGGTGGAACGGAGTCATTTGCTTTACCTAATTTAAGAAAAAACAATTGTGTAGGAAAACTGCTTACAAACGGGCAACGCCTCTAGTAAAAACTAGCATCTCTACAGGTAAGTATTCATAGTTAAAGTTTGTGTGAAAAGTTATTCTATTCGACATCGTTCAGTTTGAAGCCTTTTGCATAACACTTATAAAACAAAGCATTATCCACTAAGAAACTCTTAAGTATCAAAACGCAATTATTTGTTTTAAAGTTGAACTCGATTCAGGCAGAATTAGTTGAGACAAGATGATATCTTATGAAAGTTGTATGAAATCCAAAGCGCCATCGGGAAGGGATTAGGGGAAGATCAAAACTTCCACAATTTTATTAACTTTCAGTGGTTTATATACTTATAATCTTAAGCGTCGATATTACCAATCGATCGTGTTGAAAAATAATCATAGCTGCATTAAAAATATTTGATTTAGATATTCGAAAAACACATATTGTATTAACATTTTTATAATATTTATTGTGGTCTTATTGCTAATCATTTATCATCATTACTAATAATTCTATCCACTGCTGGAAAACCAGGCCTCTCCTTGTCATCGAAGGTGGTTTAGGCAGTAGTCCACCACACGTAACCAATATGGATTGGTGGACTATCTATGACTAACTATCTCATGTTCGTATTATAGAATGAGTATCAATAATCAACGCCGTACTGAGTATAGTGCGTCTCTATCTATTTGTGATAGAAAGTGACAAACGATTCTCAAGACATGATTATGAGTAATAAGAAGTAAATAAGTCTGTAACTATTAACAGCATTACTGTCGTCCAACAGTTAAATACAAGATAGCTAGTGTTTGAGAGTTCCAGCTCCCTAACAACTGCACTAACTCCCTTAAATACCTACTTCTTCCTTGAACCTTTGGCGTGCGCCATTACATGCCGTCCAGTAAAATAAAATAAGATAAAAAATAATACGAAATAAAAAATAAATAAAAATAAAGAGGTAAGAGGTCCTCTTATTTACCGAGACATAGGGGATATATTTTTTATATTTATTTATTTGTATTAACGGAGCAAACTGGACGGCTACTAAAGGTGTTCTCGGTATTTAAGAGGTGAATAGAATAATATAAGGTTCTGCCCACGACTTCGTCTGCGCAGGATTAGTATATATTATATTATACCCTATATGTTATTTTGATATATGGGCTGTTTTTGGGCGAAAGAGTAGCAAACATCCATACAAAATGTCGCGTTTAGAATATTAGTAGTTTTTTTTAATTTATTTTAATTCCTTTTTTTAAGTCATATATATTATTCACTGATTGATCGTCATTTCACCCTAGTTTCACCTTTTTTTACACGTAATCGTAATTGAATGTTAAGTTTCAAAGGAATCTCCATGGCAACCAAATAACAAAATTGCAGATCACGATCACGTCTAATAAATTTTCATAGAGATCTCCACAGTAACCTAAATTGTGTAACAAATAACAAAATGGCAGCGCGTACGTCAAATAATGACTAAATTATTGTAATTTTCGAAGGAATATCTAATAAAAAAGAAATAAATACAGCCTATTTTTCTTCCTGATAATGAAGCTTTCTTTTGGTGAAAGAATTTTTATAATCGGTTTAGTGGCTTACGCGCGAAGGTGTAACAAACAAACAAAGACACTTTCGCGTTTTATTTATAATGTTAGGATGTGTAAATTTTTATTAAAATTTTTAATTCGTTGGGTTTTGCAAATAGGTCATATTGTATGAAGCCCTTTTAAGCTTTTCACAAACTTTACTTCATAAAGTTTATTATACTGTTTCAGTCTCGATGTGCTGATGTAAATTGGAGTTTTAAAAAGTTATACCACGTAGCCTAGTTTCACTTTTTGCCCTGACTTTGTACAGTCAGCAACACGCTAATTGTGCAACAGAGCATAAATATTCAGCTTCATATAAGTAGTTCACTTAGAGATGATATTTGTTTTCATTTGAAATAATAATCAAGTTTATATTTTTTTTACAAAATACTTTATTTTGTACAACAGTGATATGCCCGGGCTGCTGCAATCATTTAAAGTGTAACGTCTGTCCTGGGTCCTATTTAATAAGACAATTTTGTAACAAAAAACCTTTATAATTTTGGATTGTAGCAGTTGATAAAGTTTCAAATTTGTAATAGTAAAACTGACGTCACACCGCGGACGGGACGACGCCATGTCGAAGTCGACGGCCCGCTCTGTCCGCGGTGTGACGTCAGCTTAATACTGCTAATTACTTATAAAATTTAACCCTTGTAAACCTTGTTCAATAAAACTTTACAAGTGTAAAAAGTGCACGTATAAATCAGACGTAGGAATCTATGGTAATTTGGTTTTTGTTTGTTATTTTTTTGGTTTGATGCCCTTTCTATGTGAGCTACAGGCTGGTAACAAGTCACTATTATTAGGCACTGCGTGGCCCATACTGCCAGACTAGGCTCTAATTAAATTAAGTGTCTATAGAAATTGTCCTAATCAAGATTCCGACGTAATTAGATGTATTGAAGATACAATTATTTAAGATTAAATGAGTTATCATTGACTTTAAAGAATCAGTCTTTTGTGATGGCAGTCAGACTTTCGTGATTGATGTTTACAATCCAGCGCGCCGTTTTGTAATACGGCGTGTTACCTATATGACATGGCCGCTACATATATGTCGTGGCCTAATCGTATAATTGGCTAGATCATAAATGAAATGCTACTGGACCATGAAAATCTCGACCACTGGTCGAGTAGCCCATTATCTAAAAATGGTAGTGGTCAGGAGTAGTACGTAGGAGGATAGTTGTGGGAGAGTCTAATCTACGTATCTGTGTGATCGGTAGGTAGACGATATGCCCTAGCATTTCATGATCTGGCCCATTATTCAATCGGGCCACAACAAATACATCACGTTATGCCTAGTGGTGATAGATACGAGATCCTTTCGTTCTCATCAAATGCGGTAACGAAAGACTAATAATACTCTTTAGTTCGCTTGAAATATGATACTTAATACTTTATGTTGCCATGTGATGCCGGCAGAGTAGAATAGCATCACCCCATATCCTCCAATGGGTCGTAGAAGGCGACTAATGGATCACGGGGGTATTGATCACCTAATACTCGCTCCATTTATCCGCATTGGGCAAGCGTGGTGGACTACTGCCTGAACCTCCTTCGATGACAAGGAGAGGCCTTGTGTCCCAGCCGAGGGTCGAATTATAAAGGCTGTTATGATGATGATGATACTTAAGCAATCCTGAACACATTGGTCTGTAGGATATATCTAAAGAAAAGGTCATGTAAAGAAAAAGCAGTTGGCAAGGTGATAAAGATTCGATTTCTGAAAGAATACTTTTATCAGAATAAGCTTATTAAATATCAAGCAAATTGGTATATGATGCACATTTTTGATTGGTTGAGCTCAAACTTGAGTTTGCAAACAGTACCTAATAAGTTGTTTGCAGTATTAAGCGTCAGAATGCCGGCAGTCCGACAATCGTTTAGAACAGGCGACAATTGCAGCGAGACATTTATTTCAGAGAGTGTTACGGCGAAACGTCACAGAATGCGGGAGAAATTTGATTCATTATGTGATGTCACTGGAAAAATGTAAAAGGTTTTACTGTAGATTGTATTTGTTTTGACATTGTATTTAATCAACGTAGAAAGTTATTTTCTTTGCAAGCTTTGGGGTCAAACACCTCACTCGCAAAATGTTTTTTACTCTACTGTCTCTGTGGTCTACTGGTTCGCCCAACGCAGTTAGATCCAGAGGCCCCGGGGTTCGATCTCCAGGGGAGTACAAATTTGTACTCTGGTTGGTGGTAGGACGTTTTTCAAATCCGCTTGGCTTGCTACGACTGTCTTATCAAAATCTGTCGCCATAATAATAATGTTAACAGCAATATTGTGTTCCAACAATTATGATAAGATAGTTCCACCCTCCGTGGTTGAGGGTTCCAGGTGAACCTCGATTCCATCTTCGGCCTTATCGTCACGCCATCGGTGATACGACGGCCAAGAGCTACCCTATCAAGAAAAAAAATTATCTTCTAGGTCCTAGTAACGTTTTAGGTGGTAAAAATAATGAAACATTACTACCCAGTTTGGGAGTCAAAATATTTGTTTTGGATGGAGCAAAACCGGGTTAATCGATAGTAAAACGTTTTAAGGTTTTTAGTGAACTTTACAAAATTATTATCTATGTTCCTTTTTAGACTTTTACTGAAGTACTAGCGGACCCGACAGACTTCGTCCTGTCATAAAGAAATTATTCGAATTTTTCTCGCCGTAAAAACCATCCTTGAACTTCAACGAACATTTTAAAAAAAGAATTGGCCAAATTGGTCTAGGCGTTGTTGAGTTATGCGCTTACCAACACATTTTGCGATTCATTTTTATATTATAGATATGTTTCTCCCCCAATGTTAAGCGCGAGTTAGTGCGAGAGATTATACACCAGCCGAACTATCCAACCTCACCTTACCGACCTGCACAATGCATCTCCACGCCTCTTTTGAATGACCAACGATTGTATAGTCTGTAGAGAATAAAGGTATTCTCTATAATATGAAAACTATATCGTAAAACAGTTGATGATATATTGTATAGACACATTAATAATCTTAAGCACGTAACATAATTCGAATAACAACAAAAAGAATACACAATCTTTTCCATTGTACCCATAGTAAGATGAAAATTTTTCAACTTTCTAAACTGAAAAGTAGGTGTAAGCGAGCACGTAACTTTCTTGAAAAGAAACTTGGAGTAAAAAGGAGAAATAAAACTGTTGGCTGACGAATTCGACAGAGATTTATCACCTTCATGGGGTTTCTTGGCGGTTCCTAATTTACCTAGCACGAAAGAAATGAAATAAGAACATTACTGTGCGAAAGTAGCTTAGGGCGACATCACATGTCGACTTGTGACGTAGAGTTATGCTCGCTCTATTTGCAGTGACGACTTTGCATAGTGAAAATGATCGGGTGTATCATTCGGGTGTATCATTTTCGCTCATAAAACGCCGATAGTGTGAAACAAACATACAATAAAAAATGAGTGATAAATCAAATAATAATCGTTAACAGAATTTTAAAAACTCCCGTTGCAAAGCTACACGTATGATGTAAGTAGAGTATGAAAATGGAAAGAATAATGTCTCATTTCAACAATATTTTTCCATTTTTATCTAAGGGCTAAGAACCAGAGAATTGATGCAAGCGATTATTATGATGAAAACAGTGAATTCATAATGAAACCACCGAGCTTGTATGAGGATTGTGATGAAGGTCATCATCTCAGCCTTTATAATTCGACGCACTGCAGGGACACAATGCCTGTCCTTGTCATCGAAGGAGGTTAAGGCAATATTCCACCACGATTGCCCAATGCGAATTATTGGTGGACGGAGTATAAGGTGAATAATACCCCTTTGTTGCCCATTAGTTGCCTTCTACAACACCCATTGGAGGATTTGGAGTAATGCTATTCTACTCTGTTGGTATCACACGGCTGCTGTGATGAAAGTAAATGAAGAAAAAGAAATATGTGACGACCGTAGCAAGCGGTCGAGGGTGTGCAAATGTGACTGTTACACGGCTGGTATGGTATCATTTGTGACTGTTACACGGCTGGTATGGTATCATTAGTGACTGTTACACGGCTGGTATGGTATTATTGGTGCGCGTATTTTAACTGTTTAATTGTACTGTATGGTTTGTAGCAGAGACTCTCAAAAAAAATAAACGAAACACATGCTTCATAGAAAGAAAAATTTTTACACTGGCAGAGCCCTAATTCATTTACAGGGCCCTGCATTATGCATGTCGTTTTGTTTGCAGTAGTGTTTTCAGATTTAGTTAACATTTGTTTTCGATCCGCATAAATATAATTTTGTTATCACGAATGTGGATTCCTGTCACTTGTGTGTAAGTGCAAGATCATATACCGGGTGGAATTTTGTAATGCCACCTGAAGGGAAAGTATTCTTAATACTGTAGACAGAAAATTTTACTCAAAGGAAACATTCCTTTATTTTTGAAAAGAAAGAAAACTGCATTCATAAATTTTCGAAAATTCGCTTGCCACACCCGGGAATCGAACCAACTAAAATCTGTAAAAATTACACTATGTACTTTTATTGCATCGATCGTTAGGGTCATTTACAAAGACGAAATCTCTCCAATAAACTTGATAATTGAAATAAAAGGAAAGCCATGAAAAAGGACTTATAAATTCAATGGGTCAAGTTAAAGCACTTTTACTCAAAGATCCATCTGCTATCCATGTTAGGAGTTAATAATTATCGTTGACGTCATTTATACGTACATTAAAATGAATCAATTTGTTAGAAGAATAAATTCGTGTATTCAAGAGAATGGAACCCATTTCGAGCAACTAATTAGTTAGTTTACCATTTTATGTAAATAAATAAAATAATTAAGGGTTTAATGGCTTTCCTTTCATTTAATTTATCAAGTTTAACAGAGATTTCGTCTTAATAATTGACCCTAACGATCGATGCAATAAAAGTACGGGATGTAATTTTTACAAATTTTAGTTGGTTCGACTCCCGGGTGTGGCAAGCAAATTTTCGAAAACCTTTGAAAGCAGTTTTCTTTCTTTTCAAAAATAAAGGAATGTTTCCTTTGAGTAAAATTTTCTATCTACAGTGTTAAGAGTACTTTCCCTTTAGGTGGCATTACGAAATTCCACCCTGCCATTACGTCCACGTTTGTCTAAGTATCTATGTCAGTTTACTGCGAGTAACGTTTTTTTTTTAAGTATCTTCTGTGTGTAGGTCTTTTTACCCAACTATGGCGAAGCAAGGGTAATGATTCCTGGAATGTTCAGTTGGAATAACCTACACGGAAAACGGTTTCTAGCCCCTAGCCTGGAAGTTTTGGATAAATTATTCAAAATAAGAATGATGTAAGTCTCAGAATATTTATATTACAATTCCTATTATTATTCGCCGTCTGTAAACACCCTAACGTAAGTGTATAAACTTCAGTCTTGAATTTAATTAAATTTTGGTCTACAATCTTCCCTTACATTGTTAAAATGAAAAAATACCTTTTGAAAATTCTACTTAACAGTGTTTAATTAATAGTAAATTATCATCATCATCATACGATGATGATTATTATTATGTCACCCGAGAGACGTTCACTGTTGGACATAACACCTCTTTACTTTACTTTACTTTAATACACATAATTTAGAAGTTAATGTGCAACAATTAGCAAGTAAACAAAATGATACAGATTCCTTTGTTCAAGAAAATATTTTTCAAGAAAATCTTATTTCAAGTTCTCCCCGAATATGAGATCATCTGCCAAAAGTGCTGACTCACTTTGTTATTTCGATTACGACTCAACCAATCTCGCTAATATCTAGAAGCTAAGAGAAAATAAAAGGTAAGTGCTTTCTAATATACGGATTATGAAGATGTCGATAACACTTTTTTTATTGACGCCGTCGTGGTGGAGTGGTCAGTATAGCTGGCTACACATCAAGCGGTCCGGGTTCGAATCCTGGTAGCGGCAAATGTTTGTGTGACGAACACGAATGTTTGTTTGCGAGTCATGGTTGTTTATATATTTAATTAAGTTTATTTATAGAAATATCTAAAATTATTGTGTATATTAAAAAAAAAATGTCCGTTATCTAGTATCCGTAACACAAGTTCTTAATGATACTTACTTCGGGCTAGATAATTGGTGTGAGCGTAAAAATATATTATTATTATTTTTATTTTTTAAAAAACTTTTTTTTATTCTAGCTACACTGCGTCTCCCAGTATATTTGCGGGATATTTGTTTGTTTTTTCTATACCTTTCATACCAGTTCTCGCTTTTGTTACTGCTCATACTTTCATGCTTCATACTGTATCTTTCTTACATTCTTCCTCTTTCATGCTATGTACTAGTTATGTGCTGCTACCATCACTTCCTTCTCTAACTATCTTTGTTTGCTAGGGTGAATGAAGGATCACTGCGGCGGTGTCTTTATTGCTTCAGTATTATAGTTCTGAATTTCTTAAGCTTTACTATCTATTTACTGGTATATAATATTGTTGTCGATAACACTGTGAGTTGATTTTGATGGTTATGGACCATGCACATCGAGCATGTTGATTGTTTACTTTACACAACCCAGCAAGTCGGTGGTCCATGTTTAAAATAATCACGCTTTATTAGTGCTTACAGCACATAAGTGGCACCTAGGTGCTGCAAGCGTCTATAGGCTACGATTCGCTACCCTCTAGTAGAAAAAATATAACATGATTTAAAGATTTTAGATGATTTAATTATTAAAGAATACTTAGGATTTTACATCGACACTAGAGATTTTTTTAAGAAGACTCCTCCAAGGTCCTTATTTTGATGTTTTCTCTAGCCTGTATGGTGATCCCTTAAAGCGTTTCTAGGCGACAAATCCACCGCGTGGTTAAAGCGGTGAGTATGCGTGGTAGAAGATTTTTTTGGGGTGAATAAAACATAAATAGAACTTAGATCCAGGATAAATGTGAATGGTGAGATGATTGAACATTAAGTTCAACTGAAATTCGTTTATTTCGTAGCTTTTTGAAGAACAAATTCGAATTTCAAGAGAACCCACGTATTGTTACGACAGGGCGTCTTGCTAAGTGTCGACACAACAAGGTTATACTCGAAGAAGAACCAATCTGAGGGTACCTGGGCACGGACCTCGGCTTAGGTTTGCCGTGACCTATTAGGGATCGGAGACAATCACCCAAGGCCTGTAAATTATCTACTATGTGACTGGAAATAGCTTATTAACGGAATAATCATCATTTTCTTGCCCTAGTCTCAATTTTATCAGGGTATTTAAAATTTTCTGATAATTATTATTTCAATAAATTTGTGGTTTTCTTCTTATTATACACACCTTAATGGGACCACAGTTATCATTCTCCGCTTTATTTCACTGGGTACATAAATAGAACATTCCACTTGATATTTGTTTAGAGATAATCAATATTTCCCATTTCACAATACCACGATTTCAATCTTTGAGAAATCAACAAAAATTTGCATACAAAAAGCGCTATCTGTTTTGCATAAATCGATTTACCTATCCTCTTTCAAAAGCTTTTTCTTTCCCAATTTCAACGCCAAGTTTATTTGTAAACAAAGTAGGAATTGCTCTAGGGTATTACCAAATAAAAGTTGCGAATGTTTCGGAGAATTATTCGTTTTTTAAGTTTTTATTGGTGCCGATAAATAAGCTCCTAATGGCCACATTCTTGGCGGCTTATTTCGACTAACATAAAATTATCTTTTAAAACAAATCGTACTAATTGTTCTTTTTAAAAGAAAATATTTTCGTGAAGATTCATTATTTTACTTTATTTGAATAGTGGGCAATTTTATAGTGTAGTTGTTTAGTGTCGTATAATGAAATAAAATATTCTTTATAATTTTTCGATCTCGCACCGTTTTGAGTAATCCTAATCATCGTAAATCCAGATAGTAATTATCGCAGAATCAATGCCGTACTGGGCGTCTAGTAATAATCCAGATACTTATTATATTTATTTTTTACTAGCGGTCGGACCGCGGCTTGCTCCGTGTTTTTTTGGAAATAAATATAGCCTACGTTACTCAGTGACAGCGGAGCATTCTTTCCATATTTTTAAATCATTCGATACCCATACGCATACATACCAATCGAAGTGAGGTGTTCGATTTTGTAGCCCTGGAACTGGACAGTACTAGAGGTACTGTCTAGTTTCCTTACAGAATATCGCAAATAAGATGTGTTTCTGTTGCTAATGTCTCCAGCGGGAGAGAGAGGGATAGGAGATGGAATCAGGGTTCGCAGCACTGGAGTGACACGTCAGTGTTACAATAGGCTACAGTGACTGAAACTGAATTGAACCTTAATAGTTTTTTTTGCCATAAGGTTTGCAAATATACTGGAGATCTCTAGAAACGCTCCTCACCGACAGTAACACAATAGCACGATGGAGAAGTAATGTCACGGCTTTCTGCAAGGACGGACCCCAAAGACGGGCGCTTCCATTTCGATCGGCTAATCCACTGTGCCTTGAATATTTCATTTCTTTTAGCTCTTTTTATAGGATTAGGCGCTTCTTTTTTACAGTAGCCGTATCTTTATATGGCTTGTATTTGTAGAATATAAATAAAATACACTAATTAGATACATATTGATAACGTAAGTAGGACATTAATTTCCAATATCGGATATAGCTTGTTCGTCAAAAGACTTCGTAATATCTTAATTGAATCAAAAATGGACTCAATTTTATCTAAATTCTTAAGCAAAGATAAATAAGGCTGATGATATCTGGGTTCATATTTATATATTTTTGCTCAAAAACTGTTGAGAATTAAATAACAATAAAATAAACTAGGAATAGATAGGTAAACAATGTTTCTTTTTGTAAAATATATACCGGACAAACAAAAAGACAAGCGATTTTAGATTTTGGAAACATGCAAAATTGGAACAATGCATAAGTAGCTCAAAATGTAAGTACCATTACCTAAGAATTGGTACACAACCTGAGAATTTCTTCATAGGTGTGTGCAGGTTTCCTCACGATGTTTTCCTTCACCGTAAGCGTCACCAAAGCGTCAATTAAACGTACATATGAATTCAAAATTTGAAAACACATTGGTACGTGGCGGGGATCGAACTAGTTCCTCCCGTGTGGGAGACGACGCTCTTACGCACTACGCCACCGATGCTTCCACAAATCTTACACAATGGTACCAACTAATCATCATTATCATCCGAGGGTTAATCCCGGTTGTGCCTAGTGACCTGGTTGTGCATAGTCCGCTTTCCTACTTTTTTCTCCTACACTTCGCACGGTCTTCGGCATCCGACTTAGTGAGAGCATTGACAATCACATCCTCCCAACGATGTTAAGCCAGCACCACTTGGGGTTTTTTCTGTTACCCGGGCTTGGCGGAGGCGGCATGGCTAGGCGGTTGCCGCAAAAAATAACCGTACGAAGAAGACGCAAGGAAGTAGATGGAAGGTAGGTAGAAGAAGATGGAAGGCAACTGGCAACTTATCTGCAAAGTCAAGGACACAAAGGCTACCGCGGATGTGACAGTTCCTAACGCGGTCTTTTCGCGTAACTCCATACATCTACTGCAGCATATTCATCTCTGTGATACGCAGCTCTTGCTTGTTTTGCTCTAATATCTAACATAATCGTAGCAACTATTACTGCCTAAGCGCTTTCGTTGCTGTGGTATGATATTATCTTCAACTCTTATTATTATCTAACCTGCATTACTGATGATAATAAACTTCACTTCACAAGGCATGTGTCTTCTACTAAGTTTACGTTCAAATAGAGTAGGTACTTTTACACTTATTACGGTTATCGAAAAATCTAATACGAATCATAAAACAAAACAACTAGGTAGACATTAACTAACATCCGGAATACACACAATTGCTACTAATGGTAAAAAATGCCGTTAACGCTTTACAAGAGTGCTTTTGTTTTGCAAAGACACTTAAGAGACAACCGTTCAGTCTGAATTCCAACGTAAATTACCGAAAAGATCGAATTATATATATTCTTACTCTGTATGATGATGAAACGGGTCCATATTGGCTCACATAATCTTCTAGATCCTATTCTTTGTCTTACTACCGATTTGTGTTCATCATAATCACTCTTCATATATTTATTTTTCATACTTTTTTATTCATACATTTTTATTACTACCAACGGAGCTCATAACAGTTAGTGATCGTATTTTTTTATTAATACTGTTACTACCAAAAACCCTTTTTAAATACATATATTTTTTTCACTTCTTTTTTATTCATAACATTCATTTGACGAGTGGCTAAAGATCGTATCGAATATTCAGTTCAATAATAATTCAGTGAAAACGCCCTAAAGTCGCTTCTGTCGCTAAAAGTCGCTGTGTTCATGTCAACCTTACTAGCTCGTCGCTTCGCTCCTCGCTAACCTATTGTTCTTTTGTAGTAATAATTTTCGATACTAAATTATTATGAGTTTCAATCATTAGTATAGAATAATACATGGAAACAAATATTAGTAAAAACTAAGTATATGATTAATGATATTATGCATTTCAATGATTATGTTTTTAAATATGTAGTTTTTAAATTTTTTATGAAGAATGATCATTATGGTTTTACCTAAATGGTATGAGAATTTTTTTCGGACCTCCAATGATAGGAATTGAAAAGTTATGTAAGAAAATGCGCACCCTGATGAAATACTGTTTTACTGTCTATTTTCTCAGTAGATGTATAATAATGTGAGTAAAAAAATAATAGCCGAACATTGTAGCTAATATTTCGTAGTATCACAATGCATGGTGAAGTAAATTAAATCCTGACTCGTGGTAGAACTTTCTCATAGTGAAGAATTACATATTTTCTATCTTTTTCAAATTAATAAGTTCTACCATAAATAGGATTTTATTTGCTCGACCGTACTAAAGATTGTACAGTGAAGAATTAGTATGCTAAAGGGCTAGTCATGTATGCCGGAGAACCAACAACCGTTGGAGTAGACGAATCCTGGAGTAGAGACCACGTTTAGGCAAGCTTAGTGTAGGACGCCCTGTAACCCGTTGCTGGTCTGATGACCTTAAGAGGATTGCTGGAAACGGCTAGATGCGGGAATCCCAGGATCAAAAACGGTGGCACGTCCTGATACAGGCTGTTAACTTGACTAAAAATTGGCGCCGAGCTCGTGTTAGGGTTAAACTATTAAACGAAAAATTAATTGTTTGAATTGGCTGTACGGAGCTAGATTCCTTTGCGTGAATCGGCAGGGACAGAAAAAAGTGGATCGTTGCGTAATGGCCGCCGGGCAACGGCGCCGGCATTCTGGTTTCAACCGCCAACCCGACAAGACCTCTCGTTAGTGTAACGGGCATACGGAGCAGAAGTATCATTGTGAATATTGTACTTATGGAATACATCAAATTAACAAGGTAATTGTGTGTTTTCATTATTATCTTCCCTGATTGTAGCAAGACTGCTACATATCAGAAGTGTAATGAATCCTCGCCCTACAATATACTATTTTTTTCTTCTTTTTGTTTTTCTTTAAATTCAAAATCAATGTGAAAACAAGTAAAGGATAAAGCGATTTATGTACTTAAAACAATATTTAAACGAAAAGATACGCGATGGCGTTGATAAAATTGGATTATAATTATTTTATAGACTAGTGATAATTACTAATAATTTATTTATTTCATTATTTTGGGACTGAGGTATCTTCACCTCATTTTCCTCTTTTAAAACGAATGTTATAGAATTACAATAGATATTTTATTCTCAGTATCAACAATTTTTCATATCTACCTGCAAATATTAAGAAATCTAGTTATACTTAGCATTAACATCAAATATCTCTATTCGAATTCAAGACTCCTAAATGACACACACGCACAGTGCATTCTATATTTACATTTAAATGGATAATTTTGAAATACCTACATATCCAAATAAAATTTTATGCCATTGTATTCCTCGGGGATACTGTTGGGTCTACGGGGGAGTAAATTTTGTTATTTTTTAGCTACGAAGCACCGTTTCCATGATACAAGCAATTAACAGTGAAGATCATTCTAGAATATGATAACAACCGCTGTTTTGAGTTTCAGAAAATCCTACGTGGCAATGAAGTTACTTCTCGACGCCGTTTGACTACACCCGAACATGGTGATGCACAGCCGAGGGGAAATACGATTAGACCGAGTCGCAGCTATAGTAGAAGATCGACTTGTGGGCATCGTAGCCGCAGTCAAAGGTTACGTGTATATGAACTAGAAATTGATCGTCAGCGGGAATGACTCCGTTTGATACGTTCTGAGAACCTGAAACACCAGGCTAGCTAACCGTATACAATCTTTAAACTCACATCAGAATATTTAATAACTTGGTGAGTAGTTAAAATTTTATTTTGTGTAAAAGTGTTATGTGCAGTAAATGTCAGTAATCAGTTTAAAGTAATTCCAATTATCGTAAATTCTATTACAAAGTAATTCTTAATTTTGACCGCATTAGTATATCCTATAGGGCTTATTTATTACTCTGTGGCATTAGTACGCAACTTAAATTAGGTGCCTAGAAGCC